>CANTUZ010000003.1:109835203-110435203 GCA_947846985.1 Fratercula arctica
TCTCTCTACCTCAAAGCAGGTGCCTCTGGGACTGACTTCTCTATCAGGGCTATTCCATTATTAGCATGCTCATTTCTTCCTTCCCTTCAAAAACAAGCATCATCCAAACCCCAAAACAACGCTTTTCCCACTTCTGACCCTCCCCTGTGCCAATGTGGGAGAAGGGGAGTCAGGCCATGGCCAGCCCCTTGGCATCGCCCTGCAGAGGCTACAGCTCCAAGACTGAGCCCTGCTTGACCCATCCTCTGCTTACTCTTGGTTTATGTCATTGTTTTTTGGTGGTTTTTTTTGGGGGGTGGGCAGGTGGGGGGAGTGGGTTAGGTTTTTGGTTGCCTTTTTTTTTTTTTTTTTGGACCGTTACTTTAAATGGATTCATAATTAACACCCGGTCAAAATCTAAGGGTTCAATGCCAGGCTTGTTAGCAGTTCAGGGAGCAGCTCATCAAATTTTAATATACATCCAACCCCCTGTTATTTAAACAATAAAAGGGGAGTGGGTGAAAAAACCCGAGGAGACCGCAGTGGTGCTGGGCGGGGACAGACCGACCTCATTCATGCCTTTCTCTGTGCAGGACGAAAAGGTTTACGTTTTCCCTCTGGTCCCCCCTATGCCCCCCCCCCCCCCCGCCGTCGTTTTAATTTTGGAATGAATTAAGACAAGCCTGGAGCCGGGAGAACTCCTCCCACCCGGTCGCACCGGGAAGCAACCGCTTTTGCTCCCGTAAGTACGGGGAGACCCACGCTGCCCGGAAAAAAAAAAAAAAAAAAAAAAAAAAAAAACAAACCACCAAAACACAAAACCCCAACGATTTCTTCATTGAGAAAAAAAAAAAAAAGCACGCCCGCCTTGAGCTCCGGCGCCAGCGCATGGAATAACGCACCCGGCATCCGCGCCCGGGCGAGGGGGGGGGCGGACTCTTCTTTTAGGGGCGTTTATTCCCTCATTATTATTATTTGTTACTTTGTTATTACATTAAAATTAATTAGTTCACATCTCACCCCCAACCGCAAGGGCAGGACAAGCAGGACTTGCTCAGGCAGCCGCGGGGGGGGGGAGTGGGGGACGACACACCGCGGTCAGCATCACACACTGGTGCGCGGTCAGGTGGGGGCTGCCCCCGGACCCCCCCCCGCCCCGTCTATCCCCGGCACAGCTCGGCAGGGCTGCGGAAGGACGGCTCACCTTGTTTACCCCGAACCCGGCTGGCGGCGGAGGGGGGGGGGGGGGGGGCCGGGGCGGGGCGGAGCGGGCGGCCGGGGCGGGGCGCGGCGCGGTGGGCGGTGGGGCCGGGGCCGGGGCCGGGCCGGGCCGGGGCGGGCGGCGGCGGCGGGGCAGTCAGCCTGCGCGCTGGGCACCGTGCGGGCGTGCGGCGGCCGGCAGCGAGGCACGGAGGCAGCCAGCGTCCCCGCCACGTAAGTAGCTATTAATACGCCCGGGGGGAGACGGTGCCTTGCTGGAGGGGATCAGCGCGGACGGCCCTTCCCTCCCCCTTGTCCTACCCCCGAGGAAAAAGAACAAAAAAACCCGAAAACCTCAAACAAAAATTGTTCCCTGCAATATATATATATATATTTAAACGGTTGCCAATTTATTCCTCACCCCCAGCCTTTCGCATATTGCCCCTCCGGTAAGAAGTCATCCCCCTTCTCCCCGTGCTGCTTTTTCTTTTCCTTTGTGCCTGAACTACATTAAAACCGGCGCGAAGGCGGCGAGCTCCGCGGCCGCCCCCCCCCCCTCCAAAAAAAAAAAAAACAAAAAAAAAACAAAAAAAAAAAACCCGCTGGAGACGTGGGAGCGTCCCTCTTCCGTCTCCCCCGCTTGCACTTTTTGTTCCGTCGAGGCCGGCCGCCACAACGGCGGCATCTTCCTTCTCGCCGGCGCGGAGCCCTGCGCGCTGCCCCGCGTTCCGCCGCTCTCCCCCGTGGCCTGCGCGGCCGCCCTCATCCTCCGCGCCGGCTCCGCTGAGCCTCCCGCCGCGCCGAGCGCTCTTTTGTCGGACCGGCCGACAAGTTAAATGCTCCCTCGCTATTTCGCGGGGCATTTTCCGAGCGCCCCGGGCGCCAGCGGCGAGGCGCACACGCCATCTACAGCCCGGCCGCGGCAGCGCGGCTCTGCCTCGCTGTGAGGGAGGGAGAGAGAAAGGACGGTCCCCGCTGCGCGCAGCGCGTTACCTAACCTTTTGTTTTCGCCCGCCGCGCTGCGCGCCCCGCGGGAGCGGCGGCCGCGCCGCTCCGCGCCCTGCGCAGCCGCCCCCCCTCCCCTTCCCTCCCTCCCCGGGCTCCGCTGCCCCGCCGCCGTGGGGCTCCGCGCCGCTCCGCGGCCGGCGGGAACAAAGGGCGGCGGGCTGAGCGCTCTCTCCCTGTGCCCAGGACGCGGCGCTGAGGCTGGTCGCCCGCCGCCGCCGCGCTCCCGCCTCCCCCCCACCCCCGCCACACAAAGGCAGCCGCAGCTGGACGGGCGAGGGACCGCGCTCCACGCCAGGGCTCCGGTGCATCGTCTCGGCTGGTCTTCTCCATACTCATGAACATACAAAGGTCAACCCCTATCACGATAGCACGATATGGGAGACCGCGGAATAAAACCCAGGATTTTGAGGAGCTCTCGTCCATACGGTCCATCGAGCCAAGCCAGAGTTTTAGCCCGAATCTAGGCTCGCCGAGCCCGCCGGAGACCCCGAACTTGTCGCATTGCGTTTCTTGCATCGGGAAATACTTATTGTTGGAGCCTCTCGAGGGAGACCACGTTTTCCGAGCCGTACATCTGCACAGTGGCGAGGAGCTGGTTTGCAAGGTAATCCCTCTCCTCCTCCTTCTCCCCCCGGGCTAGCCTGCGTCGCGTGTTGGTTGCCCGTGTCGCAGGAGGGCTGAGCACGGTCGCGTAGCTCAATTATTAAACAGTTGAGAAACAAAAGGCAGGGAGAGGGGATTAAAGGCGCATCCTGTAACTTTTCCCTCTCTCTAGACAATGGCCACGTTATAGCGGTGGCCCGGAGCCAGTTCTGCCTCCTACCCGGGGGATATTGTTCTGGAAAGAGCCGTCCTTTTAAGTAGGTCTTAACGTGAGTTCAGATCAGGAGAAAGCCTCATCTTCCCCACTCTCACTTTTCAAAATGGAGTAGGGAATCCCCAGCTAATTTTAAGGTGTTGGGACCTGCTGGCTTCCTCGATTTTTCCTGTCCCTTGTTCTGTGAGTTGGGGTACAGAAGGGGATGGAGAAGCAGGGAGGGGGGGGGGTGGGGGCGGGCGGGGAGAGATTGCCATCATCTTTGTCTTAAAAGTGATTTTAAAAAAAAAAAAAAAAAAAAAATCCTCTATTTCCTTAATCAGCCTGAGCTCCCTCACGGTGGAGGTTGTTTGCAAACAGCATCCTCCCCCATTGCACAACTGAGCAAGAATAAAACCTGCACACCTACGGTTTTTAGAAGAGCAGACAAAATAGCTATCCCACTCTTTGTAGCCTGCCGGCTTTTCTCTGCCTCCTCCCAGTTTGCTCCTACAAAGGTGAGCTGTGGGAAAAAGAAACCCACATGCGTGCACGTCTGTGGAGGGATGTTTTTCTCTTTTCCGGCTGAGGGAATATTTTCCTTTGTTCCTAAACTGTGACTCTCATTGTCTGTGGTGACCCAGACTTGTGCCCAGCAAACTGAGGCAGTGCCCACTAGTAGTTTTTATAACTACGTAGCAAAATGCAACCTTGCAACACACGCCGCAGTGTTTGTATTGTTCCCAAAACATGGAATCGTGCCATTTGGCTGTCTTGGTCAAATTTCTAATGTCGAACTAATTGCAAAATGGAAAAGTAAGACATATTATAGCTTATTTGTATTCCAGGGTTTAAATATAGTATTGCTGACTGTTTCATACTTTCTCATACTTGATTCATAAGAAGTTATGGACTAGGCTGTAGCAGGGAAGAGAAAATAATTGCTCCTGTTTGCTATTTGTAAAGACTGGAGTTCAGAGGGCGATTTAAATAGGCTTACTGATTGAGTTATAAAACCTGATGTTAAGGCAACCTAGGACTTTGTGTGATTATTTAGGGGGAAAAAAGGGCCTGTGACTTTGCAAAGGACTAATACTGCATGCCGAACTGAATGCTTTGTTACTAAACTGAAACAGCCCACGAGAATTTCTAGAATGAAAGCCCTGCTTGGTGCAGTAGTACAGTGCTGCACTCTAGGACATTGGCATCTTTTCCTGAAATAAACAGATCCCACAAAGCTGCTGCTCTGCATGAAATTACAGGTGAACTTGCACAGCAAGTCGCAAAGCAGGGGCTGTGCTCTTTGTTTCCTGTTTGGTTTGCAGGCACTGTTTTGATAACAGTATGAACAGCATAACTGCAGCTCACAAAGACTGGACTTACCTTTTTTTTTTTTTCCCTTCCCTTTAAGTTGTATGTTTTTGAGCTGATCCTGACATTTGAATAGTATCAGTTTTTCCATATGTGTGAGGCACTACTTCTAGCTGTGCTCCAAAAATATGATCTTAGCCTGAATTGCCAGTTTGTGAATACGCAGTTGTCAGTCCTGAACTCATCTTAATTTAATGTGTGCTTTAAAATGCCTGCAGTATCATGACTACTGTTTGTCAAGTAGCCTGCCAGGGCTAAGAGACCTGCTATCTGGTATCTTATTGAAGATGCTCTTAGAGATTGCTTGCAGAAACGTTGGTTTGGATAACAGACACATACTGATGATTCTCAAGATTCATTTGGCTGCACCCACTGACTGTACAGATGCTGTTATTTGCTTCAAGGCTCTGTGGCATCCAGACAATGGTAACTTCTCACTTCCAATTCCCAGCAA
Organism: Fratercula arctica; assembly: GCA_947846985.1. Classification (NCBI taxonomy): domain Eukaryota; kingdom Metazoa; phylum Chordata; class Aves; order Charadriiformes; family Alcidae; genus Fratercula; species Fratercula arctica. Next base: position 109,840,012 of record CANTUZ010000003.1, read on the forward strand.
GAACTAAATCAAACTGCAGCTTATTGGACGTTTGCTGAATTGAGGCCAGGGATCTTAAAAGCTGGGATACAAAGAAGCCCTTTATAAAAGGTATTCTAGAGTGTAGCAGTATGATAGCGCTTCCCATCTCCCCTTTTCAAACATAGTACTGGTACATATCCAGACCTACTTACTTAACATAGTCTGAGAACCACAAAATATAACTCATTTATATTGGGATAATCTGGTTAGGAGAGAATTCTGGAAAGGCTTTTTTTTTTTTTTTTTTTTTTTTTTCCACATGAGGGTTTGAGCTGCACAAATGTTCCTGCTTAAATTTTTGTTTTATAGCAGCCGCTTTGTAGAAGAGCCATTCACTTACAATGTAGTAGTAGTTAGGAGTTTTGAGATCCAAATGTCAATGAATTCTCCTCTGGAATGAATTACACACCAGGGATTTTAGCAACACCCCCTCCCCACCCTGCTTCTGCTTCCCTGGCGCCCTGTGTCACCAGCATGCCTCAGTGCTAATCTGCACCCTGTAAAATGTGTTGGATCTGTTTGGCAGTCTGCCTTTAAGGTTGTTTTTGCCTGTGCCGGAGCTGAGCAGCGCAGGTATGGGGTGGGGAGAAAGAGGTTTATGAGGAGGGGGTGTCCCAGTTTCTTGGGGTTTGGGTTCTTTTCTGCGGAAGGGTTTTGTTAGGATTGCGCTCCAAAGCATTAAATGAGCCAGGTTTTGAAGCCTCAGGTAAATTTTTATTGAACCGTATCTCTCACACTCAGTTTTGAAAGCTTTTAAAGCTTCAAAGAAAGCAGGGAGATTTGCTTTTTGGAAAGGATACAGATACTTGCTCTTGGAATACAAATACTAGAACACAAAAAGAAGAAAAACAATTGCAGTTTAAACCAATTGGTTAGGGACCTATACCAGTCCTTCATTTTCGTGTTCAGTTAGAATGACACACAACTACCTTAAATTCCTTTTACCGAAGTAACAAAACACCCCAGAGTAAGTTACATATTAATAGAACTTTTATGTTGGTGGAAATGCTAATCCCTTGCTTTGTAGTACCTCTGGAGCAGGTATAATTAAAAATAAAAATCATTCCTATTGATACTTTGCTGGTATTTTCTTTTAGCACACTGGCTTCTGTTATTCTCAATGAAGCCTTTCTTCTTCTTGTAATGTGGGCATTTCTCAATTGACTCAAATACTGATTCATTCGTCATCACTAGATTATAGTAACTTTTTTATATTTGGGTTTCCCAGCAGCCTTTTTAATTCTTACAGCTCATTCATAAGATCAGTGATAACATACTTACTAGTAAAGGGACACTTTGCTTTTAATGGAGCACTTGATTGAAATGCAGAGAGTTCAGGGTGGTTTTGTGTTTGCCTTTTGAAGGATGTTTGTCTGCGCTCCAACAGGCAGGGCTATTTCCCCGAGTTGTCCTTCTGATCTTATAAACAGCCATTGTAAAACCCGAGACTTTGAAAGTGAAAGTGACTTTGCTGTTTGTCAGAGATGAAAGAAAGGCAGGAAGTAAATATGAATAGCGCCAGATGATACTTTAAATCTGAAAATCCTGAAAGCTTTAATGGGTTAATCAAGAGGGAGAGGCGCGTGGATCAGGGTGGATTTAGTATGACAGCTTCTCTCAATGCTAAGCTACAGGCCATATTCTCTATGAGTTTATTTGGATGGAAAACAGAAGATAAACACGTTTCCTTCCGAATACTGCCCTCATACACCGCTAGTCTTCACAGCTCAATTCAGATTACATTCTAAATTTGATAGGCTATTAGCTAATGAAATGGTTCTTGCTGCAAGTTCTGAAGATGAGCCTTTCCTGTCAAGGTTGCGTGTATCTTCTGTGTGGGGTTGTATGGTCTGTTTTGTCTTGTCCTCGGTGCTGTGGGCTTGTGACATCCTGTTTACAGCAGGGCAGCTTCAGCAGCAGCATAAATTGTACTTAGAGATGGTTCTGGTAACAGAATTAGATGTACTGTAACCCCACTGTCCTTTGTCTTGCTAACCCTGGCTTTACTGTCATTGTTCCTGCAGGTGTTTGATATTGGCTGCTACCAGGAGTTATTAGCACCATGTTTTTGTCTGCCTGCACATAAAAATATCAACCAAATTACTGAAATAATTCTTGGGGAGACAAAAGCGTATGTGTTCTTTGAAAGGAGCTATGGGGACATGCATTCGTTTGTTCGTACCTGCAAGAAACTTAAAGAAGAGGAGGCAGCCAAACTCTTCTATCAAATAGCTTCCGCTGTTGCACACTGCCATGATGGTGGACTGGTACTGCGAGATCTCAAGCTGCGAAAGTTTATTTTCAAGGATGAGGAAAGGTAAGAGTCTGCCTTACTCTTTACAGGTGGTGGTGCCTGGGGTCAGATTCAGAGTAACAGGATGCTGTGCCCTTCATCGTCACCGTACCATTCGTTTGTGCTACGCGAGGTGTTACACTTTGCTTTCCTCTGCAACTTGTTAATGGGATGGATGTGCCATTTTAATGTCTGGCTTAGGCTTTGGAGTACAGTAAGTATAGAGCACCATTTGCATCTGTGCCTGGCCTCTGCATCTCAACTCAGAGGAGCACCCTCATTTCTGAGGAGGGAACTTCTCCTGGAGGAAGGCTCTGCGTAGATGTCTGGTGTAAGAGCTCCTCTATCATAAGTGCTGCTGGTGTTAAATGAGTAAAGATCCAGTATGTTAAAGAGGGTTGGGGACTGAAATGGCTCATTCCAGTGAGGAGGCACGAAGAGGACAAACAGCCAAGTGGTTATTGCTGACATGGGATGGAGGGAAGGCCCACCAGTGCTATGAAGGACTGCTTTGAGGACAGCTTCTTAATTCCCGTGCTGGAAGGGTCTGGAGGCCGCTTCTGAGAGTATTGCGTGGTCACTAATCATACTCAGACTAAAACAGCCTTGCTGTGTGGGTGCCTGGTTTTAGTATCAGAGCTGTTGTGGTACTTGGGGAACTACCTTTTTTTTTTTTTTTTTTTTTTTTTTTTTTTTTTTTTAGAATATGTCCTCCCTGCACACCTTCCTGTCTCAATAATGGGGTAGTAAATGATTTGGGAAAGGAGTATGGGAAGACAGGGAAAGACATAATGCTGGATGCTGTAGGTATACTTTTGAAGTGCTGTTTCTGATGCTGACCCTGTTGTACCTGTGGAAACTTCTTATCTCTTTCCTTGTGGTTACCCGTTTTCATTACGTTGCATCATGTATTTGCTTGCAACTTCCACATAAAGCACCAGAGTAATGGACACTGTCAGATTAATGGCAGGCTTTCACAGAGGGATTAAATGGGAAGATGACCATTATGAAAAAAATGAAACTAAATGGGGGCAGAGCCTGCCTTTATGCTTCTTCATGTCTTGGTAGAGGATGGGGAGGTGTTTTTCACTTCTAGTTAAATCCTATAAACTGTCTGAAAGCTTGTTCAGACTGTTGCAGAGTGAAACAGATGTTCTGGATTGCTTTGTTAAAAATAACCAGTGCATATCAATTCCATTTGGGGCTATTTGGGGAAGTTATAAGCAACAGCCGAGGCGCATAAGTTTTCTACAGGCTCAGTAAGTCCATGATCTGAGAATTAGAAAAAAAAAAATACACAATTCAGTCATGAAAAAGAAGCTCCCAGCCTTAAAATAAAAATGACAACCATCCATCCTGTTGAAATATTCTCTACTTAAAATTTATTACAAGCTGAGTTTTGCAAAATAAACTTCTCCTTTTAATCTCTTTACAAACTGAAAAATAAGAGACATGTTTTCACTTCTTAATTCAGTTCAGGCAGTTCTCTGCAAAGCAAATAGCTTTTCTTTATTTTTCTACCACAGTCCAAATGTATATGATTACCCTTTCCACCTCTTCAAATAAAAAAGCCTAAAATGAAACTGGCTGAATGTCCATTCAGAGAGAAATGCAAAGCAGAGAGAGATGTGAACTGCCCTTTCACAACTTTTACTTGGAGTTTAATAATTAAACACCATTATAGCACCTTTGATGCAGATAAGAAGCAAACTTGTACAAAAGAGTTGAGGGAGGGATTGTATTCTGTGGTAGCGGATAACGTTCTAATGTTAAAATGGGTAATTTTTTTTTTTTTTTCCTGGGGATGTGTGTAAGCTTGTGTGGTTTTGTATGAAGGACAGGACTCGGAGAAGCCCTGGGGCTCACCCTTGCTTTCTGCTCTCGGCGAAGGCAGCATGAGCTCAGGGCCGTGCAGCGGGTGCAGACGTGGGGAATACTTTTGAACTCCTACCCTGCCGCTTACGAGGAACTGAATGCAACGCGAGGCACAGGGCCAAATCCTTCAGCCACCCAAGAAGAGTGGCGCGTACTATAATAGCACTGTTTGCTTTTATGGATGTTTTTAACGTTAACTGGAGTCTGCAAAATCGTGCAGTTACTCACTTTTGAACAGTGTCTTCTAATTATACAATAATTCACTGGAAAGGTCAAATGCGACTTGCTGGTTATTTTGAAGATAATCATAATGTGGTTTTCTTCTGGATGTAATATTGATTTGTAAGCAGAGAGGTATTGTAATCCTTTCTCTGCTAAATAAACAGAGATGAAATAGTGTGAGATAGAAATAAACCCAAACAGCGACTGTCTTTTTTCACATGCCCTGATCGTCAGACTGTAATCAGTCATCACTTTCAATCTGCTGCTATATTTAGGCAGAAAAATCTTCCTGGTCCTTCCGGGTTCAGGGAGGTGTGTGTCGGGTTGACGGAGGTGTTTGTATGTTGCTCGCACCCCTCTGAGCTCGCCTTTCCCCGGGGCTGCCGGTGCTGGGTGCCCAGCCGCCTGCCTTTCCCAGCCTGCCATCGGCCCTGGTGCCTGGGAGTCGGGTGCTGCACGATCTATTGCTCTTTGATACCTGTAATGAACCAAGGAGGAAGAAAAGAGGTGATAAAGATGTTTTGAGACGTGGGTGAACTCCGCTGCTGTGTGTTGCCTGCTCTTCAGTGGAGCTCTTTCTCAGTAGTTCTTTTCCGAACTATTTCTTCAAGTCTGTTTTTTTTCTGCAGTTCACCTTTAGTACCTACTGCTTTGAAACTTTCTCTAAGACTCTCACAGCTTTTATTTCGGTAGAAGAAAAGATGGGAAATCCAGCACGCAGGCAACACATGAATGGAAGACTTGCTGCTTTTATTTTTTTTTTTTTTTTAGGATGATACTTGTCTGCTCTTAGCTGAGAGCTGCCAGACTGGGGGAGCCAGAGAGAATGTGAAGGATATATGGAAGCAGTTCCATTCCTTTAAAAAAGAAAATAAATTAAAGCATTTCTTAGTACCTACTCCTTCCATTGATGCTAATGACAGAAAGTTCAATATGAAATCTTAGCTCCTGGAGTTTTGCAGACTTGTACATGCAGCATTGTACCTCTTTCCACCTCATTCCTGTTATCTAAATTACAGCTGGAATTTGCTAAAATTCAGGCTTCTGATCTACCAGCATCGTGAATGCTGTTTGCTCCTCCTGATGTCACTGCTAAGAATGCATGTTATTTGGATGTTGCAAGTTGCAGTGCCTTGTGATGTCTGTAATGAACTGGGAAATAAGAAGGTGGAAAAAAGTCATGTTGGAGTCTGGTGGTGCTGAGCGTTTTACAGGGGTCCTAACTTTACTAGTGATGTTCTCTTGATGTCCTAAATCAAAGGTAGATTGTGATGGCACGTTACGTCTTACTACTGCATGTGTGTAAATATGTCAGTGCTTTAAATGAAATCCAAAATTCCACAATGTGGAAACAAACAAAACCAATTTGTCTGTGTTCCAAGGTACTTCATCTATAGCTTCTTTTAATCCTGAACTGCAGAAATTTTGAAGATACGGTAAATTGCATTCCATGAAAATGATGTGTGCTGTTGCCAAGAACTTTAGGTTTTGGGGTTTTTTTTATGGTGCGTTTGTGGTTTTTTTTGTTTTTTTTTTTTTTTAATATATAAAAGAAGTTTGGGGGGCTATGTTTTTGGGGGGAGGTGTGTCTGTGGTTCCATTTGTAAACTATAGGTGAAATAGCCGGTCTTGTAGTCTTGAAATTTCAGAGTTAAGCTCCTTAAACCTGCAGCTGGTCTTGATGAAGCAGAACTTCTAAGACATTACAGCATGGCTGGAAATGTTTTGTAAGACTGGGTTAGCAAGCAGCAGCACATCCATTAAATGAGGGCAGTGACTTTCAGAGCACTGAAAATATGGAAAACAACACCAACTTGCCATGCTGGGTCTCACCAGACTTTAGAAAGTACCTATAAGATTCTTGAGTATTTTAAAAATTGGGTCCTTAAACTTTGATATAAAAATTGAATCCAAAACGGTAGAGATGAGCTAAGATAAAACATGTAGGTTTATATGTTTTCTGCTTCTTGTGTGTTGATCGTTTTTTCTTGTCCTGGATGCTAAACCAGGTCAACGTTGATGTTTGTGGGGCTCTTGCTTTTGATTATTTTTGCTGTGTTCATGTCATAGTACTTAACAGTTTTTCTTGTACAGGCTGTCCGTGTAGAAGGCCCTTGGGCAGAGTGACTGTGCCCTTCTCCTAGCTGATGTCCCATAATGATGTTGCAGAATGGGTAGGGTGTTTTGGGTTGTGCTCAGAATAGCGTTCTGCACTGTATCTAGCTAATGAAGTAGTTCATCAGTCTAATATATAGCAGATGCTTTGAGAAAGAGCCACCTCAAAGATCTCAGAATTAAATCAAGAATTTCTGTGTTGGTTGTTCCAATGGTTTTCTTAATACAGGAACATTTCTGCTGTCAAGGAATTACTAATTTCTTTAGTGCGTTTTTAAGCCTTTAATTATATTAAAATATTAGCTGTCGTAATATTTGAAGCTTAAGGACCTTGTACATTCATCATACTTGTTGAAGGGAAAATTAAAATTTTGGTATTTAGATATTGTAATTTTCCTGTATTCTTTAAGTAAATATGAGAAATGGTAGGCAGGTGGGATTCGATAAAAATAAATAGAATTTGACACTTTTTGCTTTGTGCCAGGGTAATGCAGCCAGTACAATACACTAATTTAGAAAGCCTGTGTTAGCATAACATATTTATTTGGTATTCTTAGAATGTTTTTTTTTTCTTTTTTTTTTTTTCCTCTAGAATTTCTCAGCTTTGAGTGGATGATGCTTTAAGGTGACCTAGTTACCCTGTTTGCAATCCTAGTGGTACAAACCTGATCCCATGAAAAATACAGAATGCATATAGTGACCTTTTTCCAAGTAGACTGTTAATTTTTTGTTATAGTTTGTAGTAAGTTTCATCCCCAGCATTTGTCAAATTGTAATGTGGTCAGATGTTTTTTCCCTGTGGTGTTAGACATTGCTGTTTTACTACACGATTCAGTAGAGGACAGGTAAGTTTATGCTTTCCCTAAGTCCTAGAAAGAGAGTCCTAAAGTGAAAGAAAATTAAACAAAACGAGAGTGCTCTTTAAACAGCAAAAAATTTAGAAACAAAACTGGTCTTCATCTGTTTTGTCATTGAAGCACCTTACATTACCCCGAATGGGGCCACAGGACCAGAGAATCATAGGTCAAATATCAACCCAGAAATTATTATTATTATTATTATACATCTTCCCAGAATATGGGGAGGAAGGTGAATTTCTTCACAGGCAGCAAATGTCTGCTGTCAAACTTCGGATAGAGGATGAAGCGGTTGCACAACTGTTCTCTGCTGAAGGGTTCGTGCTCCCTTTTGCCTTTATGTGGTTTGGTTACGAAGCCTCTGTTTTCTCCGGGCATTCCTGAGAGCACCGCACATTGGATTTGTTGGGTATGCAGCACCCTTCCCAGCGGGCTGCTGGAGCCGATCTGCAGATGTGGAACATCACGCCAGCCCTGTGAAGTGCTTAAATCTCCTGAGGGCATAGATGGTCACAGAGGTTAAGTGCTGTGCCTAAGGTCATAAATGAAAGCAAAACCCAGGAAGAAGTTGGCTGATGGCTAGCCCTGGGATGAGGATGGGAGTTACAGCGGACCTTGAGTCAGCTCAAGACCCTTTAACGAGACCATGAGTGGTGAGAGGCCTTTGCTGTAGCACACAATTCTGGAGTTTGCAGCAGGTTTTGCCCTTGGACTCTGTTATCTTTAGGTATTTGGCTCGTAGTTGGACGCGTATCTTTTCTTCTTCACCCTTCCTTCAGTCTTGCCCCTTGGCAGCCTCCTGCACTAGCTCTGCTAATGGGTGGTGTGGAGGTGCAGACCTGTGCCATGCTTGGAGCAGGAGGGGAGCCCTGCTTGGGGGCCTGCCTGTAGGCTGGGCTGGACAGGTTGTCCCCATGTCCTGTCCGGCCAACCTGGCTGCGCTGTGTGACTTTGAGAGGTGCTTCTGTCTGAGCACTGTGTTACGTGTTGGCTGTAATGCCAGATGTAGTTGTCTTGATTGGGTGCTCGTCACAAGATGCCCGTCATGGAATTGATCTCTTTGATGATGGGTGCTTTGCAGTCACTGACAGTAGATGTCTCCTGAGACATCTTGCATTAAGAGGTCAACAGCTGGTTGTTCTGAAGACTTTAAAAGCTCTATCATAGACTCAGTGCAAAATACTCCTTGTTGACTTTTCCGGGGACTGAGGACATCTGCAGACATCTGTGCTGAGGGTGAGGAGGGGAGGCAGGGAGCCCAGCTAGTGGCAGCTGCAGTGGACTGTCATGGTGAAATTCTTCTGCTGCCTTTTCTTCTAATTGCCCTTATTATCACACCGTGAGATTACTTCAGGCTTGGGAGGGAGAGGAAAGACGGAGATTGTAAACAGGAGCCAACCTGGGGCGTATTTAGTCTTAAGCACCTGCTTTTTGGTAGATGTATATTGCTTGGAGACAGGTTTTACAGCTATCTAAGTAAAAGGTTTCCAGCAGGGTTGTGAAATAACGGGCCTGCTTTGTCCTAGAGGTGCTGAGCACCCACTGCGGGCTCAGAAAATGTAGGGCTTTTTTCACAACGTGCAGTTACGTTAACAAAATACAGTTTTGGTCTCCTCTCCCTGTGGAGCTTCACCATGCATTGTATGAAAAGACCTAGAAAAGATGGTGAACACAGCATACAGTTGACAGCAGAGCCTTTTAAAGCTCTGACCTTCACTGATCTTCACTGAGAAGATAAGAGAGGTGAAGTAGCTGCCGTGAGCCAGATGCTTATCAAATAATGGACTCATCACAGTGTTGCAAACTGAGCCCCTCTGTGGAAGGGTCTGCCTTGGGTTTCGGAGCCTGCACCCGAACACACGCATCGCTACTGACCTACCTCCTTTTTGGGGAACTAAGTATATAGCATAAAGGACAGGCTGTTCCCAGCCAGTCCTATTTGAGTGGTGTAAAGCTGAGGTCTTTGGGGCCCCAGCCCTTCCTGGAGGTGTGCGAGGACGTGGTCTCAAAGCATTTGTTTAAGTGGAAGCCTGTAGAAAAAAAGCCAAAGCTTCAAAGAAGTTAAAAGTCCTAAGTTTGCTGGGTCCTGGGGGTGCGGGGCAGGGCTGAGCGTGCTGGTAGCATCCCTTCAGAGGAAGGGTGGGGGATATGTAATTTTTTAGAGGCTTCCTCATTCTGCGGAAGTACCAGTGAAGGAATCTTCCCTTAGGAACAAGGTTCATCCTGTAAACCTGTACTGCCTGCAAGTCCCAGTTGTCTTTCGAAACATATGCTTGAGCCTGTTTCATTATGCAAGAGACTGTTTGTCTGACAGCCTTTGTGCAGGTTTGGTTGTTTTTTTCCCCCCTTCCCGAAGTTGCGTAGGATGTTGTGCGGTGAACTCCCAGGCTGTGTGCTGTTACGCGCTGGAAGGGATCTCGTGGTGAAAGGAGCAGGATTTAAATTGATGGCATAACATTTCCCCTCTGATCCCGCATGCCTTGCCGCCCCCGGAGGAGATCGGGTAGTTCTGAGTTCAGAACAAGTCTTTGCACCGAGCCGCAAATCATCTGCGCGGGGTTTCGTTAGCCGCCTTCCCCATCTCGCTGTCTCTGTGACGGCAGCCTGCTTCTGCATTATTTAAGAGAGATTCCCTTAGTTAAAAAAAAAAAAAAAAAAAAATCAGTTAGCAAAAGATAACTGTTTCCAATGTCGAGCTTCCCTTTTATTTTTTTTTTTTTCCCCCCCTCCTTGTGACTCTGAATTGCATTCATGCTCGTCTCGTCTTTATGATGAGGTGCTACCAACTGACCTTGATTAAATGACCTGTAAATTATTGGCCACACAGGAGCAATCCCTGATCTACTGGGCAGCTGATGGCTTGAGTGCCTCTACCTCGGAAAGGCTTTCCTGGCCTCAGTCAGAGTAACGTTGAAATATGACATAGGATTGCTTGGGTGCCTTCATTTTTTATGTGTAGGCTAATTTAGGGGGGAATATTGTGAGGCATCTCTTCCCTTTAGAAGTTGCCATTTCATATTTACCTGCAGTCATATTAATAAAATGTCCATTCGGATGACCGTGATGGTTGTTTTCTGATCTCTGGAGGCATGAGGCTGCTATATAGAAACTGTAAATCTGCATCATCTAATTCTGACCCAGCCTGAATAGCAAGCGGATGGTGTACCTGGCGTGTCTGAAGCAGGATGGCTCCTTCTGTCTTCTCCCCAAGCAGCTGATCAGGCTGTCATCTGGGGGATGATGCTGGACTGAAACAGTGGGTCTGGTCTGCAGTTAGTGTTCCCTAAACGGTAACAGCGGCTGAGCTGTGGTTCAGGTGTTATTTCCCATGCAGATGGCTTCGGGGGCAGCCTAGAAGCAACTGCTGTCATTGATTCAGGCATGGACTTCTTTACTATGGACTGTTTATTCATTGCAGTGGAGATATTTTCCTCTGAAACACTCAGACTTTCAGTCAGTGTTTCTGCTTTAAATGTTGCAGATTTTTTTTTTTTATTTTTATTTTTTTTTTTTTTGTCCTGCCTTATGAGATTAGAGCCCTCTGAATAATTCCACTGATTTTGGTATGGAAATTGTGTTTGCTTTTGGAGAGCAAGTGTGAATGCCGGGTTCCTACAGCCCAGGCTTCGGTGCCAAAAGGCAGGATAGCAGTTTGCCAGTAGCCCCTCCGCTCTGCAGGGAGGAATAATGCGAATCACTCTCAAAAAAGTGTAGGATGTGCAACAAAACCGTCTGCCAGAGATGGGTGCTAACTCAGGAGGTTGCATTGAAGAATCTTCTGGAAGACATTTAATTGATTAGGTTTTGTTACATTACTGAAGAGCAAAGTCTGAATGCAGTCAAGTAATGAATGGCATATTGATAAGAAATTCAGAGTGGTATTGTTTTTCATGGGTTTCCCTGACGGTTTCTATGGGGACAAAGACGCATTTCCCGTCTGAGTGCTGCTGCTGCCCTCTGATTGCACTTCTGTGGTTTCATTCACCAGTAATGGGAAAGCATTCATAGGCAGAATAGCTTCCCCTTTTTAAATAGCCATGATTCAGGGTTGTATTTTTTTTTTTTTTAATGCATTAGGCTAATGCAGTGTTTTATCAATGATCTGATAGATGCATAATGCTCTTTTTCCCCGTCCTTATTCAGGGTCTGCATTAAAACTTGAAATTATGTACTGTAATTACGTAAGCCTTGACAAAAGTCTTTGTTGCCCTACAGTATGTCTACAAAGTGATTCTCATCCGGCTTTGGCAGTAGTTTACATTTGAACTTTAGGGATTAATTTTGTTGCAACCATTTGAATGGTCGAACTTGAATGCTGATGCTTTTGGAAAACTTTTTTTCTCCTGTGGGGGTCCTTCAGTTGACTGATGTGAGTTAATTATTTAGAGAATGAAAGGTTTTCAGAAATGTGACTTTTTTTTTAAAAAAAAAAAAAAAGATAATGATTTCTGCTTGTCCTTTTTCCGTTCTGAAACGGTCCTTTTTCTGCTCTGAAATGGGAGGCGCTTCAAAGCTGATTGTGATTTCACATGTCAGTGTTTGGTTTTGAGTCAGTCCCTTGCCTGCCAAGTGCCGAATTTAGGGTTGTCCGGTTACTCTGCAATTGGATGTGCTCCCCACCCTTTGCTGTGGGGGTTCTGTATTCTCAGAAACTGCTTGCAGTTTTGAGGGTCTGTTTGTTGTTGTTGGCGTTTATTCTTTTTCCTGGATATTTGATTTCAGTGTTTCCTCTGAGAGAGAGTGGGGGAGAGAGAGATTGCTTCTTATCCAGGGTGTCTCTGCATTTCTGTGTATTTAGACTCCCCTCTTTCCTGTTCCCCTCCACCTCCCCCCCCAAAAAATAAGCTCTCTGGCTTGCAGAAAACAGCTGATTTAGGCAATGTTTGAAATGTGGAGGAAGGGAAGGCCAGCCAGAGCTGGCAGCTGTTTCTCACAGAGATGGGGTGCTGCGTGCTGGGAAATAGCAACTCCTGAGCCAGGCTGCTCCTTTTTGATTGCCTGAAAAAAAACATGAAATGGCTGTAAAAAGGGGGAGGGAGACTTGCCACTTACACCCGCGTATTACCCAACTGTAGTCTGATTACAGGTTGTATTCTGTACGCGAGGCTGAGGTATGGAAAGTCATCCCTCACTGGTGCAAACAGGCTGGAGTGGGTCCCCCCCAGCCCCGGCACTGTCTGCGGCAAGGGTGGAAAACCTGCGCCATCACCTTCTGCAAAGGCACCCAGCCTTACGAAGGAAAATGGGGACATCCGAGTTGCTTCTGGTGGTAATTGGGAGGGGGCAGAAAGTCACATTGAGGCCGTGTACCTGGCAGTATGCGCTGGAGAGACGCAGCTCCCGCAGCCTGCGAGGGAAGCGTGTGCTGGTGCGGAGTGGTGTGTCCAGTGCCGTACCAGCACCGCCTGGTCGCGGAGGAGCCATTTCTTCACTCGTACCTTCTACACGAGGGTGTTAACTGGTTATGGACTTGGGGGCTAGCAAGGAGAAGGACTGAAGGTTGTGTTTTTGTTGAATTTGGGACCTTTTGTTTCCTCAGAGCCTGTCAGCTCAGCAGGATGAAAAACCTGGTTGGAGTGTTTGCTTCATTTGGCCACCGCTTACGGAGGAGCAGGCAGATAAGGGCCAGCTGTTGTTCATTTGCTTGCTTCAACAAAACCCGCAGAGGGCTGCGGGCTGCAGCACCTTGCAAGAAAAGCAAGGCAGGGATAACGGCTTTTGTATGCTGCTTCTGTTTTGTTACCAAGAAATGATTTCTCCTGTTGGAGAAAGAGATGAGGTTTTTTTGACACACCTTGCAGGCTCTTCTTTCTGGTTTTGTACCGCGTCCATCCTAGAAAATAAGAGATTTGGGAATCCCAGTAATTTTCTGTTAAGTAAAAGCTTCTCAGGGAACTGTTTTCTCTAAATTCTTTGGCAACTCTCAGAAATGTAAAACAGGGTGGGAGAGTAAGCAGCGTTTCCCTGTGCCGTTGACACTGGGATGGCAGGAGAGCGTTGGGGGGGGTGTGTGTGTGAATTCCCTCCTGTAAGTTGTTTATAAATAGCGTGCTCTGCCCCGCTCCCTGCCTGTGTGCTCCGCTCCTGTTAGCAGGAGAGAGTCGATGCTTTCCTGTCTGGCAGTTCAGTGACTTAATGCATGTTTGAGTAGCTGGCCTCACTGTTTTATTGCTACGCATAATTTTCTATGGAAAAACTGAGGTGGGCAATGCAAATGGAACCTCAGCTCATGTCCCTGCCTTCCCTTTCGTTTCCTCCTCTCTGTTCTCTGCCCTCGGTGTGTTTTCTTTCTCTGGGCATTTCTCCTCTTCCTGTGCTGTGCAGGTGCAAGGAGCATGTCGAAGCTGAGCATCGGGAAAGGACTCTCCTCTAGCCAGTCTCCGGTTTTGGACCCTCTGAACTGTGTACAGAGGGAAATTGCTGTGGTCTTGATAATTGTAGTTAAGTTTCTCCTTGCAGCCAGCTTCCTGTGTGAGGTATTGCTGCTGTAAAGTATTGTTTGAGTGCTAATGAGGGGGTTGTCCCTCGCTAGGAGAAGTGCCATTAGGCTGGCAATGGGTAATTAATCAGGAAGCAGGTGCGTTTCGCAAAACTCATCAGCATCCGCACAGGAGGAGAAAACAGTGGCCTGTTTGAGGAGGGAAGGAGCTGCCTTGGCACACGGTGCTTGGGAGCCAGGTATCCTGAATCCTGTGTTTATGACTTCCTGATTCGAGGCACATTGCCAAAGGGGCTTTCACCTCTGCTAGGAAACGTCTCTAGCTGTTGAAAAGGTCCAAGTGTCATTATGAGAGTTTATGGTACAGTTGCCTCTGGAGTGCTCCATGGAGTAAAATGCTCTTCTGTTGGTTCAAAGAAGATAGTGCTGAGCTGCCCTGGAACCAAGTCTAAGCCCAAGCTGGCCCAGCTGTCTTTTGCAACTCAAGCCCAAGCAGTGTTGTCTTTGGAAAACATTTAGGAAACAGGGCTCTCCTTGTCTGTTTTAATACCTGTTAAATTATGTGCTTTAGTCAAGAGGTGCGAGTTCTGCTTTCTGGGATGAAGTTCAGTCCCTGCCTGCGAATGTCTGTGGTATGGGAACATGGCCATAACACACGGCTAGGAGTGATCATACAGACCAGTGAGGTTGAGGGACGAGGACAGTAATACCCAAAGTTGAGTTATGATCCCGAGTTGTTGAAAAGAAAACATACACTACTGCAAGGGCACTCTTCCATCCAGATGCACTGGATGAGTCCTGTTGCATTGTACTGATTCTGCTCTCAAAGCCAACCGTTGCTGGCGAACAGTCTAAAGGGTAATTGGTAATCCTTCTGGATGCCTTTAACAGGCACAGATTTTTAAATATAGTTACAGACAGTAGCAGTGAGAATTAAAAGGAAAGAAAGGTTATGTTCAGCTAGTGCTATGACAAGCAAGTTTGGCATATTTTTTTCTGCTCCTGTGTGATACCCATAAGAGAAGAAAATTCTCTTGCAGAGATAATTACTGCGGCACACTAACAAGTTCACAGTGCTTTGCAGGCAGGAGGAGTTGGCAATCTAGATAAGGCATCCCTGTCATCTCTCTGTAAGCCCTTTGCTAGCCTCTCCGTTCGTTCCAATGTGAGGAGCTCCTCTGGTTCAGCTGCGGAGATAAGCTTGCTATTAATCTTGGCATTCAGCTCACCTGATCTCCCTTTGCCCAAAGGTCTGTTTAGGAAGACTGAAATGTGTTAAATTTGCTCTTTCTTAATTCTGGGATAAAGAAAAGTGTTGGTTGGTTAGAGGGATCGTTTAGGGTCATAGTGACGATCTTATTCCTGTTGAACCTTGTGGAATTACAGGTGCAAGTAGCCGCTCACCAGTGTGAAGGTGTCAAAATAACCTTGTCTAGTTAGGACTAGACTTGTACGTGGACATGCGTCCTACACGGGTGCATTTGAGTGCAGCCGACAGAAATAATCTTGAGGCTTATGTCTCTGGAAATCACATCTATGTAAAATTGACCAAAACCATGAATATGGCAAATACTTTCATCTTTTTAAGACCTTACTAATGAGTTTACTGGACATAACTGTTTGAAACCTTGTAGCTGTGCGTGTGGCAATATTCCGTGTAGGTCTGGTAATATCTCTAAGCAGTATAGAAGAGACAGTGTCAATTAGCTGTAGCAAGTGCTGTGAGTGGGGTTTTAAACTGACACACTTCTGTGGTTGTTGAATTTTGTGGAGTATTACTGTAATAACCATGCATTTGTAACAGTCTGGAATTTGTGTTTTGATGTTTGCTTACCTTGATGGCTTTGTTCTTTTTGCCTGCAGGACTAGAGTGAAATTGGAAAGCCTAGAAGATGCTTATATTTTAAGAGGAAATGATGACTCTCTTTCTGATAAGCATGGATGCCCAGCCTATGTGAGTCCAGAGATCTTGAACACAAATGGCAGCTACTCTGGCAAAGCAGCGGACGTATGGAGTCTAGGTGTCATGCTTTATACCATGCTAGTTGGACGCTATCCTTTCCATGACATTGAGCCTAGTTCCCTCTTCAGCAAGATCCGTCGCGGGCAGTTTAACATTCCAGAAACTCTATCCCCCAAGGCAAAATGCCTCATACGTAGCATACTGCGTCGGGAGCCATCGGAAAGGCTGACTTCACAGGAAATTCTGGACCATCCATGGTTTTCTACAGATTTTAATGTATCGAATTCAGGATATGGTGCTAAGGAAGTATCAGATCAGCTGGTGCCTGATGTCAACATGGAAGAAGACTTGGACCCATTCTTTAACTGAGCACAAAGACTGGTGTTCAGAAGGTACACAACCTGGAGATGGACACATGAAGGAGCCCTTCCTGACCATGTTAAATCACATCCTGCATCAGCCTAGCTTGGTAGCAAAAGACACTCAGAGGTCCTTAGATTGAGAAGGAACCTCCACAAGGAGCTAATATAACAAATGTAGCATGGGGACAGATTGGGGGGGCGGGGGGAGCTTGCTATCAGGTTAGATTGATTTGGAGGAGAAAAGGCAGCATGGAGCAATTGTAGCTTCTCACCTTTTTGGAGCCAAGGAGACTGCACATGCCAATTCTGGTGCAGCTGTATCACTCCTGTTTCTGTTCCATTAAAAATAGTGGTAACTCACGACAAATAGAAACTTTTTTGCCTCAGCTCACATCTTGGCATCGCACTGTTAGATATTTAACTTCAGCCATTATTCAGGGAAAGTACAATTGGCTAACGTATTTTTTTTAATCGGATGTCTAATAATTAATGGGATTAATTTAAGAAAAAAATTAGGTGCACAAAGACGGACATGAAAAGTGGGTGCTAAAAACAAACAAAATTTCAGTTCATGTCTCTTGATAGCTATTTTCAACTCATTTCTTCTAAATAAACTACTTAATATTCTTGTCAGGAAATGACATTTTAATGCTTTGTTCCCTTAAGGGGAAGTAACTGTCATTTAACAAGCTGTTCTGTTTTGTGTCAAATGGTTTGTTGCAGGAAGCTATTATAACTCGAACTTCCAGATGCATTACTGCTATAATAGGGGGAAAAAAAAGAAGAAAACTATATAATTTTTTTGTTTTTAAAGATATGAGATACTGGCTTCCATATCTGCCATGCTGCACGTATATGACTAGAGAGGGCAGAAAGCCCTTAGTCGTGTCTTTATCTGAGAACCTATCTCTTCTTAACTGACTGGCCCACGTGTAAATAGAGGGCTCTTTATTATTGAAGAAGAGTATTGTGGGGTTTTTTCCTTTGAATTCCTATCACCTTGGGAAAAGAATTGTTTGGGTTTGGTTTTTGTTTATGTCCAGAGTAAGAAATAAGAGGGTATTAATAAGCTGAACATTTATATTACAGATATTCCTCTTGAAACATACACAGTAATATGCACCTTTTGTATTGTCAAGACTTATTCTATTTATTGAAGAAAATGTCACAGTAGTGATGTATTAAGCCAGTACTTCAATTACGGGTTGACTTGGGATGACATGTTACATGCTGTAGTTAACACACTTCTTTTCTGTTCAGGTATTTCTGTCCCTAAATAACTTTTTATTTAGCTTTTTTTTTTTTTTCTAGATAGCTTTATTTGATTTAGACTGGCAAATGTTTTTATTACTGCTTTTATATTGCTGTATGATATTGAAATCTCTTGGCATAAATATTTGTGTTTCCAGTACCTCAGTTGTTCTGATATTACTGCCTGTATACGTTTTGTGAAGTGGTCATGTTTTTTGGGTAGGTACATGTGGACTCTGTAGTATGTAAATGTTACTTGAATTTGTGCTTAATTATAGTATGTGGCATGTGCGTACAGCTACTTGGCATTTGACGTATGGATGCTATTTGCCTGCCTTGCAGGAAAGTTATGGTCCCACTCTCAAGAGGATGTTTCACAGTTCTTTATCAAGAGACAAAGCTAGCTGCAGCTGACCTGCCTTGGTTCTATTTTGGTAACTAAGAATATAAAGGAGTAATGTTTTTACACTCTGAAGATGGTGCTGTGTCAAGAAGGACTTTTTTTTATTTTATAAGTACCTTATAGGAGGAAAGATTGGTGATGTGCATGGTGGGGTTTTACTGCCTCTGGTGCTTTGTCATGTATTTGGTTTAATGTTTTTGTCCTAATCTCTTCAATAAATAAAATTGTGCATATTTAACTAAACCAAAGTGGTGAACAGTGTTCTTACTGAGTGTCTGAGGTGCTGCAGGAGTTTGCCCCGTTAGGATCATTTAGCTGGTATTTTTTGTGCTGCTAACAAGCTCTTGCCAGACCTGTGAGCTGAGAAAGCTTAGCACTTGTATTTACAAGGTAACACTGTAAGCCTTTTCATCAAAAATTTTACTGTTTGCTATGAATGAAACTGGCTTTTATTTTCTTTTGGCTTGTCCCTACCTCTCATCAAACCTGTTTGCCTTTTTCAAGTAGGGTGTTGAAAGGCAGTAAGAACTATGTCTTTTGGTGATGGGAGGCTCTTTGGCTGATGAAGAGAGGTACCAAAATGGAGCAAGCTGGCACAGGCACTTTCCAAACTCTTAGAGAAATGTGCATCTCGTGCTTGCCCCTCAATTCCCAAAAGGTCGGCTGTGAAATAGCACCTCCTAGTTTATTGTCTTTTATTTAAAGGCAGGATTCTGTTTCTGCCATTCATCTTGGATAATAATAGATGTGTGTAGTTAGATCACACAGGTGCATGTGGAGTAATAAGGTGCTTTGTGAACATGAGGTGGGACAGATGAATCCTGGTCCGTTAAGAAAATACCATTTGAAGGGGGCTTTGATTTGAACTGGGATGCCGTCTGTTTTCAGCAGTTCTGTGGTTTGAAAGAACTGTAGGTAGCTAATGATCACCCCTAAAGAAACATAGAATCATAGGAATGCCTGGGTTGGAATATACCTTTCAGATCATCTAGTCCAACCATCACTAAACCATATGTCTACCCATCTTTTAAATACCTCCAGGGATGGTGCCTTCAACCACTTCCCTGGGCAGCCTGTTCCAATGCTTAATAACCATTTCGGTGAAGAAATTTTTCCTAATATCCAGTCTAAACCTCCCCTGGCGCAACTTGAGGCTGTTTCCTCTTGTCCTATCGCTTGTTACTTGGGAGAAGAGACCGACCCCCACCTCTCTGCAGCCTCCTTTCCCTGAACCCCTCCATTTCAAAGTATTGCACCAAAACTGGGAGCACAGGGATTGCTGTCAGGCTGGCTGACTGTACTATGTGATTTCATCCTAGGTAATTTCTGGCATGTGTTGAATATTTCAGTTGGTAGGTTGAGAATTAAAATCGTTGATTATAGCACCAACCAGAAATGTTATTAACATGTAGAAACACTTGAAGATCAGTTTTCAAATGATCTGTGTGCCTGCAGCCAAAGTTTAAATTACTTGAAACTCTTTCAAATCGAACTCCCACAATAAATGTGCTTTATAGAAAAAAGCAGATTGTAATCAGTCAGAGATAGAAGGGGAGGGGGGAGCGCTGAGGGTTTCCCTCTCCCCCACTAAAACTTATGTGAGCGGCTTCTGTTTGGGTGGAAGTAGTTAGACCTTATTTTACAGCAACCTGCATGCTTGCTTTTTCACTGCCAGTAATTGTATGAAAAATGCGGCTGACTAATGATTGCTCGTTTGCAGTGATTTTTTTATTTGAGGCAAAAGATTTCTTGGTGTTACTGCAGAGGAATCCTTTGGCAGCTGAAGCCAGCTTTATAGAATGCTGAAACAATGCCTTGTTTTCGGAGCTTCCTCATCCCTAAAGTGAAACCTGAGAGAGGGATTTGTGATTCAACCAGCTGATTTCTGGCCCTCTTTTTTTTTTTTTTTTTTTTTTTTTTTTTATTCCTGCTTTGTGGGCGCTGTTGGTGGAGTACAGGTGTAGCGCTGCTTGCTGTGGAAATGCCTCAACAGCTTTCTTGGTGCTGCTCGACCCTCAATTTGGGTAGCAACTGCAGTGGGATGCAGGATTGTGCTGAGCAGAGGCTGTGGGACGGGCTCAGCTGCCTCCTGCTCCTGGGGAAAGCGATGATCATCTCCCAGCTGTGCAGGATGAAAAGCCATGTCTACAAATAGCATCGTTTTGCAGAACAAGACCCTGTGGTAGACTTTGTGAGCAGAAGCCCCCCAGTCTCTTCTACCCCTCCCAATCAAATTAAAAAAAAAAAAAAAATAAATTTTTTTTTCATTATGTTATTTACCACAACATCTATTTGTCAGTGCAGCACTGTGCGTAATTTCAAGCTACAGGCTTTTCTTCAGGGCTGCACAAACAAGTGACAATTATTCCTTTGGCACCATGATGTCATATAACCCGATCCCTTAGCCTTAGTGAGGTGTGCATGTGTTATGGCGATAAACAAGTCAATTAAAACCACATTCTCTTAGAGATAAACGTTGGTAAACCTGTGTTTCTGAAAAGAAAAAAAAAGCCCAACTCAAGCCCCCAAAAACCCCAAACCGCACTTTCCTGGCAGTCAGAGAGGAAGGGTATGAAATGTGATGCCAAGGAAAAATTATTGGGAAGGGGAAAAAATAATGCTTCTCATCCTGAAATGATTATGTTGAAATCTGGAAATGTATGAGTGAGCTCTGTGACTAATAGCATAATGAATACCAAAAGAATTAGTAATGATCAGTTCTTTATTCTTGAAGTTTTGTCTAAGGTTTCTATGAAAAACTTGCAATTTAATAAGTGACAGTATAGCTAACAACTTAACTAGCTTGTAACTTTCCTATTCTTTCAGTAGAAGCAAATGTTGAAAATTGGTAACACGATGAGACAAATTGAAATCAAAGTGTAAGTAAAGCAGGGGATAAATGACCTCTAATGTGGTGTAATTCCACTGGAACATGAAAAATGACTGAGGAAAATTTATTTCAAAAAAATAAAAAAAAAAAAAAAACAAATCAGGCACGTTCTGGTACTGACTTTTGCTTTTCCCAATGTTCTTGATAGTTATATTCTTGTAACCAGTTTCCATGCCTCCTATTCTGCTTTTTTGACTTCTGAATTAAGCCAATTTAGGCTATTTACATGAAATTTTGATTCTCCCTGGAGGCATCTATACAAGTTTGAAACTCTAGGCGACATTTGGCTTGGAAATCTTTAAATATATTGGTGAGTGTATGTAAATGTGAAGAAAAATGTATTTACAGTGATGGGAGTGTAAATCCTGAGAAATTCATTTGACATTATTTGAGCTGATGTAAATGAGTGGAATTCATTTCTTAAGGGCCTAAATGAGCCTGACTTGTGTGCCAAGAGGTGTCATTTATTCTACTTACTATTCAATTTAAATTCGTTTAGACTCCTCACGAAAAATGGCTCCGCGCAGGAGTCGATCGCATTGTTCTGGCTCTCCTGCCTCCTTCGCACAACATCCATAGCCTGCAGGGGAAAAATAAAATAATCTTGGTGTGGCAGCTTGTGAAAAGTAATAGGTTAGCTACTGCATTTCTTTCTGCTCAAGAGATTAAAGTGTAGTTGCAAAGCTGGTGCTGACATCATTCCAAGCGCACAAAAAGCTGACGTCAGTTATACAGTGTATTGCAAGGTGTTTATCTTCATCTGATTAGGTTGGCAAAACGCGTACTGCCGAGCCAGCACACAAAGAAGGAAACGGTGTGTTTGTCCGCACTTCCCGCTCGCCCTCTGACACTGGGGTTGGTCCTGGAAAGGCTGAAATACTTCATGCCTGATAAGGCCTCTGTAAAAATCTGTGGAGCTACCCTTGGGCTTGACTTTTTCCCATCTTAATCTCCAAACGTCAGGGTTAAGCCCGCAGCTTGCGTGAGGTGGGCGTTTGGCTGCCCCTCCTCGCAGGGCAGTCCAGAGCTGAACTTTCGGCCTCCACAAAGCCAAGCAAAGTGACAAAAGGTACATCGTGACACAGCAGTGCCAACGCCGATCTTCTCTTCTGCGTGCTCATCTGTGTGTAAGCGGTCGGTGAGGAAGGCAGGAGAAATGCTGCTAGCCGGCAAGTAGCAGGGCGGGAGGCTGCTGCCCTTCTGCCCTGCCTGCTGCTGTCCCTGCCTGCTGCCTGCTGCCCTGCCTGCTGCAGCCCTGCCTGCTGCCCTGCCTGCTGCCTCCTGTCCCTGCCTGCCTGCAGTCCTGCCTGCCTGCAGTCCTGCCTGCTGTCCCTGCCTGCTGCCTCCTGTCCCTGCCTGCCTGCAGTCCTGCCTGCCTGCTGCCCTGCCTCCTGTCCCTGCCTGCTGCCTCCTGTCCCTGCCTGCCTGCAGTCCTGCCTGCAGCCCTGCCTGCTGTCCCTGTCTGCTTCCCTGCCTGCAGCCCTGCCTGCTGCTGTCCCTGCCTGCTGCCTCCTGTCCCTGCCTGCTGCCTCCTGTCCCTGCCTGCTGCAGCCCTGCCTGCTGCCCCTGCCTGCTGCCCCTGCCTGCTGCCTCCTGGTCCTGTCTGCTGCTGCCCCTGCCTGCTCCCTGTTGCCTCTGCCTGCTGCCCCTGCCTACTTCCTTGCCTGCAGCCCTGCCTGCTGCCCTGCCTTCTGTCCCTGCCTGCTGCTGCCCTTCCTGTTGCCCCTGCTGCCCCTGCCTGCTGCCCTGCTACTGCCCCTGCCTGCAGCCCTGCCTCCTGCTGCCCCTGCCTGCTTCCCCTGCGTGCTGCCTCTGCCTGCTGCCCTGCTGCTCCTGCCTGCTTCTCTGCCTGCTGCCCCTGCCTGCTTCCCTGCTGCCCTGCTCCCCATGCCTGCTGTCTTGCCTGCTGCCCTGCTGCCTCTGCCTGCTGCCCTGCCTGCTGCCCATAGCGTGCAGGCAGCAGCCAGCGCCGCTGCAGGAGTCATAGTTAGGCTGCCTCCCCTTCCCCCATCTGCAGGAGTGTACTGGAGATGGGGAGGGCAGCAGCAGAAAACAGATCCCTTCCTCCCTTCAGATGTGACCTAGTGTACCCCTAAACCCGGATGCTTCCCGCTGTAACTGTAAATACCTGCACGAAGAGGACACATAGGAATAGTGTGCTCTGCGGGTCAAGCCAAGTCCTTCAAGGTATGGGGCAGAGGTGGACAGGTGTCTGATTTCTGCTTGTACTGAGACCTGACTCAACAACCCACACGTGTTGTGCTATATAAAGATGTCATTAAGTATACACTTATTTTCTGTGCTTACCCTTAAAACACAACTTCAGTGTTTACTCCAAGTACCTGACTTGGATATTTGCCTGTGCTTCCACAAGAGGAGCCTCATTGCTCCATAAGGACCACTGGTCCCCACTAGTCACCACTTGTCTGATGCAATGCAGTCTTGATTTCAGTCGTCTTTTTTTGGTTTGGGGTTTTTTTTGGTGTTTTTTTTTGTTTTTTTTTTTTTTTGTTTGTTTGTGTTTTGTTTGTTTGATTGGTTTGGTTTGGTTTGGGGTTTCTTTGTTTTTTTGGTTTTTCTTTTTTTTCCTTTTTTATTCCAAGTTAGTTCATTGTTTCTCTCAAAAGAGTTTATGGTTAAAATTTGATCTAATTCAGTCACTGGAAATAAGGATAGAATTTAGGTAGGCATGCATTTTAGTCAGAATTAGAATATCCTGGGTTGACAAAAAGTTCCATGCCATGTGGTTACAGTTTAATTTTAAAAGCTCAATGTCAGCCTGCTAGAAGAGGGGAGCTCATGCTTAATGGTCACCAACGGGCATTTTATTACTTCATATTTTGTTGTATTCTACTCCCTCCTATTTGTAATCACCATAACTGCAGATTATTTGTAATTTCTAGGTGTTTGTTATTGCTGATTAAAAGTGTTAGTTTTCACATTAGCAAGAAATGTGCCTGGTGCATGTGAACAGCCTTTCGAGCAGCTGTAAGATGGAGTGTGTCTTGTGGATAAAAATGAAAGCTCTTCTCGGTACTGAGTTTCTGACAGGGCTCCATCTGCATTAGGGTAAAAAGATCTTACTACATGTAAACTTTTTATTCGAATAAACCTTGCTTCAAAAATTACGTAACATGCCTGCCCTCCTTGGTACTCAAATCAAGGCCAATCAAATCAGCATGCTCAAGATGAGTAAGTACATGCATATTTTACCAGTTCTTACTTTTTACAAGCTCTATAATTCAGTCAAAGGAACATATCTTGGAAGAGCAAGAGCATGATTGCAACAGCGAAAGAAAAAAACCACCTTTTTTTTCTTCTCAACATGATGAGAAATGTCGACAAATCCGTTCTCTGCTGTGTAGAATATTGAGTCTTTGCCCTGTCTGAGGAGCTGATAACATGAACAACCAGTGATCTCATGTAACCTCAGGACAGCAGTGAGATTTGTCAGAAAGTTAGCAATGTGCTGCCTTTAATTTAAAAAAAGGAACATCAGGCAGCATGAAATGCATGATTCAGAGAAATCCACTGACATTTTCCTATTGACTGCAGCTGATAAAACTGAAGTAGTCAAAATTGTCTCATTTCATCCCTTACTGATTGATCAGGACATGAGTATAACCCACATTTTACTGCAGGATAAATTTAGCTGTGTGTAGGAAGTCAGGACAATGTCAAGGTTGCATTTATGTCCTCAGAGCACCGGAGATGCAGGGTGATTGTATCCTTCCTCTCTCTTTTTTTTTTTTTCCCTTTCAGATTAATCTGTCTGCATAGGTAAATGTGAGGAAGATAATGCCCTTTACCCCTTGTGTAGGAACAATGTTGCTGACCTGTTCCAGAATGCCCCTGCATGCTGACCTGTCAAGGGTCAAGTGGTATTTTGAGTTCTACTTATTTGCTCATTGAGCAAAGGGAAGCCTGTGCCTTATTTTTTCGATCAAGTAAACTGGGATTGTACAACTGATTTTGCAAAATGCCTTGAAATCTATTGGTGACATACCCCCATGATATATCATTCTGCTCCTTCTTCTACAGTTGTCCTTCAACAACACCATCGCCATTTTCTGTAGTTAGTAATACTTAGAGAAATTAAGTGTTCAGGTTTTGGATTGTCTTGCCTATAAGTCAGTCATGAAGATAACAAACACAGTAGATATAGGCTATTTTATGCAAGCAATCATAGACTTTTCATTATCTGGTTTCCTAAATTGCAGAACAAAGACCGAAATCCCTTGGTGATTGTGTTTAAACAGTTTCATGTCCTGATTTTTTTCTACTCTGCCAATACACTTTCCTTTTGTTTAGGACAACTGCAAATTTTAAGTGACGCTTGCTACCTTGGGGTTTGTGCTGCTGGGTTCACTCAGAGTGCATTTGGAGGCCACCATGGTAAGCACACCATAAAAGTAAGGGAGAAATGCATGTTTTATATCCAAAGGCTATCTATCTCAGAAGCACCAGACTTTTCTAAAGGGTAGGAGGCTTCTCATCTTCTTTGTAATGATAGGTGGGATTAAGAGACTCTGAATATTGCTGCTCCCATCGATAAGTAATGTTTCTAATATTGTAGCTGTTGGATGCCAATTGTTCAGTGAAATGGAAAAAAAAGTGTCTAAACCACATCTTTCAATATTTCTTTGCAACTTCTTGACACTTCAATTTACTGTGAGTTCCAGTTAGCTGAATCAATAACAGATATAATCCCTAGAGACCTAGGAAAGACCTTCTTTCGGGAGGTTAGTAGGTAGGCTGTAGGCTTCTTTGTCTGGGGTGGAATCATTGTGCTTTTGCTGCAGAACTAGACCGAAGACTGTGATATTTAGGGCAATTTCAAAGCTTGTTCCAAGATTGTTTTCACAACAAAAGGTTACCCTGTCATAGCACAGCAGGGGAAGCTGACCGCACTTCTGGAGTCATTATAGACAAGCCCAAGCTTTGTTCTGCCTCTCATCTCTTAAATCAAGTTCCTCGCAGAGGGGCAGAGCAACCCACTGCCAGCTTTACACATACAGGGAGGACGAGGACAAAATTCCAACCATCTAACGCTATTGAAGCTGGGAGTTACGGCTTACACAAGTGGAATTTAGGGGTGGGATTTATCCGGCTAAATGTTGACAACTATATTTCTCTCCACTGACTATAAAAGGAGCTCAGTGTGACTAGCTCAGGCATTGATGTCTAAAGTTAGATGGGATTAATCCTCCCTGCTTGCCAGAGCCCCAATTCATTTGCATACACAGAAATGCCTCATTGCTTTTGAGATACACCAGGTATCCAAGGCATCTACACAAAGCTTGCAACTGTGACACAGGAGCTGTGGAAGAAGGACCTCTTGTGAAGAGACAGCTGAAGCCGTGGTGGGGTGCCCTCGAGCATCTCAGATGGCAGTGGGTGGGCATATCTATATGGGCATCCATATAGGGTGGTCCAGAAAACCTTAACTTTTGAAAACCTAAGGTTCAGAACACTGTGGTCTCATTAGCTTAAGAGTTTTCTGGGTGCCAGCACTTGGGTACCTTTAAAAATGTAAATACATGTGTATTTTATGTGGGAAAATGCTCTTTTTCCCTCTTCAGAAATGGCCACCATGAAACAAGCTTGCAAACGTTGTTGGCCCAGAAGGGTTTCAGGCCAAAGGAGGTCTGATCCTTATGTGATACATGAGGAAATTGTCAACCCCGGGCACATCTGCGCTGCTTTAAGCCTTTTACATCAAGCAGTTGCTGGACAAAACCCAGAAATAAACCCAACTGCAGAGACAGCATAAATCATCATAATAAAAAATAGTAATGATGGATGTTGATATATCAAGATATACCAGGAGACTGAATAAAAGATGAAGAGCAAGTGCGCTTATTTACTTTTTATAGCATGTCACTATTTTATTTTCTTCTTGTTACACCTCCACGTAGGATGTGCACCTAGTGAAATCAAAAACTACAACCTGCTAAGTAGAGAAATTAAATGCTTTAGAAAAGCATTTCCCATTTCTTTCCTTTAGTGTCCACCAGAGGATGTGCTCTCTGGCTCCAGAAGCAGCTGGTGCAACTCAAACAGCTCATTAAAGGTGCCTTGTGATCCTTTCTGTTGTGTACATGGCACTTTAAGCTGTTTGCTCTTAGACTTTCTCCCCCCACAACTTCCCGCAAAAACAAGTTGCTTTTTATGTGACAGAGAGGAAGATTCAAATCGGGCACAGCACAATAAGCACACCACTTGCAAATCTCTCCGGTTTTAGGCAGTAGGAAAATGAGTTCCTAGCATTTGCTAATACTTCTCCAGACAAGTGTGTTCATTAAACAATGTTAATGTTTTTCTTCTCTTAAAAGCCAAGCTATGGTATGAGGCAGCCTTGTGTTTAGCAGTTGCTCACTGAGTAAAAATCCTATGGCAACCAATAAATGGAAGCCAAAAAATGTTGCAATATTATTTTAGAGGACTCATCTGCTTATTTTTACAGTTAGCCTTGCATAACCTTCTGCATTTTTGGACTCTGCCTTATGTAGAATATTTCTTAAAGTTTCCATTTATTTCAATTGTACACTGCACATTAGGAAAACTCACTTTTAAATGAGTCACAAATACTTTCCCTCTACGATGTTATTCTGTCCTTCTATAACCTGTTTATGTACTGCCATTACATAACATTTTTTTTGATATTACAGTTTTGCTGAGGATCTAACACTAATTTTCCAGTCTGCAAAGAGAAGATAAAAGTAATGTCATGATGGTACCTTGAAATGTGTCTGCTTCCTGGGATGCAAACATGTGGACACAACAAATGATAACTATGGCTCCCGGTGGATGACCAGAGCCAGGTTTGCAGCTTGAGCCACCCTGTACAAGACTGTGTAGGGTTTGGGATGGGTCTTCTTTTTTTTTTTTTTTTTTTCCTTTTTTGCTTTCAGTGTTTTTGCAGAAACGCATGTTTACAAACAATGAAAAAAAGTCTAGTAGTAGATTTAAAATGAGATATAAAAAAACGAATTTCGTATCAGTGCAGCTCAGGTGTTTGGTGTATGCCCCTCTCTGTATTACCTTGGCACAACTAACAGTTATCAGCAGAGTAACAAAGACTCGCATCTGTAAGATTCGGCCTTGATACAGATATGATGGTCGAGCAATGATGTATTTCGCTCTCTCCTCCCACAAAAAATACCAACAAAATCCTGGCAGTCTGTTCATCTTTAGCCGCCGGTATTGCGGTACGTGGATTGCTTCAAGCCAGCCCTCTATTGCTTGGTTGGTTCATGCCTGATGTTGCAACGCCATCACCCATGACGAATTACACATGTAACTGTTGCAAAACTGTACTCTGAATAAATAAAGGCTTGGAACTTTTTCTCTGTCTTTCTTCAGCACACAGGATCTTATGTAAAAGTGGAGATGGATGAGTTCGCATGCCTGCATAAGGGTGTGCATGCACACGCATAAACGAACAATCTTAAATTAGAGAGGGGGTGGGGACGGTACCATTCTGCTTCTCACACATCTCTGCACCAAGCTGGATAAGAAGCTGAAATAGGAAATAGTGACGTATTCCCCAGTTGCTTCCGTGCATCACAGCTTATTTCTTCAGCAAGAAGAGCTGGGGAAAGGTTTGGCACTTCTGTAGGCTGGGGGTTTGCAAGCTGCTGTGGCTGCTGCTTGAGAGGGGGGCTGATGGGAGGCAGCAGGACCCTTCCCTTCACCTTTTTGGAAAATCCTTGCCCATGCAAATATACAATTTTTTGTAATTCAAAATTTGTGTTACCTTGTGCACGTATATATAAATAGCAAGGGAACAAACCAGTTCAGTCCTTGGATTCCTTAAATACCTCGGGTGGGTTTCAGCCCCCTTAGCTTATGTTTCTGCAGGAAGGATGTCTCAGTTCCTGTACAGTTCCTGGAGACTCGACCAGCACAACCTGTGGAGCCTAGAGGGCAATTAACCTCATCCCAAAGTAGACATGGATATTTGATCAGATGAATGGCACCCTACACCCACTGCCTGGGAACACTTTTGGTTTTTAAAATAGGAACCAAAATGTCTAGCTCAAATATAGATGGCAACCTTGTAGGCACCAGAAATCAGTATCCTGCTCCTAGCCTGACACAGTCTAAGAAAATCAGTATAATACTCTCCATTTCCTTTGGTTTCCATGGGCCTTGAACAAGAACATTAAGCATAAAAATTAGAAGAACTGTGTACGAACAGGTATTTTTGTAGGTACAAGTGTGCATTTATAGATAATAAGGTAAAGTATAACTATTCATATGCTAGTCCTATTAAAATGTTTACTTAGATTGCAAGTTCTTTGGGACAAGGACAGTTTTATTGCTCCATGTTTGTATATAGCAGCATAATAAATACTGGATATGCCTAGGACTGGGGGTCCTTCTGACTATTGAAGTAAAACTAATATATTAGAGTGGTTGAATAGTTTTAGGATCAAGCACAATATGTCCTGTCTTATGAGATCAGCAGCCTCCCATTCTTCAGACAAGGCATATGCTCTGTTCTAATTGAATTCTTACCTTTTTTTTTTTTTTTTTGTACGAAGGGAACAAATTTCATGTATGAACTTTAGCTGCAACTGACCTAATATTGCAAAACCCATTTCTCACAGAACCTAAGCAGGTTTTAACCCAGCTTTTGAAAGGAAAGCAAAATATAATAATCTACTTCAGCAACTGTACTCAGAAGATAATCTATTAAGGGTAAATGAAAACAATGGAATAATTTTCTTTTTATGGTCTTGCTCTGAAAAAAGGTCACATAAAAATCTCATAAGCTGAGTTATTGTTTGTCATTTTAGATGCTCCCAGTATGCCTTGGAATATCAGACCAAGAGAAACCATCCAGTATATTTTCTGAAGATTTTTTTTTAAAGCGATAGTATTTTTAGCTATATCCAACACTATATTACAATACATATTATATTGCTATGCTTAAGAGCAAGCGATCACTTTCTTCAGATTTATGAGAAGAAAGAAATAGCAGGAGATTTTTGAAAAGTTTAAATTTACTGGTTTGATAAACCTGGTTTACTGGTTTATAAAACCAAACAAGGTCTGATGGTGTCAACAGCAATCCTTCCTGATCCACACTGATGTTTTGTGGAATTCTCTTGGGTTTACTGCTGTTGTTCATTTTGTGAATATAATTTATTTACGCCCAATCCCGACTGTTAATGGAAATACCACCAGGAACAAGGCTTTTGTCATGATAGTCATGGTCATGAAGCTCTGGCTACAAGTTGCCTGTGCTGCCCTAAGGAACAGCCCACATGGATTCATCTCTGATGTTTGGACCCAGTTTCAAATACTCCAGAGCAAGAATTCTCCAAGGGTGTCCTGTGGGGTGCAGGCAGCCTGCAAAGACCCTGCCTGGGGTCTCAAAGCATCTTCTCACCTGCAGCCAGCACTGGCAGGTCCAGGTGGGCATCAGGCTGGAGCTGCTGCAGGGGTCTCCACAGCTGCACTGGGACGGTGGTAGTGGTCAGGGTGTGCAGGGCTGTGCAGTTCAGGGTAGCCCTGAAAGGCAGTGCTGCCTCACAGCTCAGTTTTGCTACACACCTCACCCAATCTTTAGATATTTCCATGCAAAAAAAAAAAAAAGTGTTGCAAGGGCACTCAGTATCTTCACAAGGTGAACGTATGTGGGCCTCTCCACCAAACCTTGCAATTGGTGTTCCTTGCAATAGGAAATGCTATTGTTAAGCGATATTGTTGCAAACTGCCTGTACTTAGCACTTGCTGGAGGTTAATGCAATACATGTTTACTGATCTATTAATTACGGTAGGTTAATTATAACAAAACCCCCTTCCTTCTGGGGATTCTTTCACTTCATATTTCTTCTCAAAGTGAACAGCCTTCATGGAGGGGAGGTTGTGAGTTCAGGTGGGAAGAGTAGAGGTTAATTTATTATTTAAAAAGGATTTAATTTTTATTTTAAATCATAAGGTGAAAATAGACAAAGAGGAATACAGAGCACTCTCTCCTCCCTTCTCACAGCTGGATGCATTCCACAGTCCCTTTTTTTTGTTGCTACTGTGTCACTTTTCCCACCTCCCATAGCAATGCACAGTTCCCAGGCAGCACTCAACACATACAAGAGTTTCATAGATTCACACATGACATCTTTGCAGCTTGTATTGTAATGCTGTCTTTTCTCATCTTTTAACAAAAGTTTTGTAGTTTTAGAATTTTTCTGAAGACCTCATCTTCTGGAGAACTTTTCTCCTCTCCCTGGTTTAAACTTTACGTCTCTGATGACTGTAGAGCAAAGCTAAAATGACTGAAATGCATAAAGTACTTTCAGATGTGTTATTTTTTTTTTTTAAAGTTCATGGTTTTTAAACAACCTGTGTGTGTTTTGGAGGCCTAACTTGTTTGTTATTTTTAGTGCTGAAGCTGAACCGAACTGCAAAAGCCAAGAAATGTTGTAATCACAACTCTCTAACTACTGTGTTGTAATCTTATTTCATTCAACTGCTGAGGGTTTATATGACCACTGAAAGGAATGCAGCCCTGGCTGGGTACTTTTCCTGTACAAAAATGTTAATTTGTTCCATGCCATCACCATTTTTTTGGGTATCTATGTCCAAGGCCAACTTTCACTGGTCACCCAGGTGAGAGGCAGAAGGACAGAACAGGAGACTAAACTTCCCTGTGATTTCTAGACCTCTCAGAAATTATATCCTTTACGAGCAGGGCTTTTAAATGTTTTGTAGTTCAGTGCTTTTAATAATATACATTACTGCTTGGCAACTCAGAATTCCTCTGCAAAATATCCCAAACATCAGAACTAAAAGATAATAAGAATGATGCGATTTCAGGGCAATTTGAAAAACACTTAGATGGACATTTCACACTGGGAACCTTCAGGATTAATGCTGTTTCACTCCCCATAACTTATGTTGCTGTTTCTGGCTCATGATATGTTGGGGATAGCTGTCTTTCAAATTCCACACTTGTGTTTGGAAAGAAGTGTGCCTGATGCTGAGTTTTGCTATCATTTGGGCCATGATACTGAACATTTAATCATATTATGTTTTTAGTATTTTATTTCACATTTTAAGTATTTTACAGGATTATTTATAAAGAAGATAGAATTATTAAGACACATGTATGTAAATATTACATATAGTTAATAGCATGTAGTATACAATATGTATAAAAATATATATTTATGTAGGTATATAGTTTGAAATTACTTATGTGTTTATATAAATGTACTTATATATAAACAAAACCAGAGTCCATTTTGTGGTCTTTTCTGTTCAGCTAGGTGAGGAATAAGTTGTTTTCATGCTGCATCACACAGGGCTATTTCACCAGCCTGCTCCTTGTAGTTCTTTTCATATAAAGGGCTAAGCAGAGTCACCAGCGACAAGGGAGCAGGTTGCAAATGCCTTACGGAACAGATTTCCCTTTCACACTCAGGAGCTTCCAGGGCAGAATGACTCAGGTGACTGATGGTATCAATGCCAACAGGAAAAAAGATAAAAATTTGGATGGAAGGAGTGCAGCAAACTGATAAAAAGAACTTCAGTCTCCAAAATCATCTGGCATCTTCCTGATCTGCATCTAATCATATTGCCCTTCCCTTCCCTTCCCTTCCCTTCCCTTCCCTTCCCTTCCCTTCCCTTCCCTTCCCTTCCCTTCCCTTCCCTTCCCTCCCCTTCGAAATCCATGGTCTGAAAGGGATATATCTACCCCCTTCTATTCCCCACATGTTTGGAGAGTCACACAGAAACTGAGAAGAGAGGGCAATTTTCAATTTTCGTGATTGCCTCAAGACATTTAAGGCTTTATGCTATAGCACAACCAGTATCCCCAACTCTTATTACATTCAATCAAACTTGAATGCGCTCTAGCAGAATTTCATTTAGATTTTGTAAGATCTGGCCTTTTGAAATCAGCATAAATTATAATGTTCCAGTCAATAGTTTGTCCAGCAGACGGCAAGTCACTTGATTTTGCTTAAGTATGTCTCAATCTGTTAAACAATAAGTCTTTTCTTTGCTGAAGTAGGACTGGTGTGCTCATTCTAACAGTTTTGCTTTGCTTTTCTGTTCTATATAGTAAGAGTTTGTAAATACACTGTATTAAAGCATGTTTGGTAGCAACATGTGGACTGGGCTGATAAAAGAAGAATTGACCCAAACTACTCAACATCAATCTAATAAGGTCAAAACATATCAGGGTTTTTTTGCTCATTTGTTGGTTGGTTGTGGGGTTTTCTTTATAGCTTATTGTTTCACAGCTGTTTAGTTTTTGTTTCAAAGAATGTCTGAAGGCAGGACTGTAAAATCACAGAATCACAGGATGGTAGGGGTTGGAGGGGACCTTCGGAGATCATCTAGTCCAATCCCCCTGCCAAAGCAGGGTCACCTAGAGCAGGCTGGACAGAAAAACATCCAGGCAGGTTTTGAATATCTCCAGAGACGGAGACTCCACCACCTCTCTGGGCAGCCTGTTCCAGTGCTCTGTCACCCTTAATGTAAAGAAGTTTTTCCTCATGTTGAGATGGAATTTCCCGTGTTCCAGTTTGTGTCCGTTGCCCCTTGTCCTGTCGCGGGGCACCACGGAAAAGAGTCTGGCCCCACCCTTTTGACACCTGCCCTTTAGATATTTATAAGCATTGATGAGATCCCCTCTCAGTCTTCGCTTCTCCAGGCTGAACAGACCCAGGTTTCTCAGCCTTTCCTCATAAGAGGTGCTCCATTCCCCTGATCATCTTTGTCGCCTTCTGCTCAACTGTCTTCAGTAGTTCCTTGCCTTTCTTGAGCTGGGGGCCCCAGAACTGGGCACAGTACTCCAGATGTGGCCTCACCATGGCAGAGAGGGAGGATGACCTCCCTGGACCTGCTTGCCACACTCTTCTTGATGCACTCCAGGAGACCATTGGCCTTCTTGGCCACAAGGGCACATTGCTGGCTAATGGTCAACTTGTCCACCAGCACTCCCACGTCTCTCTCTGCAGAGCTGCTCTCCAGCAGGTCAGCCCTTGACCTGTACTGGTGCATAAGGTTATTCCTCCCTAGTTGCAAGACCCTACACTTGCCCTTGTTGAACTTCATTACATTCCTCTCTGCCCAACTCTCTAGCCTGTTCAAGGAACATCAGTAGTTACCAGCATCCGACTGGTCTCTGTGCTGCTAATCACAACCCTCTGAGCTCTGCCATTCAGTCATTCCTCAGTTGCTGAAGTTGAGGCAGACAATATCCACGGCTCTCCCTTCATCTGCCCAGCCAGTCATGCCATCATAGAAGGCTATCAGGTTGGTCAAGCGTGATGTTCCCTTGGTGAATCCATGTTGTCCAGTCCTGATAACCTTCTTTTCCTCCACGTGGTTTGAGATGATGCCCAGAATGAGCTGTTCCACCATCTTTCCAGGGGTGGAGGTGAGACTGACTGACCTGTAGTTTCCTGGGTCCTCCTTCTTGCCCTTTTTGAAGACTGGAGTGACACTGGCTTTCCTCCAGTTCTCAGACATCTGGCCTGTTCTCCATGACCTTTCAAAGATGATGGAGAGTGGCTTAGCAATAACATCTGCCAGCTCCCTCAGTATGTGTGGGTGCATCCCATCGGGGCCCGTGGATTTGTGGGTGTCAGGTTTGCCAAAATTATCTCTAACCTGATCCTCCTCAGCCAAGGGAGTCTTCCTTTCTCCAGATTTTTTCTCTTACCTAGAGGATCTGGAATCCCTGGGGGATAGCCTTAGCAGTAAAGACTGAAACAAAGAAGGCATTCAATAACTCCGCCTTCTCTGCATCCTCCATCACCAGGGCACCCACCTCATTCGGAAGCAGGCCCATATTTACCCTAGTCTTCCCGTATTATGACAGGGAATTCTTATGGTATTTTTCTACCTGAGCATGAGACAGAAAGCTCACGAGAAAGATTGTCTTCATCATTCCTGGTCAATATAGTTAAGTACTATCTTCTTTATGTGTTTATCTGAATAGGATGTTGCTAATTACTAATCACCATAATAAAAGGGATTCAATATGAAGCCATACATATCCAAGATACTTTTCAGGTGGAGAGATAGATTTGCTAACATTAACCTTTTGTATCTTGATTTTCTGTCTTGCTTCTCTTCAAGATACTGCAGACCAGACGCTGTAAGAGAACATGCACTTTAAAGGAGAAACTGTCTTTGGCACAAAGTTCCTTCTTAAATCAGCATTAGGATATCCCAGTTATTCCAGATTAAAATCAGGCTGAATCCTCTATTTTTAGGAGTATCCTCCATGACTTACAATTTTGTACATTTTACATACAGTACTATGGCAATCACAAAATTCAACTTATTAACATAAACCATAGGCATATGTTCTGCTTCTTACTCCTGGTTAATTCTAATCAGTTATGTATTTTCTGAGAACTAAAGATTATTTTGGTTGAATATCATGAGTGAATTAGCCAAATATTTGCCAATATTGAGAAAAACTAAGTCTGAATCTGCTATCTACGCTCTACATTGATTTTTGAAAAGTTCTGTGGAGAAAATCTCGGACCTGCTGAAAGGAATAAAAACCCAGTCATTGACCTCATTGGAACCAGAATTTCATTTAGGCGTTCTATAAGTTCATTGAATTATCTTTCTTTTCAGTTCCTAAGTGGAGATCTAAAGATTTTCAAGAACTTTGAAACTACTTACTGTTCATCAAAAGTAATGACCATCCGCTTTCTCAGAATTTGGTTCCCTATTGAGCAAAACAATTGCAATGAATCCTTTAGGTGTTTTTTTCAGGAAAAGTGAAAAAAAAAGAGGACAGTAATATTTTTTTTTTGCTTTGTTTTCTTTCTATGTGTCTGCTTTATCTCATATCTCATTCCCTTTGAATACAGTGTTATGCACACAGATGGGTGTGTGTTTCAGTCCTCAAGATGCCATTCTTTTAAGTACCAGTGGATATTGAGATGAGATACTTCATATTCAGCTTAAGTCTTGCTTTCATTTACAGTCATCCCATGGACTTAATTATGCCCATTTGGCAGAAGCTGCATCTCTGCAAACCAGGACCTTGGGTCTGGAGTTTCTGTGGTCTGTAGCTGCATAGTTTTTGTGGCTTTTTTTTAGAGGAGAAGAATGGATGAAAGAATGGTCCTGTTTTTCCCTCTCATTTCTGAAGGGAAGTTAAATAACAGCCATGACTCTACATTATAGCCTTCCTTTCTGCCTTGCTTTAATTTTAGCCATCTTTTGCTGGTTCCTGTTATACTTAGTTCCTGAACTTTCTGCACAATAAATGTTATTGTTCATGGGGAGAATGAGTTGTATAATTGTCAAGTCATCAACAATCAGCTGGCCAATTGCCTGAAGCCTTTTTTTGTTTTCTTCCTGCAACATAACTGCAAGTACTTATTCATATGAATGAGTCTTACACACCTAAGTAGACCTATTGACAGTAGTGGTGAATTGGGAAAAAAAAAAAAAAAAAAGGAGTTGAGCAACAATGTCTTTTAAACCAAGGACTGAAGTTCTAGTTGTCACAGATCTTTAGCTGATGGTATAAATTCACTTGCTTCTGGCAACATAGACACCTCTATACCATTTTCACTTTTTGAAAAGGCAGATAGAAGCAATCAGATTCAGAAGTAGAAAGTGGTTATGCAAGTAATTTCAAAAGCAAGGAATGATGTGGTTAGAGCAAAGATAGAGACTCTTGAAATGTTTAATAAAAATATAAAATTGGATCTGTCTCATGATATTAGCATCTTGCCAAATGTGGATTTCTTTGAAGGACATACTAGTGTAGATAAATCATTATCTTACTTGATATGCCAAACCCCAAATTCAAGACTATGGAAGACAGACACGACAAAGCTGACAATGTTCACACCTTCTAAAGATGAGTAAGGAACCTGAAAAGTAAAAAGTAGTAATTACAGAGCAATATAATGAAAGGGAATATTATGCTTCTTGCAGTATCAGGAACAGGCATTAGTATTTACTTGTTCAATAACAATAATAAATAAAGCCAGGACTAATAAATATATTTACAACACTTTTCAAGCAAACATTCTAAGTGTCTCAAAATAAAATCAAACTAAAAAGGGGTAAACCCACTTTGAAATTGCTTAGTTGAACTTTTAGGCAATAATTATTTATTTTTGTAATGAAACAAAATCACAGTGGGGGAATTACCAGCATGAAATGACTGGTATCTGGGAAAGTCTCATGTGCTGACTCTGGAATTTACTGTCATGAAAGATAATCTGCCCATTCCATAGCTGTCATTGCATGGGATGCTTCCGCATCTTGTTTGATATGGCATGTTTCCTTTCTCCTCAGTAATATGAGTGCTTCTCGGCTGCAGGGTCCCTTTCCGGAGCCACTGAGAAATACACATGTTCCTCACCCAAGGTGGGATTCAGTTACCTAAACATAGGTGTCTGGCACTGTTTGGGACAAGTTGGGCTAGCCTGCCTAGCCTTCAGTTGTTGATTGAGAAAATGCAGGTCTTCTGTAAGATCTGCGTCATGTCTGTCAGCACATCTTGTGGATCTCAAATATCATAAGATGCTTGCTTAGTTCTTTGACAGTGTAGGTGTTTACATGTGAACTAGGTGTCTGTCTAGGCTACCAGTGAAGTCCATAGAGCTCTCATCTTGTTCTAGCCACCTCCACGTGGCCTCATGAAATGCCTCACAAACCTTACTGACATCTTCAGCTTTACTTCTCATCAGCATATAACCCCTCATTTCAGTCCTAGGTACTTGCCCCTAGGCTACCTGCTCCTTGTCTCAGCAGCCAGCACCCACCATCAACCTACCAATATGCTACAGGGTCTATATTTTCTGTCCTAGAGCAATCTGAGTGCAGCATGTTCTATTGAGAGAGCATTTTTTTTGGTTAGGTGTTGACTAATAGCTTGGTAACTGTCAACCCTCCAGCTCATTGTGGAAGGATGAAAGTCCTTTGTTGAAAAGAAGCCGATTGTTCTTTCTGTTTCAGCTCACCAAAATCTGTACAGAGGACACCACAGCAGATGAACAAGAAAATCACTCATGCAGGAATTCTGAAATGCCATGAGATTTGTTTCTCCTGTCTAATATCAGTTCAATAATTCTGCCTTTCTGATGTAAAGTTGGAATCCCTCATCTCCATTTTGTGAGTCAATTATATTGGGGACACTGTAAGATGTCTGTGCAGTGGCTGGAACTATGTGAACTTTGAACAGAAGATTTGTTTCCCAAAAGTTAACTTGACATTTCCTCATCTTGTCATCTTGTTGTTTAGCTTTGGTGTCTTATAAGATTATATTTCTTCTTTTTTCTTCTTCCAGCAACTGGAACTGGTAGTTACTTCTCATAGAGGGGAGTTTTTCCCCTTTACATCCTCTTTCAAGGTGAATTTTAATAATGTCTTGTATGATATGAACAATTTGTCCTAGTAATTTTAGTATTTTGTAAAATATCATGGCTTTTTTACATTTTTCAGAAAGACCCCAATCTATCAGAAAAACAATATTCAGTTTTTTTTCCACAGTGGAAACTGTGAATTATTTATAACAGTAGTTTGATTATATTAAAAAGCACAATCCCAAGTCTGCAGTACATTACTGGCTCCATTCCTTGCCTAAAACAGTCATGTTTATATTTTTCCTCAGTAAATATGTGATAATTAAATGCAAATAGACCATATTTTTCAAACGAATTCCCAACCCTGGAAACTTGGATGATGATAATCTTGCCTAATAAATGCACAACTGCAAGTGAAATCAAAGTTCACTGAAGCAGAACATTCTTAGCAGTCAGTAGCAGCCATCACTTAGTGAAAAAAAAATACAGGATTAATATAGACACGTCATTGAAAAATGGATAGCCCTAAGGTATTTTATAATCATGGTATATACCTAAGTATTAATTGAAAACACTGTGCAGTCTTTATGGGATGTTCTCGGATAATCCATTCCTGTAAATTATGAGGCTATATTGAAGTCATGCCTAAGGCTGTCATCAGTTCTCTTGCATGTTCCCCATTGTGTGTGTTATCCCCTGTTTATAGGTCAACTTTTCAGCCTTTTCCTTTCCCATTGTGAAATAAAACAATCTCTCTCCCATATATTTCCTTTATGAAGGGAGATACTCATGTTTCTTGGCTGGCAACACCTGGTCTTCTCCCGCTCCCGTACAATCTGAGGTCCCGAGTCTCCCTTGAGGGTAATGGAAGGGCTTTTGTATCACTCTGGTAGTTGCATGCCAACAAGTGGCTCTGTTTCCCCCTCCTTTTTGATGTGTTGGGTCTTTTTGATGTGTTGGGCTAAAGAAGGAGGAATATCGAACCTCAGAGAAGAGAGCATCAAAGGACGATTATCTCCAGTTCAGCCTGCAAAGAGAAACTGAAAACTCTTCTGCATCCCTCCTCATTCCCTTCTCCTTTTCTCATTCTTCCCAGCATGTTCCACTTCTATGCAGCTGTTTTATAACATCTGGAAATAAATTATCATATGCCCTTAACAAGAGCCTTAAAGTGTGGGATCTTCTTGTCTCAATGTCAGGATGCTGGGAAGAAGCCGAGCATTGTCTTTGTATTACCTGTCTGGCTGCCCTCCCCTGTCCCAAGTAACTCCCACTTTTCCTTGCTGGGATTCCAGTAGCTGCACCCCCAAGACTGTATTCCTTAGATATTTGGAGAGAGGCCTAAGAATATCTCCCCTTCTTTCCTTATGACTTCCTCACATGAAAGTATTTTTCCCCCTTTATCTAATTCTCCTTACCAGCTAAAGAAAGAGGTTGCATTTTATTCACTCTTAATGACCTTATGAATGGGAAACAATATTATAGACCCTGAGGAAACATGAAGTTAAGGTCTGATGGCTATTCCTTCTGTAGCTCTATCCCTTTCATGTATCACTGTTTTCTTGCCTGAACCTGGAGAAAGAGAGCAGTTGCGGGGGAGGAAAAGGCAGGTTCCTGGAAAAAGGAGTAGCTGACAGGATGTTGCTTTTGTTGGACAAGATCCGTCCTGTTGACAACAGGGAGGACCCAGTAAGGCTGCGAGTTAGCTACCAACCAAGCAGCATGCTGCCAATCAGAGTTTGGAGGCCAAACTTTCATTCTTCCTGCCAAGAAAAGGCATTTAAATCGGGACTGAAGTATGATTTCAATTTCAGTCCAGTTTAATGCAGACAACAGAAAAACACGGTGACTCACAATACATTCTTGCCCCTACAATAAATAAAATTTCCTCTCAGAAGTCTGCAATTTTGAATCAGTGGAGAGGTATGGTGAACACTTGGTCCTAGGATGTACACAACGCACCAGCTGGGTTTTCATCCTAAAAAAGGCCAAGAAATGAACAGTTGAAAGTCTGCAAGAAAGGCCACAATTTACATTAATGTTCAGTTTCCTTCACAGATGTGGAAATAACTGCTTTTAAAAAAAAAAAATATATATATATTAAAGGGCATTAGCTGATCCTATTTCCACAACTATAAATCTTAAAACTACAAACTTGTGCCCCAAAGCAGCCACCTCCTTACCCGCATATCTTGTAGCTCTCTCCATGGTGTGTGGTGAGCGGAGGGAGGTAAAGGGGGTGACTGAAGGGTGTATTGCCACAGCCAAGGCTGTAAAAGTAAAGTTACTGTGTAAACTAAAAATTTACTCCATAGCATTGCTACACTAAACAGTAATGGGTAGAGGAGATTTTTTCCTTTCTCTGTCCTTCTTTGCTTGTGGTCCTAATGCTTAATCAGTTTCTCAGTCACATAGCCAAGGCCAGATCACCCTCAAAAAGTTGGCAAGTGTATTGACCAGTGGTGTCGTTCATTCTTTATCTGTCTCTGAAGGTGACCAGGAGATATGAATAACAGTTTAATTTTGGATTTTAGATGCAAGCCTGAGGTTTTCACTTTATGTAATGCTTTCTGAAATGTCCTGAAAAGAACTGAAGAGTTAGGCTGAAGTCCAGGAAAGGAAATGAATGGCAGAAATGATACATAATCTCCCCTGACATCCTGTTAACGCAGCCTCATGCTTAGCCCATGAGCTCTGCCTTGCAGAGGTGGCAGGGTGAACAAGTCCCTGCCTCAAACGTGTTTTTGCAGCCCTGTCTTGGTTTGCTGTGCACCAAACCCTTTGCTATGTGCCAGGGTCTTCTGGGCTTGCTGCTCCAACACTGGGCTGCAGTGCCCCACGACCCATCCTCCAGTTCCTCCAGCACTGACTTTCCCTGCACTGGAACATGGTGGCCCAGACTGGGATGTGTTCAGGTCATACAGGCTTCATCTCTTTTCAGGCATTTAAAGCCTGGTTCAAAGTCTACTAAATGCAAAAGAAAGGTTTTAACTGACATCAGGAAGTTTTGATCAAGCCCTCCGGGAAGAGTTGGCATGAAGGACAGGAAGTACAATTTAATGGTGTGGGGGTTTTTCCATATTATTATTTATTTATGAATTTATTTATTGACTTCTTTGATGTTTTAATCATTGTGGAAGCACAGCAAACTGATGGATCCCATTAACATACATTTAAATACAAAAGACGCAATTTATTTTTCAGCAGTTTGAGCACCTGCAATTCACGTTAGCTTCAGCTGGAATTCTGTGTGCTCAGCAAATTAAACGTTGATTTTAAGATGAAAGCATTGACTTTAAGATGAAATCATAAATGCATGAAAACAGGACAAAGCCTATAGCTCTTTGTTGCTATATTCAATATGTTGTGCCTCTCGGCCCCGGAATAGAAGGTTGGAAAAGATCTCAGTGGCTGTGAATTAGTTCAGCGCCTCAATTACAGCACCTGAGAAGATGAGAGCTGGTACTTTGTTTATATTAGATACCCAACCAAAAATTTTCATGTAAAAGAAGGATTAATTTTTTATTACAACATCTATATCAAATTAATATTAGAGTTGAATTAGTCTGATTTGCTGAGTTCTGCAGGCCACCACCTTTCTTGTTTGAAATGCTGAGACTACTAGTTCTCCATTTCTGGGGAGAACGGAGACGGTGTGATTTTATGCAACCTCATTTTGCTTCTGCAGTATGCCATTCCCCAGTGATTCCCATTTGTGGTGCCTACCATCTAATACCCGTGCATTTCTAGCAAAATCACAGTGCAAGTAAGAGCAGATATGCTTAATAAACAAACTCAACCTAAATATTTTGTACATAGAGAGTAACTTGATCTACTGCAGGCTAAGTTGGTCCATTAAAAGAGACTCAAAGTACCACTCTAGCCCTGTTTTCAGGTCAGTCCAAAAGTGTATTAGCCTGCCTTGAAATGCCTGGGAGGTGTGGGAGATACCTATTGAATATGCTAACCAAGGGAAACTGCAGAGCTTAAGCGCAGCCAGAAAAGAAACAAAGCCAATTTTCAATCTGCTTGGGTAAGATATTACTAACTCAAGAGGTTATACATACCAGAAATGAGATTTTGACTCCTGCTCTTGCAAATTCCTCCGACAGGAAAAGGCTACATCCTTCCTTGGATTTAAAAAGTGTTGTGAGAAAATCCCATCATTGTGCTTGCCTTCCCCACCTGACGCAGACGGTACCAGGGAGTCACCAGAAATACTTCAGTGTACTGACACAGGTCTCTGCCCTTTTGGGGGATTACAGAAATGGATGATAGATAAGAGGTAGCGACCAGTTCGGAGCACTCTGTTTCTTGGTTTCCTACACAGATACACTAGTGCTTTTCTTCCTTCCTGTGACTTTTCCCACAGCAGTGGACTTTGGGGCAAAGAGGAGCTGAAGATGCCTGATATTGCCCCATTATCTACTTCAGTGGAGTAAGAAAGCTGGAGGTGTCATGGAGAGCATACAGGATGTCTGTGTAAAAAAAAATAAAAATACATGTACATAGTATAGAGGAATAAGGTTCAAAACTGCCACCTTGTAAATTCACAGAAATTAACAAGACAAATGTTACGTAGAAATGGGGACAAGAGCAGGTAAAACACTGGGCTGGGACAGAGTGTCTTGGCTGAAGTGGTCAGGCTCCAGGTGAAGCCCTCCCCTCTCAGCTGGGACCCAGTATGCATTTTGTGCCCTTCACTGAATGAAGGACAGTCCCTCCTACATTTGGAGCAATCAGTTTGTTAATCCAGTGCCGGGAGCACTTGCTATCACATCCCTTTTAAAGGGAATTTTTCTGACTCATGAAAATTAGGGAAGTGCTCAAATGAAACTCTACTATTTATTATGACTGCCTCCCTCAGAGCCCCCTGCTTCAGGGCCTGTGGTAGGAGCCTGTTTCTCTTTTGCAATCTCTTTTCTAATACTTCTTTCAGTAAACAACAGCTGACCCTCATAAATGTGTGGAACTGACTGGCCCCAGGCCCTCTCATCTCTAAAAGTGTAAGCTGTGCTGTTGCACAGAGAGATACAAGTTCTTCAGCATGTTTTATCATTGGTTTTTGGGGGGTTGAGTGTACAGATAGTTTGGGGTGGAGGGGAACCTCATGATACTCTGAAATCAGGCAAGCCTGGGACTTCTGCAGCTAGTAGTTCCACTGTTACTTCCCTCAAATGAAACAGTCTTGCTGGGATTTTGGAGGAACCAGGAGTGAGGGTCAAATGGACAGGCAGAGAGATTGTGGTTTTACTACAGAAAAGTAGTAGAAGGAGAGGGAAAATCTGTGAAGTGGTATTTGCTGTGATTCACCCCTACTACATAAGAAATAGTATTTCTGAGACCTTTGGCTCTTTAGCCTGATTTTCTGCTGTAGACAACTTGATGTGATTATTTACTTGGGGCAGGGAAAAGGGGATGTGTCAGAGCCTGACTGATCTTCCCCCAAAGA
This sequence comes from Fratercula arctica, assembly GCA_947846985.1. Taxonomy (NCBI): domain Eukaryota; kingdom Metazoa; phylum Chordata; class Aves; order Charadriiformes; family Alcidae; genus Fratercula; species Fratercula arctica. The sequence continues at coordinate 109,883,464 of CANTUZ010000003.1, forward strand.
AAGGAAGATGACGACCACACATGCTGCTGGATAACTAAGGCACCAACATGCCATTAGATATCTAACCGGCTTCAGAACTACAAAGATGTGTTTATTATTTACAAGTTTTGCTATTTGCACAATGCTTGCCCAAGGCCTTGTGGCCAGGTTTGAATCCTTTTTTTCTTGCTCCCACTGAGCAATGTTTTATTTTGTCAAAACTCATTTCCATACCTCAGTTGAGACGGATGTCACTGTTTGCTTGTTTCCCTTCTGTTTGAGATTTAGATGGTGATCATAAGGGATCTTTGTACAAATCCTACAGAGCAGATCCGATCACCTGAACTGGGGACATTCCGATCTGCCAGGGCCTTGACAGTTCTTCATTGACTTCCATGTGCTTTCAAAGGAAGCTCACTGGTATACTGGTCATCACCAGTGAGTCTGCTTGCGGGGTGGAGGCCTCCGTCAAAAGTAACTTTCTTCAGCACGGTATTTAAATCTGTGATCTCAACCACTGATGCTAGAAATTCAAATGTCATTAGTATCATGCATGGTAAACGAGAAGGTATAAATGAGACACAAGGTGAAGACAGGCTCTCTATATAAGTGTGCTTATACGTATCTAATTCTAGTATATAGCTCTAATGTTAATGCATTTTTAAATGTACTCCTGGGTGAACCTTTTTGCTTTATTTTTTTAGGAGAGAACTAAGCCCCTCTTTCCCTCTGCTTTTAGCTTCTGTTTGTTTTCTGTGCACTGAACTCTCCAGTATTATTTGGTGCTGGAGACTAGGGAGAAATGTGTAATTTCTCAAAATAAAACAAGTATATATAGATGTGGATGATGCCAAGTCTTCTTATGCGTCTGTATGGAAAAGCATACCTGAATATGGGGAGCCATTGTACCCTTAATGTGCCTGGATATGGGAATACATTTTTAAATAAATGTTTTATCTGTCAACTTCTGTAAGAAAGGAATTTACACCAGAATGGAGAGAGTACAGACTTGGAGGGAGAAAGAGCTGTAGCTCCACAAACATGGATAATGCAAGCACACAATACAGGTTAGGTATTTTAGCCTTGACTTTTTGGAGCTGTAGATCTGCCTGAAAAGATACCTTCTATTCAGAGGCCAGCAAGTGTTCTATCAGTGACCAAGGACTGTCTGTGGCTGAATTAAAGATGTAGTAAACAGTAAAGTAAACAGTTATGCAGGGCTTTGTGCTGATTATTGACAAATGAAATTTCTGTATCATAAAAACCTGTCATCTAGGAGTGATGCTGAATCAAGATGACTTGAGAATAAACTGGGCCACTTCACAGATAGCTCAGCCAAGACTTTTCAGCTCAATTTGAAGTCAAGATCAGAAACACATATTTAGCCAGCCCTTTTTTTTTTTACACAATCCACATGGCGATCACTACAGTACTCTTCTGGAAATCAGAAATGTCCTTGTCTGCAATTTATATGTAGTAAAGATTATTGCCTTCTGAAGAAAGTACTTTGAGGGGCTATTCAAAACAAACTGAAAAAGCTCAAGAAACTTGGAAACAAACCACTCATAGCAGGAGATGGACATGATAAAAATGTGCAAAGCAACAACTGAGATAGAGATAGGAGGAAATATTTTTTCAGCCAACCTGTAATTAGTTTGTGGAAGTCACAGCTACAGAGAGTCAAGGACAAGAATATAATTAGATTCCAAAAGGGACTGGAAATGTATATTGATGTAATTAATTATAACTCTGGATATGTTTCCTAACGTTTTGTCGCAGCAATATTAAACCTTGTTCTTCCCTCTGGAGGGACTATGTTTTTGCAGAAGGCCAAAGAACACGTGGGCAGGAAACAGCCTGTAGGTAGTCTGCAAGGCACAAATGACACTCCTGAGGGAGAAACAAAGGTGCTGTTATGGCATTGAGCAGTAGGGCCAGTAAGGTGCTGGGTGGTCTGTGTGTGTGTAAGACTGACACAATAATGACTTAGACTAACACTCAAACACACAGCCACGGACACCAGATGGTCACCAGCTGGGACACAAGTCTCATTTTTGAAATTGTACATCCCTTGTAAGATATCTTTATCGCTATCAGCCTCTGTAAACTTTATTTTAACAGTCTGCTGTGTTGGCTGAATTTAACAGTACACTAAGTATGGCAATTATAGATACTGAGGTAATTTTAAGTTATAACTGGAAAGTTTTCCAAAGGCAACTATTATAATTAGTTTACATAAACTAAGAGGCTACTGTAGTGTGTATGCAAAGAGCACATGGAGAAAAGCTCTCCAGTATTGCACATTCAGTTTTCAGCGACATGGTGCAAGCCCAGGTAGTGCGCTTTGGAATTGACAGTGTTTTATTGGGGGTTATTCTGTCCTTTCTTATCACAGAGGAAAACAGCTAGTATTTTCCGTACTACTTAAATACATAGCTTAGTAGCTAACATGTTAGGAAAAACAAAGTAATTAGGAATGGGGTGGTGCAATCCCAAAAGTAAAATAAAACCTACACTAATAAACCATGTGATGGAAATACTAAAGGTTAGAAGTTCTTTTGCAAATGGGGAATACTAACTCTCTGCAACTTCCGTTCTTGGCAGAAGAGACTTGTGATTGCATTTGCTTTGGGAGGTCAGGAACAGCCAGATGATACCACCTGACCAAGTTACTTGATGATCATCTGCTCTGCTTGGTTCCAAGGGTAGTTTTGACCCAGAGGACCTAATACAGAGGTATAAAAGGTATTTATGAAAAGAATGAGAGTGTGTAGCTAAGGAAATAGACATGGGCCCGCACGATCCCCTGACCCGTTCACTGAAATTTAGGGTTGCTTCAAGGCATTTGATAGTTGTTTTGGGTGGGATTTCTGCTTGGCTGAGGTAACAGTTTTGGGGTTTCTTTTGTGTGATTGGAAAACACTGGAAAGATATTAATAAGTGATCTCCAAGTCATTCTGTTTCCCTCTTTGGGTTTTCCATGTATGATGAAACAATTCAAACTCAAAAAAAGAGATATATCAAAATAGACATCTTTTGTACTGGTTTGATATATTCATATCTAGATTAAACTGTGAGTGAACCAAGTCTGACTGTAGTTACTTGTCTAAGTTGCAGAACATTCCCATCTCATAAAAAGACTGTTAGAAGCACAGAAGAGGTATTGCCATGCAGTACAGAAATACATTGGTAAAACTGCATGAAGAAGCAATATAGCTTTGAACTGCATCAGGTAGCAGAAAGCTAGAAAGCTTTGTTTCTCAACAGTAAAGTGTTCCTACTACCAAAGCACAGACAGATAACTGTTTCTGTTTCATAATATCTTTGGAATAAGTTCTTTCCATCAATTACGACCAAATGAATGCTGGACTGGACCCTTACAGCTCTGGGCTACAACCTCCTCCTTCCTTTGAGGACCCACCACAATTGGAGTCACACCTCAACATGGACTTTCACAGATCGGATTCTTAGTGTGAAAGTGTACTGCACTTAGTACTGCAATACTCTTCTAGAAAAGAAGAGTTGATTTATATTATCTGTTTCTTACTTCCAGCCTTAAAAAATATTACTTGAAAAAGGCTCAAAAAAAAAAAAAATGTGCTCATTTCCAAAAGGACAGTTTCTTGAACTTCCCTTTCCAGCTCCTTCCTGTATCTATAGAGAATTTTTTGTGCATTTTACATCTCCTCATTTACAGCAAGACATTGTTTTTGACAGAAACTTGAATATCTATCACTTTGATTAGTAACATACATTACTTAAAGTTGTTTGTCAGAACACCTGTTTTCATCAAAACCAAGCTGGTACGCTTCCCTCAGCAGTGGCCTGAGCCTTTGGAACTAACTCCTGGTTAATGCCAGTTGGAGTTGCCAGTGGCCAGTGACTCACTGGCTTGAATCCTCATTTATTCTAAACTCAAGTGGAGAGGGATCTGCTTCCTCCTCTCACTCTTTCAGGCTCCAAGCGGACATTTAGTTGATTTGACCTAACAGGAAAAAAATTTAGAAATGCTGAATGTACCTTTTGCTCATCTCTTTTTTTTTTTCCTTCCTAGTCTTGTGCCTCTTCAGGGACATGTAGACTTGAAGGAAATATAGAAAATATTGGAGTTGACAGGCCTTGTTCCATTGACAAAAGTATGAAATTCCACTAACAGCATGAGGATAAAGTTGTGCACGTGCAGTTCTAGAAAAGTACAGCTAATTACTCACTAAGCAATCAGATGCCTTCCTCTGTACATGCTATTTTCAGAGAGATATTCATATTTCATGTATTTTGCCTAGCACTTATTAAAGGGATGACAGTGAAGTTCATTGCTTTTCTGGCTACCCACTCTCAAACCTACCGTGCATTAAAAGAAATCTCTTAATTCTGTTTTAAAGTTCTAGGCCAGAGCACCTGGGATCCAGGAACTACTGCTGAGAACAGCCACTCGCTAATGACATCACGGTGAGAACCTCACACTCACAGAGAGCCACCAGCCAGGCACAGAACCAAGAAAACCAGACAGCATCTCTTAAACTTTCTGGCACAACCTTGACTCAGGATGCAAAAGAATAGTTAAAATAGTTTTGCAACTTGTGCTTCCAAGTTGTTTCTTTACAGACCCAAAAGCATATGCTAGACAGATGTTGTGCTCAGTCTGATAAGTTTGCATATGGCATTGATGATCTGTAGATATCAGAAAATTTTTGGATTTATGTAAGTAGATATGTCCAAGTAAAGTCTGAATATTAAGCGAGTGTAATTCAGAACTGATGTAACCTATGTGACTGGAATATTAGGATTCTGCTTTAGGCTTCAAACATGCAGGATATCAACAAGAAATAATTATTTTAGCTGCATCTTTTCAGACGTCTCATTAAGATGCAGCAATTTAGCCCTATTTTTACAACAAAGCCAGTAGCTTAAAAAAAAAATCTGTAATTTCTTCAGATTCTTTTTATGAATTACAGTCTTATAGCCATTGCCATTGCTTAGTATTGTACTTTGTGGGATTTTGGGCAGGGGGGATGGAGTCTTCAGTGGAAGTCTGTATATTTTACTTTCAGAAGAATATGAGTCCTAGTACTAAAAAGGCACCTATTCTTATGATCTTGCAGAGAACAGTAATACTTCCATCTGTAAATATAACGAAGGAAAAGTCTGTAGGGAGTTTCTTAGCATGCTTATCAGAGACCTCACATTACACTGTCTTGCAGCCTGAACAGCATGCAAAAATCCCAATGTGGGAATACAGGATTTAGTTCAGGTAAGGATTTGCTTAATGTCTAACACAGAGTTTCCGTAAGTTCCACTTTAATGCTCCCTCAGTTTTTATTTATCACAAAAATGTACTAAGAATTAACAAATTTTAAAGTTGTTTTGAAAACATCCCTATTGGTTACATTAAAGCTGAAAGAATGTCTTGCTCTTACCAAATACTATGGTTTTCCTTCCAATAGATCAAAAAATGTTTATTAAAACCTGAAGCACAGACTGCATACTGAGTATCTTCTTTTAAAGAGTACTTGCTATTTCAATGAGTGGCTTCTGTGACAGGGAACTTCAGCCCTTCTCAAAGTCTCTTTGAGCCAGGAGTGTTACAGAGCTGTAAGGGATTAACATCGTTCTGATTCTCATGATCTGCTGGCAGTGGGGGGTAGTAACTACTTGAATTATTACCTTCATTTTACCAATGGGTACTGGAAGCCTATCAAGCACTTTCAGCCCATGTGGTTTTGAGCAGCTTGACCCAAGAAATTCACCCAGAGTCTGCCAGGATGTTTAGAGTAGAATATACTTCACTTGTAAATTAGCCAGTTCGTCTTCAGAAGAGGTCTTGTAGTTAACATGGGGCTAAAATCCCAGGTGCATCCAGCTTCTAGAGACTGAGGTGCTACAGCTACAGATCTCCTCTGGAGTTCATCACTCCTGAAGGATATGAAGCAGCTCTGTAATGTGCATCAGCTGTTAATGGTTAGCTGAGGACTGCCCAGCGAGGACTGCAGGAATGTGCAGTGGTTGGAGCCCTGATACTCTTTCCAGTCCCTGACCTGCCTGTCTAGGCTTTCTGCCATATAGCTGCTGCCACTGCACATAAACTGTCCCTGCGTGTGTGGGTGAAGCACCCTGCTTCATTTTAGCAAAGATAAAATACATCAACACTTAAAACATGCAGCTCAGTACTCCTTAAGGCATTTTCCTTGACTTTGCCCCATATAGAGAAATTCCTCAGGCCGCTTTCATTTTACTATTGTGGTTTCACACCTCTGCCCAACAGCAATGAAATTAAAAACAATTAAAGTAGAAATGTTAAGAGAGGGGTGAATAATTCACAATGAAAGATGGACCTGCCAAAACTAGTCTGTCTCTCTGTTCATGGAAAGTCTGCAGGCTGGTTGTAATTCCCAAACGTTTATTTATGACTTTGGTTTGCCTGATATTCTCTTGAGAATTTATTTTTACACTGTAGGAGGTATCACACAGAATTTGCTCCAAGTACTTGAACTGAAAAATCTGAGCTGTGTTAGTTAATTGTGGTTGCTCATATGTAGTTACATGAGATGGCAGGAGTTCAAAAGTAGTGAAAGCAGACGAGAACCGGAAAAGATTGCCTTGGGATGAAGTCTCTCTGGGATGGACTGATGAACTGCATACATGAAATTATTTTGGATTTTCTAAAAACTGTTTGGTCTGTAGGAATCATGGAATCATAGAATGGTTTGGAGTGGAAGGGACCTTTAAAGATCATCTAAGAAATGTGGACTTTTTACCTAGTGTAAAATGAGGACAGGACCAGACAATTGCAAAATCTATTGGCAACATGAAGAGTGGAAACGCAGTTTTCTGTACCAATGTTTCCATAAAATAATTATTCTTTATATGGGAGGTCTTATTCTCCCTAATGGATGTTTTTATAGGAGACTGTCAGATGGTCTGGGTTTAACTGCCATTAAGCTAGGGCTATAGTAAAAGGTTTTAGGGACTCTTCCCTGTTGTCTCAGGTGTAGGTGCATCTAACACAAATGCATTTTTACATTTGTGCAAATCACTGTCAAACACGTTTGGGAGTATTTGCTTAGCTTCTCCATTTTTCTTATAGGAGGAACATTTGCCTCATACGTTACTGTCACTGATTCCTATCTGAGGCCAAATTATTTTTAGTGGGGATAAATCTTTTATGGAACTAAATTTTTTATTAATCTAAATACAAAATATTTATGTTCCATTACATATTTACAGTCCTATTCATGAAAAAATAATGGTCATCCTAAAGAAGTATTTCCATGGGAATTATTAAAAAGAAAAAATATAAGAAAGAAAAAGACTATTCCACTACAACTTTTTCCCTACAATAAATGAAACACTCTTAGGTAAGAATTTACGTGAGGCAGTTAGCAAGCAATAGATATGCACGTGCCACTTTTAAGTCCTGCTTTGAAATTCACGTTATGTCAGACATGATCATAATGATTAACTTTAGTGCTTTGGGTAGAGACTAACTTTTTCCTAGCCTTTCTTACCAGAAAATTTTTAAGAGAAATAATTACTACTCACTATTATATGTCTACAGTTGCAATGAAACTGGTGCTAAATTCTGTACCAGACATCTTCCAATATCTGCAGCATTTCATTAGATGTTGAGCCAAATTAATTTCTGGAGCAACACTATTGAAATTCTGGTCCATGAGCCAAGTAAAGCACATAAGCAAGTGTTTAAGCAGTGGGGGTAATCCTGGGAGTTCAATGGGACTATTATCATGGTGCAAGTTAAATATGGGTTTACTTGGCTGGATAGGGACCTTAGTGTATCTCCATGCACAGCATCTCTGAGCCTGAAAGCCAGCTGAAGTTAATAGAAGGGCAGTCTCTGACTTGGAGAGCTTTTGAGCCAGCCCATGAATGACCGTGTCATTCATGGTGTCTAACAGATCACAGCAATTGACTCAGTTGGGTAATGAATAAAATGGTTCCCCAAATATGCAAATTGGCCATTTTTTTCTAGCTCTCCTTTTTTTTTGTCACAAGATAGTGCTCATTGCCTGTGGCTACTCCACGGTCACCCCATTCAGCCTGAAGAATTGACCTAGCTCAGAAATTGAGGTTGGTAGCTTCAGGTTAGTTTTCCGTGCAGCACATAAGATGATTTTCAGGACTGCAGGAAGTTTCTAGCTATGACATTTTTCTCTTCTGGATAAGAGGCATGAATGTGTGGGGTAAATATTTTCTTTCTCATTGCCCTCTTTTCAATAAGCCAGTTACTCAAACGAGCACTTCCATGACTAGAGTTTGTAATAATATTTTTCATAACACACCAAGAAATCCTTTTCCAAGCAATTGTTTCCTGTTTTAAATTAGAAATGAAAAGCAGAAAAAAAAAAAAAAAAAAGGGAAATAAAGAGAGAAATTTGCTTTGGGGGCTGAAGGGGAGAGAAAAGAGGAATTGGGCTGAATATGTTCTGTGGCAAGTTTCCCAAATAATTTTTTCATTAGATTTGCTAAACATTTCTTTTAATCTGATGTCAGGTCACAAGTTCTCTTTCTCCTTTGTGTGCCATTGAGACACACTATCCCAGCACAATGGTTTTGTGTTGTAAGGGGATGAGGTGAATACATACATAAGCTGTATTCAGAGCTTCCCAGCAGCATGTGCTCAGAGCATTTGCTGTCTCTTCACTGGCAGCTGGAGTGCTCAAGTTCCTGAGAATTCACCTAATCAGGTCAGACCTGGAGCCATACACATCTCATTCACCTCAGAGATTTGAAATGAACTTATAATCGTTTCTCCCTGACTTCAGAAAAATGACTCCAAGATGCTTTTGTTCTGACTCTCCTTCAAGCGCAGGAAGTTGAGTCATGGCTGTTTGGAACTGCAGGACTGCAGGTCACGTCCTTGTGTTCTCAGTGCATCCATATGATTCTGATTTTTTTTCATGGTGTCAGAATGAGAGCAAAGAAGGGGTCACTCCCTCTGTGACTGTGTTGTTGTTTCCAAGTGAGACACATACATGTAGCCTTTATATCTAATTTAAGCCATAAAATGATCATCATCTTTTGGGATTCACAGAATATCTTGCCTTCCATTTGTGCTTTCTCTTGGGACACAACTATGTACTTATATCCTCATGTAAGAGACGAGTTTGCTTTCATAAAGGAATAAAATGGGCTAGAGCCCTCTTTGAAGGAGCAACAAACAGATTTGAGGAGGAGGTAATGTGAGGTGATAAAGGCAGCTGATAATAGCTTCTTATGCAGGATAAAACAACCCCCAAAACCTAGTTTTAAGAATATGTAGAAAATCTGTTTTGAATTTTCTGTTTAGGTACACTTGCTAACTTACAAACCTGAAGACATGTGGTAAAAGGGACCAGGAGGTAGTTTAGGGAGGTTGGGATTTAGAAAGTTTTTCAATACAACAGCCTCATCTGGGACAGATAGGGATCTGGCCTGTGGGTTTGACAAAGGTAGGCTGCAATGGGCTCATGTGATCCCCAGCACTCAGTATGACTAAACACTCCAGGGTTTATTTCAGCTATTGGAAGAGCCCTGCAGAAAATGGGCATTGAGGTATACATTCAGGAATCCCTTGGATCTGGGCAATGTGTCTGAGTTCAACTTCATTCCGTAGTTGGAAGATTGCCTCTAACACAGTAGTTGTCTATACAATAGCTCTGAAAGTCCCATAACGACACTGTCCTCTTGTCCCCACCAGCCAGACCTGTCAACTCTTCTCAGTCTTCTACTCCCACAGTTTTCTCCCTCCTCATGTTCCCCTCCCACCCAGCATGCCTTCAGTGGCCAAGACCTCTCTGCTGGTCTCTGATCCTCTGTGGTAGCCCAGCTGGTCTCCCTGATCTCCCTGATGTGTTGCAACCACTTCAGCCTGCGTACAGTCACAGAGTGTGAAACTGTGGCTCAAAATCTTCTCATGAAAAGACACCCGTAGCCTTTCCTCACCAAATGACTCAACTCTGTCATTCTTCTGCCATAGTTCTCACCATGCCGGATGCATCTTTCTCTTATCTGAGCCAGCACCTTTCAGGAAAGAGGTTCCCTGACAGAGGTCCCTGTGGCAGGAGTGCATGGAGGACCCCACTGCTCTGTGGAAAGTGTAAGGTTTTGGAAAGAAGGTTCCCATGGAAATCCCCCATCAAATTTTCCTTCAGGTTCTCCCAGAACTGAAATGAACCTCAGACCATTTCTTACAGAATTCCCTTTCCTGAGATTTGAGCTTATTAAAATGTTGCCTGAGATATCAGTAACTGGCTCAGTCTTTGCTGCAGGGACTTTTGCCTTGCCCCTGCTGAGGCTTTCAAACAGTATAATTTTCTTCCTCTTTAACTTGAGGCTCTCTATATCTCTGAGCTATTCTCTTCACCCTCAGCCTCTTCTGCAGCAAATCCCAGGGCTTTCTACCTGAAATCAGCTAATAGCCGAGTTTTGTATTCTCATCAGGAAGGAGCAGTGTGATTAATTCTCCAGTGTCTCCTCTATTCCTTAGAGCCTTGTTTCCTTACAGGGAATTTTTAATGGAGCAGGGCATGAGTTAGCACTGAACTCCCTTTTCCTTAAATTAGACACATCACCTGCTCCACGTTCACATTATGGAATAAGCCATGATGAGAGCAAAATATGCAATGCTCCCTCATCATTGACTTGCAGTCTGGCTTTTGTCATCTTGCAAAAAGTGGAGACAGTCTGTAATAAAGAAGATGTGATTCAAGAGGGATGTGGGCAAAATACTACAATTAAACAGGCAAAATCAGCCACATAAATATACCTTTCAAGGCAGCACTCCCTGGAAAGATTTTGATTTACAGTCTGTCAGAAAGGAAGTGCAAATCAAAAGCTTTTAGAGGTGGATGCCTCTTAGTACAAAAGGGGGCCCATTCACATGCTGTGATGGGGACCATACACACCACATCCAGTAGCACCTGCAAAGGTTATTGTACCCCGTAATGCCTTGATAAATCTAAATACCATACCCTCATAGAAGCAAGGAAGAGACTGAGGAGCTGCGAAGTTTTGATTTGCTTTGGGGAGCTCCCTATTTCTCTGTTGGCTCCGGAGGAAAGCTGAACTGAAATACCTGCTTGCTTCGTACCTGAAACTGATCCAGGTCAGGAGGGTGCAGGGAAAGAGAGATCACCAGAGCATGGTCTTCTCCCGCAACTCCTCACAGACCCTGATTTGTGCTGCGGGATTCAGTCCTACATCTCCCACGCTGGCTGTTAACATGATTTCTGGCTTGGAAACAGCCATCACAGGAAAAGGTTAGAGCCTCTCAGAGTCATTTAGTTCCTTCTCCGGAAAGAGCAAGGTTTTGTTCCTTCAAAGTTTGGTCTTTGGGTTTTTATGCTTAGATCTGTGATCCCCAAACCAAAAATCCATGTCACATAGAGAAGTTGACAGTGTTTTAATGGAAGTATGTAAGTAAAGGAGAACAGTCTATCTGTAAGGAACACTTCATTTTCTCCAGCTGGCAACTAGTTAAGAAGGTTGCTTTCTGATTCAGAACAGATGATACACACGCTCTGGGAATACAAGTGGTATGGTTTAAGCTCACTAGGTGTGTATTGGGCTCTTTGGAAGGTGTATGTTTGTATCTTTTATTAGGTAACTTCACAGAGAAAAAATATTTAGCCATCCTGGAATTTCCTGTGACAACGCTTCCATCTGTGTGTACTTTGAGCCCTGAGGAACTGCCGTACTTGCATGGTCATGGCAATGTAAAGGCAGAAATTTGGGGCTCAGCTCTAACTTTAAATTGAAGTAAATGCAGTGAGTGAAGACATCGGTTAGTTCAGCAAAATCCTAGCAATGACCAACAATGCTACCCTATAGAAATTGTCCTGGTTCCCAGTGTGGGTTGTGGCAGGCCTAAGCACTGACAAGATGCCAGAGGTTGTGCACTCTTTTTTGTGTCTTTTTTTCTCCCTAAAACAATGCAAATGCCCATTGTCTCCAGTAAAGTTGAAGGAATTTCTTTCACTTTTGATCTTATAGATCTTGCTGCTGCGAATGCTTATGCACATTCTCATCCTTAACTTCATTACTATGCGTACTGGGGGAACGCATCAATGTGAATTTTCCTAAGTCTGGAATTTCAACACGTCTGTGCATTTCTTCAGAGGCTGAGTGGTTCCAGAAAGATCAGTAGGTCTGTATGTTGCATAAAGACACACCCTTTCCAAAGTTGGAGTAACGCTACAGTCAACATGAGGGTCTAGATTGTGATTTGTGGAAGTAAATTATATTTTTCCCCTAGAATTCTGTCTTTCAAACTTCAGGACTCTAAAAAATACAGAAGACCAGTTACAAAGAATTAAATTGTACATTAAGTACGTTGTACATTAAGTAAAAAGTCAGACAGAAGTTCCTGGTGACTATCACAATAAATATTTCTGATTGTACCATACATGTGTGCTACTCATAAATGCACTTCGAACCACATGCATAAGAATGATTTTAAAATTATATTTTAAAAAATGTGTATTGAGTTTTATACCAGGAGCCCACCACTGAGGAAATGACTCTATCGCAGGGTTTAAAATAGCATGTGTGGAGGGGTGCAGGGAGGAAAGAGGACTTAAACTACTTCCCAGAGAACAGAACTGTAGCAATCACAGGATAATAGATTATTCTTTCTTATAATACAGCAAGTGATAAAAGGGCTTAATATATAGCCTAAATGGATGTTGACTTGAATAGTTATATCCTCAGCTTCTTGTGCCAGAGATTTAATCTAGTCAGGGCTGCTTTTATATAAAGTGACTTGTTTGCTTTCTCTAGGACATTTTTACCCTTTTATGTGAAGTCTTACATATCTGGAGGATTAAAATTGCTGCCGTGTTTTTGGGAAATAATGACTACTAAGAACTCTAAAGTAGTCGGGTCACTAGAGGAAAAAAGTGTGTTATAAAGGGATTTGAGCTATGAAAATGAATAGATATAACTGAAAAAATAAGCAAGAAGGATAGTGTAGTTCTCTGTCTCCTAATGAGGGAGCTTCAGGATGCTAAACATTCATGAACTTTTAGTTTTAATTTTAACTGTGTTTTAATACGCTTGTCATTGTTTTTCTATAATGATTCAAAATAGTACTAATATTTTACTTCCCTTTACTGAAGACTTTTTATTCTTACCTTAGATGAATGAACTAGCAGTGCAAAGTTGAATTTTTAACTGATAAAGATAAGAAAAGTGATAATGAAATATAACAAGCTGACTACACCTAACAGCAAAAGTGAAATCCTGGCTGGAGAGGTGATGGCAGACTCCTCACTGACTTCTCCATGGCCAGGATATCTTTCTTGGAATTTATTTTAACCCCAGCTTGTGGTATAAAAAAAATTCTTTAACATCTTTACTCTGTAATATTGGACCACGTGTTTTCCCTGTTGTTTGAAGGCATACATTTGTTGCTTGCATGTATACCAGGCCGAGCACCAGTCCAGCAAAGCACATAAACCCATATGCAGCATTGCTTTTGTCGTAGCATGTGCATTTTGCTCAACTTAGTAGCTTTCTCCACTTCCTTGGATTCAGGCAGTTATGCAAAAATGCTTGTTTGTTTTTTTTCAAAGATAGACCTATTTTAGTCAAGAAAACACAAGAAAAAGGTAGTAGATCAAGAACATACCAACTGTACTACTTAAAAAATTGTGTGTATATATATATACACACACAAGTGTGTTTATATGTATGTATTTACATCTTTTAAGCTATACTCATCGCTTTAGGGAAAGGAGATCAGGGGGGAAAATGGGCTGACTCATGATCTGAGTCCTGTGTTAATAGCTTGAAGGAAGCATATTATAATCTCAGTGGGAATGTCTATGCTGTTATGCTAGCTCCTTCGTGTTTCTACAGCCGGTATGCTGCCTTTCACCCTGGCTCAGTGCTGGGGTGAGGTAACTGATCCTTCAGGCACAGATTGGGAAAACTTTTGGTCTGAGATCAAACTCAGCCCTTACAGGCAGTATGGGTGCAACTGAGGTCATGTGCTGTTCAAACTCAAGCTCACTGTCAGGCCTTGTAAAGTAGAAAGGAATAAAAAAAGCTATTAAATCCTGCACGTGTACTGTTTGGGGAAGGGATGTTAGGGTTAGATATATTGGCTTTTTACCCAGGAGTTCCTGTGAGCAAGCTCTGTTACCCCTGAGCAGGTAACAGGGCCAGAAAGAGAAGGAAATCTGCTCCTTTGAACTAGCACTGTAACAAGGACTAGTTTAGCAAACCAAAGTGTCTTAATCCTTTGTAAAATTACTAAAGGGATCGAACAAGTCTATAAAAATTAAAAGCAATTTTGCATAGCTGAAAACACAAGCTAATCTAATCTTTTTGGATAAAACAGATAAATCCCAGTAATTTAGCTATCATATTGGATAGGTAATTATTGGCATCAGGCTATAGCACAATTAGATTAGGACTTTGCTTCCTGCCTTTTCCAGAATATTTGGTAATGAAGCTAAAGACAATTTGTCTGTGACTGCCTCCCCTTATAAGGAAGCCATACAAATCAACTATTTGGCTTTGTGATTAAATGGTTAGATGGAAAATGGATGAAGATAGCTGAATTTAAACGCATTCCCTTATTTCTTTTATCTTGGCTTATTTTGTTTACACAAGCCTATTTTCCTTCTGGTATTTCATAGTTGCAGTAAACCACTAACCAAGTTTGCCCGCTGTTCTGGGCAATGGGGATAACAGCCTTGTTTTACACCTCCCTTGTAAAGCACTGCATTTGTCCAGCTTCTGGCCTGAGGAGAGCCTGAGGAGGAGGAAGCACACAGCAAAACCCTTCCTCCCCATGAGCCTGTGGTCCCAGTGCACCATGGCACTGGCATACCCGCTGCTGGCCGGTTCAGAGGAGACAGAAGCTAGAGCAAACTCTGAACAGCACAGAGGACCCTGCGGTGTACCAAAGAACCAGTATTTTCTTTATCACCCTCTCTTAATAACTATATATTAGAACTTGGGGAGCTCAGCACCACTGATAATAAAGGCTTGATAGAGTTGCCTTTAGGCTTAGCTTTAAATTTGACGGTTTTATCTCTTTGCTGCTACTGCCTTGTCACTACCTGCTGTGTTTGCACTCAGTTGTCAACTGGGACTTGTGCACATGCACAGCGCGATCCTCTTGCCTTCACATAGCAGGTTCCATTGTTAAGGGCCGGTAGTTTGCCTGTTAAGGTAGTTGGAATAGCACTGCAATTTATACATCCCTTGATTGGCATCCCCATGAGCGGCACCGCGTTCTTTGAAATTTAACTGAAGTAAAATCATGATGTTGAACAAATAACTGTTCACTCAGACATTTAGCTATATGTTGCATGTGTTGCCTTCTTTCTGTAAAGGCACTCTATTTGAAAGTGAAATAGGATCTTAAGACACCTCAGCTGTGTTCAGTAAGACCCCAAGAAGCTCTCTGTTCCTGTTTGCTGGATGACCTTTAGCAAGTCAGGCTGAACTTGTTCTGAACCTAGGTTTTTCTATCTATAAAATAAAGACAGCAAAACCTGCCCTTCTTTGCAGCTCTAAGGGGGTAAAACCTTTTATGTAAGAGCTCGATGCTGTTTACTGTTACAAGCTATCACTTGGGAACCTGCACTCAGCAGTAGGGCAGACCCCAAAAAGCAAGAAGGCATGGGGAGCCCAGGGCTGAAAGGGAGCTGGATGCTGAAGGGCTGAGGAGGTGGGGTGCAAGCTCTCAGCAAAGGGCAGGAAAGGTGAGTTAGCTGCATCCTCTGCTGAAAGAAATGGGAAGGCTGTTACTGATTCTGACCTCTCCTTGGGCAACGGGAGCTCTCGCTTCCTTCTCTGTCCTCTCCTGTCCTTTCTACTTAGGCTTGCCTGTGGAGGCTGCGGTAGTTTAAGATTAAAAAGGGAAAACAAGCTGTATGGCATCTGATGTGGTAACAGCAAGTATTTTGACATCTGAAGAGTGCCAGCAGGCAGCCAGGCTAGTTGCTGGTGAAGACGGGGACGGAGTGAATGCCCTGTCCCCTCCTGTGCTTTGTATGACAGCCAGTAACTTGGAAAAGGGCTGTCATTAGCAATGGGCACTGCAAGACTCAGAGGTGATCGCAGGACATTTTATTCCTTATTACGCACATCTCTCCCTGCACTGGAGGATATGATTTGTCATCCCCACAATGAGGAATGGTGCCTTTAAATTCTACTATAATCTAAATCTGTATTGGTAACAACAGTGTTGACCCAAATTCTCATTTAAGGAGCCCCCAAAAAATCATAATCCAAACACCTTTGGATCCAGAATTTGAGCTTGAACTTTTGTCTATTTATTACTCTATGGAAGCACTTGCATTAAGATTTTACTAGCAGAAGGAGGTAGAAATAAGAACTGTTTGAACAGGCTTTTAGCACTATGACGTCCCTGACTTTCTCTTGCAGCGATTCAGAGCTTGCTCCCTATCGCCAAGGCTTGCTTACTGATGACACATGCTGGTTAATTTAGTGGGCAGTTTGCTAATGTCAGGACACAAAACTACTGCCTACAAGTTCTTTATGAATATTTCCACTTCTAATAGTCTCTACCAAATAAACTGGGTGCAAAGTTTATAATGCAGTAGCTGCAAACACAGTGGTGTGACACAACTATTACTTCAACATCCATATGTTTTGCCATGGATGTTTACCAATAGCTCAAACAGAGAACCCAAAGAGTAGCAATTAAAATAATCCATCCTTGTAATTTAAAGCTTCCTGCGTAAGGAAGTGGAGAAGCATTATTGTCTCCGGATTTAAGCCTGCTGAAGACTTTCAGATTGTGAATTCAGGAACCTGAGGGAGGGCAGAAAATTTGAGTAAGCACATTACCACTTCCTCTGGAGGAGTTGGTTGCTGTTCCAGTGGTACTGTAACCACTAAATGTCACAGTGATCTCTCAGGTCCAGCTCAGCACTGCTCCGCAAACTCATCTTTTTACAGTCACTGACTCAGCTTTATGAGTAGCTGTTGTACCTTTTTTGAGTTCAGTAGGAAACTCAACTATATATTTAGGGTATCTTATAAATAACTCCCTGCCCTCTACACAGCTGACACAAAAGGAGATTTTAATTTCTCATTTTGGTAATGATTTACAGCTGTTGTTCCATTGGGCTTATGAAACGTTATATATATGCTTCAATGAATGTTTCATATGTATATATTTATATACAAACAGTGAAAAATTCCTTCTGAGAGTCACTTGCAAACCCACCATATTTTATGCAAAAAACATGTCTTGTAGATATACTAAACAGTCCTTGCTGCTATCACAATTAAGCAGAGCAATTCTCATTCTTCCCTCTCTCTTTGTACATATATATATCTCAGTAATGAGGGTAGAGCTATGATTCAGGATGACAATTTTTGGACAGGAGAGCTATTTTTCAGTGGTTGATTTAGGGCCTATGAAGGGCTGTTTATTCTGGAAAATGCTTTGCTGTATTTCCTTTTAGAAAAAAAAAGTAAGATTACAGAAGGTTAGGAAATTTTTTTCTAATTTAAATTCAGATTTTCTAATCTTGGCAATATGCTTGCCCAGTTCTTAGGGTTTGGGGTTTGGGTTTGGGGTTTTGTTTTGGGGTTTGTTATCATCAAATACTCCAGAATTTTTCTTTGTCTCAGCATTGCAACTGGAAGATGAAAGGTGGATGAAAAGGCAAGAAACTAAGTGAAATTTTCCCCTGCTGGAACCAGGGCTGTAACCTCAGTTCTGCTCTGTGAAATGATGCAAGTCACTTGGCCTGTGCCTCAGCTTTCCAGTTTGTAAATGGGGGTTAAAACTGCTTTTCAGTGAGATGCTTTGAGATTCACATCTGAAAAGCACTAAGCGTGATTAATATCCAAGCATGTGATGTCTGACATGCAAAAATACCACGTTGTTTAATCACTGGTGCCTTCTGGATGTTCTTTGACATAAAGACAGCAGCTGGGTCTCTTCAAAACAATCCCAAAAAGTCTAATCACTAATGATTTACTTGCTATTCACAAGAGGTGTTTTACGCAAGTAATTATACAGAGACTAGGAATTTGAACAGTGATGTGATCAAGATTCATCTGCATGATTGCAAACATTTTAAAATTATTTTTCAAATATTTATTTTTAATGAAAATTAAATTAAAAATTCTTAAAGCCTGGTATTTAAGATGATGATATTTTTTAACTGTCTAGTGGGAGTTAAAGGAAGTCTAGGAGTGTGGAATGCTTAATACTGAAAAGGGGAAAGATTGTCTTGTCCTTTTATTGCTTTCTCCCACCCTCCCACTTAACAAGGATAGAGGAGGTCATGGAGAATCCTGAAATGTTCGGTCACTTTCTGCATTAAGGGCATTCTTGTGCCTCCCTGCCCATCACCCACTACTGGCTCCCACAAATGCTAATAGTAATTAAATGGAGCAGCCAACATTAGGGAACGAAGACAAATCAGTTCAGGGGGTGTAGGCTGGTTAGTTCTCTTTTGATTAAGAACTTCTCCTCAGCTGTGTACACCCCTTTTCTCTTTAAAGGACTAGGTCTCTCTGCTGACCCTGGTGACATTTTCAGTCCTACTTTTCTTGCTCACTCTTTTCCTGGTTTTCATATCCCCACCTATTTGAGTGGGTCAAACAGGAAGGAAGATACTAGAGTGAGCTGTGTGAAATTCTAGACTTACTGATACCTTTGATATAATTTATAACTCATGTAGAAACTGTTGTGCGTTGCAGTCAGACTAGGTGATCGTTGTAGGTCCCTTCCAACCGAACTTTCTGTTCTGTTCTGTTCTATTCTGTTCTATTCTACTGCAGCTAAATGGGAAACTTGGTAATGCAATAACCCTGTCCAGGAAGGGATTTAAGCATAAGTATGTATATTCTAAAGCATGTGTGCAGTCTTCTGGATGGCAGCGAGTACCTGTAATTCCTCCTTGGCCTTCAGTGGAGCTTGCCATTTCTGCACATGCTTAAGTGTTTTTTAGTGATACTGATACTCCTTGTGATAAGATTAAAGTATGCGATTGATGGGGTTTTTTTGGTGGGTTTTGTTTTTTTTTTTTTAATTGCCAGCTGCTCCATTTTTTCTTCTAAAACATTAGCATTCCCTACATTTTTTCGTCTTTCACTTCATATGCTTCCCCCAGTGCCCGTACCGTCTGTCTGAGCGAGAAACACCTCCTTTCAACCTGACTTCCGTTTCAACTCAGCAGGCACTGCAATCTTTTTCTTGGCTCCTGGTACCTCATCTAATCAGACACCATGCTTTTATGCTGGCTCCCTGCATCTGCACTAGGTATTTTGTTAGACTATCAGGCAGAACTAAAAGCTTCCAGCTTGCCTACCTTCTTGTCTGCCAAATTGGAGAGAGGGGAGGGGAGCAGAGAAGGGAGAGGGGGGAGAGAGAGAGAGAGTGAGAGAGCCCTTTAGTGTGAGTCATCTCTAACTTCAGTCCTTTCCCTACTCCTATGGAAGTGCTACTTGATATCTCTAGCGTGCATGAAGATTCAGCACTTTGCCCTGCACAGAGAGAATTCCCAGACCCTTTGATAATATCCTATTCTTAAACTGCAGATGTATCTTAATGGTGAGTTGCAGGCAGTATAAAATAAAATGAAAACAGCTCTGTCTCACTGAGCTGGGTAAGATTTTCGCATACAACTCTTGCAACTAATACCAAAACAATAGAGGAAAGACAACTTCATCTCTAATAAAGCTTTCAATTTTAGTAAGGGAGTCTGCTGGTTTAGTAATACAGGGAAAGGATCACAAATTTCTACTGCATTTATGTTCCACTTTTCACTACTGTATATCTAGTTTCAGTTACTGCACACCGGAACGACAAAAAGTTCTCACACTACTCCGATGGTTTAGGATCTTCCATGTTGCATGGAATAAGTCAAAATGGTGACCAAGGCATGCTTGGCCAGAATCACTGGTCAGTGCATAGCAGCAGTGAATAACACAGTTGGTGGCCACGTAAATAAAGATGACAAGAGGTGATAGCATTATGCTCATGTAAAGTAGCACCTTGACTAGAATGTAGGTTCAGTTCCAAAAATAGCATAGAATAAGTACAGGAACTAAATGATGAATGTGAACAGAGCACAATCTGGGGCCCAGGCAGATCTGACGGAGAGAACTAGGGGGTCTGCTGCACATCTTGCTTCATAGTCATTACTCTCCTGCTCCTTCCCCTTCAATGTCACTTTGCAGGGAAGTGTACATCTCCCTTTCTCACCACAGCTGCATCCGCCTTCTGTCTGTCCTTGCACACTCCGGAGGGAGGTAGATGCTTATTGGGAAGAATTACAGTCCAGAGCAGCCATTGCATGACATATGCAAAAGCCACAAGAGACCATTTTCTGTTGAGTGTTGACGTCTCAAATTCTTTACCCCACAGCTGCTGTTATATATAGTTAAAATAAGTCATAGATCAGCTCATAACACACATGCAAAATCTGCTGAAAATAGCTAACATGCTCTGTGGTGGCATACATTACCCACTGATTTGTTTAAGACAGTACAGGTCAATAACACAGGTTTGGTTTTGTTTGTTTTGGAGTTTTACTTTCACTTTTTCAAAATAATTTTTAAGAAGATAAAGAGCATTTCTTATAGTTTAAGCCTGTCTAGGTCTTCCAGGGTTCATGGAGAAATGCACGCTCCCATTCACATAAATCCCTGACCCTTTGCTACCTACTTGTTCTGGTTGAAGTGAATAAGTCAAACTTTAATGTGATTATGTGGTTGGATAATAATAAAGAACTCTTCATCCAATTAAGTTGCTCTGCAAGGTGCGTAGTATCTGATAAACCACAGACACTTCAGCAAAGAAAGAAACCCTTGTTTTCTCTTTCCCTTTTTTTGTTCTCTATCAGTTGGCCTTTGTTTCCACTTTATGTCATGGGATTATGTTAGGGAGTTTATGCCCCTTGCTTATTTTTGCTGGGAAACCACCACTTAATCCTGATTCCTTTTCTTTATGCGTGTTTGTCACTGCAGTAGACTTTTGCTCTTCCCTGGTATCTAGTGCAGCATTTCAGGTCAGTTCTTTGTCCAGCTTCTTTACTTGGTGCCAAGTGCTGTATCACTTTCTTTTCTTAGCAACCTGGTAAAGCTGATTTCCCTCTGCTTACCCTTGTGTAAACCTGAAGCGTTTCAGGTACAGGCAGTGAACCTGTGCCAGGGCAGAACAATGCAAATACTGGTGCAGTGGGACGATACAAATTACAAATCAGTGTAAAAGTGGCCTTTGCCATCATGAGGCAGCTGCAAACATGTAGACACAGGTTGCATTTGCTGCAGATTCAATGTGGCCAGGAGCTCACTTAATACTAATACATGGTATTTCCTTAATGCAAGATATCCATCACTTTGTACAAGATAAGAAATATTAGACTTCATTCTGATGGACAAAAAAAGTGTAATCTCTGGCCTAAAGACATGATGTTTGCCTATGTACAAGTCACCATTTTCTCCCATGTGTGAGCAGAATATAGCACAAACTATAATTAACGGATCTGAAGATTTAAGAATTTCCAGTTTCCCCAAAATTGAAATGATTGTTGCCTACATCACCTTCATGTAGGCAGTACTAAAAAATGATAGGGGGAATTGTTTACAGCTTTCCTCCCAAGAATCTGAAAAGTGATGACTCTTTAAAATCCAGAAAATTGGTTGCTTTAATAATAAGCCGTTTAAAAGACAAACGAAAACACTGATGTGCTTGAAGTCAATGACAGGATACTTTTAAAAAACATACCAGGGAAGAAATCCATTGTGAGATACTTCTATATTCTTATTTAAATCATTAATAACAAGTCTGCAGAAGACGTAACAAGTTGCGGTAAATCATGAGGACAGTCTAATGGTACACAGTGGTGTGAGTTACCTACTTAGATGTTTACAGGCTGACAGCCAGAGTAGTACAACTGGGAGCACAGACTGAAGATTGTATCAGCAGTCTGTATCCACAGGTAGATATTGATGTACTTTTTTTTTTTTTTTTTTTTTTTTAGTCAGTAAAGGAGAACACCACCTTCATGGATAACCACCTGTCTAAGCTCCGTGTTCAAGGCTTATCATGAAAGACTAACGTTGTCTGGGGATGTATGGACAACAGAGTATTAAGCAAGAGGAAAATGATCTTGTCTCTGTATTTAGCATTGTGTGTGTTAGGTGGACAGCACAACAGGATATTGGTGTTCAAGCCAGATATCAGGTGAGGGTGAATAAATAGAGGAAAAACTGATCTGAGGCAGTGTTGGGTTCTCTGTTTGACATTGTTAAAATGAGATTTACATTTCTATCTTTGAATTCAACTCTAGGCAAAATCCTGTCATCTATTATACTAAGTATTAGACTGGGTAGCCTTTTATGTATTTAGATGCCTTAAATTCCCCTGTCCTTTCCTTCTTTTACTTTGAAACCTTTACTTCATCTTTTTACTGTTTTCTCCCTTTGTAACTATGGGGGATGCAGCTCTTCCTCCATAGTAATATTTCACACCTGAGTCTTCTCTGCTGCTATCTCAAGCAGCCCTGTGGAAATCACTGAGTCTCGTTTAGGGGACGGGGTTAAGCATTGCCTTAGGTATGCCCACAGCACTTGCAGCTCTAAATAAAGATATGGCTATAATCAAATCTTATGCTTCAGGGCTTTTATGACTGCCTGTAAGAATGGAGAAGAATCTTTTCTTTCTTTTTTTCCCCCCGTCTCTTTCCTCAAGAACAATTGACCAATTTTATTTCGGGGTTTTGCTTAGCTTGTCTCCTGCCTCCCTCTCCAAAACTGATGAGGACAGCCATTTGCTGAGGATGAAAACGATGCAAGAGCAAGCAGAGGTCAGGGTAGAAATGGGAAGCCTGTTCTGGAGATGAATATATTGGTGAGCTTTCTTCACACGCTTAAAGTCTAGTAAAACACCAGCTCTAGAGAAAAACATAGCTTTTGCACCTGGGAAGAACAGCTTTTATGATGGTTTTTGATTTTGTTTTTCTGTCAATGGTGTGGATTAGTATCTTCTGGGCATGCCCTGCGTTATGAGCTGAATTGTCTTCCCTGTCCTCTGCCCGTGGAGCGGAACTGTTTATTCCCCTGAGGACAGAAATAATCCGTCTGTCCTTTAGCCTAACAGCATAGCTCAATGACACAGTTAATCAGGGGTACCTGTTTTCATGCAGCTAAGCATTGCATTGGTTTAACTGTACCTGAAAAGGTAACTTAAGTATTAAAAGAGGAGAGAAATGTAATAGCCTGTATTATTCAGGAAGTCAAAATAGATGACACAAAGGTCTCTCCTGTCTTTAAGCTCCATGAAATAAAGAAATGGCAAGTCATCCCTCTGTTTTTTTCACAGTTCCCAAATATACTTAATTTTGTTTTTAACCCTGAACTGGTTCATTTATTATTTCTTTTTCAATATCACATCTTGAAGCTACATGGTTGGTTCTTTCTTTTTCGGTATGTTCCTTTCACTAAGTGCATGTCCAGATTACTCTTTCATGCCTCATTTAACGTGGCTTGCTGTACAAAGATATCAAGTGTTTCGTTAGCTAGTTTACTCATCCTGCTGCACTGCAGGTTTTCTGAGGCTTTTCTCTGCACTGACTCTCTGTGTGTTTCCCTTTGTTTCACCGCAGCGCCACGGATGCTGTCTCGACTGGACACGGTCCTTACAAATTGTTTTGATCTCTCCATTTAGCATTTTTGTGTTAAAAATGACATGGTTTAAAAACAAATGCATGGAGTAAAGCTATCATTTCTCTCAGAAACAAAGACACTGCAGCTGAAGGATGAGTATTAGGATTACACGCCTTTAGCCCACACAGGTATGTGATGGGAAGTGTGCGAGGTGCCGGGAGGGGAGCCCGGCTGCGGAGGGCACAGAGCAGCAAACCACGCAACCCGCTTGGGCTCAGGGTGAGATAAGGGCTCCCTGGGCTATGCCTCTCTCTTTCCTATAACAGGTTTAATGCAGACACTTAACATTTATGTGCTTAAAACTAAAGAACATGTGCTTCACCTTGGCTGCTTAAGGTGTGATACAGGGGCCCGGGTAATACTTTTCTTCTGTACCGAGGTTGAGTCCAGTGCGAATGCCTTGGGATCATCTCCTTGAAGTTTTCTTTTGAATTTTGATACAGCTTATGACATCTCTCCCTCGGGGTTATTTTGTTTAACTACCACTTCCTTTTAGAATTACTTTGAGTCTCTCTTTCCTTTGCTGTACAGACAAGGAAAGTCCCAGGGAGATGGGTATACTGTGCGCTCTGGGACAGAGATGGGTCTGCTGGCGCCAGTTCTGAGAAAGCCAGATGGGACACCAGCGTCATGGCCTGCATAAATGTCTCTGTCATGGGCCTTTGTGGAAGGCGAGTCTGCTCATTTAGTCTCTCCATGATTTAACACAGTGGTGTATAGACAGATCTTCTATCCCTCCACTCTTGCCCTGATTTTTCAGTTTCTGATATTTCAGCAGTTATAAGGAAGATCTTTTGCCATTTGTATATCTTACATCCAAGGAAAGCCATATTACATCACCTCTTGGTTGGTCTTAATCTAGTTTTGGCAACTATTATAGATTCATAAATCCTGCCATTTTACACTGTTTAAGAAAGAAAACAATCTAGTGTTCAGTTCAAATGATGGGAGTGAGAATGTTTCAACATGCAAAATGAATCACCAGAGTCTATCAAGCGGTCATGTACAGTGGAGTATAAAAACGATTTTTTTCCTTAAGTCAAATTACCTTTCAGAGTGATGGAAATACCCTTATACTTTAGAGAAGTCCAGATGCTTAATTTCCAGTAACTTAACTCCCTCTCCAGCTTGTTTTTTTATTAAAAATCTTTTAAAATTAATTGCGAGTTGCATGTGTGGGTGGAGAATCAGCTCTTAGCTCAACAGGAAAAAAATAAAACGGATGTAAATCAGAGGAAATTTTTTATTTTTAGTAAACTTGAGTGTATGTGTGGAGATGGGGAATATAAGCCATACATTTGCAGTCATCTAAACTGATTTTACGTTGTACAGGTTGAAGTCAGAGGCATTTATATCTTTGTCTTTGGTAATTTTAGGATGCTTGTTCCAGATGACAGTTACAGGCAAAAAGACTCCAAATATAAGGCTTCTAGCAGCCTGTTCCAAAAGTGTGAGGTTTAATATTTGATTGTTTAAATAAAACTAAACTTTCCTTTTAACAGTGAAAGAAAACACTCAGTAAAAGTAACAATTTAGTGCTTGGAGAAGGTAATATTTAATCTCAGAAGTTTCCTTGTTGCTTATCTTTATTACTTGAATACAATAAACTTTGTGTTTGCTTTAATAAACAATCCCTGCTAAAATAATAAATAACGTAGCTTTCTTTTATTTGGCAAGTAATATGTTCCATTTAGTTGATTTCTAAGTTGATAATCCTCTTGAATTATTGGGTTTTAAGTGGATGCTTATTGAATTTCTTCCTCTGACATCCTGCTGACCCTCAGGCCTTCCTGTCCCTGAGATCTGGGTACAATGGGTCTTCCACAGGTAGAAATGAACCCCTCTGTGCAGAAGTCAAGATCCTGATGGCCTTCAGTGTCTTCACTGTCCTCTACTTTGTAGCGAGGAAGGGAAAGCTTGTTTCCTGTACAAACTAGATAAATTCATGAGGAGCATATAATGTGATCCAAGGCAATAGTATCCTGGCTTGTATCAGGAATACTGGGGCCAGCAGGACTAGGGAAGTGATCTTCCTCTGTACTTGGCGCTGGTGAGGCTGCACCTCCAGTACTGTGCTCTGTTTTGGGCCCCTCGCTACAGAAAAGACATTGAGGTGCTGGAGAGTGTTCAGAGAAGGGCAACGAAGCTGGTGAATGGTCTAGAACACAAGACCTATGAGGAGCAGCTGAGGGAGCTGAGGTTGTTCAGCCTGCAGAAAAGGAGGCTGAGGGGAGACCTTATCGCTCTCTACAACTACCTGAAAGGAGGTTGTAGCGAGGTGGGGGTCAGTTTCTTCTCCCAAGTAACAGGCGATAGGACAAGAGGAAATGGCCTCAAGTTGCACCAGGGGAGGTTTAGACTGGATATTAGGAAAAATTCCATCAGGAACAAGCTGACAAAGTGGTGTAGTCTCCATCTCTGGAGGTATTTAAAAGATATGTAGCCTTGTCACTTAGGGACATGGTTAAGTGGTGGACTTGGCAGTGCTAGGTTAACATTTGGACTTGATGACCTTAAAGGTCCTTTCCAACCTAAATTATTCTATGGTTCTGTGATTAGTGTTTCCATTCAGTGGCCACCCTGTACAGAGAAGACTGAAGGCTGTCTCTGTGGCTTCAGTAGATTCAGCTTGGCAGAGTTTGGCAGAGAAAGGTGCAAGATTGTCAGGAAATCCAAGATGCACTGGGGAATCCCTGAACTTCCCTGGTGTTACACAAATCTCTGGGATATCTGCAATGGATTTGGAGTATAGCTACAAAACCATTTCCTTGTAGAAGTTCCACAACACTTTTCTGCCATCAAGGAAATATGTTACCCTTGTAGAACTGGTTATTCCAAGGAATAGGATTATGAGGCCCTCTGCTTCTTCTTTTTTTTTTTTTTTTTTTCTTTTTTTTCTCCTCTGTGTGTGTTTGTGGACTCATTATCTCTCATCATCTTTCCCTGAGGCTGCTGGAAGACAAGGATCAAGATGCTAGCAAAAGTGTAGGATGTACATAAGCAACTTTCCATTCAGTTCAGAAGTAAACAGGGAGGTAGTCATCGTCACAGGACACAAGAGTGACATGAAGCCTTCAGGCTGCGAAACCCTATGCTCTCTTCAGAATAGCTTCTTAAAAACCTGATTCCAGCCTGGATGGAAAATACAGGTAAATTTTATTTGGGCTTGACACAGTTGCAAATATATAATTTCTTTCCCACTTGCTTTTGGAGACCCTGTATTTATTATTGTCTCTTTAGGTTTTTTTTTTTTTTTTTTTGGGTATTTGTGATACAGCACTATAACATTGTTTTTCCCAGTTCTGAATATATTGCCTATCTGGTCTGGCAAATTGGAGGAAACTCATAGCTTTCTCCTACAATGATCTCAGGAAATGTGTGGGGGGAGCCTCTGCAAACTTTAGTTGCGTGGCTGTTCTCTGCAGACTGCGTTTGCTCCCTCCTGCTGTGAACTACATATGAATTACAGCAGGCTGGTCCCAGGATGGCAAGCTGCATACTTGTGCTCTGCCCTGGGACGTGGGGGTGAAGGTCCTGGTCTGTTGTCAGCAGACCTAACTTCAGGACCAGGAGAGGGAGATGCAGCAGCTCTGGCAGCTCTGGGTTTCTGCTGTAGCTAAGGACTCCTCTGAGCTCTGTGGTTGTATGCCGCCCTCAGTTGGGACTGCCTCAGGGACTTTTGTGAGCCCCTCCATTTTTTCACATAATTGTGTTCAGAGAAATGGTTCATAAAGAAAAGATGCCTATCAGAAAGCACGAAGGGCAGACGCACAGTCACGGGGAAAAGGCAAGATGAGGTTCTGATCCTTGTCTTTATAGAAATTCTGTCAGTTCCCTGGCTTATTCTGATGTGAAATCAGTGTAATTGCAGTACCCTTAGGGGACTTATAGTCTATTCTGATGTGGAAAAGGGAATTCACACTGTATATGCACAGTCAAAGAGGCTACTCTGACTCTGTGACTGGTGTAACATCAGATAGATTGTCATCTCTGTCTTGTCTAAGTTTCCTTATGACTGCTGCTTCCTTCTATCGCCATTTCTGGGTTAAGGGTGAGGCTCTTGTTCTGCATCCCTTGTTTCTCCCCCTCCACCCTGTTTCCCAAGGGATTACCTTCAGGATGGCATAAGAAACATGTATTGAGGAGCTAGACCATGCAAGGCATTTTTGTTGGAAATTCCTGACTTGTCAAGGCTATGGCAATACTCTGGAGATATATCTCTACGATGAATATTCTAATATCAAAAGCTTTTGAAATTGTTGACAGAGCCTATTTTGAAAATTTTAAACCAGAAAGATTGGCTTGGTTGGTTCTTTTAATTGAGTTTTTGTTTTGAAATTTTGATCTTCACTAAAAGGTGAAGAAAAAAGGAAATGTCAAAACTGAAAGCTAACAGCTTCTTGTTACTGAAAAAAAACCCAAAACCTGAATTGACCTGATTCAAGTTGTTTTCAGAAGAACAGCTTGCAAAACAATAACAAAATTTCAAATTTTTTTTTCATTTTAGATCAGAAACAACTTCAAAAACTTAAAAATTCTCCCATAACAGGAAAACTCTTTCCCAAAAGCCTACCACACCCACTCTTCCAGCAGCCTTCTGGAGCCAAAGACTGCAGCAGGCATCTGTGAAAGGGAGTTCAGTGAGGGCTGGAGCACATACAATGTTTTAAACACCGATAGAATTGCAGCAAAGCCTGCCTTCTCCATCCTGCCCACTGTGAGCAATGGATTACCCATTCCTACTCTGACATGGAGCTTGGATTTGCATGAAAGAGGTCCAAAATTGAAGTGATTCAAAAAAAAGGATGTTCTATTAACACTAGGCTTTGAAGTAGGGTACCTGCCAATCCTTTTCCTAAAAAGAAAACCTTTCTCTTCCTCTACAGGGATTCACTTTGCCTGACTGAATTATTCAGCCACGGCATAGAGGAACTGTACCCTTTTATGAGGTTTTCTTTGCTACCTTGGTGTTTTCTGTTTTGTGTGTTCCTTGGCCTTCCTGAGGCCCCTGTGAGTGGCTTACTGTATGTGTTTTTGCAATCATTTTCTGCTCTGCTTATCTGATTGGGTTCATTTTGAGCTATTTGTAGACGGTACAAAAAGAGACCAGATTAAAATCAATGCAGACATTGTGTTCCCACACATGCCCTGTATTCCTAGGTATTAGAAATGGGAATGAGTCATCCAGCAATACAGTTAAGTACTGACAAATGGTTGTCTAAAGCTCTGATAAGTAAAATCTCTTTGACTTATTGCATATTTTCTGTCTCCACATACTGCTGGTATAAATCTAAGACAAAAATCTACTCTTTGCCTCCCCAAGGACAGAACTTGCAGTCTTTGTTCAGGTATATTTTCCAATGAAATGTGTGGGAGTTTTGGGGAGTAGAGCACCAACACTAAATTTATGTCTCGGGACAGAGAAAAATAAAATAATCCTCCCTTAAGGACAGCGCTTGTCTGCATCGATGCAAATGCACATGTGTCTCTGCAACCAGAGAACAATGATATTTTTTAAGCTTTGTTTTTTAATGTTGCTTCTCTCTAACTCAAGGGATGTCTCACTTTCTAAATCATGCTGAGCACACCAGGTTTTAGCTGTTAAAAAGTTAACAATGAAATGAAGAGAAGTGGCAATTGTGATAGAAAGGATAATAAAATATCACCTGAAGACAACTCGATGTTTTATCTGTAGTGTTTATTTTAAGCATATTCCTCAAGAATTGCGTTGGTTTAGCTGCAGGGCTGTAGTTATACTCTTTACAAGAGGAAGAATGATTTACTAGATATACTACTTATGTGAAGACTAGCATAGGATTTTATTCTTAAGGCTGTGCTTGAATGAGAAACAGGCACACAAAGTGATTATTTCAGAAGAATAGAACTACTCACTGAATAAATCCTCCCCCAATAATATTTTTTAACATTAACACATCTACTCCAGTCAAAGGAAAAATTCACTTGCTAATGTTGGGAGCAGGATGGAGCTGACTTCTCCTGTCTTTTCATAGGAGTCTCCTAAAGTCCCTCTTAATGACTGAAAAGAAAAAGAGCACACCAGTCCTGCTTCTCCACTGTGTGCCCAAAACCCTCTAAGTTTACCTTCTAACTGGAAATTGTTCAATTCCCAACATTCACCCGTATTCTGACCAGCTGAAAGTGCCTGACAGTTTTGTTTTTTTTTTTTTCCCTTTATCTCTCTTTTTAAAATACGCGTGGCAGAGACATTGGAATTTGTTAAGGTTGTCCTGAGCCTGAGCTGGACATTAAAAAAGCATAGGCAGCAAATGTGTTAACATGCTCTCCCAGGTCTGCCACATGCTTCACTGTCATAGCCCTTTTGTTCCAATGTCAGGATGCTCAGGGGCAGAAGCAGCAAAATGAGCAATGGCTCTGATGACAGTATGTGGGAATTAGGCTGCAACCTTTTTTTTTTTTTTTTTTTTTTTTTTTTTTTAGTATTTGCAACATAATATTTGAATGCAAGCATTCCAAGATGCAAAAATAAAGCCTCATCCTCTCCTTCCTGCGTTCTCTGCTTGTGTAAGTACCCTCTCTGCCACGGCTCCCTGTAAGCACTCCCCACCTTCCGCCTTCATCACCTCCCCACTGCTTTCACCCGCTCCTGGGCAGAAATCTGCAATTCTCCCTCTCCCAGAGACAGCCCTGGGCTATGGCATCCTGTGTACCTACTGTCCTGAGTGCAAGGCGTATTTCTTTGACTTCTCTAACAAACAAACAGCCCACGCATTTAGATTTTATTAAAAATAAATTCCAAAAGAAAACACTCTGCTGAACACACATCTTCCCCTGAGGAGAGAAACAAAGGGCATAAACATTTGACAGATGTTGGTCACGTTGCTTAGTGCATTACTGGAAGGCTCTGAGTTACTGTGGTGATGGGAGCAGTATTAGAAAGAGCATACACAAGAACAGAGTAAAGATTTGATGGGATATTCCATCTACTACACTTTGCTACTTTCTCACCTTCCATCTCTTGAAGAAATTTGTGGAAATTTATAACCCGAATAAAGCATAATCACAAAATGGATTTTGTCCCTGAACGTGCTGCAAAGGTTATAGCAAACTAAGCTATGCTCTTGTTTCAACCCCTGTCTACTTTGCGTTTAAAGATTTGATTAGGGGTTGTTTCACAAACTCCCTGCCTGTGTAACATACCATCCCCTGTATGTAATGTCTTTTGCTTCCCAACCATTCATATTCAGAATTAAAAAATAGAAGCGGTCAAGTGGAATTGCCCCTTGCGTTCTAAAATAGCATAAGTTGTAAGTTCAGCCTCAGGAAATCTGGTCTTTTGGAACAAATACCCAGTAGATGCTGATACGCTTTAAAGCCTGTATTTGTCTGCCCAAAGAAAACTCTCTGCAAAGGGTCACACCCTTGCATATTCATCTGCAGCTTAAGTTTTCCTTTTTGCATTCTACATTAATTTATTTTATTTTTCAGTACCCGTGTCAACTGTGAAATCCAAACATTTTGGCAAGACTTGATGCATGCATTTTCCCTCTTTGAATAGGCGGTGTATGGCCCTGGAAAAGATTTCTACTGGGCCAAGAGAAAAAAAGAAAATAGTTGGACACTATAGTAAGTCAGGGAAAGATAACAAATGGCTTAACTGTTCATATACAGTGAAGCACATCCGGAAATTAGAAGCACCACAGGAAAGAATAACTTGGAACACAATTAGAGTAGGTATTTGACTCTAGACCTGTTGTACTTTTAGCGTACAGATACTTTAACTTGTATAACCTAAGTTAGATACTGACACTGTCCAAGCTTTTTCCCCACCTCAGTCAAACTCAACCAATTAAACTTTAAAGACACCCATTTTTTCCAGACGTAGAACAAAAATCTTGCATTTTTTCTGTTCCATGAGAACTTCAGTATGCAAGTACTCCGAGCTTTACTCAACAGAGCAGTATTATAAAATTGAAACTCTTTCACTAGTTCATATGCTAACATATGATCAGTCTTAAACCAGGTCAGAGAGCAACCGTCTTGACTAGATAAGGCTGAGAATGGGACTTAAAGCATGCAGTACACATAGGGAAAGACAGCAAATAAGAACATTGTAAAGGTGCCAGAGAAAGCCTCTGAAATTCTGTTCTTTAAGATTATTTTAAACATGCTCATTCAATCTCATTCTGATGCAAGTTGTTAAACAGAGTACAGGAAATATATATATGCATATTTTAGAAATCACAATCCACCAAAAATGCCCAGTTATTACAGAGTGAGTGTCCCATTACAGTTTTTGAGAACTCTTATTAGAGATTAAAACAGAGGAAAAAAAGGTCTTGTTGCTTCTTTATCAGAGTTTATGTAACCCAAACTAACTCCTCAGCTTGTTTTCCAAACTAAATCTTACTCCACATGCTAGGATTATTCCTGTGATTTGGAAAGACAGTATGTAACAGCATCTCTTGTTGACATCTGTTGCAACAGTAGTTCTGCTAGAATGCTGTAATGAATTCAAGGAAAACTTCTTGTGCTGATTGCAAGCTATCTTGTGATTGGGGAGATATTGCTTCTCTAGATTAGTTTGTTGCTTACCTTATGATTTAATTGAGATTTTAAAGCAAGGCTACTTGTTAAGGCCCTGCTTCTTGAGAAACTTGGAGACTTCAGGGCTTCTTTCACATTTCTTTTGTTCAAATGAAATACTTTGCAGATCATCACAATAATGAGTGAATAGTCCCTGCACATCATGTTCTGCCAGTAGAGCCAAGCTGAGATTCTCAGTTTAGCTGTTGCCTTTACTGCCAGACTCTTTGTCTTTACCAGAATTACCTTCTTAAACCTGACCTATCAAACCACTCCTATGCTTTATGCTGAGATACCCAAAGAAGAGAGCTGTTAGTAAGTGTTTGTGAAGACTGCCAAGAAAATCTTAGCCATAAAGTGCAGCTTTTCAAAAAAAGGGTGACTGTCTGACCTTGTTGACCTTCAGCTTCCCACTTTTTACAACTTGTTAGCATCACTTACCACTCAGATTAGTATTAGATTATATCTGCTTCTCTGAAGGCCCCTGCATATTTTGAAAGACTCTAAAATCAGTAAATGCCAACTGTTGCTTTTGATTTACTGCTTTTCCTTCCTTCCCAGCCTGCCTGCTGAATCCCTCACTGATGCCATTTATCTGGCATTGTCTTTCGCTGAAACTTCTAGCACACTCTTAAACTGCTTGCAGGTTTTCACTCTGGTGCAGTGACGAAGGTGATAGTGTCAGCTGGCCGGGTAAATAGTCCATGTTCTGATCGCTGTGCCCATCCAGGTGGACAAGCTGCTTCCCTGCTGCAAATGATTTGCTGTCATTTATTGTTAGAGTATGTTTTCCACCTTAAGTTTTCTAGTCCATCAGCTTTATGGGCTTTGGATCAGGCCAATGTAGAAATGCAGTAAAGTCAGATCGTTACAAGCTAAGAATAGACAGAGATCTTCTTCACCCAACCCTTTTCCCATGGAACAGAAGTTTTCGTTGTGGGAGTCACAAAGAAGTAGCAAGGTTGCAATTATTTCACTCTTCCTACATTATTTAATGCAGAGTTTCCTGCTTTCTATCCTGAGTAAAGAAATCCTGCCCGTGAAGTAAGGTGTCCTGCTGCTGAAAAGCTCAAGCATCTCAGCTGGGCAGGCTGAAAAACTTTTACCACCTCAGCTGGGCAGGCTGAAAGGCTTTTACCACTTAAAAAACAGCTTGCAAAACACCAGAATTACAGCATTAGTAATGAGGAGAAGTTCAGATATTTTATCTATTCCAGACTCTAGGAATTTTCTGCATTGAAAGTGAACTTTTGGGCTAGGTCCCCTCATATACATGAGCTATCATTACCTAACAGCTTTGTGTGGAAAAGAGGGTTGGCTGCAACATTTGTGTAGCATGGCAGAACGTGATGGCTCCTATTTGCATTTCCATAAATACATATCTTATCACTGTTTTTTTCTAATTATAGAAACAAGGAGTGGGTTTGTCTTTGTTGATACTGGCTCTTTGTTTGATATGACAATGCACCAATTACCAGCACAGCACTACAGGTTTAAAATTAATCTTACTGATACAGCCCAGCTTCCTCTTATGAACACTACTTGTTTTTCCAGAGGAGACAGGTTGGAACCACAAGTCACTGTCCATTGCATGTGACAAGGTTTTGTTTCATTAGCAGGAAGCTGGTTGCCCTTAGCTGCCATATGGCAGCTCCCACAGCTGTTTGCAGCCCAGCAGTATTATGTTGCATGCAGGAAAGGAATGTGGTGATACTGTAGTCCAGATCTTCAGCTGGTATAAATCTGTATAGCTGCCTCAACTCAAAACAGATATCTGTTTTTTTGTGCATTCTAAGGACACATCAATGCTGCAAAATGAAGCGTGGTGCAAAAATCACTGAAAAGGGGAAAGTCTGTGTCAGTAAATCCACATGACATAGTACAGTCCATTCATGGAATGATCTGCTGAGCTTCATAATCAGGATAGTCTTGGTCTTTTTAAAGAGAGCTTAATCAATAAGCTTTACTCAGATGCAGGATATTGAGAATGTGGGTGTCAAGTTTCAATGTTGAATATGCTCTAAGTCATGTGTTTTGAAATTACAGTCCCCAACATTTTCTAGTGCAAGGTTATCATGTGCTGAGTTTAGGCGTTGCATTTCTCCAAATGCACTAGGGTAGATGCACACTTTGTTATTGGTTTATGGCTTAAGATTTCTACTGTTTCCTATAATCGAAACATTGTTCTCCATTTTAAGTAGTGAGTTTTTCTTCAAGGGCCCATTCATAGGATTCTGGGTTCTTCACTGCAGCCCTTGCATATGAGACTGCTTTGACATCTCATGCGCCCTTCATGATTTCCAGGCTGCCACGACTGGAGATGTAAGGGATAACCACAACCATGGAGATGTAAGGGATAACCACAACCACCACTGAGAACTATCTTACCTTTGATGGTGTAGCCTGGAACAAGTAGGGTTCATGTTTTCACAACACCATCTTTTTCTTATCTGCTGCACTCTAGTTCTAGTCATATTTTCTGGCTAGCGTTCATAGTTAGCTTCTGTTTGTTAAGAAGAGGACACTGTTTTTTCAGCTTTTCACTATACCACACTCCATATGACCTGTCCATCATGTGCTTTTTAATCTTTTCTTTCTAAATTCAGGTGTTAAGCTTCTTCATTATATCCTCATACCATTGAGGTTTACTTAATTCCAGTAGCTCTTGACTCTGCTCATGCTTCTGTTTTGATTCTCACACTAGTTTTTGCAATAGACACATGTTTTTTCCCAATTTTGACTTTTCAAGTGAAATACTGACCCTAGATCCATGTTTTTTCCATGATACCTTGAGAATTAAGTGACTGAGAAGGTCTCCTGAGGGCACACAATTGATCTAACTTGAAATATGTCTTCAGAGGAATAATCCAACCAGTACCCTTCTCTGTTTAATTTTTAACTATTTTGATTTCTACTGTAAAGAGAAGAGTCTGGAATACACGTTCTACCTCCAGCAGCTCCCAGCAGTTGGGATTACTGGAGCAAGCGTTCTTCACTGGGTTTGGATAGGGGACCCTCCATAGCCTGAGATGTGGAAGTCCAAATGAAACTAAAGGCATAACCACAATGGGTAATGCTGTTCAGGGTAATCTGATTTACTTTTCGTGACATTTGTGCCTGTAGAGAACAGAATCTACACAGATGATGCATAGCAAAGAACCACAGCTACCACATGCTCACCCCCGTGTTTGCTTTTCCCACCTACCAGCCAGTTACAGGAGGTTGTTGGGAGGCTCCCATGGCTGCTCTAGAAGTGACCAAGGTGCTCGGTACCACTTTTATTTCATTACCGTGTCAGAGTTTTGGAACAGGTGGGATTTATTTTTGTAGGCAAATCATCAGCTAAGAGGAAACAGTTGTGCTCTGTGCTTATATATTTCTTGATGGTTTGCTGCCTCTTGCTTGGAGCTGTCATACTGACATCATTGTAGTGAGCCATGGGTTCCTATAGCAGCTGCCAATTAGAAACAGAATGAACATATCATTCTTCAAATGGAGGAAGTTAACAACTGGCCTTTATTATTATGTAATTAAGTTAAGGATCTGGTCTTGATCTTCAAAACCTTTAAAGTGTTTGTCTCAAACTGTTTCTGGGACTGTCTTTCCTTCCCTAGCCAGTGACCACTAACATCACTGCTTCCTGAATGAAGTACAAAAGAAGCCTGTTTGCTTAACTTGTTTTTCATAGCATAAATTATTCAGCAGACATGCAAAGCACGAAAAATAGGAAACAAATCCAACTAATATAAGACACTTAAAAAGCCAGTAGCCAGCAGCTGGCTACTCAGGGACAAGAGACAAGTCAAAATTGGAAAAAAAGTCATATATAAGCCACCCTGGGAGGGCATCTACTGCTACCTTTTAGATTCGTGCTGTTTGTCCCTTACCTGGGTCTTTCCATGTGATACACAGTGAGAGAAGCTGTGCCCTCTTTCACATTTGTACACCCCCACTGGGACTGTGTTGATGCTCTGTTTACATCTTCCCCTGCTGAACCACTACTCCATGGCACTTGCACACAAAATCATCTTTTCTATTTTTAGGTTCTCCGACTCACATCCTGTGAAGAGCAGTGGTGCACTGGGCATGTTCGGTTTCATTTATTTATTTCTCATCACTTATTAATGGTGCATAACACATGTATATGCCATTTAGACGCCTGGATTTATCCTTCATATTTTTAAAATTATGTAATGAAGTCTCAGCAGGGTTGGGATGCTTCTGTTTATGCTTCTTTTTGTGCTGACTTGCTTTTGTTGCCTTTAAAAGTCAGTGAGGATTCTGTCACTGACTCCAGTGGAAATGAGAGTGTTTCCCCAGTGAAATTTTCACCCTGTATTCTCACTCCACTCCCAAATATCCTATTCTAACAAGTATTTAAATATGACACCAGAGCTCACCTTTGTCTATAACACTCTTGGGAGAGTACATGTTGTTTTTAATTACATTATGAATTAAACCTCAGGAAAAGTCTTGAAAACACAAGAAGATATTTTCTTAATGTTAAAGACCTTAGATGAATTCAGCAAACCGAGGCTGAACTGGCTTTTCTACCTCAATCTCAATGACCCAATTACTGCTTCCCTCTTTTAAAATAATGACCCAAATTTCTGTTCCATTATGTTGTTACAAGACCAAGACTCAGTATAAGATTTTCAGATTTAGGTAGCCAAAATCTTTCATATACAGATAAAAAATTGAACAAAAAGCAGCTGGATTTCCAGTTACTGAGCACTTATAATTTTCACTGACTTTAGTAAAAACTGTGGCAGCTTGGCACTTCCAAAAATCAGGCCAGCCTAGTGAGGTTCTTTATATATAGTGATGTAGTGACCTGATTTTTGAAACTGTTGAGTACAAACAAGTTTTAGTAAACCCAGAGCACCTTCTGGTGCTTCACGAATTTGGATATTAAGCCAATACTTACATAAAATGAGCAAGAATTTGCTGAAGTCTCCAGAAGTATCCAGGGATGTTACAGAATATTAATTTGGTCTCTTGAGTTCATTCTGTAACCCTGGACATGATTTACACATGTAGATCCCAGAGCGACACTGTTAGGGTTTAACCACATCCTGAGCTTTCCTTTTAATTATTTTTCTCAATGAACGTTACAATATGCAGTAACATTTTGGTACAGAGAGCAATGACACATCCTGTACCAGAACAGATATGAGCACTGATAATAGAACAGAGAGGTCTTTGTTCATCTGTTTGAAAAACAACCAGCTACATTTTTAATCTCTTTCTTTGAAAAACTATTTTGTGCTCTGTCTACAGTGTACAAGGGAACAGACTTGGGTTTGAAGAAAAAAATCTACATTTTTCACATGTTGCTTCAGAATCTGGACAGATAAGATAAGTCTCTGTTCTTTCGCCCTTCCGTATATATGTGGGTCAGCTCAAATGCCCACATATCATCCTGTAAAATTATTCTGCCAACAGAATGAGGAGTTAGCGGATGAGAAGTTAGTGGATGTGGTGGTTAATCTCTGCCTTAGCCCCCCACCAAAATGAAAGGTGTTCCTTGCCCACCCGCCAAATTATATTTCTAGTCATCTTGTTCTGAAAAATCCAGTACTGGAAATTTTCACTCCTCTTTCCCCCTGCAAAGCCTTTACATGTTTTTATGTATCCAAAAATAATTTATATGCAACTGCCTCAGGTGCAAAGGACTAACCTGTCCTCTTTTCTTCACATAATTTTTCTTTTAGAAAAAATAAAAAGTCTCCTTTGGGAACAGACTGTTTGCTGCACATCAAGGTAAATGAGTACATTTTTTCTCATGATATTTGATTACTCTGGCCTCTGGACCACAATCAATATTGTCATTTTGCCTGAAATCCACAGAGCTCACAATCACCATTTTTCTTTCCTTATTATTTTATTTGATGCAATTTTGTTATTATTGTACTGGTCTTTGTTCTCCTGTAGACCTGTTCCGTAGTAATCATCACAGTGATTTTTACAATAACATCTAGCTTATTTGTCTGCTAAAACATTTAAAAGCACTAAAAAACACTAGGGAAGGAGGGAATGTCTTTTCCACCCTCTATCTATTCAAAAGCAGCATTCTGAGATTGATTTTTAAAATTTAATCCGGTAACTAATTTAATGTAGTGGCTTTAGCTGGTTATATTAACCATTTCAGGATTGTTTCCTATAAGATCAACACCATTAATTCTCCTTTATTTTCCCTGCTCAGGTAGTATGCAAGTCACATTTTACATCTGAACTATTCAGAAAGATTTTCTGTCTCCTCTAAAATGCTGCATTTTGATCTCAGTATTGCTCTGGGTGCTTTACTGAGCTATAAGTACATTGCTGTGCCTGTAGTATTAGAAGTTTTTTTAAAAACTTCTAGTTTACACTAGATTTGTTTCTACACACATCAGTAGAATAAGAACCCAACAATATTCCGGAATTTAAAGTCTTGTCATCTGCTTTGCTGAGTTACCAGTTTGGCCCTTGCTTATGAAATAAAAAAGGAGCACAGGCAAATGGAGAATTCATGGAAAATATGGAGGAGGAGTATCATAACTGAGAGACTCATCGCATCTTATAAGCTCTGCCCTACTTGCCACCTAATTGACTAAGGGCCACCTTTCACTGGCTGGGTGTAGGATCAAGTCAGCACTCGGTTAGTTTGAGTGAATGGAGTTATGCTGGGCTGGGTGACGTTGGGATGACACCAAGGTCCCATAAATCTTGCAAGATGTTACAGCAGAAATGGCCCAAGAAGACTGCACTGATAGATGTCTTCTTCTAGATGGGTAGGGTGCTCTGTGAAGGAGAGAGAGGGGAGTTGTTCATAAGTTAAGGAAGCGGCCGTGTGACAAGGGGGACAGAAACCATTGAAGGGGTGCCAGCTGCAATGTACAGAGAAGTAACATGTTTTGTAGGAGAAGCCAATGAGCAAGAGAACAGGATCCCAACCTCTTTACAAGGCTCTGACCAAATGTCAGATATTCGGTAGTGAACCTGTACTTGTTTTATTGTTTTCTCTAGATTTAATCATAAGCTCAGATTTTGCCATACCAATACTCAGCTCCAGGGCTGCTGCTTTGCTGCTTCTTGCTTTCTCCTTCTGACCCCATGAATTCTGCATTTCTGGCTGCACAGGCAGGACAGAAAGCCTTCAAAATCAGGGAGAAAGGCATTCTATGCAAGCCCAACACTTTGGAGAGATGGGTGGATTTCCTCCCCATGGCTGAGGTGAGAAAAGGACTGGGGTTTTCATATTGGGTGCTGATCTTCAGGCTGTATTTTGGGGAACAGTGGGTCCCAGGCGCCCTGGCTGCATTCTGCAAGAACAGTTATTTCTCTGTCTTAACAAGGAGTATCTTAAAAGGAAATTCTTTTGTTCCCAGACTCAGGATACAGGGTCCCAGCTACACTACGCATATTTAAGGCTGTCCTACATAGATCTAGTTTTGATGTACCATCCTTCTTTTTCTTTCTGCTTCCCAGTCCCTTGTTTTGTAGCCCAGTACATATGACTTTTTGCCACTACACGTAAAAGGTCAAGGGTTTCCTGTTGACCTGACAGTACAGGGATTAAAAACGTGCCTGGACTTGTCTTGGCCTGAGCTGGCTTTAGCTTGTTTTTGCTGTGATAGCCCTTGCCTAGCAATCAGCTAACAAATGCCTGCATTTGTTTTAGTTTAGCTTTAGTTTTTAGTGATAACAAGTAGTTCTTCTCTGTGGATTGACCTGTCTGTGACTCCAGACTGAAGCACAGTGTGGAAGAGTGCCGGTTCCCACTCTTGTCCTCCCACCACCCATCGTGCTCTGATGGGGTTTGTCTGATCATGAGGGGCACTGCATTGGGGAGCTAATTGTCTCAAAAATATGCATTTTGACAGGATTTTTTCCTTTCCAGTTATGAACTGCTTAAATAGTATTGCTGCTCATGGCTTTGGTCTGGAGGAAAGGGGGGTGTTCAAGCACAGCTCTCTCCTCGGTATTGCCATCACTTGCCCCATCCAAGGATCTGGGCATCTAACCCCAGGTTATAAATTCTCCTACAAGATTCATAAATTCTCCCACAGGATTCATGCACCTCAGATCTTTTGCAGGTCTAGGGGAAAGAGATTTTTTCGAAGGTCCCTATTTAAATTCTAGCAAAGCAAAGAACTGCACAGACCAACACCCCAACCTGCAGGCTACAGTTTCTTTCTTTCTTGTGTAATGTACTCTTTGCAGCCTGTTTTATTCAGAAAACACTGGTTTGAGCAGTAGGCCTTTGCACAACTTTGCTTTTAGAGGGAAAGTTTCAAAATATATTTGTTCCTACTATTTCAGAAGAACTTGCATTTTTCTTATGCTAGGAATAGTTGCTCAAAAGAGAAGAAAAAAACCACTGTCAGAAAGCCAAAAGCTTTGCTAGTTGTTCTTTGAATATAACCCCCACCCCAAATTATTCACACAGTTCTATTTCTAGACAGAATTTTAAAGCCTTGACTACTTCAAAAGGAAAATACCACAAATTTCTGCTAATAGGTTATCTCTGTGAAAGGGAAGAGATGGTAATGAGTAACCTTTCTCTTTTTCGTTTGCTTCAGAACATTTTAATTGTGTTCCAATTACTTCAACATATTTAATACACTTGCAGTATGTATTCGTACAGTATGCGGGCAAATGATTTTCCAAAGCCTTATACAATATAGTGAGTCATAAATGATTGCTGTTCCCACTCCCCCTGGTTAAGCGTGAGTCACAAAGTGGTAAAGTCTGTCTCCCCGGAGCGCTGAGTGAAATCCACCTGATTTCAGGCAGTCGCTACAAAGCTGACAGCTGAGTGGCATACGGAGATCCCTTGGCTGAACGGTGCGTGTCTGCCTACACACCTCTTACCTGCTGTGAAAAAGGGGCATATTGCAGCCTTTCGGGGTGGGCCGTGTGGCAGCAATTTGCTGATCCCAGCACGTCCCGCAGCCGCTACGGGGAGGCTCTGGCTGTGGCTGTGCTCCAGCTGTGCACCCTGTCCCTGGGTTCCGGGGGTGGATTTCCTAACTGCTCTTCATCTGGCACTGAAGTTTCCAAGTTTTTGGGCTGTGCGCGGGGACAGATTCCAGTTTGACTCAGTACCTCCGCATGGCAGTCACCCCCTCAGCTGCGTCAGTGGGGTGGCAGCAGCCACCGAGTGGGTTTTGGCAAGTTGCTTATAGCTGTGCACACACAAAGCCTCTGCTCCCCACAAACACATGCGACGTGAAAAGAAGTCCCTTGAAATCAGATGCCTCAAGGTGGGTGGGATTTGCTTCCTTCCGTCCCCGGAAATTTAAAGCTATTTTCTTTCCACGAAGGAAGAAAACATTCTGTGATTTGGTAGTGTAGAGAATGTTTGGGTGTTCATTCCAGGATCCATGTTAACCAGCCCACAAAACGGTCTTTGGGCATACGAGACTAACAAGTCCTTATCTTCTGTTGATAAAGTTTACTAAAGTATTTCAGGGAAACTTTTTACCTCTTAATATACTCAATACAGGTTACTGTTAATAATCAAGTATTTGAATAGTATCCTCTCAGTCAGGCAACATCACAACTCTTCCCACCTGAAGTTCCAAGGGTGCAGATGTATCATTATTCATTTTTGCTGATATATGAGAATAACAGGTTCTTCTTACTTTTTCTATTCACAGACACCTCTATACTGCAGTTTTTAATAGCTGATCTTTTTTCCTCTTATTTTTCTGAAGACTGCCTTTCAGAAGCAGATTAACCAGCTCTAACAACAAATGAAGGACCAGGTAGGGTAGCAAAAATTATCTTTTAAAATACTTTTTAATGTACCTCGATATAATTTTCTTTCTACATTTCAGCTTTCTGACTTGCATCCCTTAATAATTTTAACAAAAAAATACCAGTCAGGGATCAAAGCTGTATTTCTCTAAACACATAACAAATAGCCTCTCCCATTAAAAACTTGATAGTGTAAAACCCTTGCTATACAACTATTTTAACATTCCTATAGCTTTCTTCAGAGAAATAGTTGCACTGGTTTCAGCATACCCTTCATGCACTTCAAATGTGATTGAGCTCACTTAGTTTTGATCATTTTAATGTTAGGTGTCTAGTCTAAGCAACTTTCCTAGGTTCTCTCTGCAGTCAATGGAGAGAGCTACGTGCCTCCGGAGGGGTGATTCATACCTCCTATCTTAGACGTCTGCCTCTCAATTGACAAGTGTAGCCTAGACAACTGCGCAGAATAGATTCCGATCTCTTAGATTAAGTGACATAAATCTTATTCTTGGCCATCTTTGCGCATGCAAATTTACAGGATTGAAGCTAAATTGTTTTGTGCATGCAAATTTACAGGATTGGAGCTAAGCTGTTTAAACATCTAAAGCACCTGTGGGGGCTGATAGACTACTTGATTTATTTAGAAGCTTTCCAAACCATGAGTACAAAACAAAGAAAAATGTTCTAGTTCTTTTATGGAGAAAAAAACCCAACAAAACAACATAGAAAATATTTTAATATTTGCGTCTCAAGTGTAACAACATGGATGGTAGCAATAAAGAACAATGAAAAATACCTATAGTGTATAAATTAGTAACAGCAAATGACAGTTAAGAGGTAAATTTGCTAAATGTGTAATGCCCCAAACATAGACTTCAGTTTTTAGCAGCTGTACATGGCTTTAGCTACGTGTTCTAATACTACAGGGCAGAACTCACATCTGAACCATTCTTGCTTCTTTGTCCTCAGATTTCCCTTTCTGACGAGTCAGCTGGCTCCCTTCAGGCAATGGACAGTGTGCAAACCAACAGGGTGACCAACCTTCCACATATCAAGAGTCATGAAAATACAGTTTAGTGCCAAGGGCAACAGGTTTCAAAATGTGCTCCTTTTAGCATTTTGTAGATTTTTGTTACTGTGAATGCTAACTGAATAACCTAACCAAAGTTCTGGTCTATGCATCAGCAGTCTACTTGAGGATAAGTCAACAAAAGAGAAATGCGTAAAGATTTGAGAAACAGGGTCCTCAAATTTCAATTACTCTTCCTTCCACTACCTCTTCTTTTCTAGCCTTAGACCTTCTTTCTTCCTTTTTTCCTTAAGTATCTCTCCCTTCCCTTTCTGACTCTTTCACTGCTTGGCTTTCCTAGTTTTACCTACAGGTTCTAAGAGCACAGCTCATGCATTCGGACTGGTTGAGCTAAAGATCTATCAACTCAGAAGTTGTCTGGATGTGTAGCCACTATTATCGTTTAGGTAGAAAGATGCTGCAGCTGCTGCTGTTTCTCTTCCACCTTTGTCTCCATCTACTTAGCTGAAAAAAAACTGCTGGTGAGGAGTTTTTGCGAAAGGCATGTCTTCAATGTAAATGAGAAACCTTGGCTTGCAAAATGCCATTTGGCTACCAGGGAACTGCATGACCGTGAGGTTTCGACTTGGATGCATATACATAGAGTTAACCTGGCAGTATAATAAAAAATGCATTTATAAGGCTCCTGATCTGTGGACTCAAGTCAACTCAAAATGCCACAGCTTTATTCTTCAAATTCTGATGTGTTTTCCTGGCACCATACAGCCTGAATGATCGCATCATGTGTACAGACATCACCTATAGTATGCTGGTAGTTGCAGGGAAAAGAAAGCAATTTAGAGTTTTTTATAAAATAGATAATTTGTAGTTCTAATAGGTATAATATAGTTAGTTATAACAATTTAAAGTTTTAGTTTCATACACATCAATTCAGAGCAGCTGTTTTAGCTATATGACATGACTGAAGGCCTTGAGAAAGGGAAAAGTGAGAATGGGTTTTGTTGTATGAATGCAAAATGTGTAAATAAGGTGTGATTTACTCACTGTGATTATTCAGACCTTTACTGCAAGGGTTCTGTGTATATCTATTGCACGTACATATAATTGAGTAAAGGAGGAAATACACTCAATTTAGTGCTTGAGACATTTCAGCTCTGCCATGTAACCCAATACTGAGGAAAGAGTCCACTGAAAGTTCTTTTATACAGAACATAAAGTGCATATAGATTATCTTGCAATAAGCTGCTTAACTTGATCTTGACATTCACATTGCACGCAGGTCCCAGGCCTTGGCCTTTGTGCACACTGAGTTTCTTAGTCAATTTTCACTCAAGAAAAATATTAATTTACTCAAAAATTATAAAAGAAGAAACTCTGAGTATTGTCCAGACATGAGATGAAAGTCTCTTTTTTCGAAATGAATTAGCATCCTAAAAGATGCATTAATTGCACATCCAATGTTTTCAAATTTTTCTGGTAATCAAAATCCCTAGACTGCACTTTCCACAGACTTTTTGTAAATATGACAATACGATATGCTTTTCCTTTCTTTCACTGTCTAAATGTAAAAGGCAGCATGTGACATGATTAGGAGTGTACCTCATTTCTGACTGTTTTGTGGCACGACTGCGTAACTGGAATAATTTTGAGAGCAAGGCAGAGACCTGATGCCAGGTGGAGAGGCAGCCGACATGGGTCAGGCAGTCATTCCATGTGGACTCTCCATTTTTTCTG
This sequence comes from Fratercula arctica, assembly GCA_947846985.1. Lineage (NCBI taxonomy): Eukaryota > Metazoa > Chordata > Aves > Charadriiformes > Alcidae > Fratercula > Fratercula arctica. Next base: position 109,928,183 of record CANTUZ010000003.1, read on the forward strand.
TTGACTGTCTCAGGAGCGCAATCTCCTCACATGGGCACCTGAAGCCCTGTGGTAGAAATATGGAGGTACGCGGATGTGCTAGGACAGAGTTACCTGGGTTGCCTTCCTACATCAAATGTCATTAGACTTGTCTCCCATCCTCAAAAGGAGTGGTTTTTTTACTCCTGCCACAGATAATTGTTAGGCCTATAGGGAGTATTTGGTTCATGTTTGTGTGCCACGAGTCTCAGCTAGTTGTCTTTGAGTCATGCTATTTCTTACCCAGAAGAGAGGGTGGGTCCCTCCTCTGCTGATGAAAGAGCTGTACTTCGAGTGTGGAAAGAACCTCAACTTGAGGTGACATGTCTTTTGCCTCTATTTCTGCTTTAATGCTTGAGTTGTTAAACTTCCTAAAAAAACCCAAACAACCAAAAACCAAGGTAAGTGAACAGGAAGGACTGTGAGTGATGTGGGCACAAAATGTGGAATTTGGGAGACATGCTTATTTATCACAAATCTGGTGACACAACTATCAAGCATTTTGTCAGGACACGAGCCTAGGTTTTCTGCAGTACCCTAAGACAGTTGTGCATCGGAAACAGAATAACTGTATTAACACAAGCTAATAAATCTTGCCTCTTGTCTCAGCAAATTGGCTGGGTGGGCAGAGCTCGGATTAAATGTAGGTATTTTGCTTCTGATATTCTGGTTAGCTCTTTCAGAGATAATTTAGGTATTTCCACATTGTAGCGTGAGAAAAAGAAATATAAATACATATGAATATATTGTTTATATTAATATATAAAAATAAATAGATTTAATTGTGTGTTGATGGGTATCTGTAATTGTTGATGAGAGTGTTGCTACGTATGTAATTGTTGATGTGTCCCTGTGGGTAGCAAGACAATAATAGTACTTCCCTCTCTCACAAAGGGCTGCAGGATGTACTAAAAATTGTGAAGGACTATCATGGTGATTGTAACCATTTACATACATATAACTGTGATGTGAAATTTAGGATTATTTTTTTTTATTTTTATTTTCTTTGCATATACCAAATAACTTTTCTTCTAAAATCTCCAAGGTAGAGAAAGAATACTTCTTATATTAACATTGTATTTTTCCTCATCATTTTTTCTCTACTAAATATTTTTTTCAAAAGTAAGAGACTGCTTCAGCAAAAGCCAGTAAATATGCTTAGAAATAAGAGCATGAATAGATGTTCAAGAAACATATGCACAATTGGAGACATTCCAGAAGAAATCAGCAGGAATGATCAGAGATGCAGAAAACATGACTTTTTTTTTTTTTTTTTTTTTTTTTTTTAGGAAACACTGAAGAAATCGATATCTTTTTGTCTAGATAATCCACAAGAACGTAAAATTTAACTGCAAAGGGGAAGGTGATAGAATATTCTTTGCTAGGGAAAACACACAGAAAAGTAGTTTAAACTCAAACAAAGAAAGTCTTAAAAGCAGTTTAGAGAACACATATTTTTCAGGAATGATTTCCAAATCTGTATTTCCACTTACTGAAGTTAAAAATCTTAAGAAAGAAAGAAAGAAAGAGAAAGAAAGAAGGAGAGAAAGAAAGAAGGAAAGAAAGAAAAGGGAGCTTTCTGCTTAGAGACATAAATATTCTAGTTTTTCAAATGTAAAAGCTTTAAAACACAGAATTTCAGTTGTTGTCTCTGAGATCCTCATTGAGATTGGTGCTGAATAGGCCAGACCTTTAGAGACATTTCTTTACCTGCTTCTTATGGATGCCAAGCAGGTATGTGTCCGTACATCTGTGCAGCCCAAACACTTCTTTTCTTCAGTGCTTATTTTTTTAATGCTGACTTTTCTTGATGTCAATTTAACATTATTTATGAGAACATTTTTATTTTCATGACCAATTAGTCTTCAGACCATTCTGTCTCAGATTTGACCACCAAAAAACCTTTGTGAGCATTCATTAATGCTCTGCACAGATGTTTCCTTAGAAATGGAAGCTTATAGTGTTTCTGCCCTTCAGCTTTCTGCTAGTTTCTCTGAAGTTTTCACAACTGCCTGTCTCTGTCATTGATGACATAGTAACCTATAGATCTATTCGTGTACTAATACAGGCAGATTGTCTATGTACATACCAATATAAATAGACTGCCTTGGACTAACTACCTCTTATCTAAAATGACAATAATAAGGTGACCAAAGGTACCACAGACTATTTCCTTTTTCATCTTTCTCTATAAATTTAGCTCTTATTACATGACAGGAGCTAAGTACATACAGAAACAAATATATTTCAGTGTGTTGAAAGGTTTTATCCACACTTTGGGAGCATATATGCAGATGTCTCTAATAATTACCTACCCTTTGTTTATATTAAAAATAGAAAAGTCAGTCCAGAACTAATAAGTGACATAACCAGTATAATTTAATGGTAAAACAGCTGAGGCATTATGACAGCTTTTTTCTTGCACTTATGATTAATCATTTTTCTATTAAGGCTGCTGAGAGCAGTATAAAAGCAATTCTCATCCTTTGTCACTGCTGATGTCACCAGTTTCAGCTTAACACTTTCAACAGACATCGTGCTGTATACTTAGATTGAAAATGCAGCCCAAAGGCTGCTAGCAAAACTGATGCAAACCTGTTGTTAAACTCGCTTCTGGAAAGATGTCACAGTTTGTCATATTGATTTTAATAAAACCTCTAGGGTGCTGGGCAAAGCTCCCCTGAAATACCTGTTTCAAGTTGGAAAGTGCAGTTGTCAGCATGGTGTCAAAGCTGAGCATGGCTGGGAAAAGTTTAATATTCTAGATTCTAATATTGAGCGTGTCCATCTGCTCATGGGAATATATTTCTTTATATGTGAACGCTTCCTGTGCACAGCCTGGCTCCCGCCCTGGCAAGGGAAAGCCTGTCTCTGCCATCCCTGGCTCATGGCAGGTACTGCTCGTGTTGGGCTGCAGAGCTCCTCTCTCCCAGCCCAGTCCTCCCCCTCTGCTCCTCTCCTGCTCAGCCAGCATGCCTCTGACCGGGGTTTTGGCTCATCAGCCATCTTCAACAAAGCCATGTTCACAGCCTGCTCTTTTTGAAACCGTGTGCTCCCTGGGCTTTCAACATGTCTGAGGGATTGCTGTCCTCATTCTCCCTCTGTGTTTCTTGATAGGTTCCAGACCTGATGTTGCACTCCAGATCTGCCCCAACACAAGTCTCATCCTGGCCCTTTTTTTCCCCAGTCACATAATTTTCATGCTGCTATGAGAAGCTACTGTCTGCTGTCTTTCCTCTGTCTGTGGTACCCAGGTCTCTTGTCTGTTTCTTAATTTTTCAGAGAAACCCTTTTGAACTACTGCCCGTGCTGCTCCTCATGCTTGCTTTATAAAGCTCTCCAGAGCTGATTTGTTCTTTTCAGGTCTTCCATGAAAATTCTTCTGTTTTAAGAGTTCTACCAGAGTTTGCCAGAGACCACAAGGCCACACATGGAGAACTGTACTGCCATTGCACTGTCTTCTACATCTCCCTCCAGCAGTTGCCTCATCTAGTCAGACCTAGTCAGTTTTGGTCCATCACCACAGCCAGTTAGCATTTGGTGTATTGCTGAGGAGAATCACCATAACAATACTGCTGATATTCTTTGTGCACCGGTCAGCATGTATTCATATAGCACTTCCTTTGTCTACCTGGATGTAAATTCAGGGTGGGCAATATGAAATGCTGGAAAAAATTCCCATTGGTAGAAGTGATGCCTTACTGACAAGGAATGTGTTCTCTTAACCTGACTATGACATAGGCGTTAATAATGTTTTCCCTCTTTCTGTGTTGCTGAGAGGAGGAAGGAAAAGGAGAATGAATGTGCTTTTTGTTGCTTGCCTCAGACAGCCAGAGGCAAATGAAGCTGACTTTCCTAATCACATAGATACAAAGCGGGTAGTTTCCCACACAAGAAAACCACCTACATGACTCAAAACTCCTTTCTGTTCAAATGCTTCTATTATTGCTTGTTTGGATAACTAGGAATTTCAGCAACACTGGATATGATTCACCCTTGACAGAGAGAAGGGCAGGAACATTGTGGCCAGCTTTGTACCATGGTAGGGACAGTAGAGTCACATTGGGTGGGTTACAGCATGTGGGTTACGGCAGATCCAGCTGTGATTCCCCAGCTGGCATGGCCAACAAGGAGGTTTGTGGGAGGCTTTATTCTCGCTGCAATCTACCTCTTACTATTAGTTCATTAGGAAACGAAGGTCGTATTACTGGTAAGTGCTGAGATCCCTGGCTCTAGTCCAGACATGTACTAGGCATGTGTGAGTCAGACCATTTCTTTGGAACTGATGATGTGCTTAAAACTTAAGCACATGCTTAAGTAATTTACTGAATTGGGACCAGAAATCTTGTCAGCTTGCAGGATTGAGCCCTAAACTAATCTAAGCATGTTTTTATTTTTAGTAGAAGTCCTCTCCCACCAGTCCTAGCCCCATCCTCTTTAATAATAATTTCAGATTTTTTATTAAAAAAAAAAAAAAAATCTGAAATAGAAGTTTCCCTTTAAAGTGATAATTCAGATTCTATCTTTTTTTTTTTTTTTTACTTGGTTCTGCATATACTACCAAATATCCTGCTCAAATGTTTTTTTCCGACTGGCTTACAACAACACAATATTATGGGCATAACTCATAGCATAGATTGGGAACATATGTAACTCAATCCAAAAGACAACAGATTCAGAGCATGAAGGACTGAGGTGCAGCTATCAAATTCAAAGAAATCTTCCATCATGCCACCCTGTACTATATCTGTTTTTTTTTTTCTCTTTACCTCTGATTTCCATGCCCCTGTTGACAAGCTGTGAAATGAAACTAAGCTACCTTCCATTATTGCAATTAAAGCACAAGTTGTTAGGCTGACAGTAGTTTAACATTTAGGAATTCTGACAAAACAGTGTCTGGTGCAAAGTGTTTCAATGAGGAAGATTTGCATTCAAATATAGAGATGGTTTAGCTGTTTCGCTACAAATTCAGAATGTTTAACTGAGAATTAGTGAAGTGCTGGCATATTTAATCAAAGTTTTTGTGGATTATGCTAAAAAAAATTCCCTGAGAATAACATTTCCCACTTTGAAACATATTTTGTGGTGTAGGAAGAGAAGCACAAGTGAAACTTCCTCTGCTTACAGGGTTATGCCTACGAGTCAGTATCTCTCTGCCCGACTCCATTAATTCCCATGGTGTCCTGAATTATCTGCACTGGCATTTCAGTTGGAAATTCAAAGCATAACAGACATTATGGAAGGCTGGGAAAATGTTTATATCAAAACCTAAGGACTGCCTTGTATAAAAGTACTATAACCTAGAAGTAGCGTATGCATTTTTTTCCTTGTGTAAGGTGTAGGATGAAATGTTAAGAAAAGGCTTCTTTTACCAGAAAAATAAAGACCTCTTTGTTGCTTAGATATAGCATAATTTTTCAAGAATGTACAACATTGAGTAGTCTTGTGATATTATCTGACCTGTTCTGTTGTCATAGTGTAATGACTCTGCATTGCTACACCTTTGAAGACAATACTCAGGCCTGGGAGTTAGCGCTCTACAGAGCATCCTCTTACCTGTAAGAACCATCTTCCTAAGGCATAGCTTTCAGGAACATTTTTTCTTGAGGTATCAGAACAACGAATGCTGTACTCTGAACTAGTTGCTTAGGTTTCATTTCATTACAGAAATGCATATATCACCTGAGTACTTATGCAGGAAATCTGTCCTAAAGCCAGATTCCTTTGGATCTGTTTACTCAGTTTGAGTTAAAATGAAAACAACGATATTGAGCAAGAGTTTTCCTGTCATACTTCAGAGCTGAACTTTTCTCAAATTGTGCAAGTGAAGTCTTCCATTTAGCTGTCCTGGAACACTTGCATTTCGTAAGGTTATGGGCTCTCTTGTGTTAGCCTGTCATGATTTGCAAACTACTGTGGCAATCAAAGGTCCTCGCCTACATTTTTTTTCTAGTTTTACATATTTTCTGATCCTTGCAGACTGATTCACACAGTCATACGAATAAAATGACAGGATGGAATCTTGGTTGCTCAGCTTCTTACTTATGCAGCACAGAAAGGGTCGGATGATTCTCTAAGGGGACCTGGCAGACCTTAGCACGTACGTAAGGACTGCTGAATTGTAGTGTCAGTGAAAAGTTGTACAATCAGAATATGGAGTTCTCTTGCCCTGGAGGCTCAAGCAGGTTTACTTCACACAGCATCCGTCCTCTGCTGGAAGCTGTCTCATACCTATTTGGCTGGGTGCCACACTTCCTACTGCACCTCGTTGGCCAGGCAAGTCAGAAACAAGCACCTCTGGAAAGGGAACTCCTACTTCTAGTTTCTTTTTCCCTAGGCCATCTCTCCAGGCTTCTGGCACACTCTGAAACCCTGATTTCTGAGACAAGTCTATGTATAGAATCCACATGTTTATCCATAGGGAAAAATAGAGCAACTTTTTTTCTTTTGAAATATAAGTGACGAATGATACTGGTGCTACTTGGCAGGAAGAAGGAAATGTGAAGGATTGTCACCTTTTCAAAGGATGCTTCCTTTGTTAGGTACGTGGCAGTTGTCTTCCATGGGGTTTTATAGAGTTCTTGACTGTCAAAGTCAGTGATGCCTCCTTGATTCTTCAAGTCAACATGCAAGACATGAAGAGAAAGAAATAATGCCCCCTTCTTTTTTATCTTTTTTTTCTGGAGATACGTGAAGTTTGTAGAAGCATTAGTCTTTGGGCTCTTTAGAGTTTTGGGGCAACAAAGATCTTCAGTCTCGACTATGGCTGGTAGTTTAAGAAACTTCTTTAGAGCTTCACACTTCTTTGTGTTTAATACTTCTCAAAGACAAGTGTTAGTGAAAAGATCCTGTGTCATGTCAGCTTTTCATATGAATTTCTGCATACATAATACCTATAAACTGACAACTCTGGACACTGTTACTGTACTGCAAGCTGAAATTTGCAGGCTGCACAGACCAATACTCTTTCAATATACTGGTTAAGAATTTATGGGTATAACATCAGATACCTGTAGTCTTTTGACATATATGGAGTTATACCACTTCACACTAACCAATAACAAGTGCCAGTTTCTTTTGCAAATGAATGTTGCCTAATAAAATTCAGGAGAAATCTGTATTCACAAATATGATTGTCACTAAAGATTGACAAATGAATGCAAAGTTTCAGGATGGTAAAAAGTGGTCTGTGCTCTGTGTGAAGGGTGTGTGTACTGATATAGGAGTTGAGACTTCAGTTCGTGGCTTCAAAAGGGCTGGTGCTCAAAGGAGATTTCCTTTCTTGCCCTTTCTTTTGAAGCCTGCTATTGTTGCAAAGGGAAAAAACGCATCCTGCAATACCTACAAAGAGCCTGGCTGTACCATCCGCTGCTCACGTTAAGCAGTGTCTTATGTAAGAAGTCCCATTCTCTTCAGTTTAAATACTGATCTAAGTGAAGATTATCCAAAGCAAGCAAGGTTTGCAAGAGCAAGCCATAAAAACACACACACATAGAAGAGTATTACAGAAACCAAGAGCTTGGTATTCACACCTGGCTATGTTCTTTGAGAGTAGTCTGAAGGGAAGAAAAAAGTTTTCTCTAAACAAAAAGTGAATAAAAAAAATACCCTTAAATCAGAAAAAGCTCTGTCCTTGTATAAGAAATATGAACTCATATTTACAGTAGATTCAAGGGATAGGAATATTTGAACCTATGGTGGAAGAAAAAGAGAGAAAGGGAAAAAAAAGGCTTCAGTGAGGAGCTTTAGATTTTTAGGCATTCTTGAAAATATTGGAAATGGCAGTTTGGAGATTTTTTTAAGCTAAGTGGATCATGGTTTTCCTTGGAACAGAGACTTTACAAATTCCTTTTTGACTGTCATCTGCAAATCATTTGACTGCTGTTAAACAGAACACTCTATGTTGACCTGATAACAGAGGGAAGGCTGGAAATAAGGAATTCCACCCTTAAAGCTGTTAAGGTAAGTCTAAAATTGATGTGTATTGGATCAAAGGATGGAGTATTTTCCAGATGATCCTCTGTTTCTTCTGAGTATGAGAAAAAAAAAAAAAAACAACAAAACAAACCCAAAAATCATTTCCAAGGTGTTAAGCTTCAGCTGCTGAGCATGGGGATTCAATTTACAATTTTGTGTCCTGCTAGGATGAAACCTAAATTTGCCAGTAAAAAACACTTTATATTGCTCGCTTGTTCTTTTAGTATAAATGAAAAGTTACACTCCATCAACAACTATAGATGCCTGGTTTAGAAGGAAAAATCAAACGAGAGTACCAATTGAAATTATTTTTCTGTAATGTTTCTTTTACAACATCCTTATGTATGAAAATGACAAGGCCAGAGGAGGTTCCTAATTTAAATGAATTCTTAAATTTTATTGTTGAGGAAAGTGGAAGCTTTTAGTATAGTCAGAGATTATATTTCTACGGAAGTATTAGTCATTACAGCCTTGGAAAGTAAAAAGGAATGTCAGCACAAATCAGCATCCATTTAAATTTCAATATATGCAAGCCACAGAGGGAGATGCTTCTGGTATTTTATCTTCAGCCCCCTAAGAACTTATTGTAAATGTGGTGAGTTCGTTGGCTTGTGTAAAGTGAATGTTATGCTCTCAGATCCGTTCCTAGGAAGCAGTGACCACATCAAACAAACAACAAAAACATCACCAATTACCACCACTGTTAACTTTTCTTCTGCCTCAGTAAAACAGGATTACGCTGGAGAATGAACTGTGCTCTCAACTTCCGTGTATCACCTCCATATCTGACTTAAATTATTACAGGAAAGCTTCATCTATCAGCATCAGTGTTTCAAGTTTGGGATTATTTGGGGGGTGGCAGGGAGCTCTGGTCACAGCCTGGGGTGGTGTGTGCGCCCCTGGTTGTGTGACACGGGGAGAGAAGGCATGCTGTGAGTACGGCTGCATGTCCCCCCTGGTCCTTGATCATTCTGGGACTGCAGCAGCTTCTTCATGGATGCTTGGCAGGGCTTTTTTAATTAAAAATAAGTTTTTGACCTGCACATTTAACCTTTGTAGATGCCTGATTCTGATCAACAGATTTTCTGTTGTGGTTTTGCGTAAAACTCCAGCTCTGTTCCCCCTCCTCCCCCCTGAGTCCTCTTTCCTAACATGCTTGTCTCCCGTCACCTCTCTGTCCCTAATGTGCTCATCCCCTCCCTGCAGCCATTTCCTCTCCCCCCGCATTTGTCTCCAGCAGGGGAGAGTGCTGAAGGCACAAGAAAGGCAGCTGCCCCGCTTTTTAGAGAGTGTCTTGACTTTTCTCAAAGTCTGACTTACGAGTTAAGGAGTGGCGTGGCTTTTTTTCTGGTGGAAAAAGAAAGGAGGCATGGCTTACAAAAAGGTGCTTTTCCATCCTATTTCAAGCCTATGCTCCAAAAAATAGGGAATGAGAATTTATCAAAAAAAAGATCACCAGATTTTTTTTTTTTTTTGTGTAGGTCAAATGCCATTTTGTGTAGGTCCACCATTATTTTAGGAAGGAAACTCACAGATTTTTGGCTGAAATGATACATATATCCTCAAAGCCATACACGCACTGAGTCACAGAGACTGCACTGGAAATGGTTGATCAAGAATAAAGGCAAAACAGAGCCTTAAGAGTGGAATTGTGGAATTGTTGTTGAACTGTTACTGTGTTTTACTACAATTCAAGAGAGACCCTTCTGTTAGTGACCTTGCATCTAATTATGTTAACAAAATAATAATTTAAAAAAACCAAACACCCCACCCAAAACATCTAGTAAAACTTTGGCACTGCAGCATACAGTACAACACTCCATGAATAGAGAGAAAAAGGGCTTTTCAAGATGGGTCCTTTATCATTCATTCTGTTAAGTTCACTCTTTACTGAAAACATGGGAAAAAATGAAATAAGAACTCTAATAACCAGCCAGCAGGAAATACAAAAATAAATCTAAATTGATGGCTATGCTCTGCGTCTATATGGCTTCCTTTGCAGAGAGTATCTCAGCCTGCAAATTCTCCAAACTCATTAGCATGGAATCCTAAATTCCAGTAAAATTCCCCTCCTTGTGTTTTACTTGACCTTCTGCTACTACTGACCTACTGTACAGCTCATCTCAGGGCTAATTCTGAGCCAGATATAAGTGGGACAGATATTCTTGAAATCTGCTACAACCAGTGCCACCTTTTCCAATTTTCAGTTGAAACTGCCAGTACAGACAGTTACAGATCTGTAGTTTCAAAATAAGCGTAGGGCATGCTCTTTCTCCTTATTCTCCTCAAGAGGGTAACAGTTATTTTCATAGTTATTCCCAGGAGTCCTTTAGTAAATCTGAATATCTCTGTGTTGGGGTCATAGGAAAGATTCAAACTGACATTCCTGACAAATGCGTCACTAGTAAGATCCAGTCTCTTTCTGAAAAAAAAATATTGACAAGTACTTAAAGGTGATATTTCAGAGCATTAGGTGTTGGTTAAACTTATCGTGTTATCACGGCATTCTTTATCTGATTAAAGAAAAGACCTATGCGCTTTCTAACTGCTGTGGAGGCAGTTTCTAAGACAGTATTCTGCGTTACTACCTATTGTAGTGCAGGAGGTTTGCTGAGGCTCATATTGCCAGAAAGCTGTATTGGTGCATTATACGCCCTGGCGCTGGTAATGCTGCTTACAGCGGTGATATCATTCCATTCCCACTCTCAGTCTCTTGATGCTCTCAGTATACACTTATATTCTCTCTAAAGTCTATTAACCTTTTTAATGAACACATCTCAATTTGTTTTGTTCTTCAACAGGAGGTCAAATCCCAGATTTCTGCTCAAATCTCAGTTTGCACGGTTCAAATTTGAACTTGTTAGTTTCAGGCACATATAGTCCTTTACATATCCTCTTAAATTGGTGATGATATTTTCAAGCAGTGTCATGTTCTACAGTGCATTTACATTAAAGAGAAATATTTGTCCTATGCCAGGAGTCTCTTGTGATACTCAACATTGTACAAATTGTTGCAGCTATTTTAAATGCAGTCCTCTTTGTAGAATCAGTAAATGCAGCTTCAAATTGTGACCTTTTTTTTTTTTTTTAAACTCTAGTATGGTAAGGATTATAAAGAATCCTTCTTCCCCTTTAGAAAATGTTCTGAGTCTAAAACAGGCTAACAGTTTGTTAGTAATTGATTTACTGTCCTCATTACTGTATGGCATGTGGCAGTCATTTTCCTGGCTGCTCATCACAAACATTCAGGAGGATTAAGTACTGAAAAAATTCAATCTCTGAAACACTAATGGTGATAAAAATCACTAATGTTTTATAAAGCATTATTTTTCTGGCAGGTTTTCACATTCAGGCATTGGGAGTAAATCACATAAAATTAACAAATTGCAGTCGACAGTTTATTTCAATCAATCGTGATTTACAAAGGGGAGCTCTAAGGAAATCAAAAATAATACTTTATAGCTATCGCTCTGTGTCCTTCTGAAAAACAAACATCTGACTGCATGCTTCTGCAAGGCTTGCCATCGTGTGCCTGTGTGTGTGTACAAGTGCATAGCGGGTCTGATTGTCTGCTTTCTTATTTCAGTTTCACCTCCTGCACCCAAGCTGATTGCTGATTGACTGTAAGGGTTTACAGAGGGAGGTAAATTTTAGTGGTAGATGAAGCTTTGAAAGAACATCTGAACATTACATTTTATCCTTCTGTGTGAGCAAACGCATTTGGCATATAAAGTACCTCACCAAGCTGCAGCCACATATCGCATCTGGTTGATCAGGGTTCACGTTGTTTTCTCATATCATAAAACATCAGCTCTCTCACTTCATCTGTGAGAAGATTTAAGGCCACTAAGCCTTGTCTTTCTCTGCAGAAGCATAATTTCCTTCTCTTCTGAACAGTTCCCCTTTGGTTCCTTATCCTTACGGAAAATCACATCCTTCTGCTGCAGCACTGGGGGAGAAACTAAATGGGGAAGAGGGTGTAATGGATGTACAGGGAGCTCTACAGATGTGGATATTATTGATTTTCGGAGACTGCACATGAGACAGAGGATATTGCAGGAAGGTGACGAGACTCTGAAGCACCTCAGGGCCAGAAGGGATGGTGCCAGGCTTGGGCAGCCACAGGATCATGCAGAGGGGGGTTCATGGAGCTACAAGCATGGACACAGAAAGGTTGAAGCGATTTTAATGCCTGTCTCAGAAAAATAATCATATACCCAGAGGCCAGGCAGGGGCTTGCGTAAGAATAAAAGCAACAAAAGAGAGTTGTAAGATCTTAAGGAAAGGCAGAGATGGGCAGACCACCAGTACTCTGACACCATGGTATCCCTTGGAAGACTAGAAACCTAACATTTCTGGCAGAAGCCTGAACTTTGTCACCAAATTTCCTAGTTGCAGGGTTTTGCCTATAAGCAGGAAGGCAAGTGGAAGGTAACCACCACATAGTCATAGTTCATTTCTACCAGAAGTGAATTATCTTTAAATTGGGACGCATGTTTGTGAGAGACAAGAAATAGAAACAGCCAAATGGTATTATCCAAATATTTCAGCATTCTTGAATCATTTTTGTTCCTTAGTTAACATCTGCAGCATCCTGGGAGGCTACCCATCATTTATTTTCATTATTTGTTAATTATCTCATCCAGCATTACCTATTTAAAATTAGCTGCCTATTTTAAGTTCTTTGTCTAGACTCCTGTTGTAGTCAGTGAGGAAAGACAGGTTAATTGCCCTCACTGCCTCTCTCCACTGATAGGGAGAGTATAGATGGCTAATTTTGACTAACTCTCTAACTTTCTGATGCAGAAAATTCAGTGAAAGAACTTGCACCCTTAGTAATTGATGACGCATAAGAAGCTGAAAGGAAAGGTAAGAAAGCATTCTGAAAATAAGATTGGAGAACACAGGTACCATTGTCCAAGTTAAAAAATATCTTACCTCTTAGTTTCTAAGGGACATTAAAAAAATCAAATCAATTCAATTGATAAGTAAGTAATAATCTGAGAGGTAAAAATAATTATGGAGACCATATAAAAATTGAGACGGACTGTCTGGCTGTCTAAAATTTAGATTCTACTAAGTGTCAAAGGGGAGGCTACTGAAATCTTGGCGTCTTAGATTGAACCCTGTTCTGAACTGTATTCATATAACATTACTGAAGTTATGAGTACTGCATAGGTGTGAGGACAAAATTTGAATCTCATGTAGTGTGGTGTGAGATCATACACTTTCATTACCTGGGAACTGACATGATGGGAATAAAATACAGTTTAACTATGTGATTCTTAAAATCATTGGAAAATCTGGACATGGCTTTTCTTCAAGAGTTGTGCAATGTTTGCTTGCTGGTAAAACAGAAAAAAAAAAATACATGCTGAAATTCTCAAAGTTTTAATCTGCAAACAGCTTTATTGCATTTGGCAAAGGCTGTCTTTAACTGTTTAAAATGGAGCATGCATCCTTCTGTTCTGGCATATGGAAAGGCCAGAACTGGGGAACGGAGCTTCGCGTCCCGGCTGGGACTCCTCGGATCGCCAAGCGCAGAAGCATCCTCTCCAGCAATTTTAATTCATAAGGGAAGGTGACTAATTGCTAGATTAAGCCCTGTTCTTCTTTCCAATAAGCTGACATGAGCTTAGATAATTTCACCAGGAGCAGGTTTGGGCCCTTTGGCATTACTGACAGGCTATGGTCCTTTATATTCTTGCTATATCTTACTTTTCCATTTTTAATCTCCTTCAAAATTTAACAGTTCTCCTTTAAATGCTGGAATCCTGCTACCCATTACTATGGTTACAGTTCCTGAATCTTGACCCATTTCACTTTCTTTGAACGTAGAAGTAATAACATTAGCAAATACCACTGTGCTGAGTTCTCATCAAACAGGATACAACACGCTAATGCTAGCTGGACTGTAATAGATACCTGTGCAATACCAGTAATTACTCTCATTTAGCGTATCTACAGTTACTATACTTGTTCTTCATGGTACAATAAATGAAAAAAAAATATTTATTCAAATGGGGATGAAAAATGTATTTCAGATAACAAAATCTGCAAGTTAGGTCAGCAAAAGATTACTATAAAGATATTTCTTTTTCATTAGGTATCATTTCTTCACAAAACAAACTGCAAACTCTTAAATAGTTTTATTAGTATTAACAACAGAGTCTTGCTAGAAAGCAAAAAGAGATTTATATGAAAATGCACCCAATATTCGCAGACTAGAGAAGCACTATACTAAGCAGGAAAACAAGCCCTTGTTATCGTATATTACCATGTATGTCACATTTATAATTATTTTCACCAGAAGGTCTGAGGACATGTGTCAGGTGAAATGCACTTAACTGCGGTGAGATAAATTAGACTCCTTCTCCATGGGTTCCCATTTCCCCGTACAGCCACAGAAAGAGCAGCAGGGTAGTTTGTAGGGCAGTGGCGTGCAGTGCTTCGACTCAAATGTTGTCGGACAAAAGCAGCACATTTTCTCCTGTTAAATGGTAACACATTGAGAGTCTCCTGCTTCATCTCACCTGTGCCCTCCTCTTCTTAGTCTGTGCTGTCCCTGGGTGCAGTGCGGCAGGTATTGCTTGCTGGAAGGGCTGGGTTTGTGTGGAAACTCCTCTCCATCCAGCAGCATCATGTGTGGAAGAGAAGTCTGACAGCTGGGTGGAAGACTGGATGACTTTTTTTGATGAGATGATTGTGAAAAAAAGACAAAAAAGCTTTTTATTTAAAGCTCACATTGTATATGTTGGTAGGGCACCCTGTTGTGTTTTCTTCTCTAAAACACTTCCATCATATTACAAAATAGTAGCTTTTGAGGGAAAAAAGAGGTTAAGTAAACACACACAGCAAAGTGCACTAAAGACCCTTATGTTTTACTTGCAATTAACATGCAGTTAGTTCTAGATTTTTGGTGCAACAGGATGTGTGTTTGTGTTATCATAGTGGTGAAGGGACTATGGCGTTGTTTTTTGATTAAAATCTGCCCACATGCTCCTAAAATATGTTGGCAGTCCAGGATTCCTGCTCTGATAGCTTCTGTGACAAAGTTTACCACACGTTCTTATGGTTGGCATCACTTTCTCAGTTCGGTAGGTGCACTTTCATTCCTGTGCCACAGTTGTCATGTTCCTCCCTGTTCACTTGTGTGCACCTCAGGGACCTTGCCAAGAGAGCCTGGGGGAATGTGTGCACACATAAGGGATGGATTAAATCGGGGGTGCAAAGCTATTAAACCAAACATGCAATATGACTGCTGCCAGCAGCAAGATCTGGAAACGGGTCGATGAGAAGAAGCACAACAGGAAGGTTGGTCTGAAACCGTTTTTGCTATAGCTGTGAGAAAAGTGTTGCACATCTGCCCCACAGATGGCCAGAGCTGGAAGACCATTTCGGAGTGTGAAGTATGCATTGCTGCTTCAGTTTAGGATATATGGAGGCTTCAGATTGAAGTGTGACTGTAACACGTGTAGCACATACCAAGCTAGTTTTAATATAAAACTGCATACCATAGAATAGAGCTGCCAAGTGAGTATTCAGGTTTATGCACAAGCATGCTTTGCTCACAGCAAAACCAACGTTCTGGTGGGTTTTCTGCCATGAGTATGGGAACAAAGCAGATGATCAGAAGATTAGAGCTAGCCCGGTTATGTCTGTATGTGCATCAAAACTGTGTCCTGATTGCAGCACAGACATAGTTTTCCTGTCTGTCAACACACAATGTCGGGTCTCACTAACCTGAATTTACACAGAATATCCTTCAACCTGTATCAGTAGTACATATATGTTTATATTCAATGAACTCCAAAGAAAAAAAAACAAACAAAATAATGTTCCACAATAGGTTATTTCACAGAATGTTTTCCAATTTACATGCATATAAAAGAAGAGGAAAATAAAACCATAATGGAACTTTTACATTTTGATATTCTTTCATGTTACAAATGTCTACAAGGGCAGACATTAGCAACCATGAAACGATGGACTAGAACGCACTATACATATTAGCAAAACAAAAGGTTGTCTTTGCTGTGAAAATCACACAGTTGTCCTCAGAAAATGAGTGAGCACTTTATGCCATGAAAACTTTGGGGAAGGATAGGAGAGACAATACTCATAACTTTTTACTGCGTTCCTGACATACATAGGTTTCATGGGTTTTTACTTCTGAGCTACTTAAAAGCATTTTCTATGCAACTCGGTATTTGACAGCCACATATTAAACCAAGCACTGTCATCAGAAGTGTTCTGATGGTACAGATTTAACGTGCTTTTTCTCTAAAGCCATCCTGCTGAGACTTAGGACTCCCTTTCTCTTATCAACATGTGCATCATGGTCATATGTAGGTACCTGACCAAAAAAACCAAGCTAACATTTCATTATAATTAAAATTTCCCTTTGTTTCTCCCCTCCACAGGGATATTGGAAACACTTTCTAAATATAAGAAGAGCTAAGCAGTGAGACAGGTTTCTGAAAGTAACCATTTCTCTCCTGAAGAGAAGTCCATCTTAGGACTGGGCTAGGCAGACTTGTCATGGATAGCCTAGGCACATTTAATTCTTCCTCAAAGCAAGCAGTTGAAGTCTCTTCCAATGCTACACTACTATGATACCTTTATTTGTTTTTATTTGTGTTAAAGGGATTAAGGCTGCTTTTGCTGAGCATTATACAGGATCTAGAACAAAGAGAGCTCTTTCTCTGATGAATTAACAGTTTCCCTGCCCTAAGGGTCTTACAGTTCAACTACAGACAAGAGTACACACATGAAGAAAGGATAAAAAAAAAAGTTCATAATGACAATCACAGCACTCCATTTGGCTTTTCATAAGAATAAGTTTAACATTTTTTTCTTATCTCTCATTTAAATATTTTAAGTGATTGTTAATATAAGGGAATTATTATGAGCACACTAGGATTAGTGATCATTCTCATCTCCTTTGCAACATAATTTCATAACTTTGGGTAAATTGCTGAGTAAATTTAGTCCCCTTCATGAATCTCACATATTTCTTTGATAACTACCGTTGTGTCAATGTAATTGTATAATTGTTAACGCAGATCCTAGCAGGGAGAGCCCATTTTTTCAACACCACTTTAAATAATTGAAATTCAGAGCTGGCCTTTCATTTTGATCTCGTATTGTAGACCTGCCATCAGTCTCTGGCCTACGGGCAACAGCGCTTAGCAGGAAATGAACTGCAGTCAACATTAAACTTTTTTTCTCCCTGTAAGCTAATGAAACTTGTAGAAAACAAAATACTGGCTTGCAAGCAAAATCAGGACAATTTGTCATGTGTGTAGTATAAAATGGGAATTACTACGGGTCAGGTGTTACTACAGGAGGACATTCACCGGCAGAGGAGGGCAGGGGAATGCATTCTCGTCACTCTGGACAGTAGCTAAATGCCGAGCCAGGCAGTGACTGTATTATCCTGTGACTCCACTCCAAAGAACAAAAAGGATTGCTGCTGCCCCATGTCCACGGCACTGGAGGCCAAGGATGTTGGACTAGGGTGTAGCCTTCCGTCTGTCAGAAGCTGGGGAAAAATATAGATGGTGCAATACAGGTACAGGGAGTTTCTAGGAGCTCTTTAGATGGATGCAAGGTTAGCAGTCCAGAAAACACAGACATACCTTTGAGCTCAGGTAATGGTGTTTGATTGGGTCCTCAGAATGTTTGTCCTGTCTTGCTGTCATCAGATCCATTTTGCTAAAATTTAGTTTTAGGTTATTGTTCTTCAGCTGACACTATGTGAGTAACTGCATTCAATAGGAGGCTGACTGCCCTTTACATTGGTATGATTTGGGGACCTGCTTCTCTACAGAACTTTTACATAGATTTTATATAGAGCAGAAAAAAGTGCTGAACCTCAACAACACTCCCACACACACTTTTCTTGAAAGTAGCAATGAGCTAATATAGATGATTTTATTTAATCTCAATCATTTTCAAATCTTAAGAAAACTACAGTTGCAGTATAGCACACACAACATGAACATTCGCACTTTCTTTCCTGTGCTAGATTAGGCATTGAGTTATTATGATATGATGAGTTAAGACATGAGATCTTGAATGAATTCTAAATTAAAAATACATTTCCATATGTAGATGAGCAAACAATTGTTTTGACAAAATATATTACGAGTTCAGCTTGGCGTAACTAAAATAACCCCACCAACCTTTTTTCCTCTCATAGTCCCTTGAAATGCAAGAACACCTTATATTTTAGCTGTCATCTTAATGGTAGATATTATTATAGGGGAAAAAGAGCTAATATCAACTGCTTTTAATTTAGGCAGGATTTCTTTTACATGAAGACAGAGAATTTTTTTTCTATAACCATTTTGACTGGAAGTCATAGGGCCCTTGCCAAGAAGTTTCAATTATGCTTTTATAGTATAAATCCTATGAGTCTTGAAATTACAGGGTGTGGGTAGCAATATGTTAAATGTTTTACAAGTGAGGAGGAATTAGTGCATTTTAGCTTATCCTCAGTGCTGTTAAGAAACAAAACTGTTCTTTTGTTGTAGGTAAAAGCAGTTCCTTCCAAAGAAGTCTGTAAAAACTGGAAAGCGTTTTCATATCTTTCTGTGATACACACAGATAACTGCAGAATGTGGAAAATAAAGCCAGCCACAGAGCCTCACCCAGGACATGTTCATCAGGAAAACATGGTGTAAACACATTGTAGGATGTTTTGGCTGCTAGAGCAACCATGGGATTATTAGGGGTGTGTTTTAGCTCTACCCACCTAACACATTTCCCATGTGGTATTTGGGTGGGGGAAATGAAAAACTACCCCCTAGTCAGGTACAAAACTACTTCCTTTTGTCAGTTTGAGGTTAAGTGTATGCTTTGGTCGTTTGGGTGGAGGACACTGACAGCTGCAGTCAGTCTTGAAGGAGAGGGTATTTCAGTTGGGGCAGGGAGGATTTCTCCACACCTTAGAGTTGTTCATATCAGTACTGGTTCCGGCAAAAGATGCTGTGTCAAGAGATAGTATAGAAGACTATTCATAAAACCTTCTGTCAAGCACGGCAAGTCACACTGAATTTCTGCTGTCACTAATACTATATTTGTTACTGATCAATAGCAAAATCACTCCTCTATGAAACAAATGTGATCCAGCTTGGCTGTGATCAGATGGCTGTACTTCTGTCACATTAGCCAGAGTACACATGCCAGAGTTTATTTTGGCATTATGTATTTTTCCAAAGACAGGAGAGCAAATGATATCAGCTCTGGTATTAAGATGGAGTGGTGAAGATGAACAATACCTACTGTGCTACACAGTCTGTTGGTACAAAGTTAACACTTCAGCTATTTTTCAATAAATTTGAGCCAGTTGAATGAGATAATGTAGACTCAGCCTTTCACATCATATGGCTTTGGCTTTTTGAACCAGTATCAGGAGCCCTAAAGCCAACATTTGCTGTCTTGTACAACTATGGCCTCAAGTAATAAAACACACACAGGTCCTAAAGTGCCATTATTATGGGTACATAAATCAGTGCACTTCAGACTGACAAACTTGTCAGGTAAATATAGCAGGAGTCACATTCAGGGTTGCTATTGACACTTGCTGAAATGGGAACATGAAATCTTTCAGGTGCCTCAGTCCTTAGGGCGGTCACTGGGTTTATTACATTTCCTCTCCTTTCACTGTTGAAGTAGAGCTTAAAACCTAAACGGGTAAGAATGAGAGCTTAGCTCTTCATTTTGGCAAGCTTTCTCTAAAAAAATTGTGTTGAATCTTTCATTTTTCTTTAATTAGCATTAGCAATAATAAACCGTTATTACTTATCTAACCAAAGCTCTAGCCTTTGGAGTACTATAAGAAATCAAGGGGAGTTTATTGTTCCCAAGTGAATTATTGCAGACTGTAATCTGCGGGAGGCAGGGAATAAATTCCTGTTGCACTTCTGAACGCTGAAAGCAAAATGGTCTACAACAGGGATTCCTAAGCACAACTGCAAAATTACAAATCAGCAACAACTTTTAATACAGCCATGACCTAATTAAAATTAGTACACAGTAGGCTACAGTACTGGCATTGGAGGAGCTGCTGAATGGTGGTATATGACAAAATCACCTTCTTCTATCAACCACACATTACTGAGCTCTGTTCAGGGGTAATGTGGGGAAATGTCAGGCATCTGTGAAAAACAGGTGGTGGAAGATTAGGCAATTTAATGGTCTTTTCTCTAAAGTGCATGTATCTGGAAGAATTGACAGGTAAAGAAGATGTAGAAACTCACTCTAAGCTCGATACTGTTTTTTAATTTAAGGTTTCTTTTTCAAGGTGATGTGTGCTCATTATTTATAGAACTACCGGGAATTTACCTGGATATGGTTAGATTTCCCTGTGAGGCTCAGGCAGCCATTCCGGACATTCCCCTGGAGCCAAGGGGAGCTAGAAGTACCATGCACCACCCATTAATAGAATGCAAACTGTGTCAAAGACCAAAGCTCATGAGCAGAAGCTACTATGAAAATTTGGCATTACCTTCTTTCCCCTCCCTCTCCCCAAGGTCATCCAGAATTAGATTTTGGTGATTCCTGTTTCCTAATATTCTGTTCAGCAGGGCTTGTTTTGCTGCCTTGCTCTTGACTTTTCACAACAATTCAACAGGATGTAACAGCTATTACAAAACCTGACCAATGAAATTTTAAGGTAATCTGGGAGATTTCTTAAAGCAGGTAAGATTCGGATCTTACAATTTGTTTCACTTAGATAGGGCTCGGTACAGGATAACACTCACAGGGAACAAAGGATTAGGAATGCATTAATGAATATGAAAGCTGTAGGATATTATAGGTACCGCGGCTCTTCAGTATGTGACCCCTGTCTTTTGTCCTATTATATTTACTTCTGATATTTGGTAGGAAAACCATGATCCTGACCTAACAGATGCAACTGTGTGTTCCAGTCATAAGTCATTAACAGATTCTTAGAATCGAACACATCAAAACAATTTTGTAATTGGTGTTTTTTTCCCAGACCATCCCAACTAAGCAAAGAACATCTGTTTGTGCTGAAAGCTGAGCTCATATTTAAGCATATAGCTAAGCAGCAACATTAATTTTTAACTTCCGTTATGAAATGGCTCAGCGTAAGTAAAGCTCAGTGATCCAGAAATAACTGGGAGATAGAACCTGAAAACTTGGCCCAGTTTGTTTCTAGGATATAAGAGATAAATCTCTGAATCTGAAGCTACTTCCCACCCTTCAGAGATAAAAAGGTCAGGGCACATCCTTTCATTCTGCAAACATGCTGACCCAAAGACAGAGAAATGCTTTAAAAATCAAATCCAAATCGCTACTTTTCTTAGGTCATGCACCCAGTTTTTAGGAAGATTTACTGTCAGAGTATTCAGATTATCTGACAGAAAAAGTGTCACTCTTGCTAATGTAAAGAGTATCTTTGTTCTGTCAAATGGCCAGTGGCTTGTCTTCTGTTTTCTGTTGACCTGTGATATATACTTGTAAAAAATCAACAGAAGTCATTTATACACCAAGGGGATACTCTGTTGAAAATTTCAGCAAAAAAGCTTTGGGGATTTATGTGTCAGACTAGGGCATCGGACTCATGTTCCATTGAGGCTTCTTATCTTTATCTCACACTACCTAGTAGAATATAAATGTATAACGGGAGAAGTACCGCAGATGCTGTAGTTTACAATATCTACAAGAAACAACAGAGGCAGAGGAGACATAAAAGGATAATTTTGCTTATACAAAATAGCAGCCTAAAAAATAAAACCAGGAAAACAAACAAGCAGATGGGGAAGGCGAAGCCTGCAAGACACAGCTGTGCAAAGTATTTAAATATCCAGATGCAAAGCAATTTAAGGGTCAGGGACAAGGAAAGGACGCAGAACGCTCTTAGCAGCTCTGTAGCATGACTGAATAGTCTGCTTTAAAATTTCAAACACATTAATGATTGTTGATTGTCCAGCTTTCTGTCAGATTTAAATGGCAACTTAGATTTTGTTAGAAAGGCAAACTCCTGAGACTCCTGAGCCCGTTTTAATATGGGTTTGTTACTATTTACACAGGAGTACAATAATTAATGTGTAGGAAAAAAAGCTTTCTCAATTGGTCTTTACTCAATTCTTTTAGCAAAAGGAATAATAAAATGATCTTTTTTTAGAATAGTCAAAATTGTTTTCTGAAGCAGTTACTACCTGTAATAATAATAATTTATGCTTTTACTGTATACTGACTTCATCTAAGGGATTCAAGTGCTTTATGAATGTTAATTAGGCATCTGCAGGCATCTATTAGACACCACCAGTTGCTAGATGATGATTTTGGTCTGTCATTAGCTCAAAAGACTCCACCTGCCTACTTTGTTTAATGTGCTCTAAAGGGGGCTGGGGAAGGGTATCTGCGTACTGAAATGGGGGAAAGACACCTTTTGCTCTAAAATGTAGCCGCAGTGGAAAGCGTTAACTTAAAATGAATTCCTGAATGAGATTTTATTACTGCTTTGATTATCTTCCTGGGCTTTGGACTCCCTCCTGAGCTGGCAGATGTCCCCTCACATCACGTCAGTGGCTGAAAGACAGATTTTCATTCCTACCCTCAGTCGTGTCTCAGGTTCTTCAGTCATTTTGGGATCCTGTTCAAAGCTCCAGATCCGTTTTATAATCCCTCTACAGACAGGTTCAAATGCTTTCTTGCTCACCATGCTTCTTTCCCCATCTCCATCATTGCCTTCCTATTCTACCTTCATTCTGCTCCGGGTGTTTGATGGCCAACATGCCTGTTGTGGCCCCGTCCCAGCCTGACCAGAGTCAGGAGGCAGGCATTAAAGCCAGTTTTGTGACTCAGTCCCCAAGTTATTCATCCATGCTTTGCGGGGTGAATAACTGCATTTAAAATGAGCCCCAAACTCACTGTATTTTTTGGTAAAGGCTTCTAATCTCCTTACAAGGAACTTCAGAAGCAAGGTAAATAATAAAAGAGTGCCAGGGGCAATGAAAACTGAGCTAGCGAGTCACATGGGAGCTACAGTCTAGTGTAAGCGTGGTACTTAAACAAACACACTGCAGCAGCCTGCATTCCTCATAGGGGAGACCTGCAAAGCACAAAGAATATTGTTTTCCTAAACTGTGATTTCATAATTAAGGCAAGAAAGTGCATTTCTATGGTGAAAATCATATTACCTATGATTAGAGAGACAAAAAAAAGGCCAAATAAAAGGATTTTGATAGTGCTATACAAAGACAATCTTCTGATTACTAACTAACTTCTACAGGGTATTAAAATCCTATTTCAGCGAGATGGCTGGTTTTAGCTTGCAAGCTCTTTCTGTAGGACTCTATAATATCAGTTTCCATTCACACACTCATATGTTTACATTAAACAAGGAACAACATTTTCCAGTTTCCTAAGGATTTTTTTTGCATGCTGCCGTTACAGGTGGGCTGGACATTAGAGATGTGTTTCTGTCTTTTCAGGGTCTTTTGCTACATAGAGACAGGAGGAAGCCCTGAGAGCCTGGTCACATCCTTAGGTCCTAACTGTCATGCAAAATCCATTGTCTTACAAAAATCACCCCACGAAAGCTGGTTTATCGCTAGGCAAGTTTGGATCGTTAGATGGATCCAACATGGTTAATATCACTGTACTGTGGATGGCTGGGTGGGCCAGTTCATAACAATTATTCATGTGAGTAACAGCTGCAGAATCAGCCCATGTTTTATAACTTTAAAGATTGATTTTAAAACTTGCAAACTTTGCTGGACCAGAGGAGATTATCTTCCAGATGTATCACTAGCAGTGTCTTAGACGTACCGGAATGGGGGCTGGGCTGTTCTGTATCTTGATAAGGGCAGCAGCTCCTGAGTCTGTGTTGGTCTGCAGAGATTGTATTGAGGCTGTATACCACCTAATGCTATTCCAGAAAGCTGGAAGCTTCTTTCTGCTTTAACACAGTACAGACAGCCATTGCCATGTCCGCAGGGGAGGGCTGGTGGAGCACACTGCGTTGCTAGGAGAAAGCGCTGCTGCCATCACTCAGCCTACCGAGATCCCCTCAGTCTAAAAAGTGACAATCTGGTCCCAGGTTGGATCTTGCGGCATTACTCCCTTGCCTTTGCGCCACACACTGCAGTTCTCTCCATGGGCTAATTTGCCCAGAAACCTGAGGTCAGAGACAGTGCTGCAGTCCAGAGCCCAGCCCCAGCCTGGTTCATCTCCTGGTACCTCTGCTCCCCCAGCATGGCACAGCCATCCCAGCTCTCCCAGCACAGGGAAGCTCCTCCTCAATGGCTCATGGTGGGACGCAAACAAGTGCAGTTCAAGAACTCCTGCTCTACATGTAGCTGCAGCATCATTTCCTTCTTATGAAATGAATCACGCTTTCATTCTTCAGGCTGTTACCAAAAAAAAAAAAAAAAAAAAAAAGGAAAAGCATGACTGTGAACGACATTCCTTTTTCCTTGCATTCAAGAAATGAAGCTAAAGCCAAAGTACTGCTGAACATGGAACCAATTATTACTTTATCAGCTACCCAAAGAAAACATATCCACCAAGGAAAAAGAAACGCACATACACACTAGGCAAAGCTACCTGAAAATCCGTAGACTCTTTTTTTTTTTTTTTAAAAAATTCTTGAAATCCCTTGGATCCCACCTCTTTTTCTCCTGTTTCCTGTCATTGCTATAACAAACCTTTTTGGCGAGCAAACAAGATTTCTTTTGTTGCACTGAAAACTTTGCACATGATTCATTTTTTTCCTTAGAAAAAGCTTAAAGCCAAATATTGTTTTCAAAGCCTTTTCTTCCTATGTCTTCTCCCCTCCCCAAATCCTTTTTCCTGAGGGACATCCTTGTTCATGGTAGCCTACTGTAAACAAAAGAAAGATGATATCAAAGTAATTGCTTGAAATATAATTGATGACAGACTTCTTCATGTGCAACATTTAACAACGTCTTTGCATGCACATAATACTTTTGCACGCTTTGTTAATGCCTGAAAACTAATCATCCTTTGGAAGAAAAAAAAAATAAAAAAAAAAGGACAAAAGGAAAACCACACAAGTTCATTACTTAAAAGAGCTTGGAAGCCTGTAAGGTACACCCGGTGCTTTTCCAAATATGGTCTGTGTCTGCATCTCACCAGTTTCTTCCAGCAGATTTTGGTATCTCGCTCCTTGCAGATTTTGTGTTTAAAAGGTTTTATCATCCACCTCTCCATATGCTGTCACATATTTCCTGATAGTTTTTTTTTTTTTTTTTTTTTTCACAGCATACGCAGAAGGCTGCTTGGGGGCCTCCTGTTTTTTGATCAATCTGTAATATGTTTCACTTTCATCCATTCCTATTTGGAAGTCTGTTTTCTTGTTCATTTTTTATTGTTTCTATTCATGGTTTTTAAAATTGAAATCGGTATTGTAAGAACAGACAGAAAGGAATATTTCATCAACTGTAGGCACCTGCGCCATTCTGTCTCCATATCCAGCTTGACTCCATTTTAGCAAACTACCTAAATCTCCCACAAGGACAAGTCAAGACAATTTGCAGTCACCGCAAAACTAGCTGACCTTAGACTGTGTACTGGGGTTGCTACTAGTAGTCTAGCTGTAACAACAGACAGACAAAAAGAGGTACAGTTCCAAACCTTTTTTTTTTCTTTCCCCCCCCTCATTATTTGGGACTAGAAGTGGCAAAAACATACCAGGAAAAAAAGAAAAGAGAAAATATAAAAGAAGGGTTTTGAAACAATTTTGCTCAATATATTTTGCTCCTTTGCAAAATGTAGTTTGTGTTATTCATCATTAATACTCTCACCTCTTCTCTTCCGTAAAGCTTGTATTTTCTTTCTCCAAAGGCTACTTGAACTAATTTTTCTGTCATGCCAAAAGACATCCTGTCCAGATGAGACTCAGTGGACATTGTGCGTACCTCTCAATTTATGGATTTCTGATTTGTGATGATTCATCATGGAGAAAATAAATGATGACTCGTACTTAATTACAGGAATTGGTGGTTAAAGTATATAGTGTATATAATGTACATGATGTTTCCATTGTACTTCTTCACTTTCCCCCTTCTATTCTCTACTCATTCATATTCAGTCTTAATCTGAAAGTCTCACGCTTTGAGACAGTGGTTGTATGAGACTAAGTATAATGAGATGTCAACCTTGATCCAAATCTGCTTGTTCTAGCTCACTGCAAATAAATAATAGCAACAACGGTAGTTTAAAGACAGTGGGTGGGATCCTGTCCATGTAACTTAGGAACATAATTGCACTTTAATTACAGACCCTTAGGGCAAAATTTCATTTCATGTAAATTTAATTGTTTGCTACACAGATGTCTGCATTTCAGCTATTTATTGAGGTCTTCTTCATACTTGTTGGAGAAAAAGAGATACTTAGAGGCAAAATTCTGATCCATTTTAGCATGAGATGCATCACTTCCTCCAAGGGAACAAGAGAAACTCTGTTGTGATGGAACACAGATGAGTTCAGAGGTTTCTGCCTCACTAAACTCATGCTGTTTACATGTGGAAGGCAGGTCTCTAAAAGAAATGCGATATCACTATGTGGCTGGTGCCTCAGATGATAGAGCTTTCAATAAGATTATGAGTACCAGCTACTGAGCTCATGATCACTAAGTTTTTGATACTGAGAATTTTTGAGAATTTTTTCTGTGACTAGATGTGAGACTATCACAAACTTATTAGCTGGAGAAGAAGGAAAGAAGCTCTTAAAGAAATTGGGTTCTCTGATATTCCTGGGAACACATAATCTAATATTTCTAGTTGGGCTGAATACACAATGAATTATTTCATGACTAAAATAATTTTCCTTTGGAAACGTATGTCTTTCTCACAGATCCCTTTTTTCTAATATAGACAAAACATAATTGGCACAATCTTTGTAAATCTAGCAGTATTTTGTGAAATGCGGGAAAAATATATTAGGCTTACATGAATTTTCTTTCGTCAGTGAGGAGTTCTGGCTGAGACAAAAATTTATAGTCAGGATTGTGGACATCTGAAAAAGCTGTGGAAATCAAAACTGTTGCGACCAAGGGGCAGATATTACTACGAGAGCTGCCTTTTGTCCTTCAACATTTTTCAGGGCCCTTGTTGCATTTGTGGCAAAGAATGTATCAGCAGATCTGTCCAGAGGATCATTAATTATCCTTTGTTCATCCTGTTCCTGCAATAACATCTTTGACTCTCTTGGTCATATACACATAACATATAGAAGGTCATTTCAGAGTCAGTGTCAACTGTACAACTTCGTTTCAGACTTGTAAGAATCAATTAAGAATAACTCTGCAAATTCAACAACACCACAGTATCATAAAAAACACTAGAAGAAAAAAGAATTATGTATTGATTTTTTAAATGTAAATATTAGAACTGCCAATACTTTCACATTTGTGTGGATCTAAATTAAGCTATTTTGAGCTCAGCACCCCTGAATGAAGGCCCTGCTAGTTTTTGGAAACTTTTGAAAATCTGATCCTAAATGACAATGAATTGTCTGACTATATCTCTCCTTTTCCTGGGACAGCAATAGTGTTCATGGTTGCACTGTGGCTCATGAAGAGTAGCAGTTTCTAAAGGAGTTCTTTCTTCTTATCTACATGTGACACTAAAGCCTTTCACTTATTAATACGTTTTCTTTGACCATACATATATTATTTGACAGGAATATCGAAATGTTGGTTGGAAAGATATGATTTAATTGCATCTAATATAATTAAAAGGGCATGATAGGGATATAAAGACAGGGAGTAAAAATCACACAAGAGAAGAAAGATACACGGCTTTGATTTCACCCTCTAATTAATTGCATTGCCCAAATCCACAGCTGTATACCATGAAAGAAGGCTTAAAAGTGATTGTGTGATGACAGTTATGTAGCTATTACTCATTTATCCCAAAGCAGCAAGCTTATGTTCGCCAACAGCTTTTTCTAATATATTTTTGATTGTTTCTCTCTGTATTGTAAAATGAAATAAATACAATGGCAGCCAGTTCCAAAATATAAGTAAAATCTTTACAGACGTATTTTCTTCTGCCTTAAGAAAGGATGCACGTGTTCTTTCTGCAAGACTTCGCTCATTGAGGCCTGCTCAGAATTTACCAACAAAAAATAACAAAACCTAAATTTTTATTTATTGTTTAACAAATTATGAGTGATTTTTTTTTTTTTTAAGATGAAATGAGAATCAATATTTGTGAGTTTGAAAACATAAAATATTAGTTTGAATTTGCTTTATTTATTTGTGGATTAATCTTACTAAAAGTTTTGTTATTACTGAGAACTTTATATTTAAAGCAACTCAGTCTTCTGCAGACATACAGTTTTCGTTCTGCAGGTTAAAAACAATGTTACATGTTCAATCTGCTAATAAGCTTCTCAGAATCAATGAAGTGGGGTGGTAAAAACAGGCAAAACCTCACTTATGAGGAATCCGTGAAATGGAGGCCATTTTCCATTGAGAGTTGTCAGGCTGAATAGGGGACGTGTGAGTAAACTGCAGCCAGACAGACCTCTTATTTCTGGAAATATGTGATAAATCATGCATACTACTTGCCCTAGGACTTGACCAGTAAAACCATTATGAATTCTTTTTCAACTTCGTGCATATCTAGAAAAGTTGTCTGAGAATTCAGAATGCGAGATCATATTCCTCCCAAATCTGTAAAGCTACAAAAGTTCAGAGGATTAGGTTTGCAATTTCATCTATTTACAGCTCAGTTAAAATGTACACCCTTCGAATTTTTCTGAGGGAAATGCTGAGCATGACTCACTAGTTCCGTAATTTATATTTTATTAAACCCTGTCAAAATATGATTTATGGTTAACCCAAGACAGCCTTGAGACTCAAAAGCAAAAATCTTTTGTAGGTGCTGTATGACAGATGTTAGTCTGAGTTTGTTTCTCATGTTCACAATCCATAATTTGCATGAGAATAAGCACTCTGATTTCAGCTAATTGATACGTGCCTCTAACTGTCATGTCAATCTTCTCCGTGGCAGGGCAGACACCTTCAATAGCGCGAGTGCCATCCAAAAGTAACATTGCAAACGCAGAGCCGTGCTCTAACCTGCCACCAGTTTCAGCCCACTGCTGACGGAGTTTTTTAAATTCCAGGGATCCCTTTTTTTCCTCACAGCCCTTAGCAGAGCTGTACTGATCTAAACATGAACCGAATACTTCACACTATTCCTGAATGCATGAGCAGGGTTTGCTAACGTAAAGGAGATAAGAATAGTAGGACTGAGTCTGAAAATAGAGAGGGTAGGATGTCCCAGGATCAGGTATAATTTGGTAAGGATGAAAAGGCCCTTTCTGAGCATTCGGGGGATCAGTCATCTCTAAAGTATACAATGAATGGTAGTCCAATTTTAATTACTGGTACTCTAGCTATACAGCATTTGAAATTTTCGACATACTGCCTTCTAAAAGTGGGTTTCTGAAAGGATTCTCTCCGTAAGTGCCATGAGGATCCAATTAGAGGCAATTGCTTGATTTCAAAATCCTTTTGATCAGCCTTCGGTAGTGGCCCACTTCTGAATTCCTCAGGAGCTTTCAGCTTCATTGACAGTCCAGAAATAATGCCTCGGTAGGATGTCACTTGGTGCTCTGGGCTTTGATACACCCTCTATTCAGGCACCTGTACTAGACATTATCAGGCCACAGCAAGGGTCTTTTGCTAACAGCAATAAAGCTGGACGAAAAATAGGAGGACTGGAATCGTTAAGCACTTTCCAAAGCTTCAGCTTTTCAAAAGCAAACAGCCGAGTCCTGTCTTCAGAGAATTATGGTGTCTTTCCCTGAAATCAATAGAAATCTCTGGTTTTTACCTTTTTTGTATGCTTAGGAGATTCAAACTAGAAGTATTCATGATATAACATAGATGCAATTCTCCTTTAATAGGAATTTACAGAATAAGCACTGC
Organism: Fratercula arctica; assembly: GCA_947846985.1. Lineage (NCBI taxonomy): Eukaryota > Metazoa > Chordata > Aves > Charadriiformes > Alcidae > Fratercula > Fratercula arctica. The sequence goes on from CANTUZ010000003.1 coordinate 109,958,124, forward strand.
ACATCTTCCTAGAAGGGTGTGATTCACATCATTACGTTAGAGAGGAATGAGGAGAATTCTGCTTTTCTTTTAGCCATTAGGCAAACAGTGGGAATAATCCAAACACTTTTCTGTAATCGAATGGAACAGGTCAATACGTATCCAGTCCAATGTCCTGCTCTGTTCACAAAATCACATTTCCTGCATTTTCACTGTGTAGTTTGTTCCTTCTTCTGAAAGACTGTGGTGATAAAGAGGCTGGGAAAACTTACAGATTTCAGCAGTCATCCTGGTTTCAAAGGGACAATATTGGGCTAGATATAACAGTCTACAAATCAGAACAATTCCAAGACTCCTGTCCGTAGACTGACGCTTTCTTCTGCCTTCAGCTGATAAGAAGACACCACTTGCAGGATATTAAACACCCTCTGACTTGGATATAGCACCTTGACTGTAACCTCAACATCGCATATATCTGAGATTACTTGGTGTTTGTAAGGAAGGAGGCAGACCACATGAAAAGTCCCTTCCTCTGAAAATAACAATTAAAAAAAAATCAGTTCTCTGTGGTAAATACCACCTCATAGTATGCCTTTGAAGATTAAGACTAGCTAAGCAACCATCCTTTCAGAAGTGAATGTGTTTTTGGAGTTTCTTCTTGTGGAAAAGTAGTCTTTGAAACATAGCATATTATTTTTTCACTTGCCTTCTTTACCGATGACAAGGCAAACCAAAAATCTTGTTATTCTAAAAGTTTGGCAGGACTCTGTGATGCCATAGTACTTAAACAAAAATATATTTTTCAATAATGTTTTCCTTCAGTTTTCTTAAAGTGTGAATGCTATACCGTGTACATTTGTCAGGTGTTTGTGAAATGTGTATATTTAACTGCTTCCTTTCTATAAAAGCCTATATTATTTTTACAGCTGATAGTAACTTTGCTGTAAGGGTGTTTAGTTCCAATGGGAATGAAAGAACATGCTGGTCAGACGAGTTAGTGTTGTCAATATTCTTACGGCAACTGGTTTTAATGGAGAGAGCTCCTGTAGGATTAATTACAGTAATAAAATAAAATAGTTAACACTTTTGTAAGGTTTTACATCTTCAATGACTGTGATATCTAGCCTGCATGTAAATTAATGATGATCCATGGAGGTAAAAGGAGCTATAGCAATTCACACCAGTTGAGAATGTTATAGTTACATTTTAAACTAGAACTTATATAACAAAACTTATTTTGCGGGAAAATAATTCTAAATACAATCCCAAAATGTAAGTGGGAAATGTTTTTATGAAAAAAAAAGAGTTAGAATAAATGATTCTGTCAAAACCTTCTTTTTAAATAAGTCTGTGCTGGTTTAGCCATCATATCTACAGCTTGTTCTTTAACATCTTAGTCTTTCTTTGCGACCTAGTGGCAATCAAGCGTTGAAAAATAACTTCTGTTATAAACAAATTTAATTTGATGAGTCACATACTATTAGATGTTGTTTTTAAATGCATCTCCCAGGCTAATATGAATGGACTCCTCAACTACTCCCATAGACACCTGAAATAGCTTGTCCCAATTCTTCCCTGATTTGTATTAGTATAAATCAATAATAATGTGTTACAAAGGTGTAAAAATTGCTTAAATGAGGATATAATCAAGGTAATACTGTGGGTTTCTTTGGGGGGATTACTTTTGGTAAGTACATATAGACAGAACTTTTGGTGAGTACATATAGACAGAACAACATAGACAGAAATGTTGTCTTTTTCCTAAAGAAGAATTTTAATAAATTGTTTTGTTCCTTTCATGGAGGAGTGGAAGTTTAATACTGAATATTGATCCATGAAGGAATGAAATCTGTGTAAGACTTTGTTAAACCCTATTTTTGCTGTCTCAGTTCTGTTACATCATCTCACCTCTAGCATTTTAAAAAAACATTTAGTGGAACTGTAGTGTGGTCTTTGCACCAGCAAAGTACTGAAGGACATGAGGAGTCACTCTGATTTGAGGAAGATGATTTCCTGAATTAAATTTCCAATGGGGCAACTTGTGTGTTTAAAAACATGCATGACTATAAGTACTTTTCAAATCTGAGGTTTGGAATGTATATTGTGTAATCTATACTCTACACGTACAATTAGAATATTTCATTAAATTTCCTGGATTCATTTATAAAACAAAGTTGTTTTCCCAGATTTTCTACAAGAGAAACCTGAGCCTGTTTCCCCAGAGAGGGGGAAAAAAAAAAAAAGAAAAAAGAAAAAAAGTCTCAATTAAAGGCTAACTTCCCTGCAGCAATGCTATATTTGGTCAAGCTCCATGACTCATCTTTCCTAGAAATACTACAATGATATCACAAAGTCCATTTCCTTCTCGCTCCAAGTAGGTTTAGTCTCCCAAATACACAGGGAATTCAGTTTTCTGAAAGCCCTTTGATTTCTAATGCAGCAATGTTTCATTTTGTGCTGGACATGAAGCAAACCAAGTGTTAGGCAGCTCTTCTCTCACTAGCAATTTTAAACTTCTGTTTTCTCCACTGGTTGAGCCAAAAGTTGTAACATTAACTCCAAAAATAGCCTATGTAACCTTTGTACAAAGGTCTAAAGTGACATTTTGTGGAAAAAAAAGCGTAGCTTTTTTTGGGAACCTTTAAAGATATTTATGTAAATCTTTCAGCTCTGTTTGTGTAAAAAAATCCCACGTCTCAACCAAAAAAACTAACTTGGAGGCTGAATTTTAACCTGCTCTAGGTGAGCCTGCTTTGGCACAGGGGTAGGACTAGATGATCTCCAGAGGTCCCTTCCAACCCCTATCATTCTGTGATTCTGTAATTCAGTGCAGCTTAAGCTGCTATAATAGGGGCATTCTGGGGTAAAAGACAAGCCTCCGTGGTTGGCCCAGCACTGGGTATACACGACTGCTAGCAGGAACAGGTTGCAAAGCAGACCTTTTCTCAGGAATAGAAAGTGTAGTCTGGAGAACTTCGATATTATTCCTTGAAACAGTTTAGAAGTCCTCCATCAGGCCTCCTTTTGTTATTGAATAAGCCACTGGAGCCTGGGTGGATCAGTGGGGCACTAGGTAGCTAAACTTTGTGAAACCGATAGAGACAATAATCTGACTGTATCTGTCCAGTTTGCACTTATTCTTACTTGTGGAGAGAGGAAAGACACAACAGTCAGTGACAGTGGGGAGCACGTAAACCAGGAACACAGGGAGTGTCCTTGGAGACCTACTGGAAGGGAAATTATAGCTGCAGCTTGAGGCAATAGGATTGTAATGTATGCTTAGCAGGGGAAAAAAGGATTAGAGCCTGGCTGTTTGGCAGAACTGTGTGTTTTGTTCTAAGTCTGGTCCATTGCTTTGAAAGACAGTATCTAACATTCACTGCTAATTGTGAAGCTAAAACGTACAACAAAATGTCTCCCATTAAATAAGCAGATGAAACATTTCCTGGAATTTTGAAAAGTAGGCAGAATAAACACTTTTCAATGCTACCAGTGAGTGAAGATTTTTTTTTTTTTTTTTCTGCATCCACTGTTTCACTCAAACTGAGAACAAATGGGTTTAGTAAGAGAAAGGTACTGAAGATGTTAGTGTTGCAACAGTGGTGTGAAATCTGTGTGGCAAACCACTGGGGGTCAAACAAAAAGCACAGCTTGGAGCACTGTCGGAGGTCGAGTGCTTATGTTCTAGGAAATAATCTCATGATATTAACTGTTGTCAATTCTATGATAAATATTGTGGAGTCTGCAAGAAGTTAGGGCTCTTAGAAGATGTGCAGGTCAATACAAAAAGCATAATCACTGTCATATAAGGGTAATGCTGGAAGACTTCAGCATCACCACTTTACAGATGAGCATGGAGCTCATGGGCAATACAGAAGCATATCTGTAGTTGACAATAAACTGTTACATGGATTCTTTTACGAGGGGAAGAAACAAGACAAAACATAGAACTTGATAAGGAGCTTTTTGATCTGTTCTGTCACAATAGGATTATTAATGTCTAGTTAACAGGGAGATGCCTTAAAAGCAACTGAGCTTTTGGTGCCTGCAACAGGAAGTATTTTCTTCCGGAAGTATTTTCTTCCATAAGTATTACAGAGAAGATCACGGAACTGTAGATGCCATGTACTAAATATCTATGTTGTGTTCATATCAGCATGAACAACACTACTTGTTAGAGAATAACCAAGAAAGAGTCTGTTGAACTGGCAAATTGAATGGGATTTAAATTCCTTAACTGCGGCCACCTAGGTATTATGGATTGGTGTAAGCTGGTTCCTAGTTTGCCTCTACAGCTAACAGGGAAGAAAATATTTAAGGCTGGGAAAAGGACCTGACGTTCTTAGGTGCCTGTCTCTTTCCATTGACAGTGGCTGGTATATCAGATGTGTGTGCTGTCATGCAGAGGAACCTGGAAAGTTTGGAGAAATGGGCAGAAAAGAACCTCATGAAGTTCAAGAAAGGAAATGCCAAGTCCTACACCTAGGGAAGAACAACCTCATGCACCGGTACATACTGGGGACTGACAAGCTGGAAAACAGCTTTGCAGAGAAGGACCTGGGGGTCTTGGTGGACAATGAGATGAACGATGTGCCCTCATAGCAAAGAAGCCCAACAGCATTTTGGGCTGCATCAGGCAGACTGTTGCCAGCAAGTCAAGGAAGGTGATCTTTCCTCTCTGCTCATCACTTGGTGTACTGGAGTACTGTGTCCAGTTCTGGTCTCTTCAGTACAAGAGAGATATTGAGCTAGAAGGGAGTGGGCAGCAAGGGGCCACTAAGGTGGTTAAGGGACTGGAGCACCTTTCGTACACGGAAAGGCTGGGAGAGGTGTAACTGTTCAACCTAGAAAAGAGAAGGCTCAGGTAGATCTTATCCATGTGTATAAGTGCCTGTTGCAGCAGGATTAAAGAAGATGGAGCCAGACTCTTTTCAGTGGTGTGCCCAGTGACAGGATAAGAGGCAATGAACTGAGAGGAAATGAATGGAAATACAGCAAATTTTGTCTAAATGTAGGAAAGAGCTTCTTTTACTGTAAGGGTGGTCAAACAGGCTGTTCAGAGTCTTTGTGGAGTCTCTTTTGGTGGAGATACTCAAAACCTGACCAGTCGCGATCCTAGACAACATGTTGTAGATGGCCCTGCTTTGACCAGGGAGGTTGGACAAATGATCTCCAGAGGTCCCTCCCAATCTCAGCTCTTTTGTGATTCTGTGCAAGAAGCTCCTACCTAGCTCAGTAACTAACTGAGTTGTGGAACTTTTAGAAATTAGGGAAGATGGCTTTCATGCAGAATATCTTCAGCTTTGGAAAAACAATCAAACAAACAAACAAACAAACGAAATTTGGACAAGACAACTGATGAATTCTGGGTTTGTACTGCAGCTTTCACACACATGAAGACAAAAATTTGTTATGAAGATTGAACGATTACTGAATTTTACAAAGTTTATCAAGCATCTCAGTTAGCACCTTGATACTACTAAAGATGCTTTCTAATCTTAAGCCCTTATGAAACGCTGAATGTATCTCAAAGACTAGACTGCATGCAACACTGCAGAAGAATAATTTTAAAAACAATAGGGCCATTCATATTTGTGCTGGTTTCTGTGCATATGCCTTTACTTTGCATGGAACAGAGAACAAATTATTTCTAAGTGAAAGTATTTATCTAAAAGCAACTCAGGATAGACCTAGCTGTGAAGGAAACTGAAGACAGGGACAAAAAAAAAAAAAAAAAAAAAAAAAAAGATGAGATGTAATACTTGTCAATTTATGGGGTCTTTATATTAGCTATATTTTACAAAGAGTATAATTTAAGGTCTTACAGGAATTTACTAAATATCAATCTACAGAAGCACATATGTTTTCAGTTTTCATGTGAAAATAAGATATACTACTGAAAACTTACTTAAATAATGAACTTAAAAACAGATATTTAAGACGTGGGCTAGTTGAACTAATGCAGGCTCTTCTTCACCAAACCCCTACCTACCTTAAAAAGGAGGCAGGGGCAGTCCACTCTTCTTAATTAAATAATATCAGTGCAGACAGGTGGAAAAATCTCATCTGAAGAGCTCTCATGCAGCTCAGATAGGTGAGACTTGCTCCCTAGGGAACATAGGCAGTTCTGGAGGATTGTCTAGTCCATCTGAGTTGGTGCCTAGGGAGTATGAGGAAGGTAGTACATCATCCATCCGTGGTGCAACTCCAGCCACAATCAGCTGAAGCTGAGATTACTCACAATTTGTTAAAATTGAGGTAGGTTTTTCTGTGTCCCTGGTTTATTGAGTTTACCTGCCGCTGTAGGCTGTGAGAACAAATATAGTACACCTAGAGCTACTCAAATAGCACTGGTGCTGGAAGAAATACGTTTGCTTTGCCTACTCAGCCTTTCTCGTTGCCCTGAGCTGAAGTCCCAGCTGAAAACAGGACACCTGTGAAGCTCTGTGCTAACACCGATTTGCTGTTTCCAGAGCTCAGGCTAGTGTAGCACCGCACAGCACCGCACGGTGTTGCAGAGAGATGCCAGCAAAAGAGCTGGCTCGGGCATCCCCGCATGCCACTGACTGCACCGTGTGAATCTCAGTGCTGCACAAAAACCTGACAGGCAAAAGTATTTACTGAACCCAGCCCTTCTCAGTGCTTGATCAAATGCAGGTTGTTGTCTACTCTCAATGCTTAGCTTCATTTTCTCTATATTTCCAGCTTTTCACAGGAGCAAGGTTAGCATCCTAGAGCCAACAGTCTCCCTTGCCGCAGTTACTTTTTCTCAGCTCACAGACCAACGTGTTTTCTGACACGTTCCTTCTCTAGTGTCATTTTTGACAACAGCTGAACTATTTTAGCCGTGTCTTCCTCTAAGAATTCAGAGACAGATATCTGGCCTAAAAAGTTGAGCTTGAACTGCTGAATTTGACAAGTGTACAACAAATGAGAACAGGCCCTAATTGGGAAATATTGTCAAATTATTTTCCTCTAGCTGGAGCACCTGGATCTGCCTACTATATTTATTGGTATATTGTGGTTCATTGTGGTTTATTGTTGTTATAAGAGTTAAGAGTTGATCTCTGACCCTAAACAGGTGTAGATGAATAAGTCGGTTCTTTCTAGATGTTTCCTTTCTTTTTTATTTTGCAACTAATTAGTGTGTACTGGGTGCTCTTTCACTATAGAACCACTTCTCTCTGCTTTCATAACACCTACAGTATTTAATTCAGACTTAAATATTTTTGTTCAGCCAAGGTTAACCCTTACCACCACAACATCTTCATTTCCTACCCTTCTCTGAACCACCCACGTGCTACAGAAAGGAGTCTATGTGGTTTCATCTTCATTTGCAAAGCAGCTGGTCTCAACCTGTTCCTATGCTGAGCATTTCATTTCATGCTGAGAGTGTTGCTCCACTTTTGTTTTATCATTCTAGGCTCTAAGAGGCTCCTGATAGACCACAAAAAATCCCAGCAATGCAATGGAAGGAACTAGCTCCTTAGCAGCAATCTAAATGCCCTCAGACGTCACTTTTCGTCTACAGCACAGCACGAAGCTTTAGAGATTTCTGGCAATTAAAACAATGCTATTAAGGGGCATGTCAGATGAAGTCTGCCATGTCTTGGCTATCTGAGGCCTCATTACCTGCGTTGTTCAAAGTAGATCATACTGTCTGCTTTGAAAAGAGGGAAGCCCAAGGCTGCAATTACTTATCTGCATGCTTGAAGCCTGATAAGGCTTGGTTTTCTTTAGCACCTCATTCACTAGGAAAGAAACATTTCTGAGATTTACAGTTTTCAGAATTGCATTTTTTCAGTCTTTGTCGATGGCAATATGACCTTTTTCATCTTTTTTTTGACCAAACTATAGACAGCATATATTCAGTTGGTGTTCTGTCACATGATGCAGGCATCCCCCAACCTCAAGCTCCCCAACAAGGTGTTCAGTCCTGGTAACTCTCATTTCTGCATCAGTGCTGGGTTATGACAGCTCTAAGGCTTGATTTCAGTTCCCTAACACGTGGTCTGTAAGGTTGAAGAATCAGCAACATGTGTTCCCAGCACTGCAGCAGGGGAAGGAGTTTGCTGATGGGGCAGTAAAAATGACAGTGTATTAAATATGAAATCTGACTGTGAAATGCTGCAGAACTACGTGATGATAGTGAGTCAAAGCAGCAGATAAAATATAATTTTAAACACTGCAGAATAATGGTAATGATAATAAGTGTAATGTATATCGGAAAAAGATTGCCTGGACTATACGTAATTGGTAAGCTCTGAGGTAGCTGTCACTACCAAGAAAAGGGATCTTGGAGTGTCTCTAGTCACAAATGCAAACCTCAGATCACTCAGCAGCAGCACTCAGAAAACAAACTGCGTGAGACAAAGTATTAGGAAGAAAACCAAAATGCTAAGAACAAACCAAAAAGAGTTTGTTTCTCCCCGCTTCTTCTCTCCCCTTCCCTTGCTCTCCTCTCCCCTCCTCTGATAGGTTATAGTCAAATGAGAAAAAAAAAAAAAAAAATTACAAAAAGCATGGAGAAGAATATTGGCCAAATCTCATACAAGTCTTAAATAGATTATGACTGTATAGCCAGAAAACGGATGACTGAAGAGGGATATGATAGTTTTCTATAAATTGCACTGAGAAAAGTTATTCATGGTTCTTATAATACCTAAAGTAGAAGAAACTATAGGAGGCTACCAGGTGGCAGGAATAAAACAATCTGGAAAAGGTTCTTGTTCACACTACATTTATACAAATTGTGGGACACGTTGCTCTGAAACACTGTGATTGTCAAATTTTAACTGGCTTCAAAAGCAAAAATGCCCATTATACAAGGGATGGCAACTCAGGTGCAGGGAGTCCCTGAGCAGCAAGTCACTGCAGCCTGGGACTTTCCAACAAAGCACTGCTGTGCACTCGTCTCAGTCCCGTGTGCTGCCACAGGGACTACTACAGGCCAAAAGCTTTTTCAGGGTAGCCCAAAATGACAGTTCTGCTCTCTACTACAGTAAGAGAGCGCTACTATGCTACTTCTAGTATGTGCATCATGGATTTTACATCTCATCCCTCTCTTGTGGTTTTTTTTTTTTTTTTTCCCCCATTTAGATTAAGGTCATTAAGACCTAATATAAGATATAGAGTGCCAGAAGGTGGCAAATTTTATTGTTGGCCAAAAAAAAAAGAAAGCAATTCCTAATGCAGGCTTGAAAAAAAGATAATGTGAGCTGCTGATTGCTGTTGCATTCTTCTTTTAACAAATGCTATTGTTTTCAGCTCTGAAGGTCTCTCGTCAAATCTCAGTAGTGACAGGTGACATTAACAGAGTACATCAGCCACTCAGCTCATGCAAAGCTGTTAACTAATTTTTTTCAAGGACTCATCCATTTGTACTATTTACAATATCATTTAAAACCACTTTTTTTTACTGAAGTGGACAAAATAGCTTATGACCTGAAGAGAAAATGTGTATATTACTGAGAAAGATCCTGATTTAATCTGTGTTACAGATTAAAGGACCACAATCTATAATTCTTATTTACAGGTGTCGTGGTTTAACCCGAAGCAGCAAGTAGGACCATGCAGCCACTTGCTCACTCCCTGTCCCCCCAGCAGGGTAGGGAGAAGAGGGAGAAAAGGAGAAGGAATAAAACTTGTGGGTTGAGATGAAGACAGTTTAATAGAATATTAATGGAAGAGGATGATGATAATGATGATAATAATAAAAATAATAGTAAAAGAATATACAAAATAAAGTGATACAACACAAGTCACTCTCATCACCTGATGATCAGTTGTCCAGCCCATCCTGAGCAGTAATCATGGATTCCTGTCTCCCAGCCAACCCCCATTCATATACTGAGCATGACGTCTGTGGTATGGAATATTCCTTTGGCCAGCTTGTCCTGTCTATGCTCCCTCTCAGCTTCTATGGAAGCTGAAAAAGTCCTTTACTAACGCAAACATCACTTAGCAACAACTAAAATAATACATATTGTCAGCATTATTTTCATACTAAATCCAAAATCCAGCAGCTACTAGAAAGAAAATCAACTCTATCCCAGCTGAAACCAGGACAGGAGGTATAGTGCTATTCCCTCTGGAAAATAATTTTAGAGAAAAGGTTGTTTAAACTTCTGGACAAGTCTCCAGACTGGTTTTAAACCTCTACGTTGACACTGACTTCTTGTGTGTTGCTTCCTAGCTGGAAAACAAGGATACTTTTTCTTTTCACCTAATTTTCAACAATTTCTTTCTCCAGTCAGTCAAGACTATTTCATTATGTGTAAGAGTAGCTTCTATCAAGACAGAGTCCTGATCTCGTTTGAGGATCTTAGATATTGCTACAATATCACTGATGTGAATAATTAAAATAAATAACAATTTGCCTCTGGTAATTTTGCATTTCAAATGTATTAACTGAATAGTTTTCTGTCATAGGACAGAGCAACTGAGAACTGGAATTCTCTACCAGATTTACAGCATTGCGAATGATACACAAGCCAGCTGAACACAAGCATCTGAAATTTATCAGGAATCCACTGAGCCATGTTTTTTGTTGTGCTGGAAGAATGATACATTTGAGCAGTTCTGTAATTTCCTCAGCTTCTTTGATATACACTGATTTAAAATTTATTTTTCTGAGAAATATTTATTCAAAGATTCAGGAAAACAATATAGAATGTAAACCATTAAAGCCACCCTCAGGTTATATATCTATATTCTATTAACTTTGTACAATGACTCCAGGTTTTATCTGTTTTAGTTTAATTCAAATAAAGGAATGAAATGCAGCTATTCTGTTCTGTAAGTTTTGAGAGAATAGAAGCAATAAAGTGTATAATCTAGCACATTTGTCTCTTTTTCTTTTATGTGTTTACTTTACGCAGTTTTGCATTAACAGCTTCATGTATTTTTCCGTGTACGCTAACAGTTATTTAGCTCCCAGTTCTCTAAAAGCCTTAAGTAGAGGCACCCCACGAGCCCCACGAGGCCAGGCTAAGCCATGTTTGAAGGCAAGTAAACTTGTGCATAAGTCTATGCAGCCCATCCCTCTCATTAGCACCATCCTCCCACGTTGTTGGGTCTTGTGGCCCATCATTGAGCACGCAGTCCTCAACAGGGCCACGCTGAACTGCTACAGCCCAGCCTTCACCAGGCAACCTCCTTTCTGTGTTTCCAGAAATGGTTGTTCCCACAGCAGCTGATGTTTCTTGCTTCTGCTGAACTTTGTCTTCTTTATTCTGCCTTTTGATGCCTGTCTCGGTAGCTTCTTGCCTGCTTTTTTCCAGCCGCTCCAGACTTCCCTATGGAAACTTCCCTCCGTCAGCAGCTCCCGTCCAGCTTTCTTCAGAGCCTGCCCCAGCTTCCCCACTTCTAATTTACAACCCAGAGACCAACATCTTCCTCAGTAACGATGCCCCTGTGGCTCCTCTCCCTCCTCCCTGTCTTGCCTGCTACTTCCCCTTGCTCTGCAAACAGCTTTTCTCCTCCAGTCCTACACGACTCCACTGCTCCTCCCAGGAGCTTGTGGTGGGGAGCAGGCAATGTGGCAGGTCATGTCTGTGACAATGGCTTTTGTTGTCAGAAGCTCTGTTCCAATATCAACGTTTGCCACAAAATATACAAGAGTTTGGACAAGAGTATCATGGGCCTGATCCAATTTCCACTGAAGTCAGTGGAAGTCTTTGCTCTAACTTTCGTGGGTGCTGGATCAGACTCTGATGGCTGGTGACTAATGCTCGTTCCATTATATATTTCATAATGCAAATATCCACAGAGGAACATGACCCAGAGAAATATAAGGTACTTATTTTTCAATATTCATTCCCAACTCTTGGCAACAGCAGTCTAACACAAATATTGTTTTTAAATGCTATCCAAGGAACTTGTTTATCTCTATTCTTCACCTAACAGCCTAGAAAAACAAACTTCCAGTTAGGAATCTGTTTGACTAAGGTGATGTTTATATGAAAACAGACTCATTGAATCTTTGTTCAAACAGAATATATATTATTTTTTACTGCGAAGTTTAAACTCTTTTGCTACCTGGGTGCCCTTCCTGCTTCCAGTAAAGCTGTCACTTGCAGTGCACAGGACCATCACTTTGCTGCTGATAAAACATTTACTGTGGACTGCATCTTAACCTTAGCTGTGCAAGCCTGCATATTTATCATGTTAATCACTACACGTGGAATCTGAAATTAGGGTATTATCTTGACCAAAATAAATAGCAGTTGGAAAGCCATTGACATTTTTTCTTCCTTCTGCAGGCATATTCCTCATCTAATTTGGGGCACGTACAGTAGAAATTATTAACGATCCAAGTTAGTATCAACTACTCACGTAAACAATATAGATGTTCTCCATCCTTAATACTCTACTGTATCAGTGAGAAACACTTGCCTGTGGTGCAGTAGGACACAACATGTGAATATGAATGTACAATCTACAGCCACTTCAGTAAAATGCATAATGAAGATAGAAAAAAAATAATCCAGGCTCTCCATACACTCAGAGTTAGCCTCAAGTAATTGGCAGCTAATATCTTCAAAGATTTAATCTCTACTGAAGATGCTTCTGGCCCTCACAGGTTATTAAAAAATAAAAGAAATAATTACATCTCAATCTTTGTCTCCTTAGTTCTCTATCTGTAAAACAGAAATAACACTGCCACCTAATCTTAAATTGATACCTTAAAATTAAGTGGATAAACGTATCTATGAAGCGCACTCACTTAAGGGTAAGGTCATACCCAGGATATAATTAATAAGTTTGTCTATATTGCAGATTTTGGATTAGCTATGCTAAAAAAAAAAAAAAAAAAAAAAAACCCTAAGCAAATAATAACTAAGCACCAAGAAATAGTGTATATCTCATAATTCAGTGGATAGGTGAAAAATAGGGTTCTGCAGTGTGATAATATTATGATACAGTTCATCATGAAGATTAACACTCACTGCCAAGCTAGGCTCACATTTTATATTTCATGAGTGCTTGCTTTGTATTCTTAAAATCCTTTTAACTTTGAGCGTGGTTGCCCAATTAGGAGATGAGAGAGAGGCCCTCAGGAGATGTCACTTTGCCCGTTCGTTGGCGCCTCGCTCCCGCAGGTTCCTGGGGGAGGGTGGGAGCTGGGCATACCCAGGACCCACGGTCCTGGCAGCAGAGACCCTCTGTCCCCAGGGCTCTGCAGGCAAACACATGCCTGTGCTGGATGCCCATGTCTTTTCCTGTGCATGCCTTCAATAGCTTTCTTGCATAAGGGCGTAAAACCAGAAACTTTGGGCATTCCAGATTGAAAAAAAAAAAAAAAAAAAAATGCCAGTATTTACTGAATTTTATTTTTTATGAATATACCTTAGTCCATTCTCCTAAAAGAGAATATAAACTTGTAAATTCATGTATTAGCAGTGAAATGAAATAAGGAAGATACAGGTGTTAAAAACAATATATGGAATATGTGCATATGTCTAAAGTATTATAGTACCCTTAACTGTGAATTTCAGTGATACCTGTGCAATGCCAAAGTATAAAAATTCAGTATATAAAATACAAAAACTGTAAGAAGATGGGCCTGTTTTCTCCATATAAGTTATCTTTATCGCTATAAATCCATGTTAGCATGTTTTGTTAGCCTTTTTCATGGGAATAAGATTTGTGTTGTCTAATTTATTACATTGATTACACAATGATGAACTGCTTTGTCCTTTTCAATATGCTGTTATGGGATTGGTTATCCATTCCAGTTCATTACTGCAAGCTACTTTGGTTTAAACACGAAGGAAGTGGAAAAGCCAGCCAATAAAATGACATACTTGTAGAAAGGTTAAAGAACTATGCAGCGTTCGACTAAAGCTGACAAGCATTGAAGTTTGGATTTCTCATTCTTATGACAAAGATGGTAATGGGAAGAGAAAACAGCAGTATCTAATCCATTTTTATGACAGTGATTGTAATTAAATTGGAAAGAATATAAAAGCAACCTGTTCTTATTATAATTTATATATCCTTATCTAACAGCCCTTCCTCTATTCTTCTAATTTAGAGTTAGTATACCAGCGTAACCTTTGGACAGTGATTCTTTGGGAAACATGCAAGACAATATGTAAAGAGCACTGAGTTATAAAGTGGTTTATATATTTCTAAAGAGATCCATATCTACTGATATTAATATTCTAGACTAGAAAAGGAGTGGTTTAAAGTATAGATAACAATTTTACTGCTTGATGTTCCCCAAAGTGAGCACATATGTCATATGAATCTTTTGTGAATCGTTATTCACAGCATTTAATAGGATTGATCTTTACTTTGGAGTGACCAGTGATTCTAGATTCAGGACTTTCTGTCTTCCATTAACTCAGACATTAACTTTTCTTAAGAAAATGGACGATAAAAGTGAAATGAAATTATAGGAATCAATCATTTTTATCAGTATGTTAATATATAAAGGAACCCGCTTCGTACAGAATTGAATGAAAATGTAGGTCTGGCTAAATATTACATTATGAAAAATTAAATTTTTATTAAATTAAGGTGAAAAAAGAAAGGCTGTCCTACGTAGAAAATGTAAGGTTTTAATTAAATTTATCATTGAGATCTATATATTAGCATGAAGTTTATCTTTCATAGACTAAATAAAGGTCATATTTGGCAAAGTAATTTCTTGTATCCTCTACAGAGACAGTTCTAAACAATTCCAGACTGACTGGCTATCATTTAAAGCCTCACTCATGCAAAACTTTTTAGCATATGCTCACCTCTAAGCATAGGTACAGGAGATTATCCATGCTGAATTAGCTCAGCATCTTGCAGTAATCAGAAGCAGCAGCTTATGGCTGAGCACAAGGAGCAAGATGTCTATACAAGTATAAGAAATGTCTGGTGTGGCATGAAATGCCAAACAGAAATGACATTTGAGAATGGCCTTAGATACTGATATAGCTGAATTTATAGAAGTCCTGCTGCTCCTAGACATACAGTATCGCTCTATAGTTTTTCACCTCTCAGGGGTCTGTGGATCATTCTGTTTATGTCAGTCCAGCCCTCAGCCTAATGCTGCTGCTGTTGCCCTTTGCCATCAGAGTTTATAACAGCTCCGTACATTACTGTATGAGGACCTTCCAAGTGAACTGGAAACTTTCTAGGAGAAAAGCAATTTCATTTTTATCTGCTATTTAATGTACTTATCTTGTATTTAGTCTTGCAGATCACAGTGTTTGGGCTGCAAGCAGCGATATACTAACTAACATTTCTCTATTTTTTCATTTAAAAAGGAATAGCTTCCTTTAAAAGTTTCCTATTGGTAAACCCTTGTCATGATAAAAAGCATGCATGTCTGTGTATTATTAAAAAAGTAAACAGATTTATGATTATTTTTCAAGTCCTGGTCAAAACTTTTTTCATCCCAGCTGGGGTCATCGCTTTGTTTCTGATACTGTGAGGACACTGTAAGCATTCGAAAGGTCAGTGCAAACCGTTGAATTTTGCAGGGTGTGACGGACAGTAACCATTTCATCTACAGTTTTTCTGTTTTGTTCCTTTATAAAGGTGGTGGGCCACTGAGAAGATAACTCTTTGCTTTGCTTGGTACTGACAGAGCTTTTTGAGGGAAGATGTGCTCCTTGAAAGCCGTTGCACACATAAAGGAAGCGGGATGGAAAGAAGGGAATATGTGAAAATGCAGTGAGCAGGGAGATGGAGCACACTGGAGTCTAGGGGGCTTTGGAGAAGATCATGAAGTATGTTTGCGTGCGGGCTAGACTTCTGATAGCATGGAAAGGGGCTTTCTAGGGCCTTTAAAGACACTGTATGGAGTTTACTGCAATACAGAAAGCTGTTGATGTGCTGATCTCAGCTCAGGCCTGGTGGAAAAGCTCACCTGCAAGAAAGCAGTGGGTGAGGAAGGTCCATCCAAGAGCCCTTGGTATTGTCTGGGGGTAACACAATAATGAAAAATCCCCCTCAAAACTCTGGCCTGACCTGGGGCCTTCTCCGTCTTTTTCAGCTGCATTAGTTTAAATTTGTACTTTGGGATCCTGAGATCCAAATGTCTGCAGGTACTGGCTCATCAAAGAATTAATGATGCCCCAGGGACATGTGGGTCAAACCCACTGTGAACTCTATGGGCTTTTGCAGGGGAGAAGAGGAGACTACAACTCCTATACATGCATCTTGGTGCTGTGGACTCTGAGGCAGTTTTGGATACGAGATTTGACTTTCAGCCTTGACAGAAGGCCACAGTTTAAGTTGAATTTACAGGTTCAGTTCCTGCAGGTGATGACTTACTCGACTAATAATGAGACTGGAGATATAGTGCTGTTGGGACATACTTGCTAAATGCACCATTACTATAATGATTCGCAATTAGACACTAATCACCATATAAAATGCTAATAGAATAAATGTACTTGATATTTTTTCATGCTCCTGGCAAAAGTCCTCTAGGCATGCCATTTTCTCAAGGGCATGCTGAGCAAAATCAGACTGAATAAAAGAGTTGAAGCATAGCACTCAATTTCTGCTACTGTTTCTCTTTTGAAAGGGAATTATTGGTGATTTGAGGATCATTTTAAACTGATGAAAGCATTAGGTGTTATTCTATTCCCAGTCTCTGCCCATGTGTCCTGCTGTCTTCCTTGTGTCTGCAGAAGCAATTAGCTATGGGGCTATGGTTCTGCTTGTCAAGAAAATGGTCCAGGTGGAAATTAACATTATTTTGTTATTGTCAGATTACATTTTTGTCTGTTTGGTCTTCCCTTGTGACAGGAACAAACATTTAGCATGAGGATTTGGGGGAAGAGGCAGGGAAAAGGGCAAGATACTTCTTTTGGCTATGGTCTTTGCTTATGTCAGCTTAAGTTAATTTTCAGTAGTAACCTGATTTAGAAGGCAATAACAGAGCAACTGAAAACCTTCTGCTTCTCCTTGTGTGCACGCACCAGACTCGGTCACTGTTGTGTGTAGGATACAGGGCTCCTTCCACATGTTTCTCTGCACTCTGGGAAAAAAAGGGATGTTCTGGAAAAAAAGCGGATGTGTAGGTCCTGATGGCCTTTCTCCACCTTGCCTGTCTGCATGTACCCACATGCTGGTACGTGCACCTGTGTATACTCTCTCCACCTGCTTCACATCTGAACACTTGCGGGCTCAATAGACTCAGGGCTAGGTTCCCACACAAACTCTCTCTCTCTCTAAATAAACAATATTTCTTTTCAGTTTCTTATCCCACATTTTGATTTATTCCTTCTGTAAATAGGCAGGTCAGCAATCTCCGTGTGCAGAGAAGGTTTCGATAGCTTTGGCTGGTTTCCATGTCAGTTAGCAGCACTGTGTCATGTGTCTGCCTGGTGAGGAGAAGGAGGACTCTCTACCCAATCTAGACACCCTTTACCATCTGTGGTTGATGTGATGACTAACTGGCTTATTCAGTTCTTACTCTGACACTGGAGAAGATGAAAGGAACAATATTTATGGGGAAAAGTACTGTCCTTTATTTAATCAGTTGTGCTATTTAGATTGATTTCTCTTTATATCATGCTATGTATTCTTCATTTCAAACAGAAAATTTAGTTACTTCTAGTTAGAAATTGTGTCATAGCTGGCGCATTGTTTATGGATATAAGAAGAAAGGTAGGAAAAGACAGGCCACATGCTGGCACTTTTCCTTTCAAATCCATGGCTAAACTACCACAGCTGCTGTTACACACCTGGGATACATGGAGGAGTCAAAGATCAGTGTCAAATCCACTAATCTTGCGATAGCGCATATTTTTATAATCTGATTTTTTATCATTAGATTATTAATTCATTTTTTCATGGCTCTGGAAATATACAAGGAGGAAAAGCTTGCTATATGTCCTCTGTTACTGGTTTGCTGATTGTCAAGACATTTAAATCTCTATAAATGATTCAAAAGGAATAGAATTGCATACTGGTCTGAATATTATAAAGGGTTTTCTTATATTCAGTGTAAGATTGAATGTCTTTTAGTACTCCGAGATCTGTAGCAACTCAGCAAAAGATTTTCTCAGACGTATTAGCAATAACATGCCACTAGCATAACTTGTTATGTAGTGACATCACTTTTTCGCTTATGTGAATTCTATGGTTACCATAAATCATCTATACAGAAAAAAAAAAAAAAAAAAGTGAAACTTTGATTAAGTAACAGGGATAAGAGAAGGTCAGTGTTTGTTAACACTTTTGCTTCTCTCTGTATTACTTATAGCTGGTGATTTGCATTATGTGTATGTCACTAATATCTATTATTGGCTTGTGGGAGTTCTGCTTATTGGTTTCAGTGGTAACAACAGATGCTATAGCACAGTACAGGTGGAATGAGTTTTTTAAAGAGATAACATTCACAGGCATATAGAAACTTCTCACCTCTAACTGTTTTCTCTTGTTGTGTAACTTGGGATAGATGAAAACTCAGATTTTAAAGCGTTTGGGACTGTAGCTCTTATCATCCATGCAGCTGGCCCTCATTTGAATCCAGATTTCTGCACTGTGCCCCTACACAAGAAATTTAGAAAGCTTGGCTCCTAGAATGAATGCCCAAATATCAACAAGCTGACTAAGACTTAAACTAGACAGGTGAAGAATCACAAAGTCTGAAACTCCCTGGGCTCTGCATGCCTTAGGAAGACATCCCCACCCAGGATCCATATCTTGGACTTCTTTCCCTCCCTCCTTGGGAAGTGGGATTTTTCACTTCTTTCAGGCAGTGGAAAGGCCTGAAACATGCTCGCCTGCAGGGTGACTACAGGGGGACTGTAGCTGTTGTCAATACCAACATGATTTCAAATAAAGTATTGGCTAATGTTGTGTTTTGCACGCAGCCTGATTCAACTAGATCAGGGTGAGATATTGCAATGACATCAGTGCTTGGGAGGCTCTGAACAAGTGTAGAAACAAAACTTTACCTTCCTTAGGTATATATGGACTTTGGACATCTTCAGGTTTAGGCACAAGAAATAATGAGGCTCAGTTTTGGATGGGTTTGTCTCTATTCTTCCTCATTCTTTTTTTTTTTTTTTTTTTTTAAATCCAGTCCTACATTTGAGTTTTCAATTGGAATCATAGCAGTAACAATATCAAGCGTTTGAAAAATATATTGTTCTGTGAAAGTAACAAACCACAAAAATAAGGCTGCTACCCCTGCCTGGTTAAAAAAAAAAAAAAAAAAATAATTTTGAGAAATCCACATAATCGTGGCGTATCCCACAGAGTTATTCTGGTGGTTAATTGCTGTATTTGAAATATCTGCAATTGTTATGAGGTTTTCAGATACATGATGTAACCTGCAACACGCAAATAGCTGCAGTTTCAAACTACAGCAAGCTATGTAAGAGCTAAATATGCGTCACAAGATTCAATCAGCTAAAGGGATTGATGAGCTTGAAATATTATACTAAAAATATATGTAGTTAATCACTAGTTATAGCCGATAATGCCCTCTAATGTGGAGTTAACAAACGGTCAGTAAAAAGAATCTAAATGCTATATATTCTTTCTGTTACCTTCTTACTTCGGCTGCATGAATTTGCAGAGAGTTTTTGGAGTTATA
The DNA here is from genome assembly GCA_947846985.1 of Fratercula arctica. Lineage (NCBI taxonomy): Eukaryota > Metazoa > Chordata > Aves > Charadriiformes > Alcidae > Fratercula > Fratercula arctica. Next base: position 109,977,664 of record CANTUZ010000003.1, read on the forward strand.
TTTAACGCCCACGGAAGACAAAGTCAGACTTTCCATTCACTTTAAAGGTAGGTGGACCTGTTTATTAGTCATTTTAGCAAAAGCCAGTGATTTTCCTGTCAGGTTTGGGGGGTTAGTGATCCTAGACTGTTCTAAGAGACATTTTGAAAAATGTAAAATGTTGGAAGATGTTTGAAAGATGTAAAATATATGTTGCAAAATCTTAAAAGGGTATTTATGAAACCACGTCTTTTTATAAATAGACAAGAACCTACAGGGTTACTTATACAGAGAAAATTATATAATTTCCAAACCACTGCTTTCATTGTCAATGAAGCAGACCAGTAAGATAATAGATTTACAAGTAACAGTAAAACCTAGCAGTAAAACAGATTTCAGAAATCTGTAGCCTTCAGATGATTCACATGTGTTGTAAATTGCTTGGAGGAGAGTCCACTTTTCTGTTGTGTTTCTGGAGTGCCTCAGCACAACAAGGCATTCACTAGTGCCTGAAGCTTTATATAGTTTTGCAGTATAAATACTAACAATAATGCCTACTAATTGTTCTCCTAAACTTTGTTCAGCCAAGTCAGGAAACATGGATTAACACAATGTGGAAAAAAAAAAAAAATCAGGATGATTTAAATGTACTGATGTAATGTTTTTTCTAATGTGCGGTTAAAGGAGGGGTTATGTCATGATGTACTAGCCACTGACACTATCACATGGAAAATTAACTTCTGATCAAATGCTTCCAGATCAGATATTATAGGATTACATTAACTTGTGGATTGTCTCAGTGGCGTCTCTTTCAGATGTAGATCTTCAGATGTCTTAATTTCAGTCCGTATTTTTATTGGGCACAACAGTTCAACAGAGTTACACTCAGGATTAATTTGTTGGGTTGTTTTAAACAGCTTTCTTGCTCCATCAGAAAGAATATGATCATTCTAGTTATTGTTATTATGGGTAAACCAATATGGCATGGCCGTGTTTGCTAAAATTAGATCTAAATGAGCGCTAATTAACTTATCTTGAGTGTTGAGCCTAGTTATACTGCTGCTGATACTCAAATTAGCCTGAGGATCAAGCATTAAGAAGTATCTTGTGGGAAGTTTATTAACCCAAACTTTGATTTGGTACAGCAAAACTTAGTATGATACACCACTGTCCAAATTTTTCATTTTATCACCTAGCAGTTGTGTTGTAGCAGCCAGGAAGATGTGGCAGTATAGGTGGAGCAAATCTGTAGTAAGGAAGTAATATCTTTTATTAGACAGAGGTAGAAGAAAGAGAAAAGATCATCAATGCAATAAGAATATCACTCAGGGGTTCATTTTCTGAGTCCTGACTGTAAGATAGTCAGTGTAAACAGGGACACAACCAGCTTTCTTAAACCTTGCTTATATTGAGATTTTGGCACCTCGCTTCCAGCTAATTCTCAGCCAGCAGCCAAACCATCTATTTGCTAGCCCTGCCTTATCTTGTTCCAACACTGGTTGGACGGGACACCTCGAGCTAGGTACCTGCAACCATAGTTCAGCCTACCTTGCTCTGAGGAAGGATGTGGGGGAAGCTTTATCTTTTTGCATAATAGCCTAAAGGGTAAAGTCTTACTCAGGAAAGGGAAGGGATTCCGCTGCCCCCCACATGCCAGCAAGGATAATCTTGCACCTCTGGAGTGCTGTAATCACCAACATTGGGTATTTTGCTCTATCTGCCTGCAACATTTGGTCCATTGTGCAGATAGCAACGCAGGAGTCACAGGTCTGGAAACCCAGTCTGATGGTAGCCTAGGCTGAGCACCGATTGTAACAGTCAGGGCACAGGTTTGATGAACAGCGCTCTCACGTTTAGATTCGTATTCCCAGGACTGTACAAAATTGGAATCATTTATGGTGTAATACTCAACGTCCATATGCATTGCAAGGAGTGGGGTCTGAAATACTACCTGTAGCAGACTTTTCCCTGGTCTGCCTCAGGACTCGGGATTATATGGTATTCCCTCTTCAACAGCAATGGTAGCCACAGACTAGAACTGGAGTTAGGGCACTCTTCTGCAATCCTTCTTAGGCCGGGTTGAGGAGATTAATGAGCCCAAACCTTCTTTTTCTTGGTCAAATGAGCAAAACTAAGGCAATTATAAGAGACAGTGACTAATGGGAGGGGACAGAAATCCCCACCACACGTACTTTTCTCCTTATAAAGGGCCATTGGTGCATTGTGAGTTACCTGTGTGGGGGCCTGGGTTCTGGCAGCATGGAGGTGCTCAGCGTTACCTGTTTGTTCCTTAGACATTCATCAGAGAAAGACAGAGCCTCATTTAGGTGTCCTTAGAGTGCCCTCCGGAGGTCTTCAGGGCCACCTACAAGTTGCCTTTGTACAGAACTTGTACGTACACAGCTGTCCTCGAGTTAGTGGAGCTGGGTTTGAGCTCTGATGCCCGCTACAAAGCACAGCAACTGAGAACTTTTGTTAAAGCTATACAGGGTCAGAAGCATTCAAAGGAAAAAGGAGAAGGATTGCCAAAAGAAGGCAAAGAGAAAGCTCTTTTGACAAGTCTGAGCATTGGGAGAAGTGGGGTCAGAGTGATGGGGAGTGTGAAGATAACTGAAACTTGGAGTGGAGGAAGGTGAAAGATGAGGAATGAATGATGTGGAGGTGCATGCTAGAAGGTGAGGAACGAGTCGTGGTGAGTAGGGATAAGAAGCGGGAGTCCTCATTGTTCATATTCAACCGGGTCATTAACGTGCTACAGGTATAACAATCAGACACCTGCTGATGAATGCTTTCTATACAGATCAGTAGCTTGATTTGTTCTACAGATGTCTTGTATTTGCCAATCTGCTAGTGTCTGGCTATATTAAATAGTTCACTGTGCTCTCTTGTAAGGTAAAACTAACTCTTAATGAGAGCAACAGGTCTAATTAAATGGTCTGTCTTAGGATTTGCCATTGTTGTGATTAATTTCTCCAAGGTGATCAATCTTAGTAACCAGCTCAAACAAACAAGAAAAAATAGTAAGTCTTAGGTTGAAATTACTTGGAATTTAATCAATGCATAATGGTTCCCAGATGAGACTTGTGCACTTTCTCATACAAGTCTGCAGTTTGTTTGTTAACCACAGCACAGTTTGCCCATCTTTCTCTAAGTCAAAGGATAACATTTTTCATGCAGGGAAAAACATTCCACAAAAGTGACTGAAAAGCCACTCAGCCCTATCCAGACCAGGACAGGGATCTGATTGTTTCCTCACTCTAATCAGGTTCGTATAAGATTTGCTGCAGGTGAACTGAATAACAGAAATAATTTAGTGTGAAAAGAAAATCTAAGTGGGATGGTAATTCCCAATAACATAAACAGAACTTAGGGACATTACATGCACAGAAGATGATGAGATTTAGGTGCCTACCTCCCTTTTGTGTTTTTGAAAGTCTTTATCTAAGCCCTTCTTCTTCTGTTGGCTTTCCAAGGAAGCTTTATCCAACATTCTGACAAAGTAGTTGCACTGTAAAGTAGTCAAGTTGGTGTAGCTCTGTAGAGCTCTCAAAAGAGCTATGATAATTTTTGCCTCTGTAATAATCTTGAGCTTTTCCAGTTGTACTTTTGCTAGCAATGGTGGGATGTATGTGTGGGTGTGGGGTTTTTTGTTTTTGGTTTTTTTTGGTTTTTTTTTTTTTGGTTGGTGTTTTTTTTTTTTTCCTTTGCATTAGGGAGCCTGTTGTATGCTTCATATATTTAACAGCTGCCTTAAAAACAATGGACTGATTTTGTTCTTAGCTCCACTAGTCTAAATCTAGAGTAATAGCCAAAATGATTGATTCACTTAAACTGTAAATTCAGAGCATTTGGTAATCCGCTTAGCTGAGAGAAGCACTAACATTGCCATTTTTCCTGCTGCATACAAAGCTTCTACAAGGTCCTCCACCACAGCACACAGTTGCCTGTGGTTTCTCTTCTCTTATTTTGGCATCGCTTCATACTTCTTCAGTGGAATGAGTTTCAGCTTACACCAGAAGGAAGCAAAAGGAAGGCCCCTTCTAGTATCCTCAGGGAAGGCAAAGTGTATTTGCAGAGAAAATACATGGAGTAACAGGAGGAATAATGTGTTTACTTTGCCCTATTCACACAAACACTTTAATAAATATAATTGAAGAGGAAGACATTGCTGTTGGCAAACAAAGTTCTATCAAGTTCAAGTGTCTGAAAAAGTTTACGCTTTTCCTCGATCTATCTGTTTTGTAAGCTTTCATAGTACAGACCAGCGCAAACATGAGTTTCAAAGTGCTAAGAAGAGACACCACATAAGAGCACAGGTTTTGATAGAGAAATTCATTGTAAATGCCTGCCCCTAGCTACCTTTCAGAGAGAAGGGAAGTGTTGCTTAGACTTGCACTTGTGCTCCTAGGGAAAAGGAGTCACTGCTAGAAACCAGAGTTCAACAATAGATGAACTCACCCAAAATGAAGGAAAATGCCTTCTGCTTCCCTGCCTACTCCTGCTAAGGGAAAACACACATTTCTCAAATTAGAGCTCTTGGGTTTTTTCTACATCTTGATAAAGAAATTTGTCCATCTTCCTCCTATTAGCAGTTTCTTGGACCATTGCTTTTCTCTTTGTCAGTCCATCCTGAGACTAAGAAAGCTGTGTCTGTGGCAGCTGCTGGCATTGTTTGGATTGAAAAGTAATATCCTGAATAATGGTCACATATTTTTAGCTGCCTTTTAATACGATTTAGCAGGTGGAACCAGGAAAACTACCACCATGTGAACCAACACATGCTGTGTAGGCCAGGGACAGCTTTTAGATCATGGCATGTGACCTTTTTACCTAAAAGGCTTTCTCTGGAGTTTCAGGGGAACAGAGAGCAAAGGGTGATGGGGCCATTTCGGCAGAGCCTGTAGCATGGTTTGTGGACAGGTGTGTACCTCAAGGAGAAGCACAGAAGCACTCTTTCTCTCTGAGCTGTTAAGAATGCAGTAGCTATGTCTTCCAAAAGCAATTTTTGGAAGATGTAGCCCAGCTGCTGATGTAGAAGTGAGGGCGGAGAAAGCTGAATCACGGCTGCCTCTCTTCCCTGCTCTCACAGGGGGACAGAGCTGTAATTTTGCCTAATCCTTATGCAGCCCCCACTGAAAGAGGGAGAAAATATTTTACACCTTTGTCACCACTTCTGCATAACAGCCTGCTGAAAAAGGCACAAATATAAACCAGAGAGAACAGACCATGATTTATTTTCTAGGATGCTCTATATATTGAATTAAGCGATGTTTCCCTGGAAAAAAACAAAAGAAACAAAAAAACCCAACAAAAAACCAGCGCACACGTCAAATAATATAGATCATGTAGCTTGGGAAAGAACAGGAATCTTTTTTTTCACCACAATTTTGAAGCTTATTTTCATTTCAGTTTCAAACAAAATACAAAATATTATTCCTGAAATAGATGTCTAATAAATTTGTTGCAGATGTACATGGCATTTCAATTTTGCAAGACTGAAATGTTCCTACTTTTAATTCAAGAAAATAGTTATACATTGGAGTTAGAATTTGGTTTTACATTGAATAATCGGATGCTTTGACATTGGCAAGCTCTTTCCTTGGGAATGAAGCGTAGACCAAAGTGATTGAATTTTGAAGTATTTTGATTTTGACAGAATTGTATTTTCTGTTAGAGAGCTGCTTAGCTGAAGTTATTCTGACAGCCTGGAATGGTGTCACTCGAGTAAATAGAGTTCAGTAAATAAACTACTCACTTGAGTAAACAGACTAACTGTTGGCGTTAGTAGGTAGTTCTTCCCTCTAGAGGAGAACATCTTCCTTTATGCTTTCAGTATTCCAACTGTTTCATAACAGTGGAAGGATAAGAATGTTCGAAGTACCAAATCCAGAGAAAAATGTGTCTTGGAGTGATTTGCAGACAGTTTTGTGTAGACAGTTTCGTTCTTATTCATCCATTTACCTGCTCTTCTGCTCTACTCCAACCCAGTCATGCTTGCCATTCTTCTTTGTGTCTGTCCATCCCTGTTCCCTCCTGCAACCTTCCGGCTCAGACATAGTGTCACCTACACTCACTCTTCACAGCTCTGAATTTCTAATTAAGAAAAGATTTACTGGCAAACAATGGTGTCCATAGTCTCAGTTCCCTTGACGAGAGGCACAGTAGAAAGAAGAGCAAGCAGCCCATTTAACCACCAAGGTGAAGTGTGTCCTTTTCAGAGAAAAAAGTCATTCCCACTTGCTGATAAATGAACATTTATATATTTCTTCCTCAAACTGAAACTTTCAAGAAATTGTGGTCTCCTTTGATCACTTTTCCCAAAGGATAGCAAACAGTATGTTGTTGCTCACTTATGTTTCCCTGTCAGCTGGAAAGCTTGGGATATTGGAGCATATTGATAAAATGGGACTTGCTTCTTTTTTTAAAAGCAGGGCTAAACAACTTAGTCTTCCCTATGGTCCTTCTGAGGGGAGGAGAAAGCTCTCATTATGGGACAAACATCCATTTTGGAAGGGTCTAAATTTAAGGACAGAAACTAAAAAGCAACTGGAAACTGAGGCGTTAAAGAACTGTAAGCCTACATTTACTACCATCATTACTCAGTAACTTGAAGTTTTTATGGCCTCAGTTTACAAAGGCCACATATAGAAAATATGCAGCTTCCTCCAAGTTCTGTACCACTGTTGGGCCATTCACTCACTCGGATGACATCATTTAGGTCACAATCAGCCCCTAACAAAAAGAAGCTCGGCAAATTATCCTTTACGTTCAGTAAAATGCAGATGGGGGAAATAATTAGTCACGTATTTCCCCTTTTGTGAACAGCTTCCTTGTACTGCAGGAAGGGATGTCGCTCTGTAAATTAGTCACTTGCAATCTGTCATTTCTGATCCATAATGGTAAAATGACCGTCCAGTTAAACAATTTGCAGAACGCTTGAAAACCTTTGTGCTGCTATTGACTGCACATGAGTCAGAATTGCAACTGATTGCTTAATCAATCTGCACCTTGGAACCTGTGTGCCATTCCTGCTCTGCTTGGATGAAGCAGCAAGGTAGCTAAGCCTGATGTGCGTGGCCTTCTGCACTAAACGATTTCTTGAGGTTCCTGACCTCTAATCATCCTCTCCGTTCCAGGAAAACAGAATGACCTAGCTGCCTGTTTTGTCATCTTCTCCTGTGTTTGTATTGGAATCTTTTTCCACTTAAATGCAGCTAAGTCCTTTCCTAGGTAATGTGTCTCATCAGAAAAGGGCCTAGTTCACAAAAGAGAAGACATTTCTTAAAGGATAATTGTGGAAGTTCAAATTGTGAAATCACTCGGAGGTATATTAAATAATGCTAAATTAACCTGCCTTTGTAACTACCTGTGCCTGTCCTTTGTTTGTACAACATCTAAACTTGATTCTTCTCTAGAAATAATTTAACAAAAATTAAATTCTATATATGATCTATAAATAAAAAAAATATTAGATGTCTCACACTAAGAGCACTGATTGTGCATTGGTGACAGACCACAATAGGTCAGATAAAAAAAATAAAATTAACAGCTTTTGGAATTATGATCATCTGCAGTGAAAATTTGCATCAGGAAATCCCCTTTCGGGCAATGCTGTAAATGAAGAAATTCTGTCATTCGGGGGGACTCCCACTGAGTCCTTCCCAAGGGGGAAGGGTGGGAGCTGACCGCAGACAGCTTTAGACAATCCATCTGTTCCCCATCATAAGGTTATTTCTCCATCCGTGTCTTACATTGCAGCAATGTTGTGTGATTGAAGAATATTTACCACCAAGGTTATCACATTGTAACAAAGCATATGGGCACTTTAAGACCGTGAGAGGACAGCTGTGCCTGCTCTGTTGGAGGAAAGCATGCAGGTGTAGAGTATTAGTTGATGTTTTAAATAGATTCAGCCCAGTAGGAGTAGAGATGGACCCTGCTGGAAGAAATTGAAAAAGTATAGGAAGCAGGATTGTTTTTCTGGAAACTTGTGCCTTCTAACCTGCAGTCTGTTAATTTTGATGATGAGGGATGTGTAAGTTACTTTAAGTTGAACTCATGAAATGTCAGCTAAAAACTAAGCTTTGTTCTACTGGTCTTGTAGCTCTGTCATCCATCCCACGTCCCCCCTGATGATTAGGGGACTAGAACACCTCTCTTATGAAGAAAGCTTGAGGCAGTTAGGGCTTTTTAGTCTGGAAAAAAGAAGACTGTGGGGGGATCTTATCAATGCTTATAAATACTTAAAGGGTGGGTGTCAGGAGGATGGGGGGCCAGGCTCTTTTCAGTGGTGCCCAGCAACAGGACAAGAGGCAATGGGCACAAACTTGAACATGGGAGGAACTTCTTTACTTTGAGGGTGGCAGAGCACTGGTACAGGCTGCCCAGAGAGGTGGTGGAGTCTCCGTCTCTGGAGACATTCCAAACCCACCTGGATGCGTTCCTGTGCAACCTGCTCTGGGTGACCCTGCTCTGGCAGGGGGTTGGACTAGGTGATCTCCAGAGGTCCCTTCCAACCCCTATCATTCTGTGATTTTGTAATTTCTTTATAAACTGGCAAAAAAAAAAAAAAAACCCAAAACAAAACAAAACAGCCTGATAGTGAAAGAGAAAGAAGGGGGAGACTCTGTGCGCCCCTGAGCTGAGGAGCAGGTGGGTGCTTAAGGGCTTGGACGCCTCTTTCTCCTCCGGGGCCGGGGAGCGGGGGCCGCCGCCTGCGCTCCCATCCCCTCGCCTCCGCCGCAGCCCCGACCGCGGTTTTGTCCTGCCACCTCGTGGTGCCTGGTGAATCGGGCAGGTGCTGCCGAGACGGCTTTGTGCAGGAGGGAGTGAATGGGGTGGATCGCCCCGGTGTGAAAAAGGGGCTCTCTGTCAGGGTTTGGGTCAAGCTATTTTTCTTCTTAACGAGTCTTTAGCGTTAACGCGGCCACTGGGATTGCAGCGTTGCCAAGTCAGGATAAATTTCTAGTCCAATCTGCTAGAGTACGCCGATTTCTACACAGGAAAGCAGAAATTGAAGTAGTTAACTGGTAGTTTGATAAGAAAGGAAAGGGCAAAGCAAGACAGAAACAACTGAAACTCTGTCTATAAATCAAACGGGCTTTGGGCAGGGCATGAAGGGAGGGATGCTGCAGTGTTCAGCAGCGCCTGTGTAACGGCTGGCAGAGGCGGGTGGCAGACCTGGGAAACGACGAGGAGGAAGGCAGAGGTTATAATTTTCAGCAGTCCTTAGGTTTACATCAGACACATTCGCTGGCTAATGTTTGGTGGCACTTTACAACCTGAACAATACAGAAACTCCTACCATCTGTGTTCATGAGACTAAATTAAGAAATGGGATAAATGAAGTAAACAAGATCCAATAAAAAAATCTATTATCAGGAGAAGAAATTGCTTCTTTGGCAGAGTTGTACTGGCTTTGTTCTTCTGTGTTTCTTGGATTGAACCTAACTAGAAAGAGGCTATGAATGCCTGTTAGAAATATCTTGGCAGGTTCTAAGTACCTTCTTAATCCTTACCACATTAATAAAACAGTGGATACAAAAATTTTGGAAACGTATCACAATAGATAAACGAATCAATGCATGTTATAAGAGGAGTTAATTTTGCAAAACTATAAAGCTACAACATGGCTGGGTTTTTATGTTCAGGTCACACCTGTTCAACTCCAATTGCTTTACAGTATTTTGAAATTATGGTTGTTGTTTACATATGACCTCTGTATAAACTGGGGAAAGTTTCACGTAGGACAGAAATAGATGCATAAAGTCACTTGACATAGGTGCTTAGAACTCGTAGTTCAGATTACAGAAGGCAGAGAAGATAATCCACTTTGTTTCCTCCTTCATTTTCTGAATGTGGTATGTGGAAAGGGAAAATAATGATCTTGACTTTGACACTCCTAAAAAATGGGAAAAGAGGTGAGGATAAGGGAGTGTGCTGAGAGGGTCCATGACAAATATAAGGAGGGAACAGTGGGAGAGGAGAGCTGCTATCACTCAGCCTGATCTTCCCTCCTCACTGGGCAGAGCTTTCCATTGCCTGGAATCTACTGGGAATTTGGGAATTATCATCTGAGCTGCGAATGTTGCGTTAACTTTCATAGTTTTTTTGAAAAGTGTGATGAACTATTGATATTTCATTGGAAAAATTGTTCCAACAAAACAGTCCTCCTGCCTTTTACTACCAGTTGGCAGGCTGTGGTACAGTTCTGTCTGTTGTACCTGACAGGACTAATTCAGAAGACTTTCAAGAGGTGTAAGGCAATTACAAGCAACATTTTTAGACTCCATTCATAATGATGGCTAACTGTAGTTGCCGTACCACATGCTATTGTTGTCAGAGGTAATCACTGATATGACAATGAGGGAACTCCCTTTCAATTTATACTTAGAAAGCTTAGGAAAATTTCAGTGAAGTTTGGGTGCACCCTGGGAAGACATGAAGATACGAAGCCGTGTATCAATCAATCAAAAAACCCCAACACTTAAGTCCTTAGCACTTTTGCAGGTTTATGTATTGTTCTTATTAACATTTTAAATAATGGAGACAGTAATGATGATATGACTAGGGAAGGAATGGAATCTTCTTGCAAAGATATCTTCTCTGGTGCTCAGCTTACTCTCTTCTGAGAATTGCTTGCATCTCCGTCTCTTCTCTTTCTCCTCGTGGAGCACAAACATTTTGATCATGCTTGTCCTTCTTACTGATCTTTATGATAAGCCTGCTTGTTTTCCGTTTCTATTTTCCTGCTTTACCCTTCCTGAGAAACTTGTTATCCATACAAAGACAAACAAGGCAGTGCTCTAAATGTCATCAGTACAAAAAAAAAAAAAAAAAAATAAAAAAAAAAATAGTCCTGTAAGAGGCAGAAAATGGTTGGGGAACATGAAAAAAAGAGAGATCTAGCTTACTAAAACTCAGTGTAAAAGTTAGAAGACATAGGAACGCTCAGATGTATCATTTGGAAATTAATATATAGAACAGGACAGGAGATACAGGAATGACAGGAATATCAGAGAAGTGACTAAGAGCATTTGTGGAAGACAAATTGTAGTATGCCATGGAGATGTGAGGAAGTCTGTTGATAATTAAAGTTAATGTGAAAGCTGCCTATAGCTGATAAAAATCAAATACATGCAATTCCTTCTAGCTATTGCTAATATTTATTCAGAGCTTACATTAGTAACTCCAAAAAGCAAGATTTGACATAATGATGACTGTTCATACAACTGTAACTCTGACCTTTGTGATACGATTTATTGCAATAATTTGGAAACAAATATATTATATCTCCTAACATTCATTTTTTGTGTGAACATAAACTTTTCAGAGACAAGGGAAGTCCTAGCTTGGCTTCCAATGCTCTGGCAATGATTGTGATCCAATTCCTACAAAGCAGAGAAAAAAAAAAAAGAGTACAACCACTACTTAAACAACACACCTGACCTTAGCCTCCAGCATCTTGTGTCCTGTCTCTTTTTTTTTCATAAGCCGTAGCAAGATGTTGTGATAAAACAGGCGCGTGATTTGAGATACTTTACCATATTGTTTGTGTACATTATTTTCATTGCAAAATATAACAATCTCCCATACTTAAGTGAACGTATAGAAAACATCCATTGCCATATTATATGCTTTAATTTCATGTGAATGTAACAGTCACAAACGGCTGATTATGACTTTTGTGTCTACTGTACTGCAAAGGGTTTTAAGAAGAGATGTTAAATAAATTTATGGTCTCTTTTTTCCATGAAACACAGAGTATATTTCTCTAGTACTAAGAATTGTCCTAACACCTTTTCCTTTGAGTTCAATAGCTTTTCCACTGATTTCAGTGGGAATAATTAGATTAATATGAAATAGTATTTAATTTTAGTAATATAATTCATAAATACATACATAATCTGCAATAATATGCATTATAAATATATAAAAAAAATTTCTATTTCTATCAAATTTCTATTAAGATTCAAGTTTGGACCTGTAAAATAAGAGTGTGGTGGGTTGACCCTGGCTGGACACCAAAGCTGCTCTATCACTCCTCTCAGCTGGACAGGGGAGAAAAACATGACAAAAGTCTCATGAGTTGAACTAAGGACAGGGAGAGACCACTCAGCAATTACTATCATGGGCAAAACAGGGTAAATTAAATGACTTGGGTAAATTAATTTAATTTGTTACCAATTCAATCAGAGTATGGTAATAAGAAATAAAACTAAACCTTAAACCTTCCCTCCACCCCTCCTTTCTTCCTGGGCTCAACTTCACTCCTGATTTTCTCGCTGAGCGGCGCAGGGGGACAGGGAATGGGGGTTGTGGTCAGTTCATCACACATTGTCTCTGCCACTCCTTCCTCCTCAGAGGGACAACTCCTCACACTCTTCTCCTGCTCCAGCGTGGGGTCCCTCCCAAAGGAGACAGTCCTCCCTGAACTTGTCCAACGTGAGTCCTTCCCACGGCCTACAGTTCTTCACAAACTGCTCCAGCATAGGTCCCTTCCACAGGATGCAGTCCTTCAGGAACAGACTGCTTCAGCATGGGTCTTTTCCATGGGGTCACAAGTCCTGCCAGCAAACCTGCTCCAGCATCGGCTCCTCTCTCCACAGGGCCACAGGTCCTGCCAGAAGCTTGCTCCAGCACGGGCTTCCCATGGGGTCACAGCCTCCTTTGGGCATCCACCTGCTCTGGTGCTCCTCCATGGGCTGCAGGTGGATATCTGCTCCACCATTAATGCCCATGGGCTGCAGGAGGACAGCCTGCCTCATGATGGTCTTCACCATGGGCTGCAAGGGAATCTCAGCTCCAGTCCCTGAAGCACTTCCTGCCTCTCCTTACTCACTGACCTTGGTGTCTGCAGAGTTGTTTCTCTCTCATATTCTCACTCCTCTCTCCAGCTGCAGTTGCCCAGGTTTCTGCCCTGCCCTCCTGCCCAACCCCTTAAGTATGTTATCCCAGAGGTGCTACCACCATCGCTGATGGGCTCAGCCTTGGCCAGCTGTGGGTCCGTGTTGGAGCCGGCTGTCATTGGCTCTATTGGACACGGGGGGAGCTTCTAGCAGCTTCTCACAGAAGCAACCTCTGTAGCTCCCCTGCTACCAAAACCTTGCCGTGCAAATCCAATACAAAGAAGAACATGCAAAGATATCTACAGCAGAGTAACATCTGGAGGAATTGTTTTGATTAAACTACTATTGAATCATGGAGGAATTAGCCCTGCTAAAGAATTTTAATTATGATTCCATGGATTTAACATTTGTCTACACTTCAAGATCACATTTGATTTTGTTGGCCTTCTGGGTTAGAAAAAGAAATGAGAGAGGTTGTTGGAACGATATTCAGTCTGTTCTGCCAACTCTTGATTCCCAGAGCAACCCATGCTCAGGTAAAGAGGGTCATTACGTCAATAATTAGCTTGAATTTTCCAGGAAGAAAAAGTAATGTACATGTTGTCAGGTCTAAATATGCAATGGGAACAAAATTCTGCAGCTATGCCAAGACTAACAAGTGATAGAAGTGGAGATCTATTTTTAAGACAAATAGGATTGTTCAGTACCCTTATTCAACATATGATCCCACTTGTCTTCTGATAAGTTTCTTTTTTTTTTTTTCATTGAACTCACACTTGGTATTAATTTTCTCCCATATTAATCATAACCTTTATTTCCGTCTTTCTATTTTCAACCCTTTTTCCAATGTATTACACGTGCTCTTTTAATACAATTTTCTACCCTTGCTTTCTCCTTCTTAAACTCGATTCAGCTTTATTGTATTTTATACAGATAGATTATAGATACAATAATATGAGGAAGAAATATTTTGACAAAAGAAAGTGAAGTTTAATATTCCTCTCTCTTTGCATTTTGTTTCAACAAGATAGCAGCTCTTGAAATGAAAACTACAGCTGAATTTCTTTTGTTACTCCCAGTTGCTTTATTTCAGGCCCACACTGAATTTACTACAGCAAAATCTAAGATTGCTGAAGATGGTGTTCGTCAGAAAAGTTGAAAATGAAGGCTCCTGACACCGCAGAGCAATTCTTTTTTGTATCCCTAGTCACCTTTGCAAACCTTAATTCAATTCCTCAGTCAACCATCCTATGTAATGAGACCTGGGCTGGAACTTTCCATATTGATTTGTGTGAACTCTCTTCCTCTTGGGACTTATTTATTCTCTTTCCCCTGACTTCACTTTCTATTTCTATTGTTTCCCTGATCTTTATGTGTCTGTGTTTTTTGTACTGCTCTGTTTTTCCCTGCTGCTCATTGTGATAAGAACTGTGGCATTATTTTATTTTTCTAGCTGTCTATGTGAAAAGACCTCTCTTCTATTCAAATGTGATCTTCATGCATAAATAACTTTACATTGGGGTAAATTTAAAAGGAAAAAGTAGCTGACATTTATGTATAATGAGGGAACCAAAGAACAGTTCAATTTTTTTTTTTTAATGTTATATCAGAGAATTCTAGAAGAAATGTTGAAATATATCTGTTTGCTCAGCCTGTCCCTAACAGTGTGAGATTACTCACTTCCTACATGCCTACTTCACGTGAAAACTGGTGCAGTATTTCCAGTTCTTCCCCCACTCTGCTCCATATGGCATTGTTAAATGTAGGGTTTTTTTTTCCAAAATGTATCTGATATCTTACATTTATGAGAGTCCATTTAAAACAAAATTGACTTTTTCATAAAATTATTTATTATTTTGGAAGTTAAAACTCACAATAAGATTTTTTTTTTTATTTTTTGTCATTACAGTATCATTACAAAATTTGTGAAGGTTTTCAAAGCTGTCAACCTCCCTAAGAACCAGGAACATCAAGTAGATCTAGTTTCAACTCAACCTCATCTTCTGCTCCTTTGTTCCTTTGTACGCATCTGCTCTGTGATGTGTATTAAACTTCTAGATACTCTGTATGTGTACGTATTATCTCAAATCTGTGCATTCCAGAAATATGTTTTTGCCACTAAATTTTCTTGGCCGTTACTGTTATTAGTTGTTACTGTGGTGATGCAGGAGCTCTGGTAGTGGATTAAAAACTCATTGTGGTAGGACCACTTCAAATACACCATAACAACATATTTTTTGTTCTAAAATTTTTGTAGTACCCTCATTACCCGGACTAAGGTATAGCACTACACTATACACTCTCATTTCACATCCCGTCTAGTAAACTGTGGGGGGTCTCAAAAAGCTGGGACCACCTTCTGACTGACAGCAGCACAGGGACGATATTCCTTCTTTTGTGTTAGTACTAATTTACTGGTATATCCATGGTCCAGCAAGGAATGAGAGCAGAGCAATGCCTAAGACTGTGAAGTAAAGGGAGCAGGAGAATGAGTTATTAAGCAGCAGTCAAGAGGAATTACATTTTCTGAGGTTTAAAGAAGAGACCTGTGAACAGATCTAGGAGTTAATCATGGATTAACACTGCTGGGATTGAGGGAGTCAGCTAAGGCTCAGTGAAGCTTGTGCTGGGTAGTGTTTAAAGGCATTATCTCACAAAAGATGGGCATTGCCAGGGAAAATGTAAGCAAGGACTGCAATTATTTGCATTAAAGCAGCATGACTAATCTGCAGGTTTTGCTGATCTGGGATAGGACTGAGGTTCCCAGCCTGATGCTAAAAAGGGTTTGTGCGAATTTCCTACTCGTGGATTGTTTCTGACGGCCTCTAAGGCTTGTGTTGTGTGACCCCCTCCTTACAGAGTTAAGCAAAGGGACTGGATGTACACACCAGAGGGGATTTTTGTGTATTATAATGGATTATATAAGAGTGAAGGAAGCTAGGACTCCAGTGCTTTCACTTGCATACAAGTCTGTATTTCATCCTTTCCCAAGGATGTAGAACTGTCAATCTACAATAATTTTTTTTAGCGGATTCTTCTGAAACATGATTTTTACTGATTATTAATCCATGTTTTATTTACGAATCTGTCTACTGAGTAAATGTTTTTCCATTGGATATAGTTTCTAAATACTCATTAGTCTAAGCAAGCAGCAATGCAGTGGCTTAGCTGAATGTAATTATGTATGAGTGCTTCAGTTCTGGGTTTTGGGTTAACCCTGGACAGAGCTAAAAGCGTAAGCACTGTACTTTTCAGATGCTCTGCTTTGGAGTGAGACCCTATTGTCCACCTTCCCACACTGTACCTTCAGGCTCTGCCTAATGCTGCTGGCAACAGTCCTCAATAGATGTTAGAAATCTGTGAGAGACTTAAAAAATAATAATACAATCATTTACAGAAAGCCTATCCACGGTGCCTGGCTAACGCAAGAAATTTTATCAGCTCTGAGGAGCTGATGCTACATTTAAAGTAACTATAGGAGACAGTAGAGATAAAGGGTAGGAAGGTCTTCTGTCTCAGCATAGGCACCTATAAATTAGTTATCTAACTTGAGGCTAGCTGGGCTACATTCCCTTCAGAGACACTTCCTGGGAATGACTTGTCTCAATATAAGATAGATAAATTAAACAGTTCCAAAGTTAGATGAGTCCCACGCTGAATAAATGTATTTGTTGTTTGTTATTCAGGTCCCAAGACTTACTGTACCGGGGATGGCTAAAATAACTTTCTTCCCTTTCCTCTCCACCCCCTCTGTTCCCAGTATGTACTCGCTGAGAAAAGGCACAAAGACTCCTTTTAAATGTCGATCTTGTTCCACTTTTGCCCTTGACACTTGTCAGTGTCTGAATGGCTGTAGACTGTTTTGAATACTGCTTGTTATGATGTTTGGTGTTTTGTGGTCTGTATGGCAAAATTTGTCCTATGTAGAATTTTAAGAGCTGCTTCTCTGGAAATCCTTGTTTCTTTCTGTTACTCCTTGAGTAATACTCCTTGAGGTATTTATATTCTGATGTTACAATATCTTAAATGTTAGGTATAAATGCATTTCTTAAAATAAATATACATGCAGTGACTAACAGGGCATATTTCAAGATATATGTTCTACCTTCTACAGCAGGGCTGGCAACCCTCAAGAGTCATTTGCCATGGAGTTAAGGAAAGAAAAGCTTAAAGTGAAGGGTTCCAGTAGCAAAGGGCTCATGGTTTGGAGATGTCACCTTTCAGAGAAGGGAAAAGCAGCTGATGAGGCAGTTGTCTCCTGGAAAGCAGGTTCTCCCAGTTGCCAGTGGGAGCCAGGACACCACCGATACATCTGAGTCAGAACAAGGTGCTGGTCACCTCTGGAAGAATCTTCCAGTGCTGTCTAGAGCTGCAGCTCCCACATAAAGCTAAATATGGAAGAGGCAGCATTGCTTCCAATCCCCAGGCATGTGGCAGACCAGGGGAAATCCTTCGTGTGCTGCCCCTGTCACCTCTGCTAGAGGCTCACACATGTGGCAATGCCTATTTTGTGGAGATGTTGTATCTAAAATACATTTGGCCAAAGTTTTCCAAGCTGTATAATTGGTTTGCTGTTGTAATTTGCAAATTAGTAAGAAAAGTCCAAACTTGGTAGTAGTTACTTTGTTCATAGTGTATGAATTTTACAGTACTGTCTTGTTATCTAAGAACTGAGGTACAAAAGAATAGGGATAGAAATCAAAGGGAATATAACAGAACAGAAGATTTCCTTCAGATATCACACTGTAAACATGTTTATTGCACTGTCCTTATCACCACAGGTATATGATCTCCCGCAGTGTAAGCTGAAGTTTATGACCTTTATAATAAATTACAGAAAACAAGAGGGGGGATAGTAAAATAAAGCACATGAATTCTTCAACGTTGTCCCAGAAGGAATTTCTCTGAATGTGTTTCATCCTTTACTTCCTTTCCTCCCTGTCTGCTTCAGTTCCCCAGTGCAGGAATCCTTTCTCATTACAGCAGCTGCTCTGATTAAAAACTCATTGGGTGAGGAGGATATCTCACTTCTCAACAAAGGGGAACACACGCAGAGCTGCGCCACCTCTGATCAGCGTTGTGGTAGCCTCCAGCTGTCGATCATTCTCATTTGTTTAGTCACTGAGCTCAGCAGGATTACTGGCGTGCTTAAAGTTAAACAAAAATGCAAATGTTTGCAAGGTCAAGGCCCAAGAGGCTTTTAAAAAGCACAGACTGTTACTTGCTTCTGTCAGGACAGAATAATTTGGGGCATTTATTACTCAACATGAGAAACACAATCATCATTGTCCCTGGTAGTATAACTAGTAGTAATAATCAGAACTATCTGTTAGTTCAAGGAAACTAGCAGAACTGTAGCCTGAAAGGCCCAAGCTTTGTCCTTCAATCTGTAGTTTAATACTTTATCAGGATGTTAGAGTCACATCTATTTGCACTGTTTTGTCTAGAAGGTCATTAAACTGATTCCAGGCTCCAGAGCAGTGTGAACTGTTGATCTTCAGCCACTTTCTAGTGTTTCAAGTCTTGAAGAGATTGGTTTCTCTGTAAATGGAGTTTTTTTAAGTCCTTGGGTTTTTTTAGTCCTTGTTGGACTTTTCCTATTTCTTTTTGTGATGAAGGAACCGTTGTTTGTACTGCTTAATGTCAATCTCAAACTACCTTATTTCAAATTACACAGTTGAATTAATTTGTGGAGAATAATTTTCTTGCAGATTTTGTAACTAGATGCTAATAAATTCATTCTGTGCTCTGTATGTCAACCTTTCTCTTTCCTAAACTTAATTGAGAATGCTAGACTACACTAGAAAAATAACTAAAAGAGAGCTGTTAATATGGAAGTGTTTATCTGCAACATACCTCAGAATAATGTATTGATGCAACATTCGGTGAGGAGAAGATAAAGAGCAAAGTGGAATTACAAAAAATCATCTTTCCTCAGAGTTACAGCAGCATTAGCAGATAACTAAAAAAAATCCAGAAGGATTTTAAGATCTTTACAGTATGTTGTATGTTACTATCACAAAAGCAAGATGACAGAGTAAAGAAAAATATGAAAAATCCTGAAAAAAAAATGAAATTCTTCACTACAACTATAAATGGAAACATCAACCAGCTGCCTAAATCAGCTAAGACTCCTACTCCTTTTACCCAGTTAGTTCAGTAGATGTAGGAATTCTAAAAGTTTGTGGGTTTGGATGCTTCCCACTTGTATTCTGATTTAAGGATATTCCTGGGGTATCTGAACTGGGCCCACTGAACTCCATCAGCCATGGGTGTTGGTTGATAAGGTCAGCCAGAAACTCCTGAGCCCGTTAAAAGGTGCTGTACGTGTCAGAGCAGTCTTTCTAGTGACATCTTGCAATATTTTTCCTTTCAAATCTCACGGAGTAGAATTAGCTGCTCACTGCCCACTGCGGAGGCCTTTCATAATCTTTGCAAAAGTCTCGATCTGTCCAATGTTATAGATAAGCCTCTGCATTAAATCAAAGTAGTGGTTTCTCCATTCCTGTGAGGTTTATAGAAGTTACTGTTTCCCAGTTGGGACAGAGTCTTGCTTGATTTTCCTGCGTGTCTGATGAAGTAAAGGTGGGCTCTTTAGGAAACAGCACAGGGGCATTTGGAACATGCACACTTACTAACTGATGCCTGAGCTCACATCTTTGCTCAGCAACGGTGTTCCCTTTGCCTGCAAATTTTAGAACAGAATAGAATCCTGTTTCCAGCATTAAAGTGTCATAAGACAGTGGCATTATAGCTCTGTAAAATGTTTTGATTTTTTTTTCTTTAACCTGCAACGTTTATTTTTAAAAGTCAGTAAAACTGAAATAATTAGAAAATATGTATACTGAATCTATTTTCCCCCTCTACTTTTTTTCTGCTTTTAGTTTATATACTTTATATAGTATCTAGGAGGTAGGAACTTGGATCGGTTCTAGCGTGCACTGTATACATAAAGATGATACCTACCCAAGGTTTGTACATCCTAAATGTAGAATAATAGGCTAGCAATATAAAGAAAGAGTGCAGGTGAGCACGAGAAATAAGGGGATCCCATTCGTCTCCCACACCACAAGGGGAATGGAAGCTTCTCTTCAGAGAGAAGAGCTGGTTGCTCTGTCATGATGCTCTCCCTTCCAGCAGCTCCTGGCCTGGCCAGGGCAAGAACACATTGATGTTTCCCAGAGTAGGAGGTTGACCTGGCAGGGTGCAGAGGATTCCCAGGCTGCCCTGAACTCTGCTGAGTTCAGGATTACTGCAGAGCTGGCCTTGGATTTGTATAGTTTTAACTCCCTTCTAGCATTAATGTAAGGAAACAACATGTTCTTGGAAGTGATTAAAATTCAGGTTGTATTTCTGATGCTGTTGGTACTAGTTCCTGGCTAAATTACAGCACATGAAAATACAGCCTGGCCTACCTGCATTCACCTGTGGGTACAAGAGGATGAAGTAGCCTTCATTTCTATCTTAATATATTGCATAGTGTTCCTGGCAATGGTAGATGTGTGCTGCTTTCCAACCCAGAGGGGTCCATATTTCAGCGTGAGTGCAGTGATCCATATACTGTTATTATCACACCATACAACGCAATCTCTAAAGCACCGTGGGGACCATCTTTCTTGGATGAAAGGCATTATAAAAATGAAAGGTATGTTCATAACGGTTTGCAGTAGAATACCGCATTAGCATCATGGGGCTACAGTGATGGATTAAGGGAAACCATTGCCCTCAAAAAGAAAAGGCTTGAGTGAGTTATGTACTTCCTTCTCAATGCATTCAGAGTGTGCATATATTAAGAGTAGTTTTGGCAGATTCTGGCAGAGGGCGGAAAAAGTCACAGGGAGGTGACCAGCTTTCGATAATAGCTTATTAATGTTATTTGTCATACTCATAACTCTCTTTGAAGTACATGCAGAGATGGCGATTTGCTGATGGGCAGAGGGGAAAACAGAGCAGCAACATAAGAAAGGAAATGCAATTTTAAATGTACTTGATTGAAAGAAAACCTGACGAGAATTATCCTCCTGAATTATTCATGTGCTTTTAAGACATCTCCATTAAATGACTTAACGGGAGGTCACAGTTTGAGCAGGGGGACAGAACTAAGAATACGACACTATCTTTAGCCTCACAGCCTATAACTTTATTCCCAACTGACAGCAGTGAATGCTTTTATGGAATAAAACTTCCTGCGGGACTATACGAGCTGCAGTAAAACTTTTGTGGGGAGCGTTTCCCTAAGAGAGAAACACACAGGGAAGTCTGTTGATAGGCAGATGGCGAACTAGGGAGGTGGGAGATCTTGGTTTGTTAGTTGTGCTCCAACACAGAAAGAGTCAGAACATCCCAGATGAGTTTCAGAAATAGTTTTCTCTCTTTATCTCATTAAAAGAAGTCAGAAGTCTTGGGTTTGCTCCAGCTGGGAGCAGAGGATGTTTTTGTGACCTCAGCAAGCAGGAAAACAAGTTTCCTGTTCTACTTTATTCTTCCCAGGGCTGATCATCCTGGAGTGGGGACACAGTCATATCAGCATTGTATACATAAAAAAGTATCTAACTGGTTCATAACAGGGATTGAGTTTTAATATTAAACTTTTTCTATTCTAAATTGCTGGTCAGAAATGACCTTCCCCCCCCCCCCCCCCCCCCCCCCGGAATAAGAACAACTGAAATATGGCTTTGCTGAGCACAGGAAAGTGCTTCAGGAGGCTGGATTGCACTGGAGTCAATCTGCATCCCAGATTCTCTCATCTGAGGAGGAAGTGTCCTTTAGAAAACTCCATGAACACCCCTGGCACAGCTGCTTGATGAGGTTAAGTGGAAGTCGGGCTGTGACCTTTCCCAGTTCCTTCCTTTCCACAAGGAGGAAGGAATATGTCCTTCCTCTGCTGTCCTCTCCATGGCATTGCCAGGCAACAAAACAGGAGTAAGAAATATCTTAAATCTTCTAACATTCCCATCCAAGTATGTAGATCAGATCAGAAGCTGGCCTGCCCCAAGGGAAAAAAAGGCCCAGTGAATTAAGTATTGAGCAGTGTAATTTATTCCCCTGCTGCATGTCTTTGCAGGTTTAGGTTCAATAATTATCTGCCCACTGTTTTTCTTTCACTGTCAAGATATTCTATAACTTTCACTTTTTAATCTCAACCCTCAGGCTATCCATCATCCCCCAGATCCACATGGTATGTCCATTGTTGCATTTTCATTTGTTCCTTCTCTTCCTCTACCTTTGACTCTTATTGATTTTTGTAACATTCAGTTAATATTTCAGTATATTATTAGTTTGTGTGACATTTTACAATCCATGCAGTTAAATCACAACAGGCCTCTTGAAATTACTGGGCATGTAAGTCAAATAATTAAGCTAACTTGCAAGGGAGAAACTGGCAGAAAACCAACACAGACACTTTTGACCCTGTGGAGGTAATCACTTTTTTGTGTCTCCAAAATACCTCAAGGTACAGGGGGTTTTTGGTTTTAATTTTCTTTAAATTACTGAGGTCCATAGGTATTCTCAAAAATGCCTACTACATGTCATATGCATATTTAACTGTCTACATGGTTGAAAATTCATCCTTAATGTATTTCTGTCCTGGTAAGGGAGCCAGACGTTGTGGTAGTTCACTGATGTAGGGTTTCCTCATGCTGGATCAAAGCATTTCCCTCTGGGCTTTCACCAGCTGTCCCTCCGCTGGCAAAGAGGCATTTGATCACTCGTACCTCCATGGGGAGGAAGGGGCAAATAGCAGCTAGGGAAGATTGTAGTTACAAGTTTGGTACAGTAGAGATAACCCTATCGGACAGGTAAGGTCTTCTGTTTTGGGGTTTTGTTTTGTGAGCAGTTATTAATTAATTTTTCTAGATCTGTCATATGGGAACATGCCATCTACAACACACTCTTTCAGCCTTACATAGATATGGGGCATAAACATGATATATATCTGTTCTTTCAGCTAAGAAAGCATTTGTTTTAAGGTCAACCCTTCTATGCATTATATCGAATATTATATTTCTCACTTATGCAGAATTGAACTCTTATTTCTTATGAAAAAGATCTTGCACAAGCAATACATAAAAGTTATTATATTATACAGCAGCTCTGTACACACATAAAATTAGTTATGTAGCCTGAAGGAGAGGGATTTCTATTTCCAATGACAATATTCTGCTCAGGAAGGTTTGTGTTTTCTCCCCTTTTGCCAATAGATGGCAATATGTTACAGACGTGGAATTACAAAACCCAACTTCAAACCTGCTTTTTTTCCAAGAGGTTTTTTGAAAGATTAATCGATCTGCATAGATACGAAATGCAGGAAAACCATGCTAAAATTTATTCAAAATCACCTTTTTTTTTTTTTTTCTTTTCTTCTTTTTTTGTGTATGCCTCTAATTCAATGGGAATGTATTGCAGGGAAAGCTGAACAAAAGAACTTTCTCCAGGATGCAACATTAAGTATAAATTTTAAGCAAAGCATAAGAATTACTACATAATTCTTTCTTATGTGAGATTCAAGTACCTGCTTATAATGTAATCACTGAAAATGTTATGGAACTTGTAAAGGCATTACAGTAAAGTCAGTATTTAAAAATGAGAGGGAAGAGTGATGTGAGAAAAGGAGTAAAATTATGTCTGGGGGAGGGAAGGAGATGAATAGAGACAGAGGTTTGTTTCAGTTCTTAGCAGGATCTTCTCTGATAAAATGAGTCTTTATCCAAGTTTTTACAATACTGGGATGGGTACTAAATTACCAATTGCTGAATGCTTGAATGTGCTGAACAGTATGAATGGAGGGGTGGTAGGAAGTATTTCTGTTTCCCTTATTTTCCGGTGTGACCTTTGCCGGTCCTTTAGGTTTTGCCCCAACGTCATTACTTGATTGCATTTTGCTTATGGGCTTCAGGGGAAAAAAAGGACACTATGGCTTTTTCATGGCATTGGAAATCTGCTAGAGGATGCGTCGCTGCTTTTCTGCACCCTTTGGGGAACTGCAGCGGCACAACCTTATTAGAGTAGACAATGAGCTGCACCAGGGAAGTGAGCCTTTTGTGTATTAAAATGCTCTTTTCTGTCATACTTGGTGTTGTTAGAAGAGATATAAGTAGCAGCTTTGTAAATTAGAGGACAAAAATATTCAAAGAGCAAAGCGAACATGTCCAGTAGAATATGTATGTTGATTATAAACTCTCTGCATTATGCCAGCATTCATTTTTTTATTGTAAGTGGAAAAAGAAGCCACAATGAGGTGGAATGAAGACCATCATGATATTTAGCTAAATAATCAGGAGAAATCTTGTGTTTTGGAGGAAACAAGTCATGCGATGAAAGTAATGTGGAATTCCCTTTACTTTAGATTAACCCACATGATCATTTTTATTTTTTTCAGTAAGATTGCTTGTTTTAGTTACAGCTGTTTGGATTTCACAGGATCTGTTTGCTGTTGTTTGAGATATTTTCATATTTGGAAGGGTTTTAAAAATCATTATTTTTATGTCTATTTGGAAGTATGTGATCATGAAAGTATAAATTGAACTTTAAAAGCCCAGTCAGTTAAAAAAATCAATTTTCAAGACCTGTTAATTGTTTCTTCTGTATCAAATTTGCCCAGTTTAAAAGTCAAAAAAAGGGTTTTTTATAAACTGTATGCACTGAAAAGAAGATAAAATCTGTTGTCTGAAGAGCAAGGCTCTGCTCTTTTTGCTTTGCAAGCTGTCACCAGAACCAGAGATTACAGAATTGGAATTCAGCTGACAGGTTTGCTAATGGTGCATAACACGAAATAAAGGAAAGACTTTCTGTAGTAGTAATACACTGACTTTACACAGCAGTCAGCTAGAGGTATTCCGGAAATTTTTGACAGGTCTGGGGTTTTGGAGCAGACTCATTAAAAAACTAAACTTATTATTCAAAGCTGGTTTAAAATCATCAAACCATTTGGATTTGGAAAACTGAAATGGAATCTAGAGATATATTAGTATCATAATTGCCGATGATTAAAAAAAAATAATTTCAGAAAATACCAAATATGAAAGATAATTAGGAAGAACACATTTGTTGAACTCCAAAGATGTTCAAATTTTTAATTTTTCACGTTTAGTTAAAAACGTATCGTAATTTGAAAAATTCTGCAGTATATAGTATTGTAATCTTTAAATCATGGGGGAACCAAGAAAAATGTCTCTGAGCTCACTAACTGAAAACTGAACGCATTTATTTGTTTATTAATTTTTTGAGGAAAAATAGCTAGTAATTCAACTGTACATCCATCAAGAATCTGGCCCTTATCTTATCATAGCACAAAAAAAGAAAACCTTTTGAGCTGGTTGCCTTGTATTAAATTTAGAGATCTGACATACGATTCCTAGTTCCCTCTAAATCCACTCATCTAGAATTTTGCTCCCTCAAACAATAGAGCTTTGAACAATAACCTAACCTCAAGCGGTAGAGACAGAATTGCTTGCTATTTGCAGAGCTCCCATACTTCATAGAGTCGGCTAGATTGGAAGGGACCTTTAAAGTCATCTGGTCCAACCATTAACATAACACTGTCAAAACCACCACTAAACCATGTCCCTAAGCACCACATCTACCCATCTTTTAAATACCTCCAGGGATGGAGACGCACTGAACTGTGTTGTTAAACTGTGCTTTTTTCAGGAGGCTCCGCAATAAGTGCAGTTCAGAAGGGCTTTGAGATATCTATTGCTGTTCACCTTCTTAGGTCCATAAAGCCCACACACGCTGAGTCCTGGGGAAGGTGATTTTCACTCTTCAGATTGCTGGGCTTTGTTATGTTGGCAGAAAGTGACACAAGATTGTGGAACACAGTATGTTGCTTCTTCCTCAGCTGCATGAACTCGAGGCCTCTTGGGAAAGGGAAAAAAAGGGAAAAAAAACCCAAAAACAAAAAAACCCTTAATGTTGAGGCTGCAGAGAGTAATAAATTGGCAAGTTGAGGGACAAACCATATAGAAGAGACGGGAATCCTTCCAACTGAAAACTGAATCTATTCTTCAAAAGTGAGTCTTGCAAGGTGCTCTGACTCCAATGAGCAAATCACTTAAACTCATTTCCCTGTGGGAATACTTGCATGCTTAAAGTTAAGCTTTAACAGTAAATACTGTGCTGCATTAGATAATGTAGAAGTGAATGAAATTGCTTTCAAAGCCTAAGTCAATCATGACACATAGTATTTCTGTGATTCTTGCAGCAAAAATGCTCTGCACCAGTGGATGTCACTGTGTGCACCCAGGCAGAGGAGCTTAATGATGCTGCAGATGAATTCTTGCAGAGGATGCATGGGGAAAAAAAAGATACGTTTGTGGTTCAAATTGGTACTCACTTGCTATGCACTAAAAGATAGGAATATAGCAGTTTTGAGAGTTTTAACTCCCCCACCCAACCCCCCCAAAAGCAAACAACCCCCCTTTTGTAATTTATCTTGAATTTTTTTCAATGTGTTTTATCATCCTAAGTCATGTATCTCCAGTTCTTTTCTATCTAGAACAAGCAAGATAAAAATAACAAATGTACAGCTAAAGCCAGTGATAAATATTGCTGTGTTCATAAAGTTTCTGGTTGTGCTGTTACAAGTAGGAGAGTTGATAAATTGAGAAATCCCTGAAGCACCATTTAGTACCCAGCACAGAAATTTTATTTATGTAGATAAATAGCACTCCTTTAATGCGGTAAATTTGTTAGAGTGAAATCTGTGTGGTTTCAGTATTTGTAATGTGAGCATTTCAGAAGCGTAAGTAGCAGTTTATGCAAATAGGTCCCAAACTCATCAGTTTTACCTACCTTATTATTGATATCTATCTTCATTGAAGCTATGTACTGAGTGCACTTCATTAAGGCTGACAAGCCAAAGGCTGCTCCTTCTCCCTGGGAATTGCCATCTTCTTTACAATGCAAAAGCCATTAAATGAGCCTTTTACAGTAAGTCAACTCTCTCTGCTTCTCTCCCCCAATGGGGGGTATTTTTTTGTTTTTATTTTATCCACAAATCCTGCTTAAAGAGACACAGTAAGATTCTTTACAATGAAAAACATTGCACCTTTGTCCTTCCTCAGAGGAATGTATTTATTCCCCAAGGTCCTAAATACACGATAAAATATTAACCGTGACCTTGTAGTTAAACCCTGTGTGGGAAGTTGTACATACACATTTTTTAACATCCATTGCAAAGAAATGTTTTTTTCTCTCCATTGCCTCTAAAAACATTTTATTTTTTCCTACAACACGTTACAATGGACTTGTTATATAGTGATATTTAAAGGTAAAACAAAGCAAAGTTCTCTATATATAATGGTCTGGGTACAGCTGCTGGATGAAGGAGATTTTAGTCACAGGTCTGGTGTTTGTACAAGCTTTGCTAGAGCCTTTTCATACAGGTTTCTTGCTCGATCACTTCATGTATGGTCACATGTGAGAGAAGGACTTCTTTTAAAGGACAGTTCGGTATCTTGGCTGAGCAGAAAATGATTTCTTTTGATTTGATATCAACAATAACTCCTGATGTAGAAGGGTAATACAAACACATTTTTGTTTTGTACAAGCCAGGCCCCTCCCTCCCTTAAGAAATCCACTCCTGTTCTTGCTTTCTCATGTGTGTACTTCTGTGTGCTGCTTTAAATATACAACTGTTTCTGTGTCTGTACAATGATACATCAGCAGCTTGAGATGGGATAAAGTATTTTAATTTGATTTTTTAACAACAGTTCTTATAAGTACATGCCAAAATGTTAAACAACTGCTTTCTTCCCGATTCTCTGCTGAAGCCCTAGATGCAAGCTCTTGCTGTTACTACCTAGGCTGACCACATTAGAGGCACTGTAAAGCACTGCAAAGAGTGAATTGGTGCTTTTGATGTAGATCTGAAACTTTGTCTTAATCTGTGAGGTGCTTTTAAAAGAATACCACACCATTATTCAATCTGGCTTTTTTTTTTTCTAATCTGATTTATTGCCTGCAGTCAGAGAGATCAGTTCAGATATCCGGATGTGCCAGGTGAGCACAGAGGCTGCAGTCCATGCGTTAATGGCTGAGGAGATGCTCATCCACTCTGCTTGTCCTTCCTTCAGGCAGGAATATCCACTCCCGAAGACTTAAGTGGCTTCTCAGACTGTAGTGAAGCAAAGGGAATTTAGGACTAGGTCCCTGTGGTAGCAGGGAGAACAGAGCACGAGACCTGGGGTTCAGAAAAAAAAATTTTTCTTGGATAAGGTTTTATAGAGGTAGACTGTGTGCATATTTAAGGTAGGGTTTATTTCACCTATTTTCAGAATTTCAAAGGATGGTTCACCTAATCCTCTCACTCACGATACATGTAGGAATTGTTTTTATCCACTGTAATGTCTCAGTTTTCTCTTCAGCTGCTGTTCCTCCTCCAGCTCTCAGCAGCAGTTCTGCTGCAAGCTGCGCTGCCTGAAGGTCTCTATGTAATGGTCCAAGGGATGGATGCAGGCCCTGAGCACTAAGTGAGGCTCTTAGTGGGACTCCTCATCTCCATGGAACGCTGTCTCGAGCGAGAAAAGACAGCTGCTCTTCACCACACATTTTAATGGTAAATGTGCAGCTGTTCTTCAACCTTAGCAGGAAGCTGTCTGCAGGCTTAGGCACTGTTATCAGCGTAGGGCACCTGTTCACCTTTCCGTTTTATTTTCCAAAACCCTAGAATCATGGGCTCTGTTTTATCCACAGTGAAATAAAAAAGGACCTATGTCTGCAGTGCGTACACATTACAGGCCGGTGGGCTGAGATTTGGGAAAACTGATGCTCAGGGATTCCACTGGTTTGTCTTTGAGGCTGTGGGATAAGGGAAGGTGTCTACAGAGGAGGTGAGGTCTTTCCCCATTTATTTTCAGTTATCTTTTCCTTTCCCTAGCACATGGTTGTGTGCAACTCCCAGGATGAAGTTGAACTCAGAACCCTGGATTTTGATTATTTTTTTTTTTCCAATGAGTTCTTATTGTTCCTTTCTACAAGGTGACATAGGGGGGATGGGCCATTAAGTTCTGATAATCCATGAACTGTCTGCAGAAAGTTTTGCATCAAATTTTCATTGTCTTTACTAATAATCATAAGACAGTTCTCTGAATGAAGAAACCCTTTCTCTTTCACACTCGTGGGTGAATGTGAGACCAAATATAAAAAAAGCTTGCAGATTCATTGCTAATAGCTTTCATTTGGCTCCCATGTTGTATTCTTTTGTTGTTCTGAGCAGCTGACTCCACAAGAAAACATGCAGAAGTGTAATTTTATGGCCTCAATGGAACTAGCTCTTATAAATGAAGTCTAACACATATGGTCTAGAAATTCAGATAGCCTACATGCGACTGCCGGTTTGCTATTAAGGTAGCAGGATTACAGAGGGAATGAATTAGTGGATATTTAATTTTCATAGAATAGTTTGGGTTGGAGGGGACCTTCAAAGGTTAGAGATACAAATATTTTTAGTAGGTTTCAGTTATAAAAAAATAAAATAAAACTTCACAGGTTAAGCACCCGATAAGTAACTAAAACTGGTAATTCTTAGCAGAGTTAAAGTCAACATTTCTGAAGGAACAACATCAGCCAGGACCTCATTCTGGCACTGTCCTGATGAGAATTATAACCTCTGCCCTCTCCAAAATAATTTCAAACAAATACATTTTTCATTCTTCACAGAAGTTCACAAAATACAAGCTGTTTTGACCCAGGCAATTAAAAGAAGAGTTGAAGGTCCTGCAGCCCTAGCAGCCCCCTCTTAGAGGGTTTCCAGAGCTAAGTTCTCACTGAGTGCGATAAGACGTGGTGATGGAGATAGGGATTCAGATATTTGGGTTTTTGACCTGTCAATTTAGTCACATAGCCAGTTGGAACTGTGGACACAATTTGATTGGAGCACCAGTAATTTTTTATCTTGCATTGAGAGGAAATTTTTTATTTTGCTATTTATGTCTAAACAAATAAACCTACAGCAGTTGGTTTAGAGGAGCAAATGTTCACAAGCTATTTTCCATCAACTCTATTTAGAAAGACTAGAAATGGAAAATTGTAGTGCTTATTTAGTAGTTGTTCCTGTTAGCCTCCCTAGCAGTCACGTGTCTGTCACTCTTGAGTCACCTTTCCTTGCTTACTGTACCAGGTTTGGCTGGGAAAGAGTTAACTGTCCTCATAGCAGCCCATACAGTGCTATGCTTTGCATTTGTGGCTAGAAAAGTGTTGATAACACACCAGTGTTTTAACTGTTGCTGAGTAGTGTAGTCACAGCGTCAAGGCTTTCTCTTCAACATGAGTCCCTCCAGGACTGGAAGTGGGCCGGGAGGTTGGGAGTGGACACAACAAGAACAGCTGAGCCCAACTGGTCAAAGGGATATTCCATACCATATGATGCTGTGCTCTAGCAATAAAAGCTTGTGGGAAGAAGGAGGATCAGGGGACATTTGTGGTTATGGCATTTGGCTTCCCAAGTAACCACTATCCGTACTGGGGTCCTCCTTCCCAGGAAGTGGCTGGGCATCACCTGCTGATGGGAAGTAGTGAATGAATCCCTCTTTATACTTTGCTTCTGTGCATGGTTTTTGTTTTTCTTATTTTACTGCCTTCACCTCAGTGTATGTGCTTGTTCATCTTGTTTTCTCCCCTCGCCCTGTTGAGGAGGCAGAGCAAGAGAGACTGGATGGAGGTCTGGCAGGAGAGATGCAATTGTTGCCTTAATGAATAAATTGTTACAATGTAAAGCAGAAAGTTTTGGGGCTTTTTTTGTATTGTTGTGAAAAAGTACAGCGATGGAAGAACCTGATGGTGTCTGAAGTGGTGTGAGTTGTGAACCATCATGGTTTCTGTTAGGTTTTAGGTGAATGGCTTTTTTGTCCTCTCAGCTCACATTGTGTTGGTAAATATGGGATATAGCTTTTGTTCTTTCTTGCAGTGTCAGAGAGCTCTTTAGGCAGGTTTCCTATGCAAGGAAAGTAGAAGACAGCAGCATAAATATCTTCCAAGTCATCAGGGAAATAAAATTTTAGACATGCATCGATGGCTAAATTGGGTGTGGAATTACCCTGATGGGATAAATCACTGTATCTAAAGGTCTTTCTTTTTTTTTTTTGTAATGAGATGGAGAGTGTTTAATTAGGATATGGTTTGTTCATTGCATAGATTAAAATTGTCTAACTGCTACTTTGAGCGCCTATATATTTATTT
This sequence comes from Fratercula arctica, assembly GCA_947846985.1. NCBI lineage: Eukaryota > Metazoa > Chordata > Aves > Charadriiformes > Alcidae > Fratercula > Fratercula arctica. The sequence continues at coordinate 110,008,671 of CANTUZ010000003.1, forward strand.
TCCATAAACTAATCCCTGAGTTTATGAAGAAGCTGTCCAATTTCCCATAGGTTTTCTGTTGAGGTAGCCATCTTTCAATGCAGATAATATAAATTGATACACATTTTATAGACTATTTCAATCAGGATAATAGAGTCCCTGATAGAGCAAATTCATATCCTTAAAGTGATGTGGCATTCCAGAAAGCATGCTTTCCTTATGTTGCATCATTATGATCAACACACTTAGGGCAGGATGACAAACTGGATTATCTCTGGATCTGAGACGAAATTTTTACCCATAAGGACCAGCACCACTGTTACCTAGGAAATACATTCTTTGGCTCAACTCCTGCTTGCATTAAAACAACATGAAATCTTATTTTGTTGATTTTGAAACAATGCTACATATGGGATAAATTTTGCAGTCCTTGATCAAACAGTACTTCTGGAGAAGTCAGTGTGTCCTGGTTCCGGCAGGGACAGGGTTAAGTATTCCATGCCATGTGAGCCACGCCCACCCTGAGATTAAAAGGAGGGAGGGGGCAGGCAGTCGGGTTCGGAGCGGGCTGGCGCGTCCCGGGGCCGGACCGGCGGGGAGCGGCGGGGAGCGGCGGTTCCGTATTTGCGTCTGTATATTTCTCTGTCGGTGTTATTGTTGTTGTTTTCTTGTTCCCTTTGCTGTTCTGTTAAACTGCCTTTGTCTCAACCCAAGAGTTTTGCCTTTTTCTTTTGATCCTTCCCGTACCGGGAAGCGCTGGGCGAGCGACACGTGGTTCTTTGTTGCCATCTGAGGCCAAACCACGACAGTCCTTTTTGGCGCCCAACGTGGGGCTGTGTTTCCACCCCTGGGGCAGTCGATTCCAGGTGTACTGGATGCCCCTCCAAGTGAAAGCAAACTGTGGCCTGCACTCTGCTGCCAAAGGGATTGAGAAAAATGCATTCGCTATATCAATCGTGGCATACCACTTGGCTGCCTTGGACTCCAGTTCATACTGGAGTTCTAGCATATCCGGCACAGCAGCGCTCAGTGGTGGCGTGACTTCATTCAGGCCACGATAGTCTACAGTTAGCCTCCACTCTCCATTGGATTTTCGCACCGGCCATATAGGACTGTTAAAAGGCGAGCGAGTCTTACTAATCACTCCTTGAACCTCTAGTTGACGAATCAGCTTATGGATGGGAATCAGAGAGTCTCGGTTAGTGCGATATTGCCGCCGATGCACCGTTGTGGTAGCAATCGGCACCTGCTGTTCTTCGACCCTCAACAACCCCACAACAGAAGAATCCTCCGAGAGACCAGGCAAGGTGGACAACTGTCTAACTTCCTCCGCCCCCAAGGCAGCTATGCCAAAGGCCCATCGATACCCCTTTGGGTCCTTAAAATACCCTCTCCTGAGGTAATCTATACCAAGGATGCATGGAGCATCTGGGCCAGTCACAATGGGATGCTTTTGCCACTCATTCCCAGTTAGGCTCACTTCAGCCTCCAGTACAGTCAACTCTTGGGATCCCCCTGTGACCCCAGAAATACAAATGGGTTCTGCCCCTCTATAGCTTGATGGTATCAGAGTACACTGTGCTCCTGTGTCCACTAGAGCCTTATACTCCTGTGGGTCTGATGTGCCAGGCCATCGAATCCACACTGTCCAATAAACCCGGTTGTCCCTTTCCTCCACCTGGCTGGAGGCAGGGCCCCTCTAATACTGGTCATGGTATCCGGTAGTCACTTCTTGCAGAAATGACTTGGAGGTTCCTTCAAGAGGATCAGAAGCAAGATCAGGCCTTATGGTCTGTCTGGGGAACTGCCCACTGGAAACTGGGGCGGCACTTTTCCTGGAGGGATCTCCTTTTGTGGTTGTCCTTCCTTGCAACTCCTGTACCCGTGCCCGCAGGATCCAAGTAGGTTGTCCATCCCACTTCCTCATGTCCTCTCCATGGTCTCGCAGGTAGAACCACAGGGTGCCTCGTGGTGTGTACCCTTTGTACTCTCTCTCTTGAGTGGGGAAATGTCTGCTTCTAATAGCTGAGATGCTGGCCCGTACAGGTGGGGAGTAGGACATATTCTCTTCAAGTTGCTGAACCTTCCAGGACAGTTTCTCCACAGCTGAGACAAGGGGGGAAGAGAGGCTTTCTTCATATCGCCGGAGCCGGCCAGCCACCTCATCGACCGTTGGTCCTTCTTCACCTTTCCATTCCATTACTGCCAGTGAGTTGGCATATGACGATGGTGCGCTCCGTACAAACTTCCGCCACATGGGCCTTGTGCAGTGCACCTCATCAGGATCTGTGGGCAAGTCTGTGTTGTCCAAGTCATAATAAATCATCTCCCGCACGGCTAATTCTCTCAGGTACTGGATACCTCTTTCCATGGTGGTCCATTTGCTTGGTTGACATACAACATCTTCACTGAAGGGGTACCTCTCCCTCACGCCTGACAGGAGTCGCTTCCAGAGGCTGAGGGCTTGGGTCTTTTTTCCAATTGCTTTGTCAATGCCGCCTTCCCTAGACAGGGATCCCAACTGCCTGGCTTCCCTACCCTCTAATTCCAGGCTACTGGCCCCATTATCCCAACACCGAAGCAGCCAGGTGACAATGTGCTCGCCTGAAAGTCGGCTAAAATCTTTTCGCATATCCCGCAGCTCACTCAGGGATAGGGATCGGGTAATTATCTCTGGTTCTGCCTCTTCCTCCTGTCCTTGTGATGGCCCTGGTTCATCGTCATCTCTTACTATGCGAACCGATTTCTTTGTGTACTTCTTCTTTTGTATGGGGGCAACGGATACTGGCACGGGTTGGTTCCCTGGTTCAGCAGCAGTGTCTGTCACCGGGGCTGGAGTAGCTGCAGTGTCTGTCACCGGGGTTGCAGTAGCCGCAGTGCCCGTCGCAGGGGTCGCAGTAGCCGCAGTGCCCGTCGCAGGGGTCGCAGTAGCCGCAGTGCCCGTCGCAGGGGTCGCAGTGCCCGTCGCAGGGGTCGCAGTAGCCGCAGTGCCTGTCGCAGGGGTCACAGTAGCCGCAGTGCCCGTCGCAGGGGTCGCAGTAGCCGCAGTGCCCGTCGCAGGGGTCGCAGTAGCCGCAGTGCCCGTCGCAGCAGCACCTGCCACAGGGGCCACAGCAACCGCAGCGCCTGCCGCAGGGGCCGCAGCGCCTGCTGGTCTGGTCTCTGTCTCTTTCTTCTGAGGGTGCTGCATAGCACTGAGCAGTGCCTGGTAGACACTAGCCAGGGCCCAGCACAGTGCAGTGAGTTGTGCCTCTCTAGAATAGCCACAGCACTTTCCCTTCAGATATTCTACTATTCTATCAGGGTCCTGTAATTGTTCAGGGGTGAAGTCCCAGACCATTGGAGGTGAGAAGTTCTCTAAGTACCTGCCCATGTTCTCCCACCTGCCATGCCACCCCTGACTGTCCAGCCTTGGAGCAGATCTCTGGGCGGTAGTCTTAAATAGTTGTTTAACCCTAAACGAGACCTGGAACATATTCAGCAAACATAACACTAGGAACATGCTGGTTTGAGCATCCCAAGGATATTCAAAATTCTCAAAAGCTGTCATACCTGACTCAAAGGAGAAAAGGGAGGCAAAAGAGCTGGGGAAAGTGTCCCCCCCTGTTTCCCCCATAGACTGGGTGTAATTATTAATGAATTCTGAGAGGTGGTACCCAATGTACGGACAGGAGAGCAATATCACATAAATGCCCCAAAATAAACGTCTAACAAGTGATGTTATCATATCATAAGCCGATATTGCACAGGACAGCAAAATGATAATCCTCATCCCCCTCCCAGAAGTAACAAATATCATCACAGGGAGTGCATAAAACACATAGGAGTTTACATAACACAGCCATGAGAACAAACTAAGCAACATAGTGACTGGTGACTATTAACAAATTCGTTTTTTCAAGCTCTAGTTAGATTCTGTCGTTGTCTCAACCCTTCGAGCCCCACGTTGGGCGCCAAAAAGGACTGTCGTGGTTTGGCCTCAGATGGCAACAAAGAACCACGTGTCGCTCGCCCAGCGCTTCCCGGTACGGGAAGGATCAAAAGAAAAAGGCAAAACTCTTGGGTTGAGACAAAGGCAGTTTAACAGAACAGCAAAGGGAACAAGAAAACAACAACAATAACACCGACAGAGAAATATACAGACGCAAATACGGAACCGCCGCTCCCCGCCGCTCCCCGCCGGTCCGGCCCCGGGACGCGCCAGCCCGCTCCGAACCCGACTGCCTGCCCCCTCCCTCCTTTTAATCTCAGGGTGGGCGTGGCTCACATGGCATGGAATACTTAACCCTGTCCCTGCCGGAACCAGGACACAGTGACACTAGTCATGTGTTTAAGTGCCATGCAGCACTCCAGTGTGGCTAGAGAGACCCATTAGTGATTAGGTAAATCAAGTGTGATTAAAAGTCTTTTCAACTGTTTAATAATTTTACAAAATTTTGGAGTTGTCTGGGAAGAACAACTCCAAATGAGCAATACAATACAATGTATCTTTATTTTGACTCTTTTCTGTGAACTATATTTAAAATATTTTTAGCATCACATCGTTAGAGTCACAATTTGGAAGTGAGAATGAAAGAAAACCTATAGGTTAGGAAGTTAATATGAGGAGAAAATATTATTTTAATTCTCACCTAAAAACAGATGGAAGGTAAAAATCCCCTGGTAGAAGAAGACAACTTCAAGAGTGTGATGTATAATATTCTGTATTCATGAATATTCACAATTGAAGATTTTCTTACTCCCTGGCTGAAAAGACTGTTTTCTGTTTGCTGCTTTGCCAGAACTGGTAAATAATGCTGTCTTTGGCAAAAACTTTTTGCATTCATATTCTCTTAAGAATGTTTTATTGAACTCACTCTGGTGCATGGTATAACTACCAGAGAAATAGTATGAAAAATGTTGAAATTTAATATTTCAAGTCCACTTATGGAAATACAAAGACCTTGTATTAAAGTAAATGTGAAAAACTATGCAATTATCCAATTTGCAGCAATGTTTTGGTGGCTTTGATAAACTAGTGATAACATTTTTTTTCTTAATGTACTTAACTTACTGTTAGTGATAGTATTTATTTTACTGTTACTGGTATTCCCAAGAGTGGAAGCTGATGTTTTTCATATTTTCACAACATAATTGACCATATGCAATACAAAGCAAGTTTCCTTTCACTATCTATAAAAGCACTTCCACTTTGTCTTATCATGTTATTATTAGGTATTTTGTTGTATTTTTTGACAACTTTGCTTATGATTTTATCCTTGGTGTCTCTTTTTATGATTGAGAAGTGGGGTTTTAGTTTTTGGGGTGTAGCATTTTGCTTTTTGCAGATCAAAGGCAGGTTTCTTTAAGCAGTTTTCCATCAAGTTTCCAAACTTGGAGGTACATTGTGGGCAAAAGTGCCCTTGTGAAAATCATTTGGCTCAAACTGGCTTGTGGCAATGGGTTGGAATATGAAACATGTATTTTGCAGGTTTATCGGTCAATTTTAGATTTTTGGAATCTGATGTGTTTTTCTGATGATGTGAGTGGGGACCTGTTAGTATCCTTATTCAGGAAAGGTCTTAAACATGAACGTGAAAATATTAACCTATTTTAGCTCTTTCTTGAACTGGAACACAAGTGAGTAACTCTTTAGGTCCTATTTAGATGACTAAGAAATGTGCAGACCACTTTTTTGGTGGTTAGTAAAATTCAGTTAAATAGCTGTCTGAAAGACTGTTGTCTGTCTTTGAAATTAGTATATTAGATATAAGCCTTGTCATTGCCATAAAGCAAAAAAAAATAACAGCCAGTCTAATCTCTGGATCCATATTTGACCCCGCATCTTGGGAAAGGCACCGCACTAATTGTACTATTGCTTCTATACACACTAAACAATTTCCTCAAATTGTATTATCACCTAATATCTGGCACCAGGGAATGTGATTATTCCCTCCTGAAAACGTTTTAGACCTCATCAAGGAGTATCTCCAATCCACTGGTTTTGGAAGTAAATATTACAAGCTGTACTTGCTGGATGCAGTCTAATCCAAAGAATTTGAATGTGAAGAGGCTGAAAGCCTGAAAGAAGAACAATTAAATATAAGGTTTCATTGCAGATTTCTGTTCCAGTACCTGTTCAGAGCTTGTCCATCATCCCTGTTACAGACTAGCCAATATTTAATGAGTTCATTCAGTCCTTTACCTTCTCTTCCATGATATCTGAAACAGCTTCCATTTATCTCAGTAAATTGAAGTCCTATACAAAAGCTCATTCACTTAAATATTACAGAAAGAAATCACTCACCTCATTGATCGAGTGTCCCTGCACTGTCTGTAAGTCTACTTCTAGTTAAAGAAATAAGGATTAAGGTATTGCATTTCTGAGGAACAGACATCTATTTTAGTGAGAAAATTCCCTAAAGTGATGATGACACTAGGACACATTCAGAACTTCATTCCATTGTCGCTATCAGAAATCACAGATATTTTCTTTTTAAGCAAGCTTGGAAAAACTGAAGGTGGAAACTTTACGACAATTGTAGGGGTTTTGCTCAAAAAAAAAAAAAAATGTCAGAAACCTCCTTCTTTAAATTACCTTTTTTTTTTTTTTCCTTGCATTTGGTATTATAGTTGAGTTTTGAAACACTGTGCAGAGTCACAGCACTCTGAGAGCACAACAGATCAGACACAAGAGCTCTGAGATAAGGTTAGTTTTGCTCATCTTTTGTGAAACCTCTGGGTCATGCTGGGCTGTCTCAGTAGCTAACATCAGTCTTTGTATCATCGTTCTGGAGCTACCACTATATTATTAGTTACATTGTCTTGAACTTCTATTAATGAATCCCTACCAAAGCACAAAAACCAGGAAGGCATAACAACTTTCAGGAACAAGATGAGAAAAAAGAGACTCATTACAAAACCAATAAAGTAACTATAACCTTCTGGTTTTATTTCTCCTCTTCAGTTGATTCATCCTTTTCCCAAGAAGTAATTTCTTTCTTTGCCCTTTCCTAGTATGTTTCCATCCCTTCTTTTTCACACGGATTCTCAGTTCTTTCACTCCTGTATATCTCCTGTAATACCTGAATGTGGCTGGGCTGAGAATCATACAAGGAAAGCAACAACCTTCAGCCTTATCTTTCAAGAGCAAAACTTAATGCAGCTGAAGGCTTTCACTTGCTGAGAGACAAACTGAACATAAGGCAGAGCTGAACATTCAGCATAAGGAAATCTAATTTCTCAGGTAAGAAGAAAGATGCATCCAAATAGAATTCCAAACAACAAATTTAAAAAGGTTTGGGAGAAATAAATAAATTAATCAGGGTGACAAGATATTTCTGTGTAGGATTTCAAAATGGTCTTTTGAATGATTTTGATAAAATCTTTATTAAGTTAAAAAAAAAAAGTCTTTTCAAATTAACATCGTTCTTTAATATTCTGTACTGTATCTTTCTCAAATTTCTGTGACTGCAAGCATTATGGTGCTGGCAAGTCCTGAGGACAGGGGAATCAATTGTCCATAGCATCTCTTAGCCACGCTAATTTTGCTAATTGTTCATTTTCACTTTGCTATCACTTTTTCCCCTGGATATTTCACAGGCATGTTTAAAGGCAGAGCTCTTTAGGAACAGTAAAGATCCAAATACTACACGAGAAAGACAGGATCTGCTGATGTCTACTTGGCTAATACAGAGAACCCTTTGGAAATGAAACAAAATTATTAGTGGGAGCAGCATCAGGTTATGATAAGCAGCAAAAGGGTTACAAAGGAAAAGTATGTGAAGACAGATATTATCGGAGGGGAATTGGTTGAAAAAAACAATTAATGACTTGGGAAGAGCCCTAAGACCAGTGAGTAATATATTAAAGAACACACCTCTGTTATAGATAAGCTTGATGTGATGTTCATGAGAGTAGATGCGGGCTATGGATATGGAACTAAAGGAAGCCTCTCAGGGCAGTGACGATTCCATTGCTAGACCTCATTATCTGAGTAAATGAAACTTTTAACTCCCTAGCTAACATTCACACTTATGGGAACTATTTTAAGTGGCCAAAACTAAGATTTCACTGAAGGATTTTTTTTTTTTTTTAAGAAAAAAATCCTAAATTATGTATACTATTGCAAAACTGCTGGCCTACCTCATTATTCTCTTCTCTCAAGAATGTCACAGTCATCTGACACATAGGAAAATAAATTAACATATTGTTCTATGTTCCCTCGTTATATTAAAGAAGTGCTGTGCATCTGTGCTTAAAATTAACCAACCCATGAAGAATCACTTTTATTAGAGACATAAAAAATAAGTGTGATAAGACTTATGTTAATCTGAGGAGTGAGGTACAAAATGTTCACTTACCCTGCTCCCTCAAACAATATATAAATAAACGTAAGGTCCTAGGTTTCAATGTTTAAACTTTCAGCTAGTGGCTTTGATGATAATTCAACTAATTATGTGTTATTTAGTTGTACAGAAATCATGATAGAAAGACAGAAATTTGAGGAATATGGCTTTTAAAATCTCTGCAAATAATTGCAAAAACTTATATGTAAATTAGACTTCCAAGAAAATTGCACTAGAGTAGTTTGTCATTGAAAATGTGGGTTTTTTTTCCTTTTAATAGCAGCTTCTTCATCTGTGCTCTGTCTTTCGGTACTATGAATGCGTATAAAAAGGTAGACTTTACCTAAAAATGCTAAGAATTTCATCCATTTTCTGTGCAGGAGTTTCTGAAGGTGTGGGTCTGTATCTAAAAGTGATACACAGCAAGGAAAGGAATGCTTCCCGCCTTCCCGTAAATCTTCTTTGTCTAATTCAGCCAAACTTTATATCATGTGTAAAGAAAGATTAAGTAGCTTTGCAAAGATAAAACTGCTACTACCTCCTAAAGGCTCTAAAGATTGTAGAATATCAAGGAATCTTGTACAATTGATTGTTGTGCCACTTGTAATTGGCAACGAAGAGAGGAAATGTTCTTCTCTGCTGTCGTACAGGCATATTACATGAAAAGATACTTTCTGGATAGTGGAGAACAACAGGCTGGATAGACAATGTGATGCTGGAAGGCTAAAAGGGAGGTAGGTGAGGAATGATAAGCACAGTTGTAAAAAGGGGGAGGATATGGAAGAACACGTAGCTGAACACTAACTCATGCTCAGAAGTGGTCTGAAGTTCACAAAGGTAGGCAGGAGCAAATGAGGGTTTAGAAAAAAAAAAAAGGATAGAAAAATTGATATTTACACAAAATGTGAAGTGGACAAAAAAAGAGGATGAAGGATCACAAAAAAGGTGATTATTTTTCCAGAAGCACAGAGTCAGACATGCAAAGGGATTTAAATTCCTGTCTCCGTCTAGAGGTATGTAAATCCATTCTTTGTTTCCACAGGTGTCCTTAAGAGGGTTCTTCAGGTGAGAGACACCATGTCTTTCGTTTAAGATGATCAGAGGGCAGTAACATGTATGCTATGAGGACAGTCTGAGAGAGTTGGGTTTGTTCAGCCTGGAGAAGAGAAGGCTCTAGGGAGACCTTATAGCAGCCTTCCAGTACCTGAAGGGGACCTACAGGAAGGACGGGGAGGGACTCCTTATCAGGGAGTGTAATGATAGGACAAGGGCTGGTGGTTTCAAACTGAAAGAGGGTAGATTTAAATTGGATACCAGGAAGAAGTTCTTCACCATGAGGGTGGTGAGACACTGGAACAGGTTGCCCAGGGAGGTTGTGGATGCTCCATTCCTGGAAGCGTTCAAGACCAGGCTGGATGGAGCTTTGAGCAGCCTGGTCTAGTGGGAAGTGTCCCTGCCCGTGGCAGGGGGGGTTGGAACTGGGTGATCTTTAAGGTCCTCCACAACCCAAACCATTCTGTGATTCTACGAAATCCTGTTCAGGTAGGTTGAGCTGTAGCTCTCCTCACAAAAAGCCAGGTGGTGCTTTTTACAGGTGCTACATATCTAAATTACACTTTGCAGCATAACCATACAATGTAGTAATGTTGGTTGCTACCAAGCAAAGGGATAATGGCAAAGTTTTTATCAACTTTCCCACAGCAGTGGCACTGCTGATCACTCTCTTCTGCAGAGCTATTTTCTTTTTGATATCTAGTACTCTGCTGAAATTCATTGATACTTTCATCAGTACATACCTTGCTGCAGTCTTTTTCTCCTGATACTTAAAATGGGGACTTTTTTCAGAGCCCTGTCAGACTCACGCAATAATTTCCTCTAAACTGCTTCTCCAGGCTTCTTTCTATGGGGAAGTTGTGGGGAAGGCTGGATGAAACCATGAGCTAGGATGTCCCACAGCACGGCTATAGCTAGAGGACCTAGAAATGGATATTCCAAGCCTGTATTTTACTTGGAGGAGGAAAAGAGCTGTTGTAGGAGTGTGTTGCAAGTGTCTCACAGATAAACAAGTGCAGAGGACCTGGTTTTAAAACTTAGTGAGACATTCAGTGAAGAAATGTTTAACACATTAATGTGTTATTAGAAAAAATTCTCACGCCATTTTTTACTATTGGCATTCTTGAGTCTAAACATATTTACTGAATAAAAAAAGAAAAAGACTGCATTTCTGAGTTATAGTCATAAAATTATGAAGTTTTTTTGGTGTAAATTGTGAATGGTTTGCTTTTCACATTCTCAAACCATGAAACACTACCCCTAGAGACTAAGGACAAATGTTTTTTCTGTTGTCTCTGTATGGCCATTCCAGTACTAATCCAGGTCCTTGTTTAGCTGTTTTTCATTATTCTTTTTAATTATTTCTTTCTTGCCTACAGGCTTCAGTGGGCCATTATCATAAAATATTAAGTCATTTTTAGTAAAGTACTTTTTCTATGTTCTATACAACAATGCTCCAAATATACTTGTTTACAATCCTATTAAATTATATCTTCATGTGTTGAAAGGCCAGTGCATGTGTCCATGTATGTATGTTAATTTAATAAATATAGCACTCACAAAACACATTAGAGAGGTTCTTTAACTGCTTCCCAAATGCCAAAGGACCAAACCTCTCAACAACTTTCTCACAGAGGTGCTAATTATTAATCATTTTTAATTGGGGTGGTCAATAAAAAAAAGAAAGATTTAGATGAACTGGGGAACTCCATGACAAAACTGAGAAAAAAGTGACTGATACATGGACCTATCTCCTTCCAAGAATTCTCAGTCACTCTTACAAAGGAACATCAGTATCTGGAATACCACAGTAAGTAGTCAAACAGAAATTAATGGATTCGGAGTAATGAATATCTACTACTCACCTACTACTCAGCTGGTGCTGGGAGGAAAAGCCTCTGATTTTAGCTCTTTTTGGTTATACATGTTCTCCTTTAACCTCCTTTCCGCTGCATTCCCAATTGCATATGCTAGCTCTTCTCAGCCAAAACAAAACAAAACAAAAAATTGTAACAGAAAATGATGCAGTACATCCTCCAGAGCCTGCATAATGCAGACATTGAGAACTAAATTCTTTTTGTATGTCTTCTCAGAAGCAAAACAGTGTGAACAATCAATTTGTGAAAAATTAATTTTCTGTAATTTTCAACATCTAGATGCATCTGGCTCAGGAATGTGTTGCTTATTTCAGGGACAAAATGATTATTTAACTAAACCAGTTAAAGTCTGTTATATCACTTTGAACAAATGCCTCTGCAGTCTGGTATTTGAAACTTCCATAAGGATAAATGAAATTAATTTGCTTTTCCACTGGAAGAAACTGAGGTACAGAACAGCCTGCTTTCTGGTTTTGGTGCATTGTTGATGCTACATAAAGAGCTCCAAAGAATTGCTCTTTTTTCCCCACTTTGTTTTTTTTTTTTTTTTTTTCTTTTTCCCTCTGGACAAAAAACTTCCTTTGCCTTAAATTAAAAAGCAACCCTGCAGCCTTTACAATTCTTTCCTCTTCTCCCATTGCCACATCTACCACAGATCTATTATGATGTTTCATAGTAATTGCAACTGGGTGGTGAATCACGTGCTTGAAGCTGTACACAGAGAACCCAAAAATAGGTCACTGCTTATCTAAGAAAGTATACTTCAATCACGATTCAATTTTATTTTTACACAAATAGTCAAGATTCAATCTTTGATGTAAAAAATAACGTAGCCCTACTGATTTCACTTATTGATGAAAAGAATTTCAAACTAGTAATGTGAACGTGTACTTGCAAGTTGACTAAGTCCACTCATGCATAGGAAAACATATATGCATTTAAGTAAGGAATTATTCTGTACTCTTACAAATCATAAGGGTAATACAGTACTTTCTCTAAGAAGCTTAAATAAACCTGCTTGTCAGGATCACAATCTCTGTCTAACTATCAAGCTGATGATTTGAGCCCCAGGAGTTTCTAGCAGCAATGATAACACCACAGAATGCGAAGGTGACAGCTCAAGTTCCATGTAGTCTCATTTGCTAAGAGCTGTCCCATTGCTGTGAATAATACACCTAGCAGCAATGTGAGAGGTGTGTTGAGACACGAGGTTTTGCTCCTGAGGTAAGGGTTTGTTGTAGGTCAACTGCAGCCAGCAGCTCAGCCCCACACAGCCACTCACTCACTCCCTGTTATGGTTTGAGAAAACCCATAACAATTTGTTGTCATTTAGACAATTATTCTATCACCCGATGACCCCTCCCCACCCAGGAAGGGGAATCAGGGAAAGCAAGGAAACATGAGGGTTGAAATACAAATAGATTTAATAGGATAAGACTAAATAATTAACAATAACACTAAAGAACCAGTATTAAACCTGATACTAATATAGGATATGCAAGAATTATACTCAGACAATTATATCAGCAGGAAGCTGTGCACTCCCAGCAGCAGACAGCAAATGTCGGACACTGCGAGCGCAACGACTTCAGGAGGAAGGGAAGGGCTCAGGGGTCCGGCACCAGGGCAAGGAGTTCTCTGGACCAACACCATCAAGGGAGAGCCCAACTACGCATTTATATTGAATGGGACGTTCATGGTATGAAATAATCCTGTTGGCCAGACTGGGTCAAGTGCCCAGGCCTTGCTCCTCCTCATCCTTGCACCTGGAAAGGCTTGAAAACACTGAGACCTTGAATCCCACATAGCCTAGCTGGATATAAAGTAAATATTTTCATGAATTGAGACACTAGAGTCTTCCAAAAGTGGAGTTTTGCCTAGCATTAGAAAAGAATTTAGTCCTGTGTCGCTCAACCCAGGACATTCCCCCCAGCAGGATTGGGGAGAGAACTGGAAGCGTAAAAGAAAGAAAACACGTGGGCTGAGATATAAACAATTTAGTAGGTAAAGCAAAAAGTATACATAAGCAAAGCAAAACAAGGAACTCATTCACCACTTCCCATTGGCAAGCAGGTGTTCAGCCATCTCCAGGAAAGCAGGGCTCCATCATACGTAACGGTTACTTGGGAAGACAAACGTAACTCCAAACATCCCCCCTTCTCTTTTCTTCCCCCAGCTTTTATTGCTGAGCATGACATCATATGGTATGGAACATCCCTTGGGCCAGTTGAGGTCAGCTGTCCCAGCTGTGTCTCCTCTCAACTTCTTATGCAACCCCAACCTGCTCGTGGGTGGGGTGGTACTGAGAAACAGAAAAGGCCTTGATGCTCTGTAAGCACTGCTCAGCAATAACTAAACCATCCCTGTGTTATCAACACTGTTTTGGTCACAAATCCAAAACATAGCCCCATACTAGCTACTATGAAGAAAATTAACTCCATCCCAGACAAAACTGGTACAGGTTTATTGGCCAAAGACAGCGAATGACACAGGTTACTGAAATAATTTGTCAGATGTTACTGGAATAAATGAAAATCCATTTGTGTTCAGTTCATTTTTCACTTTAATAATTGTTGTTTAACTTTTAACCAAACATAGGCTTCAAGGATGAAGTTGCATAGCTACAAGTAATGCATATGGTAAAAGAAATCTTCTACTGACTGAAAAGGGAGTCACCTCACTGAAGTGAAAGAGAGCGGCTGATCCAGTGCCATCTGGTCCTGTGAAGTTAAAGAGGAGACGTTATGGCTAAGAATAGCTATCACAGCATTCAGTATACCAGGAGGAAAATCTCATAGGATGTGGGATAGTGGGAATTGCCTTTATTACTGCCTGGTGGCATGAAGAATTTCAAGGGACAATAGAGTAATATTGATAGTTTTGCATGTGTGACACTAGATTATGAAGCACAAGTATTATCCCATATTTTTTGCTTGCAAATGTTATCATTTAGCTGAACTAACAACAAGCTACATGTTCTGAGAAATGCACGTGGGAAGATCTGTCAGAATGTTCTGTTCTCTAGCAGCAAACAGGAGAAAATGAATGTAATCTGCATTACAATACTTTTATCTTGCTGGAATGACTTTCTACCTTACTGTCAGCAAGGATGGCAGAACTATTTGCACAGTATTTATTTTTTCTGTTCATCAAAGTGCTCCTGCATGGTTACTCTCACATGATAAACAATACCCATGTAAATAGACACTTTTAAAAGGATACCATAAGATTATTATGTACATAATAAAAAATAAAAAGGAAAACAGCATGTAAACTTACCAAAGCAAAAATCATCAGTCTGTTAAATACCTTTAAATGCCTCAATATGAAAAGTACTGATAGTAGTATAAGTATATATATAAAATATGTAATATAATGTAATATAATATGTGTATATATAATAATAAAATATGTAATATAATATGTAATGTAAGTGTATATATACTTTCATATAACTGTCTGTCTTCACTTGAATTTTTTTGGGCCATCTTGAGAAAATAAGGCTTTTTGAAGAGTTTATTACTCTCTCTAATAAATGTAAGATACATTGATAGATGCTTCTGCCATCCTCAGCTCTCACCACATATTCATGTGCTTGACTCTCAACTGGACCACTCTTTCTCCTCATCAAGGGCTTTTGAAATAACAATAAGCAATCAGAAGAGTTAAGTAATTTTCATTGAGACTGTAATAATCATAGAATCATAGAATGACAGAATCATAGAATGCGTTGGGTTGGGAGGGACCTTTAAAGGTCATCTAGTCCAACCCCCCTGCAGTAAGCAGGGACATCTTTAACTAAATCAGATTGCTCAGAGCCTCATCAATCCTGGCCTTGAATGTCTCCAGGGATGAGGCCTCCACACCTCTCTGGGCAACATGTGCCGGTGTCTCACCACCCTCATTGTAAAGAACTTCTTCCTAATGTCTAGTCTAAACCTACCCTGCTCTAGTTTAAAACCATTGCCCCTCATCCTATCGCTACATGCCCTTGCAAACAGCCCCTCCCCAGCTTTCTTGTAGGCCCCCTTCAGGTACTGGAAGGCCTCAATAAGGTCTCCCCGGAGCCTTCTCTTCTCCAGGCTGAAAAACGCCAACTCTCTCATCCTGTCTTCATAGGAGAGGTGCTCCAGCCCTCGGATCATCTTCGTGGCCCTCCTCTGGACCCGCTCCAACAGGTCCATGTCCTTCCTGTGCTGAGGGCTCCAGAGCTGGACACAGTACTCCAGGTGGGGTCTCATGAGAGCAGAGTAGAGGGGGAGAATCACCTCTCTGGGTCTGCTGGCCACGGTTGTTTTGGTGCAGCCCAGGATTCGATTGGCCTTCTGGGCTGCAAGCACACACATATTGTTGGCTCATGTACAGCTTTTCATCCACCAGTACCCCTTTTCCGCAGGGCTGCTCTCTATCACATCATCCCCCAGTCTGTATTGATAATGAGGATTGTCCCGACCCAAGTGTAGGATCTTGCACTTGGCCTTGTTGAACTTCATAAGGTTTGCTCGGGCCCACCTCTCTAGCTCATCCAGGTCCCTCTGAATGGCATCCTGTCCCTCTGACACATTGACCGCACCACTCAACTTAGTGTCGTCGGCAAACTTGCTGAGGGTGCACTTTATCTCAGTGTCTATGTCATTGATGAAGATGTTGAACAGCACCGGTCCCAGTACGGACACGACTTGTCACCCCTCTCCATCTGGACATTGAGCCATTGACCACTACCCTCTGTATGCGACCATGCAGCCAGTACCTTATCTGCCAAACAGTCCACCCATCAAATCTGTATCTCTCCAACTTAGAGAGAAGGATGTTGTGGGAGACTGTGACAAAGGCCTTGCAGAAGTCCAGATAGATGATAATAACGAATAAGTATCATCCCCAGGGTATGAATAGAACAAGAGAGGAAAATGCTAGGAAAAAAAAAAAAAAGGTGCTACTTATTATTAACAAAATACTGTGGTATTTATGAAAATAAAGGAAGCTGCCAGGAGACTATATTTGACTTTTTTTTCCCCTCTATTATGCAAAAGACTAATCTAATAAACTGTTAAGAATGTGATATGCACTGTTCTATCTTAAATAAACAAAATGTGTTCTGAAAGCATAAAAGAAAAAGTCTTTACTGTAGATAAAATCAAATTAAGTTCAAGGTTTATAATTGAAGCTGTTTGTGCCTCAAGAAAAGATTAAGCTATAAAATAACTAAATTTAAAGGAAAGCAAAATGTTTGAAGGGCAGATAAGGTCACCACAAAGAAGGGGAACCGAAACCAAAAAGATGAAAATAGACAAACAGCATGAGCAAATAACTAGTTTATTTGATTTAATGTAGAAAAAACAAGGCAATAAAGTAAGGAACCAAACACCTGAAAAAAGAATGTGCCTGGAAAAGGTAATATACCATCAAAAATGGACCAGAATAAAGGATTTAGGGATTATTACAAAAAGACAGTATAATCTTCAGCAGAGAACTCGAATAAATTTCCCAGATATGTGACAAAAACTAGATGCCAGTGAGACAAATGCACAAAATGTAAGAAGTTAAAATACTCAGAGGAACATCACAATGAATTGGAGCTCTGTTTTTTTTAAAATATGTTTTATATATTATATATATTACATATTTTTATATATATTTATATTTTATATATATAAATACATGGGTTTTTATCAGAACATGATAAATTCATTCCGATGTGCTGTACAATTTCAATGGCATTATGATTGGGTACTACAAGATATCCTCTAAGCATAAAAATTATGTCTATATTAACCTTATTATGTGGGGGATAAGCAAAAAACCCATGTTTTTTTCAAAATGTTTAGATGATCATAAAGGTACATTAAGACCAGATTGTGATAAAAAACATCTAGATGAACTTAAAACAAAACAAAAAAAAAGGAGTTGATCAACTTCTCAGTGTATTCAAAGCAAGATCTTCAATCTTTAAAAATCTGATCCTAAACCTTCATCGAAAGAAACCCTTATTTTTGTCCTGAAGCCTGTCTGTAGTAATGATAGACCTTAAATTTGCCATTGACAGTTGTTTAAATGGTTCCTTAACAGTGCTGTGGAAAGACATTTCATCATGAATCACGGTCTGAAGCAGCTACATAGACATTATTTTCAGAGTCAAAGCAGATGACAGCAAAGTGATATCTAGCATTGCTGGTTATTAGTATCTTTGCACGTTGATTTAATAGTAGCAGAAATGAAGCAATTGAATGACGTCCACTCTGTTTCTGCATATATGTGACATCTCCACATGCTTCCATGATCTGTAGCCGTGGAGTACATCAGCAGTATAGGGGATAACGGGTCTGAAGGACTTCAGGTTGCCTGGACTCCTGTGAAGCTTTCTAGCCAGAAAAATGCTAACAGCTAGAGCCATCTTTGAAAACATTTATAGTAGAGATTTATACCTTCTTGAAAGTCATAAAGAGCAACATGTTAATCACAAATTCAATTTAATTCCTTTAACAGGAGAAAATAAAACATTCCATGTTTATCTTATTAAGGCCCTTATGAGTAAAGAGCACTGTTAAATTAATTGTTAAACTTTGCTGCTAAATTGTAGTCTTTGATCTGAGGAGAAAATTAAGCTCAAGTCTGAAATATTTAGCTATTGTGTGAAGGGAGGTTTTTGAGCATAACTAAGTGTGGTGGGTTTAATTTTCCTGAATTCACTGCGATTATTGTGAATTAGACATAAATCCCGATACAACTCCAAGATCAGCACTCTGTATGCTTCATAAAGCAGCTTGGTCAGGAGTCAGCCACTCTCCCTGAAGCCTTTCTGGTCCTGAGAGAAATCTAAATACCTACAAAGATCCTATGAATAACTCAGGACCAAAATTTAGATGTTACGCAAACTTAGGCACTGTATGGGTTCAGAGGCTGGTAGAACAGGGAATTTATGATCTGCATTTTTTGGAATGTGCATCCCTTCATATGCCTAAACACAGTTTTAAAAGCCAAAGAAAAATCTCAGAGACTTGCCCATAATTAGCTGTCTCCTGCACTGTTCAGATAATGTTCGATACTGAACAGTGTAGGAGTTGTCTCTGTTCTGCAGGGTCCTATCTGCTGCACAAACTCTTTAGACCATTCTAGGGGATCGTGGCTATTCGCAATTAGGCATTTTTCTCTCCTGCAGTATACTTTCTCATTTCACACCATTTGGGAGTTTTCATTCACCTATGCTGCACAATGCATAAATATCACAGAGGCAGAAAATTCAAAGTGAACTAAAAAAGTTCTTTCATCTCAAGTGTATCAAATCTTACAGTCCAAAATGTTCTACTTGGCTATTACGTTTTGCTCAGGCAAGCAACACTGAATCTGTTCAGAAAATATCCACCAATGACATTTTATTGTTCAGAGATGTTTCTGCTTTATGCCCTCTCTACAAGCTGTGGTGGATATAAGACATTTGGATGACTCTTGTGATGGAGAGTTGGAGAGAGAGATGGAGAATTGGTACTTTCTGGAATAATTACACCATTTCAGAAACAACAATTGCTGACATTGTAATATTAACTGAGAGCTTACCAAAGCAATATTAGCTCTCTACTGCATCTCTGTAGCATACCTCCATGAACTCTTGTTTTTTCAGTAGTGTCCCTACCATATACATCAGCAAGATGGATGCCCTTAACTTGACAGGAAAATCTTTTGTGGTTGTAAACTAGGAAAATTTTTTTGAAGTCAATGACCCTGTATTCATACAGACCAGATGGGATGCAATGCTATTATTTGAAGAAGTTGAATCCTTTGAGGCAGATAATAGAAGCTATGTATGTGTAACTGTAGATGAACTCTAGTTGTGAATATTTTTTTTTTTTCCAAACAATTCCTACTTTTGCTTATCACATTCAATGAAGAATGTCTGGGATGCCTCGAGTAAGTGCAATAAACAGATTGTTTTTCACAAGCTGATTCAATTAGTAAAAGCTCAGCATTTATGAAGTATGAAAGGAGACAGGTAGGTCAGATCACAGAATCACAGAATTGTTCAGGTTGAAGGGATTCCTGGAGATCATCTTGCCCAATCCCCCTGCTCAAGCAGGGCCACTTACAGCTGGTTGCCCAGGACCATGTCCAGATGGCTTTTGAATATCTCTAAGGAGGGAGACTCCACAACATCTTTGGGCAACTTGTTCCAGTGTTCAGTCACCCTCACAGTAAAAAAGTTTCCTGACGTTCAGATGGAGGCTCCTGTGTTTCAGTTTGTGCTCATTGTCTCTTGTCCTGCCACTGGGTACCACTGAAGAGAACCTGCCTTCATCTTCTTTACTGCAGTGGGTAATTATACACATCCATAAGACCCCTGAGCCGCCTCTTCTCGCGCCTAAATAGTCCCTGCTCTCTCAGCCTTTCCTCATGAGAGGTGCTCCAGTCCTTTTATCACCTTAGTGTTTGAACTCTCTCCAGTATGTCCTTATCTCTCTTGTACTGGGGAGACAGAACTGGACACAGTACTCCAGTAGTGGTCTCACCAGTGCTGAATAGAAGGGAAAGATCATCTCCCTCAACCTGCTGGTAATCCTTTGCCTAATGCAGCCTAATATACCACTAAAAAATGATTATATAGAAAAGATTGATATATGAATAATATATATATGATATATATTAACAATTGTACACTAAGGTTAAAAAATTAAATTTATAGTTTTATAATACAAAATTAATAAAATGATTATACACGATTGCTGGTTATGCTTTTTAAGTATGATTATATTTGGATTTAAGGCAAGAAAATACTGATTAAACTAATTTAATTTGCTTCTACTTTATGGATGTAACAGGCTTCTACTTTGTCTGCACAAAATTAAACCACTGAAAATGGAAGGAAGAGGGGAAAACGTGTGCACCATCAGTGTCTGTACAAGATCTAATGATGATGATCTATCATGGACTGTGCTGGGAATTAGAGGAGTGGTTTTATGTGGTGAAGTTCAGGGCTTCTCTATAGTTATGAAGAAGGGGCGTTATCAGCATGCAGGGAGCTAACTTCTCCATTCTGTCTGACCTCCAATGCTAGTCTAATTTCTTCATAGTTTTAGCTTCTAAAGAGTGATTCATAGCTCAAGTCACCATTTGCATTAAATTATATTTTAATCTTTTATTTATTATAGTCAATAACTTGGAGACAAAAGGTATTTATCTATTTCACCTTTGATTTCCTGCTTTTGTATAGGTCAGCAGTAGCTGAGCACTTAATATTTGCACCAAGTAATTCTATCAAATAATTGATGTGGCACCACTTACTTTCTAATTCCAGTGAGCGTGCTCCTATTAATATTATTTTTTTAACTTTTATGCTGACAACAGCATTAAATACACGGGTTCTGCAAAAATGGAAGAATATTATTACCAGAATTCCAGGGTCCTTTTGATCAATTGTATCCCTATAATTGCTCATTATTAGGGTAATAAATGCAATTGCCACAAAGAAGAGAATTCCTGCTCAATCCAAGGGTAGGGTTTGGACTGTGAATTGATGAAAGAATAGCAAAGACAGTAGGAATCTTGTGTTAAGAGTGTTTTACTTGGACTTTGGCGCAATATCTATCTAGCTGTGCAGAGCGGAAAGACTAACAACTACTTCCTTTTTTCATCTAGCAGATTAAAATTTTAGAATCTTAGATTAAAATCTTAGAATCTTTTTAATCTACTGGAGTACTGTGTCCAATTCTGGGCTCCCCGGTTCCAGAAGGATGGGGAACTGCTGGAGAGGGTGCAGCAAAGGGCTACAAAGATGATTAGGGGACAGGTACACCTCTCTTATGAAGAAAGGCTGAGGGATTTGGGTCTCTTCAGTCTGGAAAAAAGATGGTTGAGGGGGGACCTTATCAACACTTATGAATATTTAATGGGTGGGTGTCAGGAGGATGGGGCCAGGCTCTTTTCAGTGGTGCCCAGCAACAGGACAAGAGGCAATGGGCACAAACTTGAACATAGGGAGTGCCATCTCAACATGAGGAGGAACTTCTTTACTTTGAGGGTGGCAGAGCACTGGAACAGGCTGCCCAGAGAGGTGGTGGAGTCTCCGTCTCTGGAGACATTCAAAACCCGCCTGGATGCATTCCTGTGCAACCTACTCTAAGGTGACCCTGTTCTGGCAGGGGGGTTGGACTAGATGATCTCCAGAGGTCCCTTCCAACCCTGTGGTTCTATGATTCTATAATTCTATGTATCAGAATGGCCTTGATGGTGAGCTAAGTTATTGTTGATTAAGATCAATAGATAAATAAAAGATAACCTTCTTTCTCTAAGCCAAAGGAAATGGAAAAGCAATTGTAGCTTAAAGCCTCTAGTGTTACTCTGGGGTGGGGGCAACATGTGAATGTGCAAAAGGCTTCAGAATCTCTGTGGGTTCATCTGTACAACTTAGACAACATTCTGAAGGCTTTTTTGCGTATAAAAATTTCATAACTACATTTTTCATTGTAACAGTTCATTCTTTTAAAGTAATTCACAACCCAAGTTCTGCTCTCATTTCCCTTAAGTTTTGTAATAGCATGTAAAGAGACTGAAGAAGATATTAAAGCTTTTGTACATAATACAGAAGTGATGAGCTTTTTTTAAGATATCATTAGAGCTTTAAAAGTCCAGGATAGGTTTTGAAATAGTACGGCAGAAGAATGTTATGTGCTTGCATTTCTCTACCAATTTCCAGAAGCAGCGAGTCATCTTTTGGTGAACTTTATGCAAGATCGCATTGTTTTAAGGTTCTATGTCTTTGTTCCTGACCTTTCCACATTCCTTTGGCCAAAAGGAATCTCTGATCTTATCTGATCTTATCAGACAAAATATTTGCAGATTCATTATACATTTTACTTTTGGGATTATTTTGAAATTTGGATCTAACAGGAATAAATTTGGTAAGTGAAAAAGAAAGATTGGTTATATAACTCAATCTATATCCTCAATAATTTATTTTAAATACTGCATAAGAGGTTTTTCTAACCATAATTAAACATTTACTCAGATTTTAAAATATAACAGATGGCCAAACAGAATACGTATTAATCTACCCACATTTCAATAACTTCTTTTGTTTTAATGGCTGTAAAATGTTCTGCTTTTAGAATAGGTACAATTAATCTCCATCTTTATGCCAATTTATTTTTCACTCTCAAATGGGAAGTTAGAAATCAGAATGTAGTCTATAAAAGTCTTCTATCTAACTTTTCACATCTATCCTATATGAGGTTTGAGCTAGAAGAAATCTGTGTGTGAGCAAAGCTGATGAGCCTAGAGTAAAATGCATAATCTCTATCTACTCTATGGACTAAGATACTGAAAATGAGAGCAAACATCAGTTATAGCATTGTTTCCCACCAAACCTTAATAACACTTGTCACTTTTAAGTTTCTTTTGGAAGATTTAGAGTTTCTATCAAGCACTTAATCTAAGATCAAATTAAAGTCTCAGGCAATTATGATACACCCATTTAGTCTGAAACAAATGCTGTCTGTTTTGTTCAGCAAAGTGACCTGGAAGTGCAGAGTGGGAAGCATGTCTCACAGTTACTGCCTTGTAATATCAGATGCTCAACGTCTTTTTTTTTTTTTTTTTCTTCCCCCAATAGGTTGGATTTTTCTATAATAAAATGTTAAAGGAAGACAGGATCTCTTTGGTTCTCCCAGCTCCCCACCCCTGTCACTCTTGAATTTATTTATGGCTAATGACTATTTGTACATTTTTGAGCAACTGTACAAGACTATTAGTCATGAGCATAGTAATTATAAATACATTTATAACATAAGAGTAAATCTACGTTTAAGCAGTTACCACAGTTTCTAGAGATCCAAAGTTATTTTCATTTCATATTATTTGAATGTCAAAGATTAATATGCCCTTGATACCACTCATAACAATGCTAAGATTACTCAACGTGAAAAAAAAACAACTTTACAATATTAGTCTCTGGCCAAATTTCATCCTTGAACTTCACTGTACTTGGATATTCATAGAATCATAGAATTGTTTAGGTTGGAAAAGTCCTTTAAGATCATCAAGTCCAACTGTTAACCTACGACTGCCAAGTCCATCACTAAACCATGTCCCTGAGCACCACATCTACATGTTTTTTAAATACCTGCAGGGATGGTGACTCAACCACTTCCCTGAGCGGCCTGTTCCAATGATTGACAACCCTTTCAGTGAAGAAATTTTTCCTAATATCTAATCTAAACCTCACTTGGTACAACTTGAGGCTGTTTCTCTTGTCCTGTGGCTTGTTACTTGGGAGAAGAAACTGACCCCCATGTCTCTACAACCTCCTTTCAGGTAGCTGTAGAGAGCGATAAGGTCTCTCCTCAGCCTCCTTTTCCCCAAGCTAAACAACCCCAGTTCCCTCAGCCGGTCCTCATAAGACTTGTGCTCTAAATCCTTCTCCAGCTTCGTTGCTCTTTGTACACACTCCAGCACATCAGTGTCTCGTACTGAGGGGCCCAAAACTGGACACAATACTGGAGAAGTGGCCTCACCAGTCCCAAGTACAGGGGTACAATCACTTCCCCAGTCCTGCTGGCCACACTGTTTCTGATACAAACCAGGATGCTATTGACCTTCTTGGCCACCTGGGCACACTGCTGGCTCATACTCAGCCAGCTGTTGACCAACACCCCAAGGTCCTTTTCCACCAGGCAGCTCTCCAGCCACTCTTCCCCAAGCCTGTAGTGTTACATGAGGTTGTTGCAACCCAAGTGCAGGACCTGGCACTTGGCCTTGTTGAACCTCATACCATTGGCCTCAGACTAACAATTCAGCCTGTCCAGATCCTTTTGTAGGGCCTTCCTTCCCTCAGCCAGATCAACACTCCACCCAACTTCGTGTTGCTAACTGTTCCAGTGTGGATCATCGCAGGGTCACAAGTCCTGCCAGCAAACCTGCTTCTGTGTGGGTTCCTTTCCATGGTCCGCAGGTCATTCCAGGAGCCTGCTTCAGCATGGGCTCCC
Organism: Fratercula arctica; assembly: GCA_947846985.1. Classification (NCBI taxonomy): domain Eukaryota; kingdom Metazoa; phylum Chordata; class Aves; order Charadriiformes; family Alcidae; genus Fratercula; species Fratercula arctica. Next base: position 110,032,875 of record CANTUZ010000003.1, read on the forward strand.
CAGGGGCTGCAGCTTCCTTCAAGGCACATCCACCTGCTCCAGCATAGGGTCCTCCAAGGACTGCAGGGGGACAGCCTGCCTCGCCATGGTCTTCAGCACAAGCTGCAGGGGATTCTGTGCTCTGGTGCCTGGAGCACCTCCCCCTCTCCTTCTTCACTGATCTTGGTGTCTGCAGAGTTGTTGCTCTCACATTTCCACACTCCTCTCTCACAGCTGCTGTGAAGCTTTTTTCAACTTTTCTTACATATGTTATCACGTCTGATGGGCTCAGCTTTGGCCAGTAGTGTGTCCATTTTGGAGCTGTATGGTACTGGATCTGATGGACATCTGACAGCTTCTGGCATCTTCTCACAGAAGCCACTCATGCAGCACTCCCAGCTACCAAAACCTTGCCACATAAGCCATGTGTTGTCAAGATTAAGAAGCTGTAAAATAGACACAAAACATATGTCTAAGGAAATGATTAGCAAATATTTTGGGATAGGCAACAAAGAGGAAGTATTTTTCAGGATCTCGGGGATGAATTTATGTACCTGAAATTCATCTAATTCACATTGTAGATATGAAGGCCTGCTTTAGCACTCTGAAAATGTTACCCTCCAGGTCTAAGAGGAAATAGTTGATCTTAACTTTATTTCTAAACATGTCTAAGCTATATGTACGGAAGTTTCCTTTGGTTTTGCGATTCAGAATCAAAAAGAGTACATAATTTCCACTATTTCAAGAACTTTACATTTATGGCTTTTCTTGAAATAACTCTTAGCAGCTATTAAGTTCAGACGTACATTTCAGATATATGCTGACCTGTTTGTCCAAAAAAAGGTTCTTAGGACTTTTTCACTATTAATAGTTCAAACTATCTGAGAATCACTGATTCCTTATTTGTCTTCTGTCGATCATGAGAAAAGAATTCTACAAAGGAACGACTTCACCTTGCCAGCAATATAGAGAAAATATCAATAGTTGAGGCTGATAGAATACTACAATGTTAAAGCTACTTACTACGGATCACACATCACTGAGATGATAGCAAGAGAATTACATTGATGAAAGTATAAAATCTGATAGGTAGAAGAGAAGCTGGTCAGAAGACATCAGAAGCAGTAAAATTTGAAGAGTTCTCCTTAATACTTCTTAGTCTTATTATACAAGAAGTATATTACAAGAGTAAAAATCTCTTGTGAAAACATAACCTGGTTCAAATGTGAAGACAAAATAGGAAACACTCATTATGAAAGAATTTCTTGATGAACCATAGCAATCAAACCTCCCATAGTTCAGAGATTGGAGTAAGGAGGAATGCAAACAACCCAAAATGCTCTCAAAGGCACAATGGAGACTCTATAAAATGTTAAAATGATAGCAACATTTTGTAAGTGGAGTTGTACAATAACAAAGGAATAAACAAAGAGGCTGTAAAAGTGGCAAGTTCAGAATTAGCATGAAAAATCAGCCCCTTCTCATGCACAGATATCAGTCTTAAAATTTAAGGGAAATTGTGTCCAAATCCATATCCAAAATGCATCACTTAGTCTCATCTCTCATAGAAATTAATGTAGATTAAAAGTTTGCAGAGGAAAATCTATTTAAATTTACAGTATAGACGTACTGAGAGCTATCTGATTTATATATGTCCAAATTGTGCCATTCTTCATGTTCTTCATATTTGGCTGAATGGTGTGCTTTAAATCACAACTCAAGCAAAAATAAATCACAGCATTATGAGAGTTTCATTTTTTTCAAAATGTATTTTACCACACTTAAGCCACATTCATTCTCTTGCTTCAAGTTTATAACACTAAACCTAAAACCAGTTTTATTGTAGTGCAATTATGGGTTGGCATGGAACTCCATAATTGTTTTCTTGCCTTTTTGTCATCCTTGAGCTAAACATAAGGAGTAGAAATACCAAAATGAGCCTGTGGTTGTGTCATTCACTACTTATCTTACCTATGATAATATATGAGTCAGTGCAGTACAGTGGTTGAAGTCATGTCAGTATTGGAAACTAATAGCAAAACTCTCCTTTCACTAAGACTGAAATGATGCCTACTAAGTACAATATAACTTCCAAATTTTTGTTCAAATATTTGCATTACCTTTAAAGTTAATTTCTCTTCAGTAAGACAATAGGTTTCTCATATTAATAAACTTCTTGATTACCAGAAGAGTTTGAATTCTTATTAACATATTGCTCTGTACAGAGCACTGCAATAATATGGAAAATTATTATGAAGATACAAATTGAAGAAACATCAAAATAAAAAAAATAATGGAAAAACAAAATCACAATCGTTGGATTACTGAGTAGAATTAAATTGTTTTGCCCTTTTGGGGTCCTGTAATACTCTCTGTAGATTCTTATATCACTTTAGTCATTTTAACGTCTATATGTAAGCTGACAATTCAAAAAGATCTTTCATGTCGTTTGTTATTGCATCCTGTCATCAGAGGGAGAAAACATATGCAGTGAAACATTGGTATATGTAGAGTTTAAAATAAACACCACCACCCCCCTCCCCCAAATTTTATGGATCTCTCTACCTATTTACATTGGAGGATAAAAGATTCAGTTCAGTTTCTGGAAAAGATGATTTGTACTCAGCTTTTCTCTGATGAAAATTTCTTCCTGGCAAGAAAAACTGTTGCCTCTTTTTATTCAAGAGGGAAGAATTTAGTTTCTGCAAAATGGTTATTAAAAATTAATCTGCAAGATCATAGAATCATAGAATCATAGAACCATAGGGTTGGAAGGGACCTCTGGAGATCATCTAGTCCAACCCCCCTGCCAGAGCAGGGTCACCTACAGCAGGTTACACAGGAACACGTCCAGGCGGGTTTTGAATGTCTCCAGAGATGGAGACTCCACCACCTCTCTGGGCAGCCTGTTCCAGTGCTCTGCCACCCTCAGGGTAAAGAAGTTCCTCCTCATGTTTAGGTGGAACTTCTTGTGCTCCAGTTTGTGCCCATTGCCTCTTGTCCTGTCCCCGGGCACTACTGAAAAGAGCCTGGTCCCATCCTCCTGACACCCACCCTTTAAGTATTTATAAGTGTTGATAAGATCCCCCCTCAGCCGTCTTTTTTCCAGACTGAAGAGACCCAAATCCCTCAGCCTTTCCTCATAAGAGAGGTGTTCCAGTCCCCTAATCATCTTGGTAGCCCTCTGCTGCACCCTTTCCAGCAATTCCCTGTCCTTCTGGAACCGGGGAGCCCAGAACTGGACACAGTACTCCAGGTGTGGCCTCACCAATGCAGAGTAGAGGGGGAGGATGACCTCCCTTGACCTGCTGGCCACACTCTTTTTGATGCACCCCAGGATGCCATTGGCCTTCTTGGCCACAAGGGCACATTGCTGGCTCATGGTCATCCTGTTGTCCACCAGGACTCCCAGGTCTCTTTCCACAGAGCTGCTCTCCAGCAGGTCAGCCCCCAACCTGTACTGGTGCATGGGGTTGTTCCTCCCCAGGTGCAGCACCCTACACTTGCCCTTGTTGAATTTCATAAGGTTCCTCTCTGCCCAGATCTCCAACCTGTCCAGGTCTCTCTGTATGGCAGCACAGCCCTCCGGTGTGTCAGCCGCCCCCCCCAGCTTTGTGTCATCAGCAAACTTGCTGAGGGTGCACTCTATCCCCTCATCCAGGTCATTGATGAATATATTGAAGAGGACTGGACCCAGTACTGACCCCTGGGGAACACCACTCGTCACTGGTCTCCAACTAGATTCTGTGCCCCTAATCACAACCCTCTGAGCTCTATCTTTCAGCCAGTTTTCTATCCACCTTACTGTCCATTCATCTAACCCACACTTCCTAAGCTTCCCTATGAGGATGCTGTGGGAGACCGTGTCAAACGCCTTGCTTAAGTCAAGATAGACCACATCTACTGCCCTCCCCTCACCTATCCATCCAGTCATGCCATCGTAGAAGGCTATCAGATTAGTCAGACATGATTTCCCCTTGGTGAATCCATGCTGAGTACTTCTGATAGCTTTCTTTTCCTCCACGTGCCTTGAGATGATGCCCAGAACAAGCTGTTCCATCATCTTTCCAGGGATGGAGGTGAGGCTGACCGGCCTGTAGTTCCCTGGCTCCTCCTTCTTGCCTTTTTTGAAGACTGGAGTGACATTAGCTTTCCTCCAGTCCTCAGGCACCTCGCCTGTTCTCCAGGACCTTTCAAAGATGATGGAGAGCGGCTCAGCAATGACTTCTGCCAGCTCCCTCAGCACTCTCGGGTGCATCCCATCAGGGCCCATGGACTTGTGAATATCTAAATGATCTAATTGATCCCTCACTCGCTCCTCCTCAACCCAAGGGAAGTCTTCTTCTTTCCCTGTTACTTTACCCAATGCCTGGGACTTCTGAGGGCTGGGCCGAGCAGAAAAGACCGAAGCAAAGAAGGCATTCAGTAACTCTGCCTTCTCCGCATCCTCCGTCACCATGACTCCTGTCTCATTCAACAGTGGGCCCACAACTTCTTTGGTCTTCCTTTTGCTTCCAATATACTTGTAGAAGCTCTTTTTGTTGTGCTTAACATCCCTAGCCAGGTCTAATTCCAAGGCGGCCTTGGCTTTCCTTGTTTCATCCCTGCACGCTCTGGTGGCATTCTTGTAATCCTCCCAAGGGGTCAGTCCCTTCTTCCACTTATTATAAACTTCCTTCTTCCACTTGAGCTTTTTCTGAAGCTCCCTGCTTAACCATGCAGGTCTCCTGTGTTCCTTGGCCGATTTCTTTCTCTTCGGGATGCACCGATCCTGAGCTTGGAGGAAGTGGTCTTTGAATATCAACCAGCTTTCTTGAGCCCCTTTGCCTTCCAGAGCCCTAGCCCACGGGATCTCTCCAAGCAGTTTCTTGAAGAGGCCAAAGTTAGCCCTCCTGAAATCCAAGGTTGTAATTTTACTTCTTGTTGTTTTGTGGATAGTGCCCACGATCCTGAACTCAATCATTTCATGATCACTACAACCTAGGGTGCCCCCAACCTTAATGTCCTCCACCAATCCCTCTGTGTTTGTCAGTACCAGGTCTAGAAGTGCTCCTCTCCTTGTTGGCTCCTGTACCACCTGTGTCAAAAAGTTGTCATCAATGCACTGGAGGAGCCTCCTGGACTGCCCATGCCTGGCTGTGTGGTCTTCCCAGCAGATATCAGGGTGATTGAAGTCCCCCATGAGAACCAGGGCCTGCGATTGCGAGGCTACCTTCAGTTGTCTGTAAAAAGCCTCATCAGTTTCCCCATCCTGATCAGGTGGCCTGTAATAAACACCCACAACAGTGTCCCTCATATTTTCCTGTCCCTTAATCCTCACCCATAAGCTCTCGACCCGCTCTTCATCCGCCCCTAGTGAGAGCTCAATGCATTCCAAATGCTCTCTCACATAGAGTGCAATTCCACCTCCCCGCCTTGCTGGTCTGTCTTTCCTGAAAAGGACATAGCCACCCATGACAGCATTCCAGTCATGCAAGTTGTCCCACCACGTCTCAGTAATTGCAATGAGATCGTGGCCCCGCAACCGCACACAGAGCTCCAGCTCTTCCTGCTTATTCCCCATGCTGCGTGCATTGGTGTATAAGCATTTTAGAGAGGGAGTTGTGTGTGTAGTTTTTACCCTTGAGATGTGGTGTGCCTCCTGGCTTTCAGAAATACTGGCACACTGGCCCACAAGCGCTGAGCTTCTGGCTGGGGTTAACCCACACCACCAGGAGTAATATTCTTTTGAATTCTGTGTGACGTGACACTGAGAGACAGCCATTCCTTTCCTCTCGAGAGACTTCATGTGTGAAGTCCACTTCAGCAGATACACTGATCTACAGAGCAGTTGTCTGCCTTTGAGCTAGTCACCCCAAATTCTCATTACAGTCAATGGAGAGAAATAGCCATTTTGAGAACAATTGTGCACTAACCGTACCTATTCTTTTTTTCTTGACCAGAAAAAGAACTTGAAGTGATTAGTTAAATTGTAGATACATTTAATCAGATGAATTGCACTCTTGCCACTTACAGTGGTAAACAAAACACCAAGTGGGTGTTCATCCTTCACTGTGTAAATGGAAAAAAGAATACTGAATGCATGAAAGAAGAAAGGGAAAGGGACAGAGAGAAGTAAACATGTTTGACTTAATGTAGTCCTCCAAAGGAGATATTATTCTGCCTATGTGATAAGATGTATTCTGTGCTGGAAATGAGTGTACAAATTCTGTCAAGCAACTTTGGTGAGGAACACAGTCCTGGATGATAGTTTCAATAACATACCTAAAAAGTTTTTAAATCAGATAGTCTGTCACTGATGTGCTGGGATACATTTTATTTTATTTTATTTTATTTTTAATAATCTAAAACTGCAACGAACAATTTTGAAGAGAAAACACTAATATCAGTGAATTTGTTTGTTTTTCAATTGCTTCAGAGAGGAAGAGTCTTGCTGGAATTATCAATGAAACTGAAATGGAGCTATGGTCACCAAAGCATAAGAAATTCAGCAAAACCTGCATGCATTTGAATATCATAGAACGGTTTGGGTTGGAAGGGACCTTAAAGATCATCTAGTTCCAACCCCCCTGTCATGGGCAGGGACACCTCCTGCTAGACCAGGTTGCTCAAAGCTCCACCCAACATGGTCTAAAACACTTCCAGGGATGGGGCATCCACAACTTCTCTGGGCAACCTGTTCCAGTGTCTCACCACGCTCATTGTAAAGAATTTCTTCCTAATATTTAATCTAAATTTTCCCTCTTTCATTTTAAAATTGTTACCACTCATCCTATCACTACTCTCCTTGATAAAGAGTCCCTCTCCATCTTTCCTGTAGGCCCTCTTCAAGTACCGAAAGGCTGCTATAAGGTCTCCCTAGAGCCTTCTCTTCTCCAGGCTAAACAACACCAACTCTCTCAGTCTGTCCTCATAGGAGAGGTGCTCCAGCCCTCTGATCATCCTTGTGGCCCTTCTCTGGACACGTTCAAGCAGGTCCATGTCCTTCTTATGTTGGGGGCCCCAGAGCTGGATGCAGTATTCCAGGTGAGATCTCACAAGTGTAGAGTAGGGGGGCAGAATCACGCCCCTTGACCAGCTGACCACTCTTCTTTTGATGCAGTCCAGGATGTGGTTGGCTTTCTGGGCTGTGAGCACACATTGCTGGCTCACGTCGAGCTTCTCGTCCACCAACTACCCCAAGTTGTTCTCCTCATGGCTGCTCCCAGTCCATCCTCTGCCCAGTCTGTATTTGTGCTTGGGGTTGCCCCAACCCACGTGTAGAACCTTGCGCTTGGCCTTGTTGAACTTCATGAGGTTCTCACGGGCCCATGTCTCAAGCATGTCCAGGTCCATCTGGATGGCATCCCTTCCCTCCAGTGTGTCGATCACTCTACACAGCTTGGTGTCATTGGCAAACTTGCTGAGGGTGCACTCAATGCCACTGTCCATGTGCTGACGAGGATGTTAAACAGTGCTAGTCTCAATACCGACCCCCGAGGAACACTGCTCATCACTGGTCGCCACTTTGACTGCAACTCTTTGAGTGTGACCATCCAGCCAACTCCTTATCCACTGAGTGGTCCATCCATCAAATCTATCTCTCTCCAATTTAGAGACGATGATGTCGTGCAGGACAGTGTCAAACGCTTTGCACAGGTCCAGGTAGATGATATCAGTTGTTCTTCCCTTATCAAACAATGTTGTAATGCCATTGTAGAAGGCCATCAAATTTGTCAGACAGGATTTGCCCTTAATTAAGCCATGTTTGCTGTCACTGATCACCTCCTTATTTTCCATGTGCCTTAGCATAGTTTCCAGGAGGATCTGCTCCATGATCTTGCCAGGCACAAAGGTGAACTCAGTGGCTCTAAAAAATATTGTTTGAGATTTAACTTCTTTACCTTAGAGACTTTGTTAAGTGCCAAATGAAGCAGTTGCCCTAGTACAATAGATTTCATTCTCTGCATAATAAATGGGGAGAGGTAGGTGATTCACAAAAGAGGGCCTATCTGACCAGATTTTGGAGCCCAGGATGTAACCCATCTCGAGTATTTATAGCCATTTAAGGTTAAGGGTGTAGTCTAAGCTATGATTTGGGTTGTGTTATAGACATTGGAGAGAAACAGCTTCTTTCAGGGAACAATTAGGCAGAGATAGGTGGTATTTAATCTGTGAGGGGCAGGCTTCCCATCTCTCTCCATTGATTGCAAATGGACCCTAATTCATTGGCATAGGCAAGTCTCCCCACTATGGAACAGTCAAAGGTAGGTAAGAGGTCCTGGCCCTGAGGTAGGCAGACATATTCTTCTACAGAGCTTCAAAATTATCTCTCTTCATTGACTGTGACTTTAAGTACTTATTTTAAAGAACTCTCTCATGAAGTGCCTGAGATTTAGTCACAAAATTATCCATGCAGATTAAGCAAAATAGATACCCCTTATCTTTTTTTTTAATTCAGCTGTTTTAATTAGTATTTGTTCTATGAGCCAATGCCAATAATATTTATACACAACAAGAAGTACAGATGAGCTCTCAAAACAAGATCTGTCTCTCGCAGACGTATTCATGGCAGAAGTCAGATATAATGACTGATACCAGCTGGCTTTTCATTCTGTTGTACCTTTTCATGTTGGGTGTTTTTTAGGCTTCAGGCTTGAGGGTCTTTATTGTACCAAATCAATTCAACAGTGCATGGCTTTCATTGCATGTGTAATAGCGCATATTTTGTGGAAGCTGAATGATGCATTTTAAGAGTGAAAGTTCATTATGAGGATGTGATTCAACCAAGATATTTGCACTTGTATAACAGACCGTACCATATAGCAGAAGTTTAATAAATGGAACAATTTTAATAAATTAAAATTAATTAAAATTAAAATACTCTATTTCACATTTTTATAATTTCTTCTCTGGAAGTTGGCAACTATTAATGAATCATAAACTATTTTCCTTTCTCCTAATAAATAGCTTAGTAGAGTTATGGCTCTGTATCTTCTCTTCATCTAAACCTCAATAACTGAGATATGCTGGTAAAAAATATAAAGCATTGCTTATAATGTTAGAAATAAACACAAAGGTGTTTAGTATCAAAACTAGAATCCCTGATTCTTGGTTGTTCCTCAGCAGCTAAACGTGGACAATATGGTGAGGGAGAGATTAGAGGCAATGGCACTTCAGAGGAGGAATTTTGTATCATTACTGCCTGGAAGTGATTGGACAGAAAGGGCTGAAACCATCTCAGAGCATTCTTGAAGATGGTTGTTAGATCACTGGCAGCATTCACAATAAAAATAGAAGCATGATGGAAACTCTGGAGAGACTTCATTCATACATTCATACATAGTATATTTCCCTTGCCTGTGAGTTTGGCCTTGGTATTTAGCCCTGACTGTATTTTCTGTAAAACTCACTATGGCATTTTTGTACACTCCTCCTCCACTTACATTTTGTTACGGAAGCCAGATTTCTGTGCTGGCAGAAACACAGATTAATAAAATGGCAAAACCACCCAATTGCATTGAATTTTAATCTTGCAGGTATTAAAGTAAATTCACATTGACAGAACCCACCTTCTTGAATCAAAAAGCAGATGTCTGTAAATGTCATTCAATTCATAATATAATAAATGCTGTATACTTTACATACATTCAAAATCACTGATAAACATTGGAGTTAGCAGTTGATGAGTAATAAGTAAAATCAACTCCACTTTCACCCCAAGAAGCAATGCAATTTACATTTGTGGGGTATTATTTGTATGCGTTATTTATAGAGGTTTTCAAATGCTACTGGTTGTCTTATCATTTTTAAAGGCTATTTTTCTACTTAAAAAGAGGATTATTACAGCAGAACCGTTCACAGCTGGTTCAGATGCCTTTGCAAACAGTCAATGTTTTCTTTCAGTGCCAGCCAAATCTGCCAGTAGGTGAAATTCATGACTGGGAAGTTAAAGCTGCCTCCTTCAGGACTGGCATGCTGCATATGGTGGCCTGGCCAAGCAGAGGGTGCCTTTCTCTGCTGCAGTTAAATGCATGCTGATTGACCACCTGATGTGAGCTCTACTTGGCTGCACCTGAAGTAGTTCAAATTGCCTTTGTAGATGGAGTGGTTGTGTGATATTAATCTATTTCTGGAGCAATCCTCTCTCAATCTTTGGGACTGTAACTGGTCCAGAGTGGGAGATGACCTGAAGGTGGATATATAGTTCATGGGACTAAAGAAGGATGGGTGACTATAGGAAATTGAAAAAATGTGGTGTAAGTTATACTCTGATATTTCTATGCTGGAGAATTTAGTGGCCCACTCACTCTGCTGAAGTGGGCACTCTATTCTGCCTATTCTTCCCCTGATCGTGTGCCTTCTCCTTTTATTTCTTTTAACCTTCTTGCTTTTTGTATAGGGAAAATTTTGCCTACGGAAGAAGAACTAAGATCAGATTATCTAGATCCATCTCACTGCACAGTGGGTGCAAAAGTCACCTGGTTCTGCCCTGCTTGGCAATTCCTGCAGCAGAGGTGTAAACATGGTTGCTACATCTCGCTGCACTGACATATTTAGCAGGGCAGGAAGCTCATTCCAGCTTTTCCCTACATACATTCTTACATCCTCCCCTATTTTGCTTCCTTCTTTCGAAAAGAGTATTGCTGTCTGAACTTCCCTGTAGACTTCCACCTTTCAGGGAAAGGCTGTATAGTGTTACAGTGCTTATATACAGGTGAAAGCAATATAGGTGTAGTTTTCTCATAATATAAGCTCCCTTCCTCCCAAATTCTATGCATAAATTCTAGTTAAAGTAACTCAAACTTCAAAAGATTATGACTATTCTGCAATGAGAATTTCTAGAAGCTGAACTTCTGCGAGTGTTTCAAGTGCACTAAAAACTGGCTGCACTGTCTCTGTTAGAATTCATTAATAAACAATAAGACATTAAGAAAGTGAATAGTTAACACAGAAACTAAAATAGGAACTCCACAGATGGATAATGTTGCTAAGTCAAAACTGTGGGAGAAAGTGTGACTTTGGAACTTTCTGGTATTACTGATTTTGATTTCTGTCATTGCTGTTGCTGGTTCATTAACTATAGATGTTTTGCTTATCATTTCCCTAGGCTGTGTGTTTGGAAGAGAAGAGCCATGACTCAGAAAAATATGGCTTGCCCAGGTTTTGTGAATTCTTTCCTTTGAAGGTAACTGACTTCTAAATTCTTTTGTTTACAGTCACGCTAACATACAAAGAAACACCAAACCTCAGTCTGATGGTGGTGAACAGTCTAAACATGTAATCCAACTGATGAAGTAGCATCTGAGTAGAAGTCGTCTAATAAAAAAGCTGTGCTCTTCATTACCTATGCCACTGTGTGTACCTTTAGGATCACAACACATAAAGTTATTAAATTGTTCATTTTTATTTGCTCAGGCCATAACTTCTTCATATTTAAAGCAAATACTACTCGTGAGTCATCTTTGCTTTCGGAATTCAGCCTTACGCGGTAACTTCCTACATACATTACAAAAAGAGGTAAATTGCATGCAATGGCAAAATTAGTTTGGTGCTTTGCTAAGAGGCAAGGATTGGAGCAGTGCTTTGTGTGCGCACCTAGTCTTCTGTGGGCACTACACTGATGTTTAAATCAGAGTTTGATTGAAAGCTTTTGACAGGCTTCTGTCCATTTTGTGCTCTAATGGCAATACTGATGCTTTTTTAAGTTGCGCAGTTTTGTTTTTTTTTGTCTGCTACAGCCGAAGTTGGTCCTCTTCTCACTGTTGAACTGCTGCTTTCTTCAACATACCTCCAATGTACAGTTCTCTACTTTCCTATGTAACTCCTTTTTCCATGTGTGACACAGTTGTAGGCTCAGCATTTACCTGCCCAGAGCAGTCTTCCACTGCTGCTTCCTGCCTTTCTTCTTCTGCAAATTTGCAACATGCCTGCTCATGTGAGCTAACGTTTAATGTTTGTGAGGTTTTGGTTCCTTCCATGACATGTTTCCTTCAATGTAGATTTTAAGTGAACTCATACCACCTCTCAGGCAATAACAAGTTCTGCCACTAAATCAAGTTTAGCTCACAAGTTTATTGTTTCTTCCTTGGCTTGGGGAAGAATGTGTCCCAGATAAAATCATGTTCTCAATCATTTTCTCTGGGAAGAAAGCTATGGTCAATAAAAAAGCATTAGCAGATGTGTGTAAATAACTTCAACATCTAGTTCAAACTGAAGTTCAACTCGAATTTATAGTAATTTGTTGGCTGGCAATAACATAGTTAAAACCCCTGAGCAATACAGCTTCACAAGTGAGTTACAAATTCACGCATCATTAGTTTCTTATTAATCTTATGATTCCTAATGAAGTGACTTTTGAGAATGGCATTAGGTCATAAGTAAAATTTAAAATCTGTTACTTAATAACACAAATAATTTGCCTAAATAGCAGAGTTAAGGTTAGGTTAGTGTACAGTCCATCCTTGGTGTCCCTTTGTATTTGACTCTGCAATGACATTTTAAATACTGTTGTTCTATGTGAGACACAGCTATAGTAAACTAATTTTTTTTTTTTTGTCTGGTTTTATGTACCTTAGTATTTACTTATCAACATTTTTTTACTCTGTTCATAATTAAAAAAACATGAATACAAGTTCAGTTTAATCATGAAGGCAAATTAAAATGGATGCATTTTCTCCTAAAAATATGCATATAATTTTTCACACAGAATCTTAAAGTCAGCAATTACTTTGGGAGCAATTCCCAAACTGAATGAAGATGTCATTTTCCTAGAATGATTTTGGGTTGATATATAGTCTGCTTAAAATTCACAATCTGTGACCTTGGTAGATGAACTAGAATTTGGAAACTATATGTTTCTACATAGTAGAAAAACTTCTCATAAAGTTGGATGTTTGAATGTTGGTTGGGTTTTGTTTTGTTTTTTCCCCAGTTAGATAAATGGATAATCTGTAGCTGGCATGCCTGTTTAGAAGACCACCAATCTTGAGATCAAGGAACAATACAAGCAAAGAGTTCCTCGCCTACCTCTCCTAAGACAATGTTAAGAATTCGTCCTTCGTGACTCTGTCGACATTTACTGTTCACAATTCATGCATTTCTAATAATCCCCATAAAATGTCAGCATCTTCTCTAATGGGCACTTCTGGAAAATCACTTCAGCATCCGCTCTATGGCCCTGTGCCATTTCTCAGTACTAGGCCATTTGGCTTGATAAAAGGCTAACCCTAGTTCCTCTGTGTAAGAGCAGATAAGGATGCCTAGGTACAGCAGACTGCGTGCGCTGTTAGAGCAGTTATGTTACAGTCTCTCGCCTTTACCCACCTCTCCCAACTCCTGCTCTTGGCACATGTCCGTGAAAAGAGGAAAATAGCATTTCTTCAGAATTTCAAACTACAAGGGGCAAAACACAGTGTTTGTGAGGAAAATGTAGGTAGATCACCTGGAGTTTTGTGAGTTTGATTGCGGTTAAAGCAAATGTTTGCAGAAGTGGTCAAGCTCTATTTCTTTCCTCCTAGGTCGTATTTATTAATGCCTAAGTTTGAAATGAAAATAGTTAGGGAAGGTGAATTTCTCTAACTAACTAGGAAAAGAAGCTTTATATCTTTGTACTGCCAGATGCCAGATACAGGACTCGCAAAACAGGTTGTCATTGATTTTATGAGCAAAATTTGGCATTGTGCTCCTATTGCATTTACATCACATTGCGTATATACTTGGCAGGTTTTTTGACTGAAAATTGTGTGTTTAGTATAAGCAACACAGTGCTGTCCCAACAGTATGGACAGGTATTAGCATCTGTACGCTATTTCACATCTATTTCAGAACTGCTGTCCTCCCTTGAGTCATTGGTAATATTCATATTCTCTTATTAACATTCCCTGCCATTGTCTGCATTAGAGTACATAGCAAGGATGTGATTTACCTTCAGATAAGATGGATCTGTTTATGTGATATTGATATTCGTGTCTTGTAATAGTTCTTACTATTTGCAGAAGAGGCAGGTATTAGACATTCCTTTCACATTTCAAGGGGAGCTAAGGCCAAAATTCTCACCACCCACCTCCAAAACTAAAAAATGCTATGACTTGCTTTGCTACATTTTCTGTAGCTGCTCTAGATAGTGAATCTGCTCTGTGAAAAAGACGCTAGAGATCAACTGTGCACACTTATATATATGCATAGACAATACTGCAACTAAATACAGGTTGTTTAATTAACGATATGTGCTGTCACTCCTCATTGTGACTTTTTTCTATACTTACTGCGTTCTCATAGGTACTCTTGTCCTGCTGGAAACCTGTTGAAATGCCCATGGACAATATATACAGCTATATTAACAATGTTCCTCTAAAAAAAAATCTAATCTATTGGCTGTATATTATAGCAAGTACTGTGAGAAAAGCTGTTCTTGAATTTAGCAACCTCTAATAATACTAAAGGCAATATACAGGGTAAAGAGAACATATAGGGTAAGTAGCTGACTGCCTTTCCTCACAACTGGTGCATTGCTGTGTTGCAAGGACTGTGCTGTGTGACTTCGCCTTGATGTGAACAGCAGAAGAATGCACTGCTTTATACCCTCTTGGACTACCCTGGGAAATGTACACTGAGCTTTAAATACGCAAGTTGGGTCACTAAACTTTACTTATCAATGCTTCTCCCATTACTCAACATTATACTTAAAACTAACAGTCGGAACTTTCAGTACCTACATACTTGGACGTTATTTATGCTTATAGTCTGTAGAAGTCCCAGTCTACAAAGCCCTTCTGGGCTGAAGGCGACTTTAGTGGGGATAGGCATTTAAAGAGACATTAGGTTTTCCATTCCTTTTGTAGGTTTGGGGTTTATGGATGATTTGTATTAGAGGTTTGTGACCATAACTCAGATTTAGTCAAGCTATTGAAAGATCTCCATTTTTACTTAATCTGGAAGCGTGCTCTGCAAGCAAAGGGTGGTGGGAGTCACTTCCTTTACTTCAGGCATCAAAAAGCCCAAATGTGGCCTAGCACCTCCAGAGGGTGAAATACTTCCTTCTAAAATAATTAAGATTCCTCAGCTTCAATAGATCAGATGAATTGTAATGTGGTGATCAGTTTTACCTTGTGTTAACTACAAAAGGATTTTATGTCTAAGGTACAAATTCAGTGAAATAAACCCGCTGTGAGCCCCTGATGCAGACCTGAGGAAAAGGGGAAAGAGGGGAAACAGGGGAAAAATAAGTTCCAGTACTACCATAATGAACTGACAAAATAATGCTTACCGTTTCTGTTAATGATAAGAAGAAAAATAATAAAATATGAGTGTCCATAGGGTGGATAAGTTACTTCCACAGTCTGGTGTACTTAGATAGATGCCTTTAAATTTTTATTGCAGTGATCTACCCATGTGCTTGAATGGGAGCCTGTGGATATGCTGACCTAAAACATAAAAATCTCCTGCAGTATTTCACAGCATCCTTAAGGGATTCCATTTTCTTCCATTAGGATAGTTAATTTCATGCAAATTAAATATTTTACAGTATGTAGGTGAATGTACATCTCCTGCTGAAGTCTGGCAGGAAATCTTTTGGGTGTGACATGAGGTTTGACCTCCTAGGATAAAAACTGATTTAAATTAACAGCAATGAAAGGTAACTTTGGAAACGAAGAAAAAAAAGTTACAGAAAACACCAATTTTGTCATCTGAAATCGCTGCTTTAAGGTTCTTGCAGTGTAAAACAGAATATAGCATAACTGACTATGCAATGTAAGCATTAAAAAACCCCATGCCTCTTCCCCTCCTTCCTCCCTCCCAATCCACATTAAGCTGACTTTAAAGGCAAACCACCATGGTTTCTCTTCACTCATGCAAATGTTCAGCTGTGTAAAAAAAAAAAAAAAAAAAAAAAAAAAAAAAAGGCTATTTCGTGACAGGTATTCTGCTGGGAATTTTGAGCTGCAACTACTGTACAAAATGAGTAAAACTACATTAACTGTAGCCTACATAATAAAGGGAAACACAATGGCTCTCATCTACTAATAACTAGAAAAAAACTACAACTACTACTACAAAACCTACATCTATTTTTAATGTACCTGGCCAATAAATATTTTGTTCAGGATATAATCTTGGTTCAAAGCATAATGTTTAATGAACTATATGATATATTAGGTATAATTTTGAACTCAAACCACCAAAATGGTATACTACAACTTCTTGATTTAGATATACAACATCTTCAAAAGTGTCTGCAAATGTGTTTTCTCTTTATAACACCTCTTTCAGTGTCCCAATAGACTTGTCTATATTGAGAGTGAAACTATCACTTCTCTGCTTTCTAAATTGTAAATCCCTTTTTGAGTCATGATGTCTAGTTTTAGAACCTCAGAAATAGCATTTCACTGGTTTTTCAGAGGAAAGTTTGGTTTAAGTTGACCATGCTATTGAAAATGTCTCTTGTCTCTGTCTTTTCCATCATCAGGCCACAATTTCCTGGGTGTCTACCTGAAGAGATGGGAGCATGCAGCTGCAGATGGAAACATCACACAACACACTCAACAGGTATAGTCTGATGTTAGAGAGAAATTTATCTTATGGATAGCTGTTACCAGTAGAATACTATTTTCTCTTTTTGCAGGATCAGTTTTGGCTGAGTGTGGCTTTTTGAACTGGGTTACCTTGAGGGCAGATGAATGGCCTAACATAAGGAAAGATGCACTACAGTTGCTCATTTGGCAACAGAGGGATATCAGATCTGATTAAATGCAGCGTTAAACTTCACACTAATTCTCTGGTACCATGATGGTCTAAGAAAACAAACCTTTATAAATCTTTATCCATTTTGGAAACCTTTATTAATGTGGAACATCTAAAGCTTCAAGAGGAGATTAATTTATAAGAAAAAAAAGCTTAGTATAGTCTAGATATTCTCATGAAGATATGAATGCAATGATACAGTAAAGTAAAAATGGAAAGGTATGGATGCTCTTGGATATCTACATTGCATTTTTCAGATGCCTGTTTTTTCAGAACCAATTTAATCTGACACTCATAACCATAATGAATGCTGAGCTTGTATATTTTTAACTGCTAAAAAACTCAACAAAAACAAAACAACACCCTCCCCCCCCAAAAAACAAACAAACAAAAAAAAAACCAACAAAAACAACCAACAACGAAAAAACCCCAAACCATGTAAAGGGGGTTAAATAGTATCAACAATTTAAGTAGAATTTAACCAGATGTTAAATAGATGATGAATTTTGTGTTCTTCTCTCTTAATTCTGATCTTTTAAAATAAAGATTAGATGAAGAAATAAAGACAACAGTTGTTTGTTTGGTTTGTTTAAATTTCTTCTTTAGCCATTATAGATTTTCTTTTTAAATAAACTCTACTTTTCATAAGCACATCTGCTTGTTCTGGTTGGCAAAGTGTCCCAATAATGACGATTTTAGTTTATCAGTTTAGAGTTCTGGAGTGGAATATTAATATTAGCGAATTACAGTGTGCATACAAGGTATAATAATGAAGAGGGATGGTGTGAGGAAAAGCAGCACATTGTAATGAGCTCTAAGCATAAAAAAATATATACTATTGCTGTAATAAGAGATGGTATATGTATATGGCTGATTCAAGAAGATATGACCAATTAGTAAGTCTTCACAATAACAGAGTTCACAGAAATGGGAAATCTAGCAAGGCTCTTGGGCCTAATTCAGAGAGAAAGTCATTCTGCAGAGAATAAAATACCATATTGTACTTTCCCTTCTTATATAGCTCAGAAATTGTCATTAATCTCCAGCTGGTGAGGATCAGGTATATATGTATATATATGCATATATAAAAATGCTATACACACTGTAGTGATGATAATAAAGTTATTAGCATTAATTCAAACCATGCCACGTAGTACCCCAATAACTAAATAGCCTTTTGACACCTTCAGCTACTGAAACAGATCAGTGCAGAAATGCATAACTTCACTTAAATAAGGCGATAATGAAGTTTCTTGTCATGCATAGGAAATGAGCAGTGAGCTACTTCAGACAGCAGCCATGCCTGCTCCTTCCATGGGGAACGGGCTATGTGAGTTTTATGTGACACAGTGGTAGAGCACTTCAGAGGCCGTGTAAAGGGGCAGTGTTAATGAGTAGACGACTTCAAATTACTATCTCTCT
Source organism: Fratercula arctica (assembly GCA_947846985.1). NCBI lineage: Eukaryota > Metazoa > Chordata > Aves > Charadriiformes > Alcidae > Fratercula > Fratercula arctica. Next base: position 110,050,998 of record CANTUZ010000003.1, read on the forward strand.
AAATCAGACATGAAAACGGCTGTAAAGAAGCCATAGGAAAAAAATGACAAGGAAAACTTTTTACTTACCGTGCTTTATTTTCAGTTTATCACAAAATGCCATGTTTTGCTGGAGCAAAATTAAAGCTATGGGTAGCATGACCTTAACTTGTTTAGTTTGTGCATTTGTATAAATAAAACAAAGAATCATCTCACCGTATTGCTGTTGTTTTATTATTATTATTATTTTTATTTGCCACCAGTCTTTGGACTGCGAGTAATGAGGACAGCTTTACAGAGTTGAAGAGTTATAAGTAAACCTGGTTGCATGCAGTATATCTGGTTGCTGCAAAAAATCTCTATCTGTTAACACTTACCATGAAGCATATGCCATGCTTTTTTTGTACTCTGGCATTTGGAATAAATAGTATGTTTATTAACTAGTATAAGACTTAGGGCTATGGATGTATTATTGTCTGCCCATGCTGAAAGCATCAGAATCCAAAAAAGGCTTTAGTCCACTTCATATGTGACATGAATTTTTAGTTCTGTTTCAGAATCCAGTCCTAGGTCACTGGTATCATGAAGAGATGAGATATTATTGTAATTATTCTACCTATACATATGTCTTAGTTCTATTTAGAAACTTCAGCATCATCCGGCTGATTTTGAGTTAGAATCTGCTTTTGGCGACAAAGCTGGTTGATTTAGAACTTTCTGTTCTACTACTAGCAAGGAATGACTGCCCAATGAGGAAATCTAGAAGAGATTCTGATGTTTTACATGTATTTTGAGACTCAGAAGGGAAGAAATCTCATCAAGACAAAAAAAAAATATATTTCCGAGTACAGGACTCCCACTAAGGTCACCTGCAGTTTGACATCTGTATATAATGCTGCCTGATAAATTAGGAGGTTGAAGCAGAACACTTTCCATGGCTTTCGCAGCTCATTGAACTGACACTTCTGTACTGCCTTTTACTTTGTTTGAGGGAGCACTTCAACTGGTAAGTTTTAATTTTAAATTCTTGATATGGTTTGAGCTGTTTAATATGAAGTAGGAGAAATCAGCCAAAAAGCAATGTGTATATTTGAAGATCTGCAGGAATAAGGTTCTCAGGATGAACTGTTAGATCCTGGCATTTTCTTCTGCCTTGTAGGCTTTCTCCCCTGCTGGTATATCTGATGCAGGCCAAAAAGGGCCTTCTGATAAGGGCAGGAATGCATGAATACAGCAAGATAAAATGAAGACAAAAAAAAGTCTTGAAACTTGATATGCAGATTGAGTAGATAATACCATACTTGATAGCTGTTCTGCTTTCATTCCCTGTCCACTTCTCTAATTTGGAATAAAGATCAATTTATTGAGCAATACTTTATATCCCTAGTGAATTTTGTAGAAAATACTTCTTATTGCAGAAAAGCATGTTGAAATGTACATGCTGAAACTGAATAACAAACAGTAAATTTGAAATTAAATAACAAACAGTAAATTTTCTAATCAGTTTTTTCTCTATATTTGTGTAATTTACATTATCTTTAATATTATATATGGACCTATTTGCAGTATATTTTGCACTCATTTGTAAAACCTATACACAGCAAGGATAAAGTGTGATTTCAAATTGTCCAAGTTACTCTCAATGGATATAAGGCTATGAATATCATATGTTATCAATAAAATACCCAAATATCAAATAGTCTTTTCCCTCAAAGAAGTTTAGCAAGCTGCCAATATTTCCTTAAAATGATACCTGGTATACCATGTAGGGTATAATGGTGTTGATAACATTTGAAGTAGCTTGAGCTGTCGTTCCAGGCTGCACTTCTGACATCGTGCAATCATAACTGACTTTTTTTTTGTTTTAATTATTTTATATTTGTGGCCTTCTCTTCTTCAAGGGAAGCATTTGATTGATTTAGTTTCCTTATCATGTTTTTATTTTTTTCTATTGTGCTGTCTGTTAGGCTCTTGTTAGTTGGTTCTATTGTGGAACAGTTTCGATCATGTTTAACAGAGTGTGAAGTGATCTTCAAGAAAGTAAGTTCCTCTGTGGCTAAAGAAAAGAGACCCAAACGAGTGCCGCTGCCAGGCAGAGGTTGCTGCTTTCACTTATCAGAATACTGGATATCAGAATCCATAGGACAGAGTCACAGCAGATGAGGCTTCCCAGTTTTGTATTAACCCTTGGGTTTTAATCACATCAAATTAATATACCTGGCCATGCTACAAATTCCTCTCCTTGAACAACAGAATATGTGAGTTTTGAGGAAATTTTCCTCAAATTTGAAAATTTAACCAAAAATAACATCTTGCTGAAATTACTATCTTAATGATAGTAGAAATCGAAGTTAAATAAGGCTTCTGAAATAGTAACTATATCTTCAAGTGTCTGCAGAAACTGAAAGCAGCAACACACCTTCTGTTAAGATAGATATGTTAAGGAATCAAGTAACATGAGAGGAGTGAACTCATGCTAGAACTGTAGAGTCAGATCTACGCTAGATGGCACTTGAGGCTCCATTTATTCAGAATATGTCGAATTGCAGTAGCTGGAGTTTTGGTTCATAACATTTCTTGTGTCTGCCTGACGTGAGTCATTATTAACTCTAAAATGAGATTTAATAATTCTCACACAAGTAGTAACATATCAGGGAATAAATATTTCATATTGCAACACATATTAAAAACATTTTTGCATCCTACATATGCCTCTGGAATAGCTCTGTGGCATCCTTACGGAAGTCTTTTAGTGTATTCTAGGAAAAACTATTTCCTAATTAGCATTCGTATTTCTGCTCAGGCAATTTTCACACACTTTCCAGTTTACTCTCTCATCACCTCTAGTTAACTGGAGGTGATTTAAACAAACAGCCTTGGAGCGTGTGCACACAGCTTACCTTGGGCAGTGATAACGTTTATCAGAATGAAAGCTTGGGTTGCACTAATTTCATCTTGGAAGTACACCTTTAAACAATAAAGGTTGCTTTGCTGGCATCTGAAAGTGTCTCCCTTTAAGATGTTCTCTCCTTTTTTTCTTTTTGGTTGTTGTTTGGAAGGCAAGGATGCTTTCTTTCCAGTATTTCTGTTGCCATATTTTGTGTTGTGGTACTGCCCAAAGTGTGGCAACTGCTTATAGCGGAGTGAAAGGACAAGGTGTTTTCTCCAGATCTCCTCCTCAGTCCGGACCAACTTGTCCTTTGGACACACGCACAGAGCTCTTTAAAATTCTAATACATTTACTGCAAGATATACTAAAGTGTAATGCTCTACGTATGATTGCTGAGTCTGCAGAGGCAAAATGTGATGAAGAGTAAATGAGAAAACAGTGCTTTTTGTCCAGCGAAGGTGAAGTTGCTGTGGATAACCCACCGAATGGTAAGGTCTGGTGTCCTGCATGGTGGGGGCAGCGGTGGAGCAAACCCTCTCTTTCTTCTTCTGGAGGTTGTGACTGTGCTTTTTTTATAAGTGCTTGTTACCTCTTCTGTGTTTTCACCAAATGTGTGATGTTTTATAGATGTGGGATATGCAGTTTTTGTAACATCCTGTAACAGGAGAGGGTAGAGCTTATGAATCTCTCCAAGTTGTACTCTTTTAGTGACCAGTAATTGATGGCTGGGGATCTGTCTGTGCTGTTGGTTCTCCAGTGTTACCCTGTGCCCGTCCTCTGGAGACTTGTGCTGTGCTCTCTGCCCGTGCTCTGGGGGATACCTGCCACAAGAGCTTATTGCACGCGCAGTCAAATTAAGACAGACCTGCCCCCTGCTTTTCTTCATCATAAGCCTGCTTGTGGGTCTCCTTCGGCTTTAATCATCCACATGTTTAATGGCAGAACAGATTCATTTTCCACAGAACTGGCTCTTAGAAGTGCTGAGCACAATCCCACAGGAAGTTAATGACAGTGTTAAGCACTGAGCGATTCCAAAATATCACATCCCACATATGATAAGCAGTTGTGCAAAGGCAGTTACGCTTAGTAAGAGGAATAAGCACCCTTCAAGGTGAAGAACTGCACTTTGTAGATGACTCTTAAAACAAAATCTCTAATGGTGACTTAGATCAAGCTTTCCATGGAGCATTAAATCTCCTTTATTAATAAAGAAATCAATTATCACACTCCAGCAATTTACCATTAACATTCGTTCTGCATCACTTATAATGTTGAACAGCCATAATCATAAGCAAAGAATAGAAACAAAGAAAAGCTGTCCCCTAATTCCCAAATAATGTTTTAATTAAATTTCCCACAGAAGAGGATCATTCGCATTACAAAAAAAGGAATATAAATCTCAGGGTTCTTAGCTGTTGCCTTAGCTATTAGCATTTTTGCTAGTTATTGTTGACATAACTTCAATTTGTCAGGCACATGTTTTTAAAATGCGCCTTTTATCATAGTCTAGAGAACGATTTAGTCAGTATAATAGTCTCCCAAGATGCGCCCCATAGCCTCTGCCAGGGTGGAAGTAATGGGCATGCTGTGCTTTAATCTATAGAGCACACTTCAGCGGGTTAGTATTCCTGAAGACGAGCATGTTAATATAGCATTCTTCAGAAACAATACACATCTCACTGAGCCATCACAGCATGCTTTCAAATTGGGAAAGGGGCAAGGTTCTTACAAGGCAATGAGAAAAAAGGGCAAAGCATGCATGTGGGCCAGTGCACTTGCTACGTCAAAGAGTCACAGCCATGAGACAATTGTTAGAAATCAATACATGAGAGGTTTTAGCTGTTAATTCTTTAAACTATGCTTTATCCATCAATGTTGGAACCGAAAGTGGTGTTATAACGCCGATTAATTAATAGCAGAGAACCGTAAAATCCCTTTAGATTTTTATGCTGGGTTAACCAAGCTCAAGGTTTTGCCAATAAGAAAACTTTGCTAATGTTCAGGCTGAGTCTGCACTGATGGTTTCACACCATTACTGTTTCAACTGCTGCCTTGTACTTGCTTGACAATTCTTTGTCCTTCTTGGTATTCACATCGTGTTTTTGTTAAACACTTATGAAAGCTTATGCAATGCTGAATTTTCTATGCATGGTTTGATTAGACCAAGGTCATACAAAGCTGTCACTTTCTTAAGCATTTTACTGAAACGAAGTTTGCGTCAATGACATTTTCTTGTTTTGTTTTAAATAAATTATGACAGGACTCTCTATAGTTGGCCTGCTGCTCAGGGTTAGCAGGTGCTCTTTGTTGTACAACTCGGTTTCCCAGTGGAATCAATGGCAGGAGGTCTGGGAGCAGTCTGGGTGCAGTTTGCCTTCTTCTTCACTTACATGCATGTGAACTGGTTCTGGAACAAAGTCACAAGCATGTTTCAGGACTCTTACCCTCTCTGCCATGACACATTGCCAGAAACTAAAGGGACATCGAACCGTGGGTAGGTAAATTAAAACAGAGAGTAAATCTTTCTTCAACGTGTCATAGCTTCCCACTTTCACTAGCACAACCAAAGCAAATAGAAACTTCCTCTGTGTGTTGCCAAGAATGAACTTTTGCAGGGAGAGAAGTGTTGGAAGGTTTGATATGACAGTGCCAGTGGGAGACACTTGCTGTTAATTGGTATGTTTAGAAAAACAAATTTTGAATGGTTTCAATGGGAAATTATACAAATCAAATAGGTCTTGCTGTTAACAAGAACATTTCTGCAGAAAACAAGGTATAACACCAGTACACGGTTTGAGTCGGTGTTTTGGACTTTGAGCTTCAACTTCAGTGTTGTGTTCCACTCAGTAATATGCAAGGCCTTAATTACTGCATAAGTCTCTGGCCCCAAAAGGGATTTGAAACTATTTATGCCAGTGCAAACAATCTAAGAAACAAAAAAAAAAATCGTTACACAACCTGAATTAACAAAAACATGGTCTAAGGAGTCTTGCTGTTTTTTGAAAGAAGTGACACATTGCTGAATTGCATAATAATACACTTCTAAATAGCTTTACTCTTCCCGTGCCAGAGGATTTACTGCAATAAAGCTGTGTACTCAGAGTAATATGTTAATTACAGTGTTGTGAATTGTAATGCAGGACAGCTATGGTTCTGTGCTATATTTTTGTGTTTTAGTTCCCCCAAATTATATGTATGATTCCCGCACATGTAGCGAAGAGTGGAAAGAGGCTGAGTAAAAGCACTCAAGCTTCTTTGTCTTGCAATAGCAGCATGAGATGCCTAAGGTGGGAGCATAACCCCTGTATTTTTCTCACACTGTAGGTACAGAGAGAGAGAGAAAGAGGTTTCTGCCAAGGGTTACTCAGAGGTTAAGTGAGCAGAGCTGCCATTTGGACATGATTCTGTCCCCAGCAGAGGAACCTGGGGCAGTCTGCTCCTGATTTAGAAGGCTTGGTATGATGACTGCTTCAAAGGGAAGTGGGTCTGGGCCTTATAAGAGGTGTGTTCATTAATTTGGTTTATTTTGGTTTTTGTTTCCTAAAGCCATCTTTCCTTTGTTAACTAAATTATGGGAGGTATCACAACGTGAAAATTTGCTTGTCCATTATACAGTTTTCAGCACTAAAAGGCTCTGAGACTAAATTTGGGTTCTATCCCAATCCTATCTGTATTCAGCATCAGTATTCAGTCAACTATTGTGACTCCTGTTGTGATCCCTGGCTCCCATAGATTACATATAATGTGAAAGGAACTATGGGGCAAGGAAACATAAAAGTAACTATTACCAAAGTTTTGTGAGTTTGTGGCAATTACCCTCATCCCTATCCCTGTCAAATGGAACTTCTGACATTTGCATATGTGTAACAGTTGGATGAGGACTTAAATAACTGTATTTATTTGTACATTTGCTTTATTATCTTATTTATACTTCTAGCTTATTCTCAGACTAGAAAATAATTTATTTTTTAACAAAGTGAAATTCAAAACCAGGAACCGTAAACTGTTATTTTAAAGGATGTATGTGTGTTGGAAATTAATGTCACTTTTCTTCCTGGAGTGTATTCAGAAAGGGACTAAACTTGCTTTCTAGTTAGTGTCTATTCACCGATTCTTGCTAATATAAAATATTTTTGAATTTATGAATGGAAAGTGTTACAAAAATGAATAAAATCCTGAATCCTTTCATGTTATTCTCTCAGAAACGAGACTTTTTATATGTAATGTAATACTAAGTTTTCTTCTGCCAATTTGTGGAAAAACATATGAGAAATGATACCGTTGTAAGTAAATCAGTAGTGAGCTTTGTGAAAAATTTCACATAAAGAAGATATAAACAAGCCTCCCAGGGTTACTAAACTAGACTGTCACAATCAATTTTATCACAATAGAATCAGTCTCAGGTGCAATGGAAAAGCACTGCTTGGTTATGAAAGTTGAGATCTGTATTTACCTTGGCCTATGGTTGAATTCAGAGCCTCTTTTTATGCCAGAGGAAGGCAGCAATACTTGCTAATGCATTTTGCCCCTGAACTGCAGCTTAAACAGGTGAAGCCAAAACACGGTATTGGCACTAGAGTGGCATACTCTAGGCCACAAAACATGTATATGTAGACAAAACCCAAGGATTTAAAAGATTCTGTTTTTAAAGGATTAGGTCGAGATCAACCATCTAAGTTTGAGGAAGATGCAGAAACCCTTGAAAAATCCAACCTGGAGAAACAATCCAGCTCCAGCTTGATATTATTTCTGGAGAAGAGGGAGTTAATCCAGCAAGACTGAGAAAACACCAGCCCCTACTAGTCTTTCTTTGGTGTATATAATTCAATAGCTACAAGCTATTTCTTTCAGTCTGGGTTACCAAACTGCCTTACTGAGGACTAACAATGCTCTATGAATTCTGTGTGTTTGTTTCATTTCAAATTTCTCTTTCAATGTATCTTTTAGGAGGAAAAAGAGTCAAGTGCTTGGTGAAATTAAGGAATGGAGGGTTGTTTTTTGGTGGGTGTTGGTTGTTTTGTTTTTTTGTTTTTTTGTTTTTTTTTTTTTTCTGTCTAAGTGAAGGCTTTAATCCTAGAGGAGCGTGTTGAGGGACTTGCGTTATTGGCAGCTATTTTTAAGGACTATAAATCATAGAGTGGGAAAGACTAATAATCTTGGGAAAGCAAAAGTAAGTGTTTTGATAGAAAGCCTTACTATTGCCTCTGTACAAGGTCAACAATAAAAGAAAATGGTGAGCAGATATTCTCTTCTCCCTTGGGTGCTATTCCAGGAACACAGTAATATCACTAATATGATATTGTCTGTCAGTGGTTGTTCTGGGGAAAAATCTGTGAAAAATTCTAACAAAACCTTTGCATTTCCTCACTGAAAGTACAAGTCAGAGGCCCAGAGTCCTAAAAGCTACTAGGTACTGTAATATGTCAAAAATTAACTATCAGCTCTCCAGGAATGATGCCTAGATTGTAAATGGGGCTATTTTAGTTATTTTTTTTTTTTAAGTTCAAGAAGTATATTGGGTAGCAGTCTTGAGAATTCTGGAGTCGGAAGAATTTTTCAAAAAGATCTTGCGAAACAAAAACCTTGACATTATTGTGTCAAAGCAACTTAGTAGAAGATAGCTTCTTGGTTTCCAAATTGATGTTTCAACATCTTTTTGTTTGGTTTCTTGAAAAATTAATGGTTTGTGTTCTTGCAGTTATAGCATGGGAAGCTGTTGGTCTGTAAGCAGAGCTTCTGCTGCCTCATTTTCTCTTGCTTTTATCTCTGACCTTGTTTGTCTTCTCCTTCAATGTACAAAGCAGAAAATTAGGAATGGGGTTTAAAAGTTAGTTCCACCCAATAACTTTACAGTGTTCTGGCAAATACCAGTCAAATTTGAGCGTGACAGACAAATTAACCAACTAAACTATACCCTAAGTCTGATTTCCTTGAGAATGACAAATCATCCACGAGATATAGATAGCTTAAAACAATGCAACTATGTTCAGAAAAGAGGGTGAGAGAAGGAAGTAATAAAATCATGTTTTATTATTTCTCTCACTCCAGGGCCTGATTTAGGTCTGTCAAGATCAATTTATGAAGACGTTTTATCCTTCTCTTTTTGATTGAAATATCTTTTGAATTCCCTTTTGAGATGAGTGACAATCCTGTTTTATTTTTTTTTCCCTAGTGGCTCTTTAAAGTAAAATCCAAAGAAATTACAGAGTTTTTTCCACTTGATTGTATAAAACTTATATTTTACAGTGAGAGCTTTACATGACTTTTCATGGATTGGCATTCTTGAATTTCTCTAGACATGCTTCAGCCAGTTTTGTGTAATATGAAATGTACCGAGATTGACAAATTCCTCAAAATATTTACTAATTTTCAGTTGATGTAAACTGTTTCTTGCCATGAATCTAACTTGATTTTGGGGAATTCAAATAAGGTGATCAGGTTAATGAGGGAAGTGATGCTTTCCAGACATTTTATAAGAGACAGAGGACAGAGGTCTAATGTAGGATTTGGCGGTCCCTTTGGTCTTCAGAAATCAGCTGTGGCTCTTGTGGGTCCTGTTCTGAGGGTGGAAGAAGTACCACTTCTTTAATAATTTCCTCGATATGTGATCAAAGGATGAGTTTTTTCTTTCCCTCTATGCTCTTCTCAAGCAAACTCAATGACTAGTCTAAACAGGTCCTGGAGTTAGGACTTGGCCCTTAGTTAACAACAACCTGTTAAAATGTTAGCTTCCTCTGCTCTCCACTGCTAACAAAATAGTTTAAGTTTTCTGAACAAAATAATTCAAAATTTTATAATTAATTTCAGTTATGTCCTTGGATGGGCATGTGTTGTATTAGCAACTTTCTGCTGCTGCACTCCATTTAGTTAAGTGAGAATAGTTCACGCACACAAAAAGAATGAGGTTATTTTACCAGTTTTATGAAACCCAATTTCTAACTTTGAACTCTTCAGTTTATATTTTTTTCTCAGCAGAATTGTTAACTTCCAAGGAAAAGTACGAAGTAAATTGTTATTTACAATAAAAAGAATCTTCCATCAGGAAATCAAAATAAGGTTTTATCAGAAAAAATCATCAGGGTGTAATAATGAAAGAGCAATAGTAGTAATAGCAGTAAATGGTGATAGGTATTCTGACTGATCAGAGGAAATTACATGAGACTAAAGGAAAGGGTCTAAGCACTGGCATAGCATATGGGCAGCAAATGAAATTACAATGTGGAAAGGAATAGAATAAAGCCCAGGTAGGCTGCTTTTATAACAGTTCTTCCAGGTCCATCTTTGACAAAGAAGGTCCCATTGAAGGCCCACTGGGCTTTTTAAAATTCTACAGATGTTAAAAGATGCATCTTGTTTTTACGGTCATGTCTCACTGAGCTGTGCCTTGTAGCAATATATCACATCACAAAAAGACCTCAACAGCCTATAGTAATGATTTGCAGTAGTAATAATTTCATTTAAAGAGGTTTTTTTGCTAAAAGGTTTTGATGGCTACCAGCTGCTATACCTTGACTGTAAAGACAATCAAAGCTCTTATTAAACCTTAGGTATGCCAAGCAGTTCCTTGAGGGCTTAAAAAAAGAGAAATAATGAAGTCTCATTATGCCATAAAAGCATCTGGTGGTGGGAGTGGGGAAGAAGGATCTCTCCCTGAGGACCCTTGATGCAGGACAATATGACTATGTCTCAGATTGCTAGCAATGGATTAGATTGTCACCGGGAAACAGTGGATATGCATGCACCGAACATAGAAATCTGGGAATGAGCAATGAGGGTGCAAAATACAGGGATTTGTGGATAGATGGTAGTTTGAGGAGCAGATGTGGAGAATTCAGAGTTATAGAGCTGCTTACCTCTATTCATGCTGTGTTTGGGGAAAAAAAGTACTTTGCATATTTTTTTAAGTAAATAAAGTTACATGAAACTGTGTCTTTGACTGATGTTTGCTATTTTCTCATTCCAATCGAAATAACCTTTCAAAGTCCCAAATTACAACCAATGGGCTTAGGTCAGAGGAGCAATGACATTTTTTTATCGCTGCATTTGCATTTCATATAATGAACCAGTACTGAAATGGCTGGGCTTTTATTTCTTTCAGCCTGGAATTATATGAGCCTAAATAAGCTTTTTCTTGTTGAGGCTACCAATAAAAACTTACGGTAACGAGGCTGCAAAAGTGTGCTAAAATGCTTCTTCTTTAGGATTTAAGTCCTCTCTCTGCCTACTTCTCCAGGATGAAAATATAATCAAAAGTGCTAGGGATTTGACCTGCTGCTTCTCTTACTTTTTCAACTTTGAAATGTGTGCTTGCCAAGTGAATTGAAGAAGTGAACACGTTTTGTAAGCTGTCATTCTGTATAGAGATTTACAGCTTTCCATTTCTATTTAGAATTAAAGAATGATGGTGTAGGCCTTTCTTGAAAAGTCCAATAAAACCAAAGTGATGCACACAGTACATAATGAGAACTAAATGGAGCTTTCAAAATCACTGGTAGCTATGCATCTCCGTCAAGCTGTCATTTATCACACAATCAAGGCTCGAGCAGAAACCAAGCCACAAAACAGCATTACAAAAATACATTCTTGAAGCCTTGCTGAAGAGTTTGCAGAAGAACATTGTCAGAAATGCTTTATTCCATTAGTTTGTTATTGAAACTGCATAATTATTATCTACTAGGCAAGTATTTCTTGGACAAGTATCAGAAGTCACATCTTCTACTATCTGTATGAATTGTGATTAATTCAGACGTTCATGTTTAAATGATATTTCCCAATGGTTATGAACTTTTAATACATATAGCTCATCATCAATAGTTATAGGAGCTTTTCAGAGCTCTTTTAATATATCTCTTCTTACACAGCAGTAAATATGCTGTTTCTATGTAATCATGTTGGTTGAAAAGGATCTCTGCAAGTCATCTAGTCTAGCTCTTGAAGCAGAACTATCAGGTCAGCCATGGGTTTGTTTAGGAGAGTCTTGGAAACCTGTAAGGATAGAGATCCTGCTCCTTCTAAGTCAAAGTGCCGCACCATACTCCTGGTGAAGAATTTTTTTCCTAAAATCCAATCTGTATGTCACAAACTTCAGTGTGTGGCTGGTGCACTTTGCTGTTGCATCTGCCACTTCATCATCTTTGTGATTCCTTTCAAGTAGCTTTAGGTTGCTATTAGGAGGACCCTTAGTCCTTCTTGTCACCAGATTATGCAAGCTGAGCTCCTTCAATCTCTCCCCTCATAGTCTAGCTCCCTTACGTAGCGCCTTCCACTGGACTTTCTCCAGCTTCTCCAAACCCCTCCTGAATGGAAGTAGAACAGGGTGATAACTTCTTTCAGTCTGCTTGCTACCCTTTTTCTAATGCAGTTCAGTAGGAGGTTTGCCTTATGGAATACAAACACATTTTTTCTTGCCTTATGTTCTATGTTGTGTCCACAGTGGTGTCAGCAGGGTGCTCCCCTCAGCCTGTACTGATGTGTGGGGTTATCCCACCCCAGGTGCAGAAATGGGAGCACCTCCTTATTGAACCCCACGACAATCCTGTGGGCCCAATCCCCATGTTTGTCCATGTCATTCTAAGAGGAAGTTCAGCCCTGTGTTGACAGCCACTTCCCCCTCATTTAGTATACCATCTCTAAAATTTTTCATGTGTCTTATCGTCCAAATCACTGATAAAGGTATCAAAAAGTACAGGAATCAGTATTGGTCTCTGTGATACTCTGTTCATTGCCAGCCACCAGTAACTGATTGTCCTTAGCTCTATAGGGGTTAACACTACAGTGAACATTCAGTACTCTCTGTTTGGTTCTTTTGAGCTTCAGATAGCATAAAAGGAAACTTCCTTTCAATTTCCAAGAATACTTTAAAAACCTTCTGAAAGGTCATCAGTGGCAGAAACCCAGTAGCCACAAAACCATTTCAGGATTTGGCTCTCTTCAGGTTGAAATATTAGGCCCCATTTCTGTGTTGTTTAACTCATTTCTTGTTAGGAAAGAGATTTTTTTTTTTTTTTTCTTCAAATAAAACCTTTTCCAAATAATAATACCCTTATGGCTGCCAAAATATTCTAGAGACTGCAAGAAAAACACCAGGAGTTTTAAAACTTTGCAAATAAAACAATTTTTTGTTTTTACTTCCTTCTTTCAGGGCTACTGTTGCCACTGCTGCCCACAATTATTTCTGCCTGCAGTTTAACTGACTTAGTCATCTTGCCTCATGATTTGTCTGACATCTTAAAGTAACCTAAATTGCAAGTGCAAAATTGTTTCCACAAAATTAGAACCCACACAAGACAAAGAACAAATCAAGGTCAGCTTGCCCTTCTAATTCTAAAAGGTAGTCTTGTACTTATTATTATTAACTAGCCTTTTGTATAAATAATGCACACAAATCTTCACTTGTATTTACAATGTCAGTGGTCAAAGATAAGTACAAACTGTTTAAACACAGTAGAATGTAGTACAATGGAGCACAAAGATTTATAGTGATTTCTGTGGTGGGGACTGTAATATGAATATTTTCTCTAAAGCAGTCTGAAAAACAGGACTAAGTTAGGTTTCCATCCTTCTTTCAAAGTCGCTTCTTTTCTGACACTCCAAATATTGTCAAATTTGAGATCTAGGAATCTACTTTGACTTCCTCGGAGAAGCTGGATTAAGCTCACAGAGGAGAGGAGTTTGAGAGATGGTGACTCTTGGAGGAGTTGAATTTCTCGGTGATGTCTCTGGGCGGTTCTGTCCTCTCTTGCTTTGACCCCTGCTTGAAAAAGAATATAGAAATGCTATATGCAAGTGTGGCTTTCTGTAAAAATAAATCTGCAGGCTATTCACTAACATCTTCTGTCTGTCTATATCTCTGTTCTGCAGTTTTTGGTAATAATCAGTGGTAAAGATGCTCAGTCCTCAAACTTACATCACAGGGCAAACGTTACCTAAACATCTGAAGATGACAATACAACCTGAATGCAGTTAACACTGGCTCGGATCTTCTATTGTCACTGAATAGAATGATGTCCCTGGAAGCTGGAACAAACAGTGCTACTTATCAGGGCCTTTAATGTGATCTATGCTGCTTAAGATCACCATGCTATTGGCAAAGTTATTAATGAGAATGAGCTTTCAAGTTCACTGCCACATGGAGTTGCATCTGGCATCCCTGAAGGCAATGATCCAGAGGGTTCTGCATGTTTTAAAATAACAGGCATTGCTTCCATATATAGCATACAGCTATTTCTCCTTTTAACTGCTAAACCTCTGTTGGACAACTTCAGCTGTTATTTTCTTGCCTTTAAGGATGATAGAGTCATGTTAAAGTCATAAAGATAGCATGTTGGCTACAAACTAAACTAATAGAAAAACAAAGCAAAGGAACATTTCTGGAATGGTCCCAACCTCTTTGGCTCCCTCTCTCACTTAAACCTGTTAGGGAAAAAAAAAAAAAAAAAATCTTTGAGAAGGAAGTTCATCCATCTCTCTCTTTTTCTATTGGTTTTTTTTTTTTAGACTGCAGAATTGTCTGACGGGCTAACAGTCTGCTAAGCTCTTGGCAAAATGATATAATCTTTCTAAAGAAAACACTGGCAGTGTACCAGCTGCAAACATTGCTACGTTCAGTTCAAAGGCAGGAAATGCAAGCAGGGACAGATAAAACTGGGTCCAAATAATACTACATTTTTCACTTATTTAGAAGAAAAAGTAAGGAACTCTATTCTTTCTGCTGCTTCCAAGTCAGATCCAAATCTGCAGGAGGACCCACTTTCATATCAGAAATGGAAGCAGATGTTAGCCTTGTGCAATTTTTGATTTGTTCCTCACTGCTGACTTTTCATTCTTGATACCTGTCATTGGTAACCAATGTGTTGGCCTGAGGCAGCACAAACGTTATACTCATGGCATTGACAGATGCTTTCTTCCCAGGAAGGTGAGAAATCCAGTTGCCAGGTGATGATGTGTGTTCTCTTAACTGTCTCGTATACTTTTTATGCCAGAATGGCATTCACCTACACTTTAGTGTCCTCACTCCTGTGTACTGAAGCAATCACATGGGGTATTTTTTGAATGATTTCTTTCTAGGTCTCTGGTTTTGCCTGTCCATTTCTCTGTCCTGTGGAGACCTTTATGTGTGCTCTCTCCTGCTTTACCCATCCTTCGAATCTCTGTAGACAAAGAAATTTTTGGGGAGTGAGTGAAGGAATGGGAACCACGGTTTTTGCAACATACTTGTCATTTTGTATGTCTTGTCTGCCTAATCTGGGGAAAGTATCGTGAACTCTGCTATTAGCCCCGACATTCAGAGGTGCCTCTTGTGTCAGCAGCCTATGTGGAGAGAAGGCGGGTTCTGCCCAGAAGAACTGTGAGAGCGTGTTCAGTCCACAATAAGATGTGTATGCAACAGACAGCTTTTTGAAAAGAATAAGCAAGAACCCACAGAAAAAAAAAAAAAAAACCCACACCAAAAAAAAACCCAAAACCAAAACAAAAAACAAAAACACCCAAAACCACCTCCTTTAGACAGACAAACTACAGAAATGACTGACGAGTGATAAAAAGAACAAACAATTCAGCATAAATTAGTAGTGAGACCCTGAATAAGAATGCTCAGCTCTCACAGGAGCTTCTCCAAAAGTTACTGACACAGGACAAAGCAGAGAAAAAAAAATTCTATCTGTATGTAAAGCACAAGGGGAATAGACACAAAGATAATTCACAGAGAGGCACAAAGAAAACATGAAGATAAAGGGAGCAAGACATCAAAATCCGTGCAGAAGAAAATTTAAAAGCATAAAGCAGTGATGACAGTATGCAAAGGCAAACCTGTGAAGGTATGGAGAAAACTGTAATGGAAAATGCCTTATCTCTAGGTTAATTATAGCCTAAAAACCATTATGTCAGAGCAGGCAGACAAGAAAAGAGAAGGAAAGCAATTCATCACATTGGGGACACAAGCAATTAGTTGAAGGATGAGATTTTGCATAAGTGTAACTAGTGCAGAAAAATAAAAGGTTTGCAGAGTGTGCAGCTGCACGAAGTATAAGAACAAGTTAGGAGAATGAAAACAAACAGGTAACTGAAGGCCAAATAGAGAATGGTGTATGGATGACTGCTCTAGCCTAAAACAGCTTTCTCAGTTTTATTCTAGAAGCACACTGCAACTAACGAAAGCCAAATTATAATTTAACTAAGAACACATTACCCACAGAATGAGGTACATAAGATGTAGCAGAGCAAGGAAAATGCACAGCATGAAATTTCAGGTGCTGCTTTGTGGCCCTCCGCTGGACCCGTTCCAACAGGTCCATGTCCTTCTTGTGCTGTGGACTCCAGAGCTGGACACAGTACACCACGTGGGGTCTCACCAGAGCAGAGTAGAGGGGCAGAATCCCCTCCCTTGACCTGCTGGACACTCTTCTTTTGATGCAGCCCAGGATGCAGTTGGCTTTCTGGGCTGCAAGCGCACATTGCCTGCTCATGTTGAGCTTCTCGTCCACCAGCACCCCGAAGTCCTTCTCCTCAGGGCTGCTCTCAAGCTATTCTCCACTCAACCTGTATTTTTGCCATGACCCAGGTGCAGGACCTTGCACTTGGCCTGGTTGAACTTCATGAGGTTGGCATGAGCCCACGTCTCAAGCCTGTCCAGGTCCTTCTGGATGGCATCCCTTCCCTCCAGTGTGTCGACCGTGCCACGCAGCTTGGTGTCATCTGCAAACTTGCTGAGGGTGCACTCAATCCCACTGTCCATGTCACCGACAAAGATGTTAAACAGCACGGTCCCTGTACTGACCCCTGAGGAATGCCATTTGTCACTGGTTTCCATTCGGACATTGAGACATTGACTGCAGCCCTCTGAGTGTGGCCATATAGACAGTTCCTTATCCACTGAGTGGTCCAGCTATCAAATCCATGCTTTTTCAACTTATTAACTCATAAGGCAAACACATTTACATAATCAACATTCATTTCCAAAGGTAGATATTGGCAAATAACACTGTATAAGGCAAGCAATTACCTGATAGGGGCTTTTGAGACTATCTATTTACAAATGTTGAGAATACTATTTGCAGTCTGTTAAGATAACTGATTTCAAAACGTGTCAGAAGCCTCACAAATATGTTGCAAATCACTATTCAACAGATGTTTCAAAAAAAAAAAAAAAAAAAAAAAGTGTATAGCATTACCCTGGAGTGTTGTTACTATAACAGGTAGTGACGAAATATCCCTTACCATATGGAAAAATTATGATGTAAATGAAGGATTATTCAGACATTATAGTGCTGGGAAATGGGCCTTGAGCCCTTCCTCCTTCAAAGACTGTTCAGCAGCTTCTGTATGAGGCTCAGTACTGCCAGCAGAAAAAAGATAAATGCAAATTAGAAAGCTCTAGTTATGTTGTTTCCTTGAAAAGGGCTTTAAAACAAAGCTGTTTGTAAATAAAACATGCTCCTGCAGGGGATTCTCAGAATACTCCACTACAGAATTTGATGACCAGTTTCCACCCGGCCCCAAAGTGAAAAAATATGCAGAGGCCAAAAACCACTTCACATGGCAAGACAACAATCTGCCAGAAGGTAAACTGGCAGGTACCAGCACCTCCAAGATCTTCCTCTAGAAACAAATCATATTCTTAAGGATATCTTTATGGAGTAAGCCCTTATTCAGAAAACATTGCAATGTTCAGTGGGGCTACCCATCCTTGTGTACAATCAAGTGATGGAAGTTTGTGAAATAAATTAATTGATTGAAATTCATTCAGGAGAACACTAGCCATGGGTCAATTGATGAGGTATAAAAAAACCCAGAGAAGGGACCTGAAGAATGTGACTCAGGAACAAGGCACTTGCAGTGTGTGTACAGCAGGAAAGGTAAGTAGTCTAAGCTAAAGAAGTCTCAATAAACTGTAGTTTCTGATTTTTCTGTAGGCAAACAAGCCACCTCTTTGCCATGTTCTGTGCACAAAGCACAGAACCTAAACCGGGCAAGTAAATGACAGAGCATACCTTTATTTTCCTGTCCAGCTCCACGTACAGGTCATCTTTACAACAGTTGGCAGCTGTAAGAATGTGAAATTTCTCCTTGTAGGATTTGACAAGATTGCTCTTCCAGAAGTGACAGGCCATTTTTCCAGGTTCACCACCTAATTTTAAATAAATAATTCCTACTCTGACTTGCATGCAGATTATATACGCATCCCAGTTACCCATATCTCTTTTTAATGATTATAAATTATCAGGGAATCTGTGAGGTTAAGGATAGAAAAGACATAGTAGGCAGCACAGACTTTTCCTTCAGCCATGTAGAATTATCTTTCAAAGTGCAATGTGTAGAACTTTGTCCAGCTTCCTAACAAATGTTATGTCACACAAACCAATGATTTATTGGACACTGGTTTCAGCAGAATTTTCTTAAAGGTTAGGTTGTCTGTTTGTCTGTCAGGTTCCAGTTGAGAGGCAAAGGACAGGCGAAGCGGATTAATATTGAGGGGAAAGAGTAGCTAGGAATTATACCAGAGTTTGGGAGAGCAGAAGCAGCATGGACAAGGGTGAGGTCATAAAGGGAAAAGGAGAAGCTGGGGTTATTGCTGAGTAACAGTACATGGAAATTTTGAAAAATAAAACAAAACCACAGGCTTTATTATTTCCTCCCATACAGATGCTACAGTGCAGCAGCTATTAGCTAACACACATTCCATTGCCTCACAGCTGTACGCCTCCTCCCGTGCCATGACTGACTGTTTGCAAGAATAAAATTTATTTCCTTTCTATGGCAAACTATTATTTTTTTTTTTTTAAAGTGGAAAAAATCCCAAAGATTAAAAATACCTCAGATTAGTACTTGTATTTTTCTTCAAGAAAGGTATCATTCTCTGATTACAATGAAGCCAGGTCTATTCTAAATTGCAAATTGATTCAGTATTGTTAAAGTCACAGGAACTTTATAATTTATTTCAGAGGACGTTCCTACACAGTACCTCTACAGTGGTAGAGAAACAAATCCTCAGTGTGTAACAACATGACTCCAGCAGGGTTAAAGACGCAGTGGTTTTCTCTGGCTGATGGATCTGACCAAGAAGACATTTGCAAAGCAAATCTCCTTTCATACAGAAGATTTAAAATTATTTCAACAAGTCTTAACCAAATATCCAATGAGTGAAGATCTGCCTTTTGGGGTGGGGGTGGGTGGGGGGGGAAGCTACTGTCACATAGGTTTGCTAAAACTAAATAAAATGGTAACAGAAAAAAAAGATTTTGCGAAAAGACAAGGGAGATGACTAGGAAGTTTTATCAACTAAAAAAAGTTGTTGTTGTTACACATTATCATGGTTTTGGATTTGCTGCTACTTGTAAGAGTTCTAAATTGGAAATAAATAGGAGTTCATCAAAGGTGAAATACCCTTTTCTGTCTCTTTGTTTCATTCTGAACTTAAAAAATACAAGGCCATGCTCAACTAGCAATTACTTTCTGTGTTCAGAGCTGTGAAAATGCATTCTTGAGAGAACCTGTCCTCCTACACTTTTATTATTTTTCTCTTTCTTCATGACCCTAATTGCTGGCACACTTCAAAGCTTTATACTACCCATAAAAGAAATGCAGGAGGTCAGGTCACCAAAATCTCTTTACGCATGGATAAAGCAGGTAAAATTTAATACATTTTCCAGCAGAAATTTCCTGCTTATAACACTTTATTATGTTTTAATTTCACTTCATAGTTAATCTACCCAACCATCCCACTATGATCAAATTTCATGCTGATTCTTTTTTATTTTTTATTATCCCATCCTTCTCTTTGAGGTTGATTGGGTTTTCTGCACTAAAAATTCTTTTTAGCAGCATTATTCTGAAAGAGTTCATTATCTCTTTTTACTTTACTCCTTGTATTTTTTGAAGTGGCTAATGTCAGCAAATAAATGGTAGAAAACATAAAGCTTCTTTGCACAGCAATTATTTTGTATTATTTTCTAATATAATTATAAAAGTCGTTATGAACTTAATAGTTCGATTTTTATTCCACCTGTTAGCACTGTTCTTTACTGTTTCATTGTCTTATGCCCAAGAAATCAGTGACTAATTTTGAGATCTAGGTTGCCATCGTTTTTTTTCTGCATTTCATGAAAATTATAGGGAAAGAAACCCAAAATAAATTAATATTTCTGTGTTGCTTTGGTTTGATAGGTGCACATGCATTTGAAATCATACATATGAAGATCCAGAACAGTCAAAACCACAATGAAACTTTTTAATTGGGTACCATTGTGAAGCAACAGATGTAAGGATAAATGGCATCATTGACACTGGCAGTTCAAAGCTCTATGCTATGTGATGGACTACTTTGGTAATGTTACTTGTACCTCCATACTACAGTGAGTATCTGGTCTAAAAGCTGGTGCACACCTCTGAGACACGTTGTTCCTGAGTGCCAGTGTTCACTTGTACTAATGAGCTGACGTTTGAGTGGCCATGTGAGTGCTAGGGTGGTTGTTTCCCCAAGAGGTTATTTCCCCCTTGGAGTATAAAGAGGGTCTTGATTTTCATTGTACCTTCAGTTGGGTAACCTGCTCCTTCCCTTTTCTCTTATAAAATAAAATATCCATAGAGGACGATGGGGCTTTTGGTTAATCATCCAGTCTATCCCTACACCAAGACAGAAGCATTCTTGACAAATACTTTTCCAGTTTCTTTTAAAGACCTGTGATGACAAAAGCCACACAGCATTTTCAGGTAGGTCACGTCAGGTTTCACTATTATTACCATTAGACAATTTTCCTAACTTCTAATCTAATTTTTTTTTTTTTTTTTTTTAATTTAAGTTTTCTACTACAAGAGGTTATAATTTCCTGTTTGAAGTTGCTTTTAATAGACTCTAACTTAGGCAGTCCCTCAAGCATTGAATTAATGGATATTGTGGGATGGATGCTTTCCACTGAAAATTGGCATTTTATAATGCAAAGTAGTTTAATAAAAAAACAATCACAGTCAGATGCAATTATTTAATACATTAAACAGTTCTTCAGCTCATAGCAGTCTGTTGTAGCTTCATGTGTTGTAGATAGTGCAATTGAGATAACTGCAACAATACTAAGCCAGACTAATAGCAGAAACAGAATTGGGCTTTAAAAGGTCAGTTAATGTTATATCATACTCTATACAGAATGCACTTCATCACCACGTTCCAATAAAGTGGGAAGTATTATGTTTATTTAAAAATAAAAACAAATCAAAATTATGAGAATAAATTAGAGGAATAGATGTGTTCATCATTGGGTAGTATAGACAGGTTGAGCAGGACATTAGGAATCAATATGTCAATCCTACTTTTGAACTGGAAATAGGAAGAAGAGTAGCCTCTTCCTAGCCCAATAACTCTTTTCTTTTTTTTTTTTTTCCATTTCCATACTAGTGTATTCTTGTTGTTGTTATTATTGTAATGTATTTTGTTGTTATTGTTGCAATGTATTCAGTCATAGCTATCAGTTGATTCTTAATTTTTTAAGATGTGCAATACTGTGATATAGATATGCAATGCACATATTATTCCCACCAATTATTATTAAGTGTGGTTTTGTTTACTGACTGTGCATCATGCTGGCATATTTCTCCAAATATAAGATATATATTGCTAATTAGAGAGCTCCGCTGGGATGCAAAACACCAATCTGAAAACTCACATTATTTATTTGAAATTATTTGTTTAACTGACAATTCATGGACTGGCAATTATTGCAAATTATAGAAGCACTAGTAAAATGAATGTGTGGTACAATAATAATAAGAAGGAAGGTTTAGATTAAGATTTTCTCTATTTCTGTCCATTTGAGTCATTTAAGTAATTTTGCATGTCTCCGACACAGTTCATAACATGTTTACTCTTAATAATTTTGCCAGCAGCAGAAACAGAAATCCTTACAGTAGCACAGTCTCAATTCATTTAAGCTTCATAATGACTCACTGACATTCACCGTATCATCTCCCAAGCAAAAGTCATACAGATATTTAATTAAAAAGGATTTTAATATTTATTATTCTGAGGGGCAGTGTTATAGAAAGCTTTTCTTCAGCTTCCTCATCAGGTGGAGTTCACTCTCTACTATGATCAAGGGAGAAGTCCGTGGCTTTCTTAGGCTGAGGATGGAGTGTCTGGAGTGATGGTTGGCAAATAATGGCAGCAGAGTGCGTAAAAAAACACTCTTAAGTGTTCTTTCATGTGTTTATTAATATGGTATGGGAAGAAAAAGGGAGATAAAAGCAGAGTTTAGTATATGCCACTGTTTATTGCTTTATGACAGTAGGAATACCGCTGTTCAGTAATAAGGTTTGACACTCCTTTTCACTAGGCACCAAGAAAGATTTGACTTGGAGGACTCCTGGTCACCTGTATTATTTGTGAAGAGAAATCTCCCCTCACTATTTTTCAGATAAGATACACAGTGAGTTCTGAGAAAAATATCCTCTCTCTTGCATCCTGAAAGTGATATGCCTGTGGTGGATCTTGACATCTGTGCGAAAGGCACCTTTTTGGCTCAGCAGCGCGGCCAGCTGCATCTCCCCACCTCACGGACTGTGGGTCAAAATCTGCTGAGGCTGAGCAGAGGTTTATTCTCTTTAATGTATGCGTCAGTGTAAATGCGTGTGAAGAAAATAGCCAGAGTGGGGCTTGCAGCATAGAGTATTTTCTATTCCGTCTTTCAGTGTCAGGTATAAATTCTCTAAGACCACTTAATAGACATAGTGGAGTAGAGTCTACATTTATCTCCTTATTCCCCCAAAGGAAGGCTTATATTTTTTTTTTTTTTTTTGGCTTAGCATAGCTGATGTTTACAGAAGAGTGACTTTCCACAGTGCTATGCATGGGGGTTTTTGTATTGGCATAACTGTAAGTGCAAGTGTATCAATCCCTGCAAGTTTCATTTATTAGCTCGAAGCTCCTCTGGAGATCAGTTTCACAGCAGTGTAGATTGGGAAGCTCAGCACTGTCTCCTGTCATGGGATTTTTTTAACGGTTTGCAGGTACAAACCAGTACCTTTAACTGTAGGATACACATTGACAAATACTCCACTATATTTCAGGGAAACTTGTCTGTGCTTGTTCAATGAACATCCCTTTCCACAAGCATTCACATTCTACTTCATGTCACTTTAGTGTCCATTAAGTTCCTAATAGCACATCTTAATGTTGCCACTACGCCATGTTATGCATGTGTACTTCTCACATAGACTCTGAAACTTGAGTTTCTTTGCTCAGTGGTTACACTATTTAGGGCCCAGTAACAGGTAAAAATAACTCAGTGTAGTGTATTGGTCTGCTCTGTATTTGCCAGTATTAGAAAAGCTACACACGAATAAAATTGATACAGATGAAAAATAAATATTTAATAAAGGTATGAAAAATAACTATATTAGAGCAGCTAGTAAAGAAACTAAAGGTTTACTGTATTTTCACATGCAGCCTGTAGCTTCTGTTTTAAAATGCAACAAACCATGCCAATATTCATTGTTATTGCTTCTTGATATATCTATTTGGATGATAAACAGTGAGACCTACCCCAAAGCCCTTGCTACTACACACTTCCTGCCTCTGATCCCCCTAACCTCTACTGCCCTTTAAACTCCTACCCTTTAAGCAATTTCATAGAATCATAGAGTGGTTGGGATAGGAAGGGACCTTAAAGATCATCTAGTTCCAACCCCCTGCCATGGGAAGGGTTCACTGACAATTTTGCAGAAGTGGGTCAAAGTCTCTTTTTGATTTGGTTTTAAAAATAAACAACTTTTTAACAGGGATTTTTGTAGTGTTGTTATGGAAAGAAGAGGCATTGTATGCCATTACTCTTTTCTTTCTGCACCTCTTTGCCAAATGGTGGGTGAAAGTGCTGGAAATACTTTCTCCTAAAAATAATCCCTTTCCGATACAGCATTATTATAGAGCAAACCAGTAGTAAAGACATGAAAGGTGGAAGAGGTTGTTCACTTGAGAACTCAGTCAGGTAGTGTTGTATTGCCATACTTATCCAAAAGGAAGACTGGGAGGGACTTGCAAGGAAAAGTTTTATTTTCTTCCTGTACGTTTGTCTGCCGTGCTTAGTTGTAGAGAAACATTGTCTCAAAGGCTCACACAGAGATTCCTGTCGCCTAATTGTAGCTGTATCTAAATTAGGCATCTAAGCCTGCATAATTTTTCACTGTGGTCACAGGTAACCATCAGATGCATCATAAGCACACATTTTAGGATAAAATCAAATAAAGCGCACTTTTTCTCTACACCATCTTTAGAAAGATAGCCGAGAAAAATAATGGAGAATACTTGCCTAAGTAGGTGGTTACTGCAAACTGAATTCCACTGTAAGGGGACAAAATAAGCAAAGAAATTATCTCACTGAGATTTCTAAGTAGATAAATTATTACTGAAACTTAAATCTCAGTAAGTAGGAAAAATAAAATTAGATCTGTTTCAAAAGGAGCAATAGGAGTTATTCAAAGAACACTGTTCTTAAGTACACTTTTGTAACTCATTCTTGCCTTGGCATCCAGTATGAAACCTATCCACTACACTAAATGGAAAAAAAGCTGAAATCTAAAATGAGTTGGCTACCTCAGTGGAAAATTCAGCAGGTTTTTTTCCCCACTGTGACTACAGCTTATAAATTGCTAAGAAGAATACTATTGTTTTTGTTGTTTTGTAAAGTATTAGACATTGGATTATTGTATTTCTCCAAGTGAAACATGCAGGTGGAGGAGACCAAGGTGTCAGTTTCTTTTGCCTATTTTTAATTCTGATAAAAATGTATGTTTAATTCATCCATGTGCTATAAACATTTCATGACAGGTAAATATATTGCAGAAAACATTAACTGCTGTACCCGAAAAGCTTCCACTAGCTTCTAAACATGTGTATGTTAATTTTAATTGATTACTGTAACAGAACAATTACTTTAATTTCAAGGAACTATACATAATCAGAAGGGTGGGTTATATAAGTCCTCGCTGTGCTTTTCGATATGCTGTCTGTGGGCTTTTTTAGGATGTTGGTTTTAGTAGAACTTAGATCTTTTCTTTTTTTTTTTTTTCCTCTGAAGTCCTTTCAGAGACTAATTCTACCAGATTGTCTAAAACATACATTTTAAAATCGCTAACATATACAGCAGTGTATACCACATGAAATCACCTAAATCTTGGGTTTTGAAAGATGTAATATAACATAGAAAGACAAGGTACAATAATGGCTATGGCACAACAGCATTACAGAGCGTAGGAGGTTGAGGTTGTGACAGTTTCACTTTGTTCAGTGTTGTAGCTGGAAAGAAATTCATTTCTAGCAAACAAATAGATTTCTAAATATTTATGAGCAACGCCTTCCTTAGGGCCTAACCGAATGATCATGGAAGGAATAATAATTAAAAAAAAAAAAAAAAAAAAGACTGAATAAGAGAGTTGAACAAGAACAAGATAAAAGGATTATACAAGCACAAGAAGAACAATCTAATTTCTCTTGCGTAAGTAATTACAATGCACGGAGCCTGGATTTTCTGTCCTAGGTGAACTGGTGAGTATTTGACACTATCTGTGCACAGTACCTTCCACCCAGCATTGACAATTTTTTTTCCCCTCTTCCACCAAAGTAACAATACCAAATCAGAGCAGTTATCACTGACGAAGAATCAATACACAATTATTAATACACAACTGGCGTCAGATGGGGTTCACCTTTCTCGGAGAGGGGTCTTGACTCACAAGCTAGTGGGGCTCACTGACAGAGCTTTAAACAAGGCTTGAGGGGAGAGGGGGGTAATATCAGGCTTGCCTGTGACAAGCTGTGGGACAACAAACAATGCTTAGAGGGATGGGGTGCTAGCAAGGGCCTGCAGCCTGTTGCTCTGAGACATGCTGGCGACACTGCAGCACACTTGAACTCTTACAGAGATGATCCAGGGGCTCCTGAGGTAATAGGAGCCAAGAGGGAAACACCGAGGAAATACCTTATAGGAATTATGGTGTGTTCCTCTAAGAAGGTGACATGTCCAACAGGCCAGCTGAAGTTCCTCTACACCAATGGATGCAGCAGGGGCAACAAACAGGAGGAGTTGGAACCCACTGGGCTGATAGAGATTTACAACCTAGATACCATTACTGAAACCTGGTGGGATGAATCCCATGACTGGAGTGTGGCTGTTGATGGCTACAGGCCGTTCAGCAGGGACAGGTGAGGAAGGAGGGGTGGAGGCATTGGCCTCTACATCAAGAAATGGACAGAGTGTGAAGAGTTGTCTCTGAAGAATAGCCACGAGTAGGTTGAAAGCCTATGGGTAAGAATAAGAGGTCAAGGCAACAAAGGTGTCTACTACAGGCCACCTGACTGAGAGGAGTCTATTGATGAAGCCTTATTCCAGCTGCAGGAAGCATCACGCTTGCAAGCTCTCGTCTTGCTGGGGGACTTCAACCACCTCAACATCTGTTGGAAAAGTAGCATGGTGAGCTGTAGGCAGTCCAGTAGGCTCCTGGAATGCATTGAGAATAACTTCTCAAGCCGGGTAATAAACAGCACCAATCCAGAGGGGGTTTGATACCGGACAGTCACCAATGCAAGTGAGCTAATTGGTGACATCAAGATTGGAGACAGCCTGGGCTGCAGTGAGCATGAACTGGTAGAGGTCGCAGTCCTGAGGGATGTAGGTCAGACAAAGCATAAAGTCAGGACCCTGAGTTTTAGAAAGCAAGCTGCCAGCTCTTCAAGGAGTAAGGTGTAAGAAATAAGGAAAGGAGGGTAAGAGACCAGCATGGCTGAGTTGAGACCTGCTGGTAAAACTAAAGGGTAGGAAAGTAAAGGCAGTGTAGGGACGCTGCCCGGTTGTGTAGGGATGGAGTCAGGAATGCCAAGGTGCACCTGGAGCTGAACTTGGTGAGGGATGTAAAGAATAATAAGGGTTTCTACAGGTATGTCAGACAGGAAAGGAAGGTCAAAGAAAGCATCTCCCCCCTGATGAGCAAGGTTGGCAAACTGGTAAAAATGGACAACGAGAAGGATGAGGTACTCAACAACTTTTTTGCCTCAGTCTTCATTGGCAATCTCTCTCCCCACACCTCTTGAGTGGCTGGAGCACAGGGCAGGGACTGGGGGATCAAAGTCCCTCCCATTGTAAGAGACCACCTGAGGAACCTGAACATACAGAATTCTATGAGACCTGATGAGATGCATCCCAGGGTCCTGAGGGAATTGGCTGATGTAGTTGCCAAGCCACTCTCCATGATATTTGAAAATTCATGTCATTCAGGTGAAGTGCCTGATGACTGGAAAAAGGGAAATATTGCACCCATTTTCAAAAGTGGTAGAAAGCAGGACCCTGGGAATTACTGACCTGTCAGCCTCACCTCTGTGCTTAGGAAGATCATGGAACGCTTCCTTCTGGAAGGTATGCTAACACTTATGGAGATGATTCAAGACAGCCAGCATGGCTTCACCAAGGCCAAACCCTGCCTGACCAACCTAATGACCTTCTATGATGGTGTGACTACATCAGTGGACAAGGGAAGAGCTATGAATGCCATCTATCTGAACTACTGTAAGGCCTTTGACACAGTACCCCACAATATCCATCTGTCTAAATCAGAGATATGGATTTCATGGGTGGACTGTTCAGTGGATGAGGAATTGTTTGGAACACCTCTCCTATGAGGACGGTCTGAGAGAGTTGGGATTGTTCAGCCTGGAGAAGAGAAGGCTCCGGGGAGACCTTATTGTGGCCTTTCAGTACTTAGAGGGGGTCTATAGGAAAGACAGGGACAAACGTTTTAACAGGACCTGTTGTGATAGGACAAGGGGTAATGGTTTTAAACTAAAAGAGGGTAGATTTAGACTAGATAGAAGGAAGACATTTTTTTGCATGGAGGGTGCTGAACCAGTGGAAGAGGTTGCCCATAAAGGTGGTACCTGCCCCATCCCTGGAAACAGGTTGGATGGGGCTCTGAGCAACCTGATCTAGTTGAAGATGTCCCTGTTCATTGCAGGGGAGGTTGGACTAGATGACTTTTAAACGTCTTTTCCAACCCGAACTATTCTATGATTCTACGATTATAATTGATTGAAAAATGATGAGAGATGAAGGCTAACCATGGTGGGTACTGAGGGGCAGATGGGTGCTACAGGGCACCCTGCAGACTTGTTTCTGATGGCTACTTGGTGGTGTGGAGGTTGTGCACTACCTCTGCTATATACTCCAGTTGCCTTTGGAAAGAAAGTCCAACGCTTGTGCATGGACGAAATGGATCATGTCCAGTTGGTGTGTCTGGGAGACCAAGACCAGCACGAGGAATGGGGGATACTTGATTCAGAGTCAGGTTTTAGCCATGATCTGAATTTAGGGACCAAATCTGTGGGACACATTACAGAGCACATCAAGCCACTATCTTTTAACCACTTGGGCCTAGTTACGTGCATTCTAGCTATGTTTGCAAAGGCCCCTGGGTCTCCCAGACCTTGCAAGACACTCTTAGCTTCAGGATGGTTATTCAGACTAAGAGAATGAGAGACCTAAAAAGCTCCTTGGAAGTCTGGTGCACAAGAAACCTGCAAGCTAACTGGATATCAACTGGTAAAACACATTAATTATAGGGATATCTGAGATCTTAGCTCTTGGTATCTTGGCTGCCTGCGTCAGAGTAACACATAATTCTCTCTGATACCCACTAGAGCAACTACTGAAAAGAAGAGATATAGGTCATACATTTTGCTTGACCTGAGGGAATTCAAGTAAATCCTTTGGGAGCGTGCTGCAGCTGAAAGACTAGGCAGGCTTAGGGTATCCTCCATGCAGTCTGTTGGGGTTGCAACAAAGAATTCACAGGGTTAACAATATTATGGGGGCTAGAAAGAAAGCAAGAGAAAAGCAGCCCAGTAGCGTGGCTTTCTGGGTTGATGTGAGCTCAGGGTTCTGCTTTCTGCTCCATAGTTTCTTTTGCATTGCAAACCCTGTGAAGTGCAGTTCAAAAAACAGTCCTAGGGCCAAACTTACAGACTCCACTTTTCAGGTGTATCTCCTGAATCACTGGATTTTCCATGTCTACTTGCTTGCTGCTCTCTGGATCCCGGTGTTTGCTATTCCCTCCTGCGCAGTGGAAAGACTGGCAAGGTTTCATTGCTAAGGCAGAGCAATGTTGGTGTGAATCTCAACATGTCTGATCTCTAGCTCTCATAGCTTCCTTGTGGACAGATAGAGAAGGTCCTTCTTGTGCTAAATGAAATGCATTAAATCACAGAGCATGCCACCAAGATTTGATGACATGAATCATTCCTGGAGGTGAATAAGGAACTACTTTGAAAGATTAATAAGCCTAGCATCTTATCCGTAATCTGCAAGGTTAAAAATGAAAGATGTTCCTTTTCCTCATCTCATTGTCTCCTGTGATATTTGCCTATTTTATGTAATGCTTCTCATATTTCCATTCCACAAATTTTCATGTCAAATGTAAGCCTGTTGATTCTTGCTAGATCAAATACTTTTCCATACTTTAAAAAGTCTTAGAAGTTGGAGCTAGAGTTGGAGAAGGAGGAGTTGGAGAAGTTGGACTTTATGAAATTAATATGCACTGCAATACACGATGTTTAGAATAAAATATTTATTTTAATATGTTTTTCAGCTTATGTAATGTAAAATGGGCTTCTTTCCTTTGGGGATAATAAAACCAGGTTTTTTATTAAATTTGTCCTTTCTTCTCTTCCTGTGAAAATGGCCCACTGTAAATGAATAAATACAAATAGGCTCTTACCTATGTACTGGTTGTGCATGTTTAGTTATTACATTAAATTTTTGGGCAAGTTTACCAAAGAACCTCGCAACATTAATTGTTGAAGTAAATTCTGTTTTACCTTAAATTATTCTCCATATATTAAACTTATATTCCCACTTTAACTAGACATTCCATCCTTTTGCCATATAAGTTCTGCATAAAGGAATTCTTATTACAGCAAATGGGCACTGAGATGCATAGGAGCTTTTGAAATCTCCATCATGGGAGGTCTTTAAGAACAGGTTCAGCAAACATCTGTCATATACTGATCCTGTCATGAACTGGAGGGATGATCATATAGCCTCTTGAGCTCACTACTAGGCAACAAGTTTATTTTATATGTGATTGGGACTGCTCCATGTCAAAATTGTCAACGCTGCTATGTATGTCAACTACTACTTAATAACAATATGATGTGTGGAAGGGGAATTTAGGTAATGGACAAATATATATATATATATTTCTATATCTTCTTTCTTTCCCTGCAGAAGGGAATCCTGCATTTGTGCCATGGAGGAAACTCATTACAAGGAAGTGGGGAATTCTGCAGGTTTTCGGCATCTGGTGGGGGCCATATTTGCCCCATCTGTCTATGATTTCTGAGGATGAAACAAGTGTTCAGTAATAACTACTTTTTTCTCACTCATTTCTGTGTGTCATAAGGTGGCTCTTTTAGAACAGGATATTTCCAGGGTAGATTTCACATGCGGTATTCCTAAATATTTTGCAAAAAGTATTTATAATCTTGGCAATAACTGTTTCTTTCATATGTTTTTTTTGATGTTTCTATGCCCTAGTGTCTGTGTTAAATAGCTATAACCCATCAGTCAGTCAATTGGCACCAACTGGCACATGGCTGAAATCAGGGCCTTGTGAAAAAAGATTATTAATATAGTAATGCTTCTTCCATCTGTGAATTTCAGTACATGATACATGAGAGAGCATCTGCAGTCTGTATATGGAGAAACCAATGCTCAGAGGGAAGTGACTTGTTCCAAGTCACCAAGTACACTTGCAACAGAATTGGGAATAGGACCAGATTTCCTAGAGCCCTACTTTAGTATCTGATTAACTCAGCTACGTTCCTTCCCTTGGTAATGGAAACTGTAATATCATTTCGTAAATTTCTTCTCCACCCCCCGCCCTTATTTCCTTTTCAGACATGCAATTCTCACTCTATTAGGTTTTTGTTACAAAAAGTAGACAGGGAAATAGGAACTTGGCTTCTGCTTGATTTTTGATTTTTTTTTTTTTTTTCCAATGAATAAGCTTGTATAGAAGCAAGTAGCAAGTAAAAGAACAGAAGAAATAAACACTATATTGATACATATATTTCACTGATAATTTGAAATATCTGGAATTACTTTGCCACTATATCTTCCTGCTTGCTAGGTGTGTTTATAACTGTCCTTATGCCTATAGTTCCCTGCAAATAAAATTACTTGCTTACCATTTTTTGAGTTCCATATGTCTTTCTTGTGACTTGAAACGTTCTTTGGCTAGCTAATATGGGCAGAAAAAATGAATCAAACAGATAGACAGATTTTTACTAGAAATTTAGACTTTTAGACTGCCCAAATTGTTATTCAGTACCAAGCTGGCTTCTCTTTTGAATGATGCATGTACAAATAGCATAGTAAAAAGCTCACTTTTGACTATTTATAGACTGCAGTTCTACTGCTTATCTTCAGCAGAAAAATATAATTTCAAGCTACATATATTCTTTTGTAAATATTGCTCCAGATTAGAAATTTATTATTATCTGGTGTGAGATGGACAATGATCATTTTATTTTAAGCCCTTGTTCAATTTCTGTACAAAAGGATTCTGTCAAGCCTGATAAATGTTTCTTTATTTAAATTTTTTAAAGGAAAAGTATAGATATATGTTTCATTTCTGTTGGACTCCCTTTATTTTCTTGGCCTAAAATTTATAGAAGATCAATGATTTCAATAGATTTTAAGTGGGACATTGGGGAGAATTGTTGCTGAAATCTATAAGAATATTCATCTTTCAGAGTGTGCATTTTCTGTGCTTTCTCTTGTGGCATCTTGGGAACATTTTTTTTTTTTTTTTTTTTTTTTTTTTTTTTTTTAATGAATTTATCCCACTAATATTTTATGGGATTTCAAAACTTCAATTAGCCCTGTTCTACCAACTGAAATTTAATGGAATTTAAGTATAAAGCAACGACTATTATTTTTGAAAATAGACTAATGGATATACCCAGAAAGTCAGAAAACTCTCTGTGTATTGAAGAGTGCCTAGGTTTTTCTGTATGTAGTGTTCAGAAGCATGTGTTCTACCCATTGAGTGGGAAAAATTACTCATCTACTATCTATTCATGTGTGGTTCACAGCTGTTGATTTTTTCCAGTGGTATTTCTCTAAATTTATACTGGATTGCAAATAAAATATTTTTAAATATATATACTGAAGCATTTATGTAAATGATATTTGTCTCATTTAAGCAAAATATAATATGAATATAGATATTTTGATGTCTTTCTGTGTTATACTCAAATATAAGTGTGTAAGGATATTTGGTTAGAAGCTATTCCACATAAAAACAAACAAACAAACAAACAAAACAAGAACAAAAGGCAAGAAAAATAATGAACTCCCAGACAGAGATGACAATGAAGATGAGACCTCTCAGGTTGCTGATGCCTGGGCCATTGAACAACCTGCTCACATGTAGCATTTTCATGGTTCAGCCTGAACTTTGCAGCTGGTAAGGCAGGGGAAAACAAGACTGACATGGGTCTCAAGGGAAAGCACCTATTTGTTATGGGATATTTGAAAGGGTTTGTGGGCTTGTGCAAAACTTTTTATGGGATGTTGAAATGAGAGGTTGTTGTTAGCTTTAAAGACAAGGAAAGGTGTAAGAGCTAAAGAAAAAGAAAGAGAGGGAGTGGAGTGAATCAGGGAGGAGTAAGCATAGAGATTAACAAGAATAGGGACAAAAGGGGCTGACTGGTTGTAAACCAGAAGCTGGTCAGCATGTTTGTCTGGCCAAGCCCTGTGCTCATTACTGCAGTTTGTCCTGTCTTACTAAATCTTATTTCTAACTATTTTCTGTGTAACTGCACTCTCTATTCTGTATGTATTTGGTTTGCATGGCAAGGTTTTGGTAGCAGGGGAGCTACAGGGGTGGCTTCTGTGAGAAGGTGCTAGAAGCTTCCCCTATGTCCCTTAGAGCCAATGCCAACCGGCTCCAAGACAGACCCGCTGCTGGCCAAGGCTGAGCCCATCAGTGATGGTGGTAGCACCTCTGGGAGAACATAGTTAAGAAGGGTGAAAAAAAAGCTGTGTGGCAGCAGCAGAGAGGAGTGAGAATATGTGAGAGCAACAACCCTGCAAACAAGGTCAGTGAAGAAGGAGAGGGAGGAGGTGCTCCAGGTGCTGGAGCAGAAAGCCCCTGCAGCCCATGTGAAGACCACGGTGAGGCAGGCTGTCCCCCTGCAGCCCACGGAGGTTAATGATAGAGCAGATATCCACCTGCAGCCCACGCTGGAGCAGATGGATTCCTGAAGAAGGGTGTGACCCTGTGTGAAGCCCATGCTGGACCAGGCTCCAGGCAGGACCTGTGGTCCCATGGAGAGAAGAGCCCATTCTGGAGCAGGTTTTCTGGCAAGACTTGTGACGCCGTGGTGGATCCATGCTGGAGCAGTTCCTGAAGACCTCCAGCACATGGGAAGGATTCATGTTGAAGAAGTTCCTGGACAACTGTCTCCTGTGGGAGGGACCCTACACTGTATCAGGGGAAGAGTGTGAGGAGTCCTTCCCCTGAGGAAGAAGGAGCAGCAGAGACAACATGTGATGAACTGACCACAACCTCCATTCTCCATCCCCATGAGCTGCTCCAGGGGAGGAGGGAGAGAAATTGGGAGTGAAGTTGAGCCTGGGAAGAAGGGAGGGGTGGGGGAAGGTGTTTTAAGATTTAGTTTTTATTTCTCATTATCCGACTCTGATTTGATTGGTAGTAAATTAAATTAATTTTCCCTGAGTCAAGTCTGTTTTGCTCATGATGGTAATTGCTATGATTTCACTGTCCTTATCTTGACCCACAAGCCTTTGGTTGTATTTTCTCTCGCCTGCCCAGCCGAGGAGGGGAGAGATAGAGCTGCTTGGTGGACACCTGGCGTCCATCCAGGGTCAACCGACCACAATACACCTTTCATTATCAACCTTCAAGCTGAACTAGATGGTGAGTAGGAGTAAAACCAGGCCTAGAAAGACCCAGAGTCTGAGCAAGTGTCCAGGTAAAAAGCCTAAGGGTTGGACATAGATACAGGACAGAGTTAAAGCTGGGCTTTGAGAAGTTTTCACGGGAATTTCAAGGGTATTTTCAAGGAATCTCTGAATGTGGCTGTGCCTGTGAGCACGTCAAGAGAACGTGTTTTGTGCACATAACCTTCAATCCTGATTAAAAATCAAAGGAAGGGCACGATCAGGCCCTCAACATTCATGTTTATGTGAGTAGTGGTGTTTTTTTGTTTGTGGGGGAATTCTCTCTGCTTGTTCTGGGCACTGTGGTCAGATGTGTGTTTTGTGTGTGTGTATCTGGATCTTATGAATACATGCTCAGCCTTGCTACAGACCCAACCTGCACATGGGAACTGAGCAGAAAACAGGCTAGGAAGAAAAATCCCCGTGGTCCTGTATTTGGCTTCTCTTCACAGTTATAATGCACAGACTTACGAGATTGTCTTTAGGCTCACATGTTTGAAATATAGCCTTACCCTTCAGTGTGCTGAAATGCATACTTCATATTCATTCTGTGAGAAGAGAATTTACTTTTTGTTCAGCTGCGAGGTTCTGAGCAATCACCTGCCTAATCTGATCTACCTAAGGTAATTCCAGGAAGCAGTTACAAGCGTATATAAGTACGACATTGTGTCTGGCAATAGTCTTATTGGGAAAATACTGTCTGTTAGAAAAAAAAAAAAAAAGGTTTAGCACTGTGCATTTGGGATCTTAATTTTTTATTTTATTTTATTTTATTTTATTTTTAATCCTTATTTTGCTTAGGGTAATACTTTTTAAGTGTTTGAAAGCTAGAAATACCAAATTGAGAGAGGACAGGATATTGCAGGTGATACATGTAGGAAAAACAATTGAAACTCAAAAAAGGCTTGAGTTGGATGACTTGAGAGATGCTCTGTCAGTGAGATCAGTCTGTACAGTGGAATATTCACCAGATGAAAGTGAAGGAGCTCTCCTGCCTGGATGTCTTAAAACTGAGCTAGGCAAATCCCTTGAAAAATAGATAAAATGGGATGGACAGGTCATTGGAAATTCCAGGTGCATTTGAAACCCTATGCTTTTGAGAAGTTGTGTGACAGGAGTGAGACTCTTTTGTTGCTCCAGACGTTTAGAAGAAGCTGGCTTCGATCTGCTAAGTCAGAATGGTTAAATAAGATCAGTGAGGACACAGACTTGAATGCCAGAGCTTTCAGACGTTCTTCCAGCAGAGCAGTACAATACACACACACACACACACACACACCTTTGAGGCTTTGTAGGTAGTAGTAACAAGTGGATTAGTGGATTACTAATCCATACGAAAAGAATAAAACCTAGTAGATTCCTGAGAATGCAAAATTAGGATCAATCACCCTCAAGAAACACAAAAATAAAGGTACATCAGTCTTTGATGACAGCTGACACATCAGTTCTATTATAGGAGTTTGACCCCTACAAATCAATGGGCCCTGACAATACCCACCTGAAGGTGTTGAGAGAGCTGGCCGACGTCGTCGCTAGGACACTCTCCATAATCTTTGAGAAGTCGTGGAGATCTGGGGACGTTCCAGAAAATTGGAAGAATGCTAATGTCACCCCCATTTACAAGAAGGGCTTAAAGAAACATCCAGGTAATTATAGGCCTATCAGTCTTACTTCGGTTCCTGGGAAGGTTATGGAACAAATCCTCCTGGGGGCTATCACAAGTCAAACGAAGCACATGATTAGGAAAAGCCAGCACGGATTCACCAAGGGTAAATTGTTCTTGACAAACTTGATCGCCTTCTACGACAAAGTAACCTGCTTGGTTGATGAGGGGCAATTGTCTACCTGGATTTGTCCAAGGCTTTCGACACGGTTTCCCACAGCCAGGAGAAACTGAGGCATTATGGTCTAGACAAGTGGTCTGTGTGGTGGGCGGGGAACTGGCTGACAGGTCACACCCAGAGGGTGGTGGTAATTAGCTCCTTTTCAAACTGGCAACCTGTCACAAGTGGGGTCCCCGAGGGATCAATACTTGGCTCAATGCTGTTTAATATCTTCATAAGTGATCTGGATGATGGGATCGAGTGTACCCTGGTGAAGTTTGCCAGTGACACCAGACCTGAGTGGGGAAGTGGACACTTTGGAAGGGAGAGCCACTCTGCAGGAAGACCTGGATAGGCTGGAAGAGTATGCTAACAAGAACCTTATGAAGTTCAAAAAGGACAAGTGTAAGGTCTTACACCTGGGAAAACATAATCCAGGAGCGCAGCACAGGCTGGGTTCTACCTGGCTGGGGAGCAGCTCTGTGGAAAGGGACCTGAGGGTCCCAGTGGACAACAAGCTCAATATGAGTGAACAGTGTGCTACTGTGGCAAAGGCGGACAACAGGATGCTGGGTTGCATCAGCAAGGGCATCACCAGCAGAGATAAAGACATCATTATCCCACTCTACTTGGCACTTGTCAGGCCACACCTGGAATACTGGGTTCAGTTTTGGTCCCCACTATGCAAAAAAAATTTGGACAGGCTGGAGAGGGTCCAGAGAATGGCCACCAAGAAGATCAAAGGAATGGAAAGCCTGCCATATAAGGAAAGACTGAGGGAACTGGGTTGGTTCAGCCTTGAGAAAAGAAGGCTTAGAGGGATACCTTATAACCATGTATTAATGGTTATAACCATTTTTAAATACCAGTTAAATACTGGTTAATAACCAGTATTTAAAGGGTGGCTGCAAAGAAGATGGAGACTCCCTTTTTACAAGGAGTCACGTGGAGAAGACAAGGGGGACTGGCACAAGTTACTCCTGGGGAGATTCCGATTGGATACAGAGGAAAAATTTTTCACAATGAGAACAATCACCCATTGGATTAATTTCCCCAAGGAAGTGGTGGATTCACCAACATTGGACACTTAAGATTCAGCTGGGCAGGGTGCTGGGCCATCTTGTCTAGACCGTGTTTTTGCCAAGAAAGGTTGGATCAGATGATCCGTGAGGTCCCTTCCAACCTGGTGTTCTGTGATTCTATGATGATTCAGTCCCTGCTAACATTTCAGTTACACTGTTGCTGCAGTTAACATGGACTCTTACTCAGGTGCTTCTTCTTCTAGCCCTACATGCAAAAACAAAAACAAAAACAAAACAAAACAAAACAAACAAACAAACAAACAAAAAACAAAAAAAAAAAAAAAGAAAATTGCTGTGGAGGTTAGTGATGCTTTCAGTCTTGATTAACTGGCCCAGGATGGAGCTAGGTGAGAACGGGGCTGCCTTTTTATTTGGCTAGTACTGCTTTGCAATAAGGAAACCTGCTATATGAACAGGATGTAATAGTTCTGCTCTGCCTTCACACAATTTCACCCTTGGCCAGGAGAAACAAATTGACCCCTCACTTGGAGTAGCCCAAGGAACCATAGGAAAAAAAAAAAATCCTGAGGCATTCTTCACCAAAGTGTGCATCCCTATACACTTTCGCAGTTCTTACTCAGCAATAAAGGTTTGGGTTTGTTTTTTTTTTTCATAAGAGTCAAACTGGATGCTTCTTGAAGCTGAGGCTCCAAAAAGACCACCTGATTGAAGGACTTTACATGTTATCATATCCAAAGCACCTCACCTTGTGTAGTCCAACCCTCCTGCTGAATACAGGGTCAGGTTACCCAGAACCATGTTCAGTTGGGTTTTGAATAATTCCAAGGATGGAGACTCCACAACCTCTCTGGGCAACGTCTTCCGATGTTCAATAATCCTTACAGTAAGAAAGTTTTTTTTCCCTCACTTTTAAAGAAAATTTCCTGTGTTTCAGTTTTGCTTATTGTTTCTTTTCCTGTGACTGGGCACCACTGACCATGATGATTATTTTAAATAGGTTTTAGGTTCAGTTATTGATAGCATGACAGAATTAAGAAGAGAAAACTCTAAGCCCTCTACATACTGTGTTAAATGGAACAGCAGCTTTCTAATTAGCTCATCTTACTTGTGTTATTTGTGCAGACATGTTATGGTGCACACCTGTTTAAGCAACAAAGTTATATTCTGCAAAGTGCTTTTTCAATGGCTGCATAACAAATTTTTTATTAAACTGGAAAACTTTTGCAAAGCATATGGCTGTATATGAAAATTTTATTCCTTCAAGCGCTTTGCTAAAAACATCAGCCACTTCCTAGCACAGATAAGTAGAATTTTCTGCAGATTATTTATCTACTTTTTTAGATCCTTTCACTTTTTTCTGGCATTTGCATAAGATATGCACTTTAAACTTATCCTTGTTTTCTACTTACAATAAGTATTTTTTGTCAAATTTCATTTTTAGCTTCACTTTTCCCATTTTATGAACGATCCAACTTTTAGAGGTGCCTTACTAAGTTTACTTGGCATGATTTGCATAGGAGGTACATGTTCTGGTTTTGCCAACTCTTTTTTACCTTTTCCTTTTTTTCTTTTTACCCTTTCATTTAAGTGCAGCATCTTTGCGCAAAATTCTGTGTAAAGATTCTTCCAGATTTCCATACAACACTGTAAAATTATAATGGCACTACCATAAAAGTCCCTTCAAAAAGTGTCTTCAGCATTCACTATTTTTAATTGGAACTCACAGCATAAGCATCAGATGTGCAGCATTTTTGAGCACTGTGGAAAAGAAAATGCAATGTGCAAACATACCTTTCAATTCTTATACTCATATGGTTATTACTAAAATCTTTTCTCTTTTATCTGTCCAACATAAAACATTCTGTCACTGTGTCACCCCCGTGGTCTAAAGTCTTAGATATTGTGGAATTTTGAAGCATCCCAGGAAAGATGGTTAACTTTGCCAAGTTATTGGAAAGACTGAAGAAACTATTGCTCAGCTCCCCATATCAAGATGTGGGGAGCCATGGAGTTTAGGCATAACACGGGGAACGAAGAGTATGATGCATGCCTTTTATCAGCCAGCTAATGTGGAAAACATAAAACTGAAACTTCTCATGTTTAAAAAGACTTATAAACCTCATTGTGAGAAGTTAGAGGTAAAGCCACCAACTTTTATTAGCCTGTACTTTAATATAACTATTATTCTCTGCAGTTTAACTCACATATTACTAAATGCAGAGCTTATAATATTATACAGTACTGATTTGTGGAAATTGCTTTTCTGTCAATGAAATGTGTTTTCATTAGGTGTTTGAAGGATAAGAGCAGTTTGCCTTTAATCTATAAAGGTACTGTCTTTACACAGTGAAATGACATTAGGAGGGGGGAATATTTTCATTCTAAGGAAAATAAATCTTTAATTCCACACTCTGTATGAAATTCCAGCCCCATTGAAGTCAATGAGAACTTTGCCATTGATTTGAATGGAGTTATAATTTCACCTTCATTTTTAACTTTCTCTTTCCTCAGGTAACTGCTCCGTCTTGAGATTTTTGCCTGAGTCTGACTTTTAATGGCTGGATTAAAAGCCAGAAGAGGCTTTTTGCAGTGTTAAATTCTGATAAAAAGCAGGGAATAAATATAAAGTGATACTTTAAAATAAATAAACAAATAAAAATAACAGATGCCAAGATTGCTGCAGATAATTCCACAAAGAAAAAATATCCTTGAGAAGAAAGCCAGTGAGTTTAATTCTGGCTTGTGAGCCCCCTCAGAAAGGAAATGAGGGAGCTGGTGACAAGTGATACGGAGAAGGCCGAGGTTCTCAACGACTTCTTTTCCTCAGTCTTCACTGGCAAGGGCTCCAGCCACACTCCCGGAGTCACAGAAGATAATGGCAGGGGTTGGACAGAACTGCCCATTGTAAGTGAAGATCAGGTTCGTGACCATCTGATGAGCCTGAAAGTGAACAAGTCCATGGGACCTGATGGGATACACCCATGGGTACTGAAGGAACTGGTGGATGAGGTTGCTAAACCACTCTCTATTATATTCCAAAAGTCCTGGTAGTCTGGTGAGATCCCCACTGACTGAAAAAGGGAAACATAATCCCCATTTTCAAAAAAGGAAAGAAGGAGGAACCAGGGAACTATAGGCCAGTCAGTCTCTCCTCTGTGCCTGGTAAGATTGTGGAGCAGATCCTCCTGGAGGCACTGCTGAGGCAGAAGAATAACGGAGAGGTGACTGGGTACACTCAACACGGCTTCACCAAGGGCAAATCGTGCCTGACAAACCTGGTGGCCTTCTATGAGAAGGTCACAACATCAATAGACAAGGGGAGAGTAACTGACGTCATTTACCTGGACCTGAGCAAAGCCTTTGACAATGTCCCACATGACATCCTGGTCTCCAAGCTGGTAAAATATGGCATTGATGGACTGTCAATTCAGTGGATAAAGAACAGGCTTGACGGCCGCACCCAAAGAGTGGTTGTCAATGGGTCCATGTCCAAGTGGAGGCCAGTGACAAGTGGAGTCCCTCAAGGATCAGTACTGGGACTGGTCTTGTTTAACATCTTCATTAGTGACATGGACAGTGGCATAGAGTGCACCCTCAGCAAGTTTGCTGACGACACCAAGCTGTGTGGGGTGGCTGACACTCTGGAGGGAAGGGATGCCATCCAGAAGGACCTTGACAGGCTGGAGAGGTGAGCCCGTGCAAACCTCATGAAGTTCAACAAGACCAAGTGCAAGGTCCTCCATCTGGGTTGGGGCAATCTCAAGCACTGATATAGGCTGGGCAGTGACTGGCTTGAGAGCAGCCCTGAAGAAAAGGACTTGGGGGTGCTGGTGGACGAGAGGCTCAACATGAGCCACCAGTGTGCACTAGCAGCCCAGAAAGCCAATCATATCCTGAGCTGCATCAGAAGTGTGGCCAGCAGGTCAAGGGAGGCGATTCTCCCCCTCCACTCTCATGAGACCCCACCTGCAGTACTGCATCCAATTCTGTAGCCCCTACTACAAGAGAGATATGGACGTGCTGGAATGTGTCCAGAGAAGGGCCACGAGGATGATCAGAGGGCTGGAGCACCTCTCCTACGAGGATAGACTGAGAGAGTTGGGTTTGTTCAGTCCGGAGAAAAGAAGGCTCCGAGGAGACCTTATAGTGGCCTACCAGTATCTTAAGGGGACCTACAAGAAAGCTGGGGAGGGACTTCTTAGGATGTCGGGTAATGGTAGGACTAGAGGGAATGGATTAAAACTAGAGATGGGATGATTCAGATTGGACGTTAAGAAGAAGTTCTTCACCATGAGGGTGGTGAGACACTGGCACAGGTTGCCCAGAGAAGTTGTGGATGCCCCATCCCTGGAAGTTTTTAAGGCCAGGCGGGATGGGGCTCTGAGCAACCTGATCTACTGTGAGGCGTCCCTGCCCATGGCAGGGGCATTGGAACTAGATGATCTTTAAGGTCCCTTCCAGCCCTAACAATTCTATGATTCTATGATTTTTTCAGTACTTGTGAGTAAGCATGTACAGTGAGCATATTCTTGGGGGTGATTGAAACAATGAAGGTAAAACAAAAGTAATTAAGATTGGATAATCTATAAGAACCTTAAGGTGAATTTTCTGATCTTTTACAGTTGTGAAATAATGCCTCATCTTTGGAATTAAGGTTGTATTAGCTAAAATCTTTTGACAAAATATTAATCTGCTTCTCTGTACTCATCTTACCTCAAATATTCCTTGAAATTCAGCTGACAAAATTATTCATTACTTCTTATTGTAAAATGCTACACATTTGCTTCTACGGATTGTTAAGCAGCTACTGCACATAAATCAGAGGGATAATGTATTTCGGTGGTATATGAAGCCATTTCTCTGTTAGCTTCAAAATAGTCATGCTGCTTTAAGAAAGGTTTGTTCAGATGACTTTTTGATGCATTTTAATTTGCCTCATGACAAAAATTTTAGGTGAACTAATGCCAAATTGCTCTGAAAAAATATTGTTTTCTTTCTAACAAAAATAACACTAGAAATACCTTCAATATAGAAAACATTCTTTAAAAAGTCTTACATATAAAAAAGTATGCACATAAACACTTCATTAAGTAGCAATTAATGAAACAATTACAGCACATGAAAATCCATAATGTCCAATGTAATGTATTTGACATTCACAGCATCACACATAGTGCAAAATAAAATTATGAAATGCCTTGTCAGGTCCTGGTACTTACTAAACATAATTAATAGAACAAAAGCAAATATGTTCATTTTAGGAGAGCAAGATACTACTTGCAGTAGTAGAGCTGACATTTACTGTTTATGTTAACACTGTTATGTAATGTATAGTGCATTATATCTGTTATTGTGATAGGAAGAAAATGCTTGTATGTCGTGGGATTTAGATATGTATTCAAGCCTGATAGCTGTTTTACTTCAACAAAAAGGAGAAACAGTAAATACAGATTTCAAAATCATGACACCACAGTGTCATAATTACCTGACTTGATTTTCTGCTGATGGGTAGAGATTGAACTTCAGCTTATATCAAATCAGGGTCTCTGACCTGTTTTTTTCATGGAGTTTGAAGGAGATAAAAGGAAACCAGACTCATTGCTTTGGTGTCCATACAAATAGCAACTAGCAGACACGCCAGATAAAGCTGGTGCTATCCTTAAAAACATGAACTGTTGAGCACTACACATCCCATGAATCCTGCAGGTTGGGAGTGAGTTCTTACAGCCTGCCCAGGCATAGAGCATGCAGGTTGCCAGAGGCACCTGGCAGCAGCTTCAGATATTTCCGTGGTATTCAAGGTCCAAGTGGAGATATGATTCACTTTGTTTCTGTGTGTTTGTTTCTGGCAGATAGATTGAAGCATATCAGTATTTCTGCTATTTTAAGATTACTTGTGCAATTAAAATATCTGCCAGTGACACTTCAAGTAACTAAATGAAAAAAATGTTTGCATATCTATATAAAAGTATATATGTATGTGTATGTATATATGTGTAGCCAATTGAATGTCATCTGTTCAGAAGCAGTAACATATGGTTTAAATCACACAAACAGGATGGAGAAAATTTACATTGGGAAGAAAGTAATTTAAGAAATTTTAGGGAGGGGATGTGAATCATATGTGGACTGTCAGATTCATATATAGTACTGCGTACTCATAGGATGATATTGTTTTGAGCAGTACTATAAAGCATGCAAAATATTTGTGCCACAATGAACTCCAGGCATAAAAAGTCACTTGCATCACTCTCCTTCCTGACTGAACCATGTTCTTTAATTACATTTCATCTTCCTACTGACTTCGAATGGGCTGGATGGAAAGAATTTCCTGACTTTCCTCCACTTTCAGGAAACAGACAGTTCAACTTTTAGCTCAGCTTTATTCTGATGGAGAAGTTATATGCTTACTAAGGCATGGAGAGACAATCTTGAGGTCCTCTCATTGTACATTTGAGGTTCTCTTTGTCTCACTTCATGAAAGTGCTTTTTGGGTTATTTTTTTCACCTTCTTTATTCTACTTGCTGCATCTGGGTCTGCAGTTTTGTGAATGCTTCTTGGGTAATCTACATCTCTTTCCTTTCAGTCTACTCTTTCCTCATGCTGGACTATCCTCTCTGTTTTTCCCATTTAAACATTTCATAGAATCTTAGAATCATAGAATGGTTTGGGTTGGAAGGGACCTTAAAGATCATCTAGTTCCAACCCCCCTGCCATGGGCAGGGACACCTCCTACTAGACCAGGTTGCTAAAAACTACATCCGATCCAGCCCTGAACACCTCCCAGGATGGGGCATCAAGAACTTTTTGGGAAACTTGTTCCAGTGTCTGACCACCCTCACAGTAAAGAATTTCTTCCTAGTAACTAACTTAAAGCTATCTCTTTCCAGTTTAAAACCGTTACCCTTCATCCTATCACTGCACTCCCTGATAAAGAGTCCCTCCCCATCTTTCCTGTAGGTCCCCTTTAGGTACTGGAAGACTGCAATAAGGTCTCTCCAAAGCCTTCGCTTCTTCAGGCTAAACACCAAAACTCTCTCAGCCTGTCCTCATAGCAGAGGCGCTCCAGTCCTCTGATCATCTTCATGGCCCTCCTCTAGACCCACTCCAGCAGCTCCATGTCTTTCTTATGTTGGGGGCCCCAGAGCTGGACACAGCACTCCAGGTGGGGTCTCACCAGAGCATAGTAGAGGGTCAGAATCACCCCCCCTTGACCAGCTGGCCACTCTTCTTTTGATGCAGCCCAGGATGCAGTTGACTTTCTGGGCTGCAAGCGCACATTGCTGGCTCATGTTGAGCTTCTCATCAACCAGTATCCCCAGGTACTCCGCAGCCTGTATTCATGTTTAGGATTGCCCCAACCAACACGCAGAACATTGCATTTGGCCTTGTTGAACTTCATGAGCTTCACACACAACCACACCACTCATCTTGCTGTCATCTGCAAACTTGCTAAGGGTGCACTCAATCCCACTGTCCATGTCCCCAACAAATTTGTATGGCTCTGAGTCAGGAAAAAAGCTCCAAAAATACTAGCTAACTTAGTTTCTTGTCTGGTCCACCATATGACCTTACAAATAACTATGCTGGCATTGGACATGGCATGGCACGGCACGAAGTGCGTGAAAATGGGAATGCATGATTATATATGCTGATATAAGTCTTTGCTTTGCATGAAACCACAGACCACAGGATGTCATTCATAAATATTTCCCTACTTTCTTTCACAACTTCTTGA
Source organism: Fratercula arctica (assembly GCA_947846985.1). Lineage (NCBI taxonomy): Eukaryota > Metazoa > Chordata > Aves > Charadriiformes > Alcidae > Fratercula > Fratercula arctica. The sequence goes on from CANTUZ010000003.1 coordinate 110,095,466, forward strand.
TGCTATTATCTATTACTATTACCAGTGTTGTGGGAATATAACAAGATCCCTAAGGTATTGTATAAATGTATAGTAAGAGACAATTCCAACCCCCAGAACTGACAAGCTTAATAGACAAGATAGAGTGGAAACTAAGGCACAGAGAGGGAAAAATAGCCTTCCAAAGGTCATACGGAAAGACTGTGACAAAGAAAATAATTACAGGTCTCAAGCCAGTGCCTGACCTACTGAGCTGTCAAACACAGGTGGGAATACTTCCAGCTGCGTGGGGTAGGGATCTCCACTAGCATTTCCTTTCCCATTATTATTATATAGACATAGTAAGGGAAGTTCTTTTAAGTTTTAAATGTCAGCCAACATGTACCGATTTTTCGCATTGCAGATTTTCTAAACTATTCAAATTACTATTTTAGTACGGGATATCATGTTCTATATGGGTTAAAAGGGGATAACTGTGAAGTGTTACTTCACAGTAGCCAGGTGCATAATGTATATGCAGTATTTTCATTATAGTTACCTAAGTATATTATCTAGTCACATATATAAAGTAAACTTTATCTAAAAACATTATACTAACCACTACAGAAAGTAGCAGAAAGGCCCACAGAATATCTATTGGTTATCATGAATCTCTTTTATAGTGACTCTAAAGAAGTACAGGGGAGATTGAAAAATAAATGACTGAAGGCCAATGAAATGGAACAAGATTTAGAAAACATGCACTCCTCTATTTTGCAAAATATATGCATCTGTTAAAGCTCATGTTTTCTCCATTGGTGCAAAAATAGCATTTCAAGAGACTTTTCCTTATAATAAAGTTTTGAAAACAACACATGCATTTTTTTCCTTACAAAAAAATAATAAAGCAAAACAGAGTACAAACCAAAATGTTATTCCAGAGTGTGTTATCATGACATATGAATTCTATGCAGAATAAATATAGATTTCAGAGGAAGTATGAGCTGGAGTGAAAATTACTACATGTATAGAAGAATAAAACAGCCATTGAGACACTTTGAGAAACATCTCATCTCACAAAAGCTTTCTTGTTGTTATTGACTTTTAAATTTTGAAGTCTTTTTCAAGGTTTATAGGCAACAAGAATGTTGGCAGTGGAAATTGGTATGAGACTGGTTACATTGCAACTTGCAATCAAAATGTAATCCAATATAATAATTGAACTAACATTATCCTCCAGATAGATGCCTTCAAAAAATGTCCCTAGTTTGAACTGGTAATAAGTAGAACAATTTCTAGTGTTCACAAAAAGGGTGCTTCATGCCAGAGCAGCAAGAAAGAAAGATTTGAGGTAAATGTGAAAGGTCAAAATAAATGTCATAGAAATAGAAAACAAAAAAACCCCTCTTCTGACTATATCATTTAAACTAAAAATTACTTATTCTGAAACGTACTGGGAAATCTACTACTTTTAAGATGCGAAGGTCTTGATAAAATTACTGTGAAGTCTTTCCAAGACTAGGAAAAGTCGTCCACACATCAAAGACTGTACTTAAAAGATAATAAAAAACCAAAATGTATTTACATCAAAGAAGGACAGAAGTCCTTCCTTTAAAAACATTTTCCTCCTCTCTTCCTTACTCTATCTTGTAAAACTATAGAATAATCAAATTAATAGTCCACAATCTTTTTTAACGAACAGCTTTTCTATGTATAAAGGGACATGAGAGAACTGATTATTTGTTTTCTTTAACTTATTTCCCTATGGGGTGGATCTGCAATGTAATAGCAAAAGCGAGAATATTAAAGAGCAGTTTCTCATTACAGGAAAAAATACTCAACTTAGGATCTGATTATATATAAAGTACAATTTATTTTTTATTCATCAGCTCTTGAACAGAAGTGATTAAGCAACATGTAAGCAATTGGGAATCAGATAAAGCTGGCTACCCAAGAATTAATTTTATCTAAAGATACTAATGGCAGAAAGCAAACTTTTTTCTTTTGTCTAAAAGCTAATCGTTCTTCAAGGACTCTGTAGGCACAATAGTATCGTTTAACAATTGCCTTCTTAACAATATGTACTTTTCAAAGACCAAGGATGCAGGGATGTGTTTGACTGGCTTCAATGTGCAGTTGTGAGCTTCCTGGCTGGCATCTGCCTACCCCGCTAAATAAGGATCCTGAGCTAAGTCAACAGAAAGCAAGTTCAGGCCCACATGTCCTTCCTTGGAACATAAATTTTTTATTTCGGTATCAAAGGCAGGGTGACAGAACTCAAATAATGTAAATGGCATTGCAGATTTTTATGTGCACCATATGCAGTACATTAGTGAATGGAATGCCTTATCTCAGGGACTGATTTGGGAGGAACATCTCTCTTCTATCTGCTCTCATTCATTATATTATTCACTTCACTTGTCTTTGCTTTACTGTGGCTCCAGAGCTTTGTCTATACTAGTGTACTATATAGTATACTATATAGTATAGTATAGTATATATATACTATACTATACTATACTATACTATACTATACTATACTATACTATACTATACTATACTATACTAAACCATGCTAGGGAATGGATCTGAGCACTGGAGTGTGGCTTGTCCGTGGTGTTTCATGCCAGCCCAGGCACCACACTCTCAGGCAATACCCAGAAGTAACCTGGGGGTCAGCAAAGACACAGTCTGGATGTGGCTGCTTCGTTGTGGTGTGAGAGATCAACTGTACACACACCTGCCTGGCCCTATCAGCTGCCTACAAGATCAGAAAAACAAGCCATTGCCTGTTTTATGCCCAGATAAAGTGACTACTGGTATAGCCTTCGTGGGCAGGTAGCTGTTTTGTGAGTACATAGTGGTGGCACAAGAAGACTTTCAACTTAGGTTTTATGATGTAGAAATGATCCTAGTATTGTGGTTTTAGATGTTTTATGGTGATTCTAGATTTTAGGAAGAGACAAACTAGTAAGTCACATCAGGAGTAGCCAAAGGATACTACCCCAAAGGGTAGTCACATTTGCTGGAATGCATAGATGTTGTGGTTATGTTGTAATATTCTACCAGCTCCTTCTAAATTTAATATTTTATTCTTTCAGAAGTATGCTTTCAATAAATATGTTTTCATATCTTCCCCTAAAAACAAAAAAAATCCCAATTTTTGTTAATATACCCTTGGATTTTTAAAAAATTATAAAATTATTGAGTGACTTGTTTTATGTGAGGGAATATATATTTCCTAACTACTGGTTGAGGTTTTATGAAGAAAATGTAATAACATTTGGAGTCAAAGCTACTCACAGCAATGGGAAGTTGTTATTTTTTATGTTCTAAATAACATCAAACTGACAATTAAAAACTTATACCTCGCTAGTCCTAGTAGACAGACACAGAGCAAGGTAGTCTGTGAAAGCAAAATTATCTGTGCACTTTGAAGTTTCTGATTCTCTGGTCATGATATAGCTGAGTTCAATTTCAATAGTTCTAAATAATCTAATCAGCTGGAAATTACTAGAGTACATGATGGTTCCTATCTTCTTTCTGTCGTGGATCAAAATGAGCTGTGATGCAGCTCAATTGTCCCACAGACTGAAAACCACCTAGATTTTTTGTTCTGATAAGTTTTGATTAACCTGAAATATTTCCTGAAACCTAAGTCCTAAATGTTTGGCTTTGTCAAAATGATGAAGAACACCATGAGCCACTACAAGTTTCGAAAAGCTTTGCATCAGTTCAACATTTACTTCTGTTCTCCTTTTGTGGTGTTTTGCCTAATGGAGTTGGTGTCCAGGAACTAGATGTTTATATTCATCTCCACATCAAGTTCTTGAAACCAGAGAAAAAATTGTGTTGTACATTCCAAATAGAATACTTTAAGTAAGCTCAAGTTTTTTGCATGAAAAAGAATCACTGTCAGTATTTTCATCACAATAAACCTATATGCCATTGGTTTTGGAATATCTAGCAAAATTTCAGTGAAAATAGGCAAACACTTTAACATGTATTTTATGCTCATATGAGTTTATTTTATGTATATTTCAATTACTGCCAAAATGATTAGTAAAGCAAATGTTCTTATTACGTCTTGCTCTTGTCAAATAAATATTACTACCCAGAATGTTAGACTACAGTTTACTACTGACAGATTTTAAGGATGCTGAGTTTGTGTCCATGGACATTTTCCAACACTGTTTATTTGTTATGGCTCCCAAGACATTTTTTTAACCTAAACACTTTTTTCTAATGCTGCCAAAATTCACATAATTCATCAAGTATTCTGTTTGCAGCACATGCCACCTAATAATAAAGAAAACCCTCCAAATAAAGCCCTCAAAGACAAATCTGGTTTTGTAACTACTAAATCTGTTTTCTATGTCCATGTTCCCACCATCAATTAAGTAAGTTTAACATATTTCCTTTATGGAAGTTAAAACTTTTTTTGTTTAGTCATTCTTAGCACATGACAAGCTGTCAAAATCCTTAATCACCTTTACAGTTTCTTCTTGATTTTTGTTTTTCTCTGTAAAGGCTTATGGAGTTTACTCTTTTATTACTTTTATTTTTGTAAAGCTAAAAATAAATGGGTTTTTTTACAGATTGCAAATTATTCAGTTTATTCAATCTCAGTGTTATCATGCATATTTTTAACTCCCAATCATTTAAATTGCTAATTTCAGCTATTTCACCTTCTTTTATTAAAACAATAACTTAAATCTAACTTTCAGATCTTAATCATTTCCTTTTCTCCTTCTTCCTCCCTTTTTTCTCTTTCTTCATTTATCTATCACTATCTTAATTCTTATTTATTTGTCTTTCCCTCCCTCCCTCCCTCCTTCCTTCTTTCCTCCCTTCCTTCCCTTCCTTCCCTCCCTCCTTCCTTCCTCCCTTCCTTCCTCCCTCCCTTCCTCCCTCCCTCCCTCCTTCCTTCCTTCCTTCCTTCCTTCCTTCCTTCCTTCCTTCCTTCCTCCCTCCCTCCCTCCCTCCCTTCCCTCTCTCTCTCTCTGCAGTAAGCTTAATAAGATTAATATATTAGACTTTCTAAATCTCCATCTAACAATTGTATTACTGAGTTCCTTTGAATCATTCTCCAAAAACTATGTTTTTCAGTAGCTGAAATTCCACTAGCTCATAAAGTTTTAGAGCTGCTTAATCACATTATTACTGGGCTGTCACCCACTTGGAAAATATTGAAGGAGGCCAATAAAAAAGGAGTTCGGAGCATCCTAAAGAAGAAAAAAACAAACATATTTGTGGGTATTTTTTTCATGAAGGACTGTTCTGTGACTGAAGTCTGTTTTAGAGCTTGTCTAATACAATATGCTGCCTTTGAAATTATATTGGACTTTGAACTACATTGTTAATTCATCCAAGTTAATTTTGTTCTTAATCAAGGTAAACTACAGTGAAAGAAGAAGCTCTTAGTCATCTGTCTTGGCAGTATTTGTTTAAATTCTCACCTTAAATTATGCTTTGTAGACAGTGATTTTTCCATGAAAGCAAAATTTTCTTATTTTTCAAGTTGACTGTATTTTGCTCTTTGAAAAAGCTGCAAAGTGCCACGTTAGACTTAGACACAGGGAGAGGAAATCTTGCCAGCTGTGTCCTATGAAGAGAGAAAGTTCATCATGGAAATGTTTCTGAAAGACCAAATGCAAAGCTGATGAATTGTTAAGTTTGTAGTCACATGAAGCATATGAACACTTAATATGTCAGCTACGGTAGACACTGGCTGAAAGACAGAAGCAGTCCTCAGTGTGGTAAATTAACCTGTTGAGCTACAGTCATGCTCCTTTCTGGATTCCCTTTTCCTCCATCATGCACAGCTTTAACAAGTGAAGTGGATGGTATCTCCCTATGGAAAAGATTATGGGCCTGAAATCTTACCTTAATGAAGTGTCTGCACCCTGAGAGAAGTAGGGTTTCAGGAATATCCTCAGTTCTAGGTGAGAATATCTTTCTGCCTGCAACATATGTGAACACTTTAGTTCCTAACTCAGGTTTCAAAATGACACTGGGAGTTAGGCATCTGAGTGGCTTTGTCTTAGTTCCCTTCATATCCTTGAGATCAAAACATCTTTAAGTTCATGTGAACCACAATGACGGTGATTGTGTAGACACAATAGACAATGTGATGGTTGTCTTCAGAAAGCTTTCTGCATATATATTGACATTTTCAGAAGGCAGCATGAGATTTTATTATCTAATTCTGTTATGAAATTCTGTTACTGCTGTAAGCTATATTTTGAGGCTGGCTCTTCCATAAACTCACTGTCTCTTTTCTCCTTAGCATAGTTTCTGGTGATTGCTAGGTTTGGTGATTGCTGGTCCTGTGTTATTTTTTTCACAAAATCTTTTTGAGGTTGACTGTTTATTTGGACTAATTATAAACATATGCTAGGTACCAAACTTTACTGGAGATAACAATAGAATACAATTTGCCTCTTCATTTTTTATTATATCTAAGTCATGTTTTCTGTGTGCTTCATTACCTTGTGGTAGGCTGCTGATGTGAGAACATGGCTTATAACAAGAGATGGGACTACATTTTAAATCTTGACTTCTCTTTTCCACTGAAAGATGAGCTTGTTTCTTTTTACTGTGACATGTAAAATGTAAGACAGATATTTTAAAGCTTTCATTTCCTAGTTGACTTCTCTATCCCACATATTGTCCATTTTACTTTGATTATTTTTAAACATTCTTCCCACCTGGTTCATTCTGAAACTGAAGTTTCACATGCTGAGCTAATTAAGATGCTTCTTGAGCAAATCAAAAATTGACAAAGTTGCCAAAATTGTCTCTAGAAATTAATTTTCTGAGTTATATGAGTAAATACAAAAAAACATGAATCACTCTAAGCTGACCCCTGAAGTCTGGTGTCAGATTTTACTCATTTTTGGCTTAAGTAAATACTGAATTAAATAAAATTAGAGCAATTTTTAACCTGTTATTTTAATCAAGAAAGCATATATTCAGAAGTATCGAACCATTTGACACCGTGTCAAATACATCTATCTCAGTGACACCATAGATCTCGAAGGTACAGTACCACATTCCTACCAGATGGAGAAGTTCAGTTACCCTCCCTTTGAAATGACTTATGCCTGGGGTAAGGCTACGTGAACGTGGTAGGTAGATTGCAGCTCATTCTGCTCTCCTGCCAAGATGACCAGATGAGAGGCCACTCCGACCTAGAAGTCAGCAAGTTTCATCAGCCTGTTATTTTTGCATTATTTTCCTTCTTGGCAACATTTGCCAGCAACTTGGGTATAGCTGCAGGAAGAAAGAGCTATATCTATGTGATAGTAAATTAGCATCAGGGGCAGAGGGTGTTAGGGCATGTTCTCTGCTAGCTTATTTTTTTTGTCTCCAAACAGGATTTTTGCATCCAAATTGCCTCAGAAGAATGATTCCTTACTCCCTTGAATTCCTAAAATGCATTTGGGAGTAGTCTGGAAGAGTAAAAACTGTCCAAGGCCAAACCTGAGTCAGACACCACCACGCCAATTCAACACAGTAGAACTGAATACTGGACTGCCAAAGGTTTTGACCAGGTCCTGTCTGCTTTACTGGTATAGATACCTCTGTAGGTGAGTTACAGCATGGAGATTAATTCCAACCAACAGTTAAACACCATTTTAATTGCTCTTCAGTGTTGCAAAGAATAAACAAATTACCATTCCTAGCTCCTAACTGCATCCTTAAGTGACTACGTTGCTCTACAATTCTAGTACTGAATTTCCAAGGTCATAAAAGCAATGTTTACTAGAACAAACAAAATAATACATTTTCCAAAGCCACACTTAGCAGCTTAGTCAATGAAACACCCTTTTTCCCATTAACCTAAGAAGGCTTGACTCAGAAACTCAGACCTATTTAATTAGTCTCAAGTTGCAAACTAAAAATCAATAGTTATTTTCAAAAGATAAATATCCTGTTTGAAATATGCCAAGACACTTTGTAGGGCAACTTTTCTCAAACAGGAAAAAGCAGTCAGGCAAATAGCTTTCCAATTTCATGGAGTAGTATTCCTTTTCTAGCAGTTACTAGATATTGCAGACAAGCAGGCTAATTATCTGCATGTTCATAGGTGATTTTGTGCTTTCCAAGGAAAAAGCAAATCACCAACAACAGTGTGACTGCCCAAAATCAAGTAAAATAAAATTGTTTCAACTTGAGTACTTAAATAGACTAAAAAAGGTCATGACTAAAAGCAAAACATGAAAATAAAGTAATTGCACATCCATAGTGAAAAATAAAATAAATGGCTATTTATAATCATTTTTTTTCTCTTCTTACAGTGCATATCCAATTAAAGTTTACTATCATACAAAATCAGATTACGCTTTGTACATTCGTTACATCTAATAATTACAAACCACACTGTGTAGGTAATCTAACAGTAATGATGCAAATATTACTCAAGATTACAGTTGAGGTTAGTAGCTGTGGGTTACAACTGCAAGAACAAAACCCTAAAACTGACAAAGGTGGAGGCAGAAAAAGCCTCTGTGAATATTGTCCCTGTAAAAAGCATTATGAATGCCATGTGTGGTTTCTGTCAAGGGCAAGCAGTGAATTGAGTTAAATAAGACAGATGAACATTAGTTACTATCTAACAATAAATTGCATAAAAGATGTTGTAACAACCTCAAAAATACTGCAAACTGCAATAAGCCTATTAAATTTTTTAAGTGGTGCTATTAAGGAAATCAAATCAAAACAAAACAAAACAAAAACAAAACACTAGTGAAGCCCCAGGGAATGTTAATTAGCTTTTCACTGAATGGCAGCATGTGACCCAGGTTTGGGGAGTGAACCTACAAAGAACTGACTTAGAAGAATTTGATACTGAAGGAAGGGAGACGCAAAAGTTCAACTTCAGTAGTCATGACTGAGAAAGAAGATCTAGACTGCTTTCCTAAAAAATATCCAAAGAAAAAGAGCTGAAGAGAAAAAAATGCAGTTAAATTTAATCTAGAATCACATTTTAGTAGTATAATCTTCTGGTTTATAACTTTCCTTTCAGTCTTATGATCTTTTTAGTGTTTAAAATGAATTCACAGGAATGTGAAGTAGTTTTAGTTCACCAGGATAAACACATAAAAAAAATAATTATGTGCAACATGCGTGAACCCTTTGGATGCCTGCAGTATGGAGCAATTTTAGAAATCTGAGGAGCTAGAACTGTTTTCTGTTAGGCTTCCCACTCACAAATGTCTTGGGAAACTATTTTTAAGTTCTTGAGTGAGTGGAAGTCTCTTGTTGCAAGTTTCAGCTAGTTCTTCTCTCCGCAGAGATAAGAGGTAGAATAGCACATGGCTTTGGTTAATCCCATGTTTTGAAAAAAGTCTCATAAGCAACTCAGAAGTTTATGGTTGTTTTGCCTGTTGGTCATCTTAATACCTGTTACTTTTTCATCAGTAAAATCTTGTATTTTTTATCGCATATATTCCAATCTATTCTAATGGATGCTGTCCTGCAATGGAATACCTAAATCACCAACTAGTATGAAGCAATATATCAATTACCACACTGTTACCTGCTTAGCTTCAAGCTAAATTGTTTACATGCTGGCTAAGCTATTTAGCTAACTAGTCATTAGCTTTTCATGTTTTTTCCTTTCTGAATACACTTCTACCGTAGCTCATGTTTTAGTTTACAGTAGTCAAGTAATGATATATCCTAGTTAACATCTAACATTAATCCAAATATACTGCACCTGAAATAATTTATATTCATTCAATTTCTCTCAATCTTTACTCTTCCCAGAGAAACTATTTTACAGTGACTTTAACATAAATCACAAAAATATTGTTATTCTGAGGCCTGGGCAATACCCTCTCAGCATGGTTGAACCTAATTTAGATACATAATCTTGCAGTGTCTAATTGCATATCTTAATGATATCCCTGGTCTCTGAGGGTACCACCATGAATGATTTCCTAGCTTATAAGGATAGTGAAGGGGGGGAAAAAAAGAAAGAAAAGATAAAATCCAGTGTATATTGACTGGAAATTAATTCTAATTGTGATCCAAGTTGAGCGTTAAGGAATGAGATTAACAAATTTAAGGAGGAAAGGACAACATTATTCATGAGGATAAGGAAAAATAAAGGCAGCTAGACAAGGGAAATCTTATAAGAGAAAAAAATGGTAAATGACAATTCAATGAACTGAAGTTTCATTTATTGACAACCCATGATCTGAAGGTAGCCACTTTATATCATCCAGCCATACCAGACTAGAAGTAGCACCAGCAGTCCTTATGGCTAGAGGATGAGAAAAATTGCTTAAAAAAAATTTCCCTTAGGAATGGCACAATAAACATAAAAAAGAAGGTATTTGTAGACTTTTATAAAGAATAAACCTCAAACCTTGCAGTGAGTGATTTCTGTATGTTAATAGTTTTTGTCAGTTTACAGGAACAAATACGGCCTTCTAATAGATCTATATGTTTTCTAATTTATTTCACTATGAGTTTAAGGAACTGTGATGCTTGAAACCTATCACTGAAAATCTGATTTTTTTGAGTAAGTAGATTTTATTTCTAGCCTTCTTTAAAATTTAAAGACATATTGGAATTCATAATTCTAACTATGGCAGATGGCTATCAGCAGGATTAAAACCGTAATGAGAACATTGTCAGAGTTATATTAGAAGCAAACTTGGAAAATTGAATCACTACTGGAAGGAAATAGATTTTCAATTGGTTAAAGGACCACAGAGATTTTTGAGAGAAGTGCAGAAAGACATGCCGAGAAAAAGTGATAATTTTGACATCAGAATTAGAAACAGAGTAATAAGCTAATATAAATAGGAACTGCTTGTACCTATTGGTATTACAGCTGGGGAAAAAAATAGAGTTAAGCTATGAATCACAGCCATTAAGATAGAGAAGAAAATGTTATTTGTTTAGACAATCCCTAAACTAACTAATCTTTGGATTTATAATTCCTCAGAAGGTTACAAGGAGGAGGAAACCTCTATGTTTATCCCAGAAAAACTGTGATACTGGACACAAAGGGAAAGAAAGTGGTTGTGGGGTTGTCACGGGTATTAAATGAAGACATCCTCTCAGGATCATACAGGTGATTCAGACACGGGGTAGGTGATTGTCCTAGAATGTATTTTACAACCTCTGATAACTTCAATTTCTGCATGCAGAGGATTTTATTTATTTTCCTGAGATTCAGCCTTCCTAGCCTGTCTCACGGAGTGTATTTATTCAGTTAAGCAAATGATGCTAACTGCATTACCTTGCTAATTAAAATGGATATGAGATAAGGGAGAATGGAGATCATAGTTGAGGTCACACAGAAAATTTCTGATTCAAATTACATCCTTTTTGTGCTATGGGAATGCTATTATGACTGTTATGAAAAAGGCAAAAAAATCAATTGGTTATTCTTGTGAACCAAGGACCTGGCCTGCACTGCACTTATCACAGGCGCTCTGAAAAAGCCAAGTACTTAAGGACATAATTAACTTAGGATGAGTGGCCTGACTGACTCCAGTGCTCTGCCTTCACATGTGAAAAATCTGCCTGAAAGAAGAGAAAACACCTGTTGACTTCGATGGAAATGACTTTTCCCAATACTCGTCACAGGTTATTAATAATATATAAAGCAGTCTAATATTGCCCAAAATATTTTTTTAAGGAGTGATAAACTTTAACTATGCACTCGATCCACTTCTATATGCTGCCAAAGAAAGGCTAATTAAAATAGTCCCAGGTGTGTTTATAACACAAGACAAAGTGTTTAACTATGTATATACAACTTTTAAATAGTTGATGTTATTTCTCAAATCCTCATTAAACTATTACACTAGTTGCATTAGCCTCACCTGTTGTCAAATCCATTAGAAAGGTTTCTCTTAAAACATGCAAATCTTTCTGGAAAATCAGCAGGATTTTCAGTATAAAGCTAGTTCTTTTCCTTTGTATATTATCTTTCTGTTTCAGTACCCATTTGGTAGCGTGGCCTGGCTTTTTGTACCATACGTTCACAAAACGGCCTGGCTCTTCCAAGAACTGGAACTGCTCAGCGCTTCTGAAAACTAGTCCCTAAAAAGGACAAAACAATAGCTAAGAAATCATTACAGTCCTTATGTTGTAACTAGTGATTGCTTATCTGACAGCTTGATATTAAACTACAATGGCACATTTTGAGGCAAATAAGAGCTAATTACCCAGTACTCTGCAATTTTTCCACTACAGAAGAATAAAATGCAGCAATGAAAGTCTATTCACATGTGTGAAAATCAGGGCTGAAATCCCAACGACAAAAATTTAGCAGCAGGCTTTCTTTGAAAATTATGGTTGGGATTTCATTGTGGTGTTATAAATATTGCAGCTGTGAAAACTAGTAAAAAATGTTAGGAAACTGTCAAGGGCCACCTTTGCTTTTTGATACAGCCTGTGATTTTGGCTTTGAGAGCCTTGTAACCATAGTTTGCATTGTCTCTCATTTTCAGCTGTTACACATGCTTAATTTTAACTTCTCCTCACAAATATGACCAAGAAATCTTAGAACTCCTAACGGCTTCTGAATTGTGGCGTCACTGCCCAACACAGAATAAAGAAGAAAAAAATCTGTGAAGACTTAGTAGAACACTCTTTGATTTTCCTTTAATGGTACTGTAGCATTCTGTGATAACTGTAGGACTACTTTTTAAAAAAGTGCTGCATATGGCATCTTTTGGGATAGCAAGGTTGAGTAGCCACCATGAGACATAGCTGACAGCTGCCCCTTAGACATGGTTTTCATTTCCTGCTCCCATACCTCCTCCAGCGTGAAGAACTGCATTGACTGACAGGGCACCAACCCAGAAAATGCTTGGAATGAGATTCATTAGAGCAGATGTAGCTCTCTTCATCTGAACTAGTTGACTGATGTCCTTTTATAGGTAATGGAGAGAAATAGGCTGCCTTACAACGTGATTCATCTGACTTATTTTAGAGATTTATTTTGGTGTGAAATGAATCACAAGCAAAGAGTGTTTATTTCTTTCCATTGACATTATCGAAAGTCTAGACAACTAGTTCAGACGTAGATGTCTATATTTGTCCTGATTAATCCTGCCCATGGAGGCGAAATAATCCCTGCAGAGTCTGAAATGAAAATCCATGGTTGTATTCAGGGGAAGTAGTAGAGTGAGAAAGCCATACACACCTAGAAAGAGCCTGCTGTGTACAGGAATTATTCTTGAAACCTGGGAAGAAATTTTACCCAATTTCACCTGGATTGAAATATAGATTTAAGTGAGACTAAATGTGTCTGGAGGCTTTTGGCTGGGTGATTGCTGTTTAACTTTTTTTTTTTTTTTTTTTTTTATAGTAGAACTTTATTACAGGTGCTAAATAAAACATGTAATTTTTCAAAGACCTTTCATGAAGTTTACTTGTGTTTGCTCCTGTAAATGGAGGTGTAGCTGCCTGTAACCCAGAAACAAGATGACGAGCTGCTGACATGTAGGCACCATTCTGGCTGGACATAAAAAATTCAAAAGATTTAATTTCAAGACTATCAAGAAGTAGAAACTCAGCTGACCACTGGGAAGCATTTCTGGAAGGAGAAGGCAAAATACAGAAAGTATACTCTAGGTCCAAAGTAGTGACTGAAGATGAATGGATACGCTAGCCACTAAATTAAATTATGATAGCGACTATTTCTGTTCCTCTCAGACTCCTGGAATACTTTTGTTGTGTTTCAAACTACTACTGAACTGGTATCTTTTTGGTTAATCCAGGCATCTGAAAGCTGCTCTGATGGTCTGAGCAGGCAAAAGGTTTCACTGTTGACTTTGGGCAACAAATGAGCTTGTATGGCTGAGACACATTGCCTTGCGCTTTGTTGGCTACGCTTACAGTGGCAGAGTCAAAAGGGTGAGGGAGCAAAGCTGAGGACTGGCATATGACTGACTCGATCATTAATTTCTCAGCAGGATTCCTGTTGTAGCTTTGTCTTGGGCAAGGCAGCATGAGTATAGTTTAAGAGTTTAACATGGGACAGGGACCATTGCCATCTTATATGATCCTCTTAGAAGAGGTAAAAGAAATTATCTGTCTTTGATGCAATGTAATTTAGGCTGGTCCACTCAGTCTCAAGATCAGAGAAGAAAAATTCACTCGTTTTCTATACAATTCAATCTATATGATTTTCAGCGTCGTGGTCATGTTCAGTTTTCCTATCTGGTGGTCTTTTCGTGGAGGTCACTATATTTATTTGAGTATTATGGTCTGGGGCTGTAAATAGCCTATAGAATATGCTTTTAATTTTCCAGAAAACTGAAATTGTGTTTCTTGCAAAGCACACTCATATACTTTTTTACCTTAGAGGCTCAAAGGAACATCAAAATGAGCGAATGGACCTGGTATGCCTAAGGCTGACTGACTAATGCAGCATCTGCCTGTGTCTGCCTTACATCAGTAAATGTGTCAAGGATTAAATCTGAGTAATCAGAAATATTTAGACATTAGAATGAAATTTGAACCGCTGCATGGGCCTGAAATGACAGTGACCTTTTAAAAGATGCTTTATTAAAAGTTTATGGTATTGTTTCAGCTATTATTTCTCCTGTGGGACTTCTATAGGAATAATTATGTTTGTGACCTTACGACTACTGTATAACTCTGTGCCATCATATGTAAATTTAACAATACAGTTATATCACAGAGCCAGACTTTCTGAAGTCTTGTAAAAAATCATGAGGTATGCCTTTTATCTATTTTGGTTACAAACTTATGAGACAGAGAGGTGAATCTATATCTGATACCACATTGGATTGGGAATTGAGTCATTAGCACACTCAATTAGCACTCTTTGATCCAGTGTCAAAATCTAGCAATTTGAATTTAAAAGTAAAAATATGCTGGTATGTTTTTATAAAGAGGGAAATAAGGGCAAATGTTTACCTAAAATGAAGTTTTAAAAAATTTTATTAATTTTTTTAGTTTTAATTGTCTAATAGTTTAATATGCTGATAGTTCTAATAGTTTTAGAAAGTTGTAAGACAAAATGTAACTTAGGTTCAAATTAGTCCAGCCCTGTTTGCAAAACCGTAATTTTCCTCTTAGCCCAAATACATTGATATAGAATTATAGTTGGTAATGTACATCTGTACTGCAGCGTAAATAAAGCTATAAAGAGATTGTAATAATCTCCAAAACATGTTTTATTAATTCAAAACACAAGCATCATAAGCTCTGGGTTAAAGTTAAATGAAAATTAAATACCAGCATGTTAAATGCAAACTCTTGCAAATGATACTGAGTATTCCCTGTCTTGATGCCATGAATATTAGTATGATTTGGATGTATGGGTTTTCCAGGACTATATTATAATAGTATTATTATCTTCTTTTTTTTTTTTTTTTTTTTAAATTTACTTTACTGATGATGTCATTTAGAGAGGGAATTACTGTTATGCATTTATATAAAATTATATGAATTTGAATAAAGTATGTATTTGCCCCTGAGCTTCCACTGTGCCAATAGCTGATACCAACCTGTGAGTGCAGTTCTTTGTGCTCATCTTTTTGGGTCTACTACACAGTTTTTGTGTGCTTAGATCCATGATGCTGTGATCCTGACTAATATATTTTATTCCACCTTGAAACAAACCAGCTTTTCATTTTTTTTCTGATAATAAATCAGAACAGCTTTTTCAAGTATTACAAATGAACTGCTCTTGTGTAGCATAGCTCCTATTTATGATTAAGATCATTTGGTAAATTTGATTTTATGAGCAGTTCTATATTGAATATTGAGAAATACAGAAGTATATGAAAAAAATTGGGGTTGTTCGTTAATTTGTGTACTAAGAGATGTGAACAGGCAAATCTAAAAAATCAACCCAATCCAGGATACACCACATTTACTGAGACATCATATAATTGTAGCAACTCTTAATCTTTATCACTAAAATTATCTGTGGTTGAATGTTTTGATCAATCTAATCTCATTTTCTCTATCATGCGATTTAAGCAAAGTATATTTTGAAATCAGGAATGGAGCAAATTTAATCAGGAGGTTTTGCTGTAAAATACAAAGTAAAATCTTAATATATAGAACTGTTCCATAGATAAATTACATTCAGTCCATTAAAATTCATTTCTTGCGTAAGGCATATAATTCTTTTTATCTTTCTTTTGTTGAGGTGTCATTCAGTGTAATCAAAGATGACACAACATTTCCATTCCTTTGCTGATTTTAATAATCCTCATACAGAATAAAAGCTTACCTCCTAGAAGAAGTAAGACAAGTACTTCCTAATCCTTCTTATTCTCCTTTGACAGTCAATGCTAGATAAAAAGCAGAGGTTAGAGGAAAGCAATACAAATCAAACACTACTAAAGCCTGGATGTTTGTAACTTAATCCATTTTCTTTTTATTCTCTAAGAAAGAGTCATTGGTGCTGATTTCTAGTATTTATGTTTTATATGTGTGTCTGAAAAAAAAAAAAAAAAAGATCTGGCTAAGAAGAAACCACTCATCTGTTTTTCAGTAGTTTTTTTCAGTTTATGAAAGATACAGTTCAGCTCCTGCAAGAAACTGTTGTTTTTGGAATTGTTCATTAGTTAATCAAAGAATATTTTGTATTGAAAGAACAGGATATAGGACAGAAGAGCATTAGCTCTCTTGATTTTGTGGTTTGTCTAAATGAAATACTTCATACTGGCAAAGAAGGGTATTTGAAAATTGTAGCAGGAATCTAAGCAAAGAACAAATCTAGCAAAAAAATCTCGGCTGGTGAAGAAAGTGACTGATGAATAGAAACAGTCAATTAGAAAGAAAAAAAAAAAAAGGGAAATCTTCCATTAAAGTGGCTATTTCTTGTATGATTCCTAAGGATAAGTTCCCAGCTTTTTGTTCTTTGGTATCTTTATGTACAGAACATAAAGATATTGCTGACAAAGTTCACAAATGTCACAAAAAACAAGTGGAGGAGGAAGTTATGACAGGTCATATCATCATAACCGTTACACTGCCTGGGTAGCTGACCTCATGATTTGTGCTTTAATTGAAATAAATACAGTGTCATGCACCCAGAAACAGGAAAAAGGTCATGTGTGTAGCACGAGAGGGCTACCACTACTTTGGAAAGCCACGACTTAAAGAGGGATGAAGCAGCCAAGTGAGATAATGTATGGAACATGGATTTTCAGAATGTGAATGTGTGCTTCTGTTATTTCATGGATAAATTGTGAAACGTCAAATGTAAATTAGAAGGGAATTTTACCTTTCTATGCGCTATGGAAATAGTTATTTGTGTCCACTTTTGGTAACTGTACGTCACGAAAGGACTATTAACTATTATAAATTGTTCAGAAGATAAAAGTAATAGATAAACAAATATCATCTCTTTCTTATTTATGAGTTAGGAATTGTCAAAGAAACCACCAGAGCCTGCTGGAATGATTAAAAACAGTATTTTATTAGAAAAGCTGAATTTCAGTGTAAAAATAGACACCTGATTTACCCATGGGTGTAGTCTACTGTATATTTTTTCTTGACTTAACTTGTCTATGGCTCCTGCACTAGACAGAGGGATTTGTTTGTTTATTTGTTTCTATTTTTAAGAATTAAAAATAAACTCTGGGAGTCTTTACTGAGTTAAGATTCATTTTCAGGTCCTGTGATGATAGAAAAGGGACTATCAAAAACATTATGCTTGGCGTTATGATAGATAAATTCACACACAAGTAGATCAGAATGGTCCCTCTGAAAGTTCCGGCTGCTGTAAATGCTTAAAATGTTCTAATAATATGAGACAGAATTTATGCTGAAATGTAAAACTTTGCTTCAAATGAAGCAAAACCAGAAAGTGATTATTTTTTGGAGGGAGGTAGATTCATAGGGTATTAATTTATTGCAAGGTCTTGAAAAGAAGGGCTAAATATCACTTTTCTTTTGTCTCAACTTCCTCTTTCTCTTTACTTTAATAGAGTTTCCTTTCTTCCCATCACATCTCCCAGTTTCTCAGCCTGCAACAGTTAGTCATTATTTTTATTATATGTTGTCACTCACTTTCTCCTCCTCATTTCCACTTGGTGCCTAATAATCCTGTCATAATACCAGAATAAAATATAGAACAGGAAAGAGAAAATATATCTTTCTCGCATTCCATATTCCGTAGGTGTTGCCAGCTCAGCCTCCTGAGGCTTACCATTCATGCTGTCCTCAAGGTGATCAGCCTTGAGATGATTCAGCAGAGCTGATCTGGAAGAAAATTTCTGTGGGAGGGCTTCCTGAAGAACAAGGTGGTAATGCTGCTATGTAGCAGTGTTGCAGTTGAACCTAAGAAATACTTTCGTGCTCCTGAATGGTCCTTTTCAATTCTGAAATACAGTTTTTTTGGCTCACTTACACTAATGAAGAGGTGTGTATCATGCAAGAGGGAAATGAGCAGCTGATGGAGCGTTTTGGTAAGTGAAACAGATTTACTTCAAGAAAGAGTAGTACTGATATGAGGGGATGGGACGAGGGGGTGAATGAATAGAGAAATATCAAAATGTTTCATAATCAGTTCATATCCAATGGACTCAATGCATTTCAGGTATTCATGAATTACAGCCGAGGTATTTGCATTAACTCATGCTGTTGCTTGATGTGGTCAAGCACTCGCCTGTGTGTACATAACTTAATTACCTCAACAGTTATTTATTTCTATTTTAGTAATAGTTAAAAGTATTAATCATGGACAGAGCTCCACTATGTCTAAATTTGCAAGTGGTGTAGACAAATGGGAGCCAATTTGTAGAGATATCAGTTGATGAGTGATGAGATCCCAGTGACTGCTCTGTACATATTTCTGAAGGCTTCTGACTAATTCTAGCCCATTCGTGTAGGCTGAATGCCCCATGAGTTGGTGCAGCGCATCACATGAAGTTCTAGACCATATCTTCTAGGTTAGTTCCACCTGATTTCATCCACCTTATGGCACTCAAGGTTTATTATGTGATGTGAACTAAAGCATGGTAGGTGACCAGGGATGACCAGGAGATCCCCTTCAAAAGTGCGCTCCTGTATTGAGCTGAAACACTAAGGGAGATTTCACTACTGCGTACCAAGAATACAAATCACATCCACATGGCACAAATCGTATTTTCTGCTGTGAGTATATTACAGGTGTTTGCAGTAAGGGGAAGGGAAAAAGCAAAAAGTCAGCAAGACTTTACCAGTTCACTAGATAGGCAATGCTGTCAATGTCACTTGCCAGATCATTATAAAGTTTTAAAAACATATTTGGAGAATATGGAATCCAAGAAGAAAGGAATGTGGAGATATTTATGTGGCATTGCTCTTTTCAAAGGAGGAGGTACTTGAACAAATTTTTATCAAATGAGATAAAAATTTGTACTAGGCTATATTTATACTCAATTTTTAATGGAGAATGCTGTATCAATTGGTTTATTACATACACGTTTCCTGGAATTTATTTATTTCCTTAAACTTGCTTTGTGTACCAGACTTTACACTCTTAACCCATTGTAAGGGCCATAAACTGTACCCCAATGGTAACTTATATTCCTAACAATAGAGTTAAGTTTTGCAGTCTTTAAACCATTGGCAAAGAAATGCTACAGTTTTTAAATAAAAGTTTTGGAATTTTGACTTGTGCTTTTTATGAATAAATAAAATATAATTTCATGAAAGAATACATCTTCCTGAAACATTAAAATGGTATGTCTGCTATTCTCTGCAAGTCAATAAAATCACAGTTGTTAGAGTTGGAGAAGCTATCAGCCAGCTATCTGTAAAAATTAATGTACAATATCAAAAAGTTTATAGGAAAAAAGTTAATTGTGTTCGAGTTCATTTAATTCATTCAATTTTTCTGTGAAATCATTAAATGAGAACTAAAGGTTTTTGACTTCACTATTTGAACTCTTCACAAATAAACATACTTTACACTTTATGATATAGTGCAATATATAAAAATATGTTTCATTACGGATGACTGAGTTCATTTCTCATATATACACTCATATGTTCAGATTCTTTAGGCTTTAATCAAACTATAAAGGCAGTATATTGTAGGGTTAATTTAGCTTCTTTATCTCCTAAATATTGCAGAGCAGAACGCTTTTCTGTCAACACCAAGACTGATTACTATGCCTTGATAGAAGTTCCTTAGAAGATCCAATATACCAGTATAAATAAACACTCAGTCTCTAGAAGAAAATTATAGTGCATCATGCAGATAGCATTGGTAGTTATTCAGAATGCCTTTACCAGTTAAGGAACCAAAACAAGGAATCCTAAAATAAAATACATGCACAGGATAATTTGCACTACTTATAGACTATTTACCTGGGGAACACTTTGCTCAGCTGTAATTATCTTCTGGAATACTTTATGAAGTAGTGTCTTAGTCGAAAGCATAATGAAGTAAATTCTAGGACTATCATTCATTCATTAGAGGAATGAGAAATTTAGAATTACCATATCTTAGATTGACAGTAATCTGCAAAAATACTAATTTGAAACCTGAGCATAAATGATTGCTTTAAAAGTGTTGCCCTGACTTCAGAGTGGCCAGGAGACTTTCATGTTTTGGAATGGGTTATTCTCCTGCTGACAGAACAGCGATGTGTTAACCAAAGACAAAGTCCTTTTTCCTTCTATTTAGGATACACTGTCTATTCCTGTTACTGCTTCTAACAAGAACAGGTTGCACTCGTTTAGACCCATTCAAATGTTCTAGTAAGGCACAGATGGGTTTTAAAACTCCACTGAAGCTAGCTAGTCTTGGTGATGTTTCTCTTAGCATGACTTTAAACGACTTCTTACCTTACAGAACCATTTAAATGCTACCCTGTTCACAGGTGTATGAACCGGGGCGCAGGACTTAGAGCAAGGATAGCTCCAATACAATGTGTGATTCAGGCCAGTTTATCCACTAGAAATTATGCTGTTAACAAACTAACCACACCTGTTTTTCTGCTACTTCTGGAAGGGAGGAAGAGGAGGGAGAAGAAAAAAAAGAAACTGTGTTTGAAACAACAGATGAGGTTGTAATACAAATTATTGCCTAAATTCTTAATTTGATTGTCTTAAACAGAAATCTATCGGGTTCATCTGTAAAGATACATTTTAGTGCCCTAAGTAACTGCAATTATTATTTTTACATCTTAGATACTACATCATTAAATAGAATCAAATGGTCTAAATTACTGCATTTTTCTGCTCAGCTGTGTGTGTTTATTCATTCTCTGCCTATAGAGGCCCCCAAATACCACTTCAACTTCTCACAGGTCTGTTCCTTCAAATGAAAGTAACACGGCCTAAGGACAAATTCTGCCACCACGTGCTCTCAGACAAACCTACTGCAAAAAAAGGGAATAAGAATTCACTATTCTAATACACAGGACAAAAAGGTAAGTAGAATTGTCATCACGAAAGTGGGTTGTCTTTGCCAGATGTACTTTAATCTTCACCCTCTGTTTTTGTTAAGTGTTGCCAGTTCAAACAAGGTTGTAATTATGGTCTCAAAGTTGTCTAGGACCACTTAGAAGGACATCATACACTAACCCTCAAAATCCTTTTTAAAGAACGCTCAAAATGCTGGACTTTAACTTCCAACAACTTTATGAATTTCTTGTTTGCTTTAAACAGTCTATTAGCAAAATGAATGCTCTTGTGACTCCTAGAAAATATTTTCAAAAATCATGTTGAAATGTCCACAGTATGACTGCATGCACTTGCATATAGAAATGTTTGCAAGCAAGTGTAAGCAACCCATAAACTCATTTAAGAAAATGTCACCAGGCAAATGATAAGTAAATGAAATGGAAATGCAAATCCAAATGTTCACATCCTAAAGCCTTGTAGAGATACTAAGAAAGTTCTAAATGTTTGTAAGGAGAGAGGAGCAGACGTTAACATATACAGTGAATCACAGACATCAGAAGGCGGTGTGTCCTTGAGATGTATGATGCTTCTCCTGAGGAAAATGAGGCTTGCTACATCAAGCTTGCTCCAATGCAGCCATCACGAGGGAGCTCTTTCCCTTCCCAAACGGTTCTAGAAAGAACAGCATCACTGCCACTGCTGGGAAAGGACGCGTTTCCTCCCTCATCTGTTGTGTTCTCTCCTGAAGTACATCTTGGCTCTCATTATCTGATCAAAACAAGTAAATACAGCTGCAGAAACTTCTCTGCTTAAAATATCAGCCATGTGTAGCAGAAATAAAATACTTTGGCATCAGGGAAAACCCAAGAGTCTGCTAGATACTCTGCAAATATGTCTTCTTCCATTTCACTTATTTATTTTCAAGTTGACATGCTTGTTTACTTTTCAGCTGTTGGTGGCTTTGACAGTTTCAGAGTTTGGGTGCCAGGCTTTCTGTGGTGGGATGTGCGAATGACTTCTCCTGAGCCAGATTTAATCAATTTTATATAAATTTAGTGGATATTTTCCTAGCTTAACTAGAGAGTCTGGATAAGAACCAGCAAGGCACATATATCTTGAATTAGACTGAGGAGGAAACCAGCTTTGCAAAATGCTCTCAGTAAAGTGCCTATGAAACTAGAAAACTGTGTGTAGTGTTGTTTGGTAAGTAACTTATTTAGGCATTTCAGCATTCAGCAGAGAAGCTCTGGACATGGTAGACTCATTTAAGTCTGAATTTATCCCCTTTACTTATCTTGCAAACGAGCAAACAGTCTAGTTCACATGCCCAAAATATGACAGTTCAACAAACTATATATATAAAGAAACCAAACATGACAAGTCTTGCCCACAAATCTTGTTAGTTATTTTCATTATTTTGGAAATGGGAGATCCATGTTCCAATTTGCCATGGCATCAACATGAGCCGTCAGTGTGCACTAGCAACCCAGAAAGCCAATCATATCCTGGGCTGTGTCAGGAGAAGCGTGGCCAGCAGGTCGAGGGAGGTGATTCTCCTCCTCTACACTGGAACAGGTTGCCCAGAGAGGTGGTAGAAGCCCCATCCCTGGAAGTCTTTAAGGCCAGGCGGGATGGGGCTCTGAGCTAGTGTGAGGTGTCCCTGCCCATGGCAGGGGGGTTGGAACTAGATGATCTTTAAGGTCCCTTCCAACCCTAACAATTCTATGATTCTGTGATTCTATGGGGGAAAACTATTCAAATTGTGTGGTTTAAATCAAATTAGCATCAAAATGATTTACTGATTTATTAATGACAGACACTTAGCTGGCAGTAGCTGAATTATGCATTCAGGATTAATATCAATACTACAGCAGATAAAGTACAATACTGGATACTTAAAAACTTTATAAAGACAAATCTCTGAACACCCTTCTAAAACTGATGCCAGAAAGTTCTAATCACCTCCACCATCACACACTACACACAAAGACACATGGACACACTACATTGAGTTACGTGCACATGCACAGGCCATGGGGGACAGAAGAGCACACACCCTCTCTCCTGTCCCCTACTTGCACATCCATAGCACATGTGGGCTGTTCCAGCAATGTGGACACATGGTTCTCTGCTGTTTGGATTACACAGGACAACCTTCATCCAGACGTCCCTTTTTGCTTTGGAACCAGAGGGAGAATCAAGGTATCCATGAGACACTATGCCTAAAATGGGACTCATTAGATCCTGTGAAATTGCACCAAAATAGTCCTTAGCTGTTTTTTTGCATGACTGTGCTCTACCATGAAGACAAAAAACCCTCAAAATTTCTGGCACTGCGGTTCAGTGCATGGGATAGGCAATCCCTTTGTGTATATAATTTTCATCAGACTGTTTTAGGGAATGGATTCCTCACCGTACCCAAGTATTAGGCACCACGCTGCAGGGTTCAACTTCCCCTGCAGAGCTCGTTCGGCAGAGCTGTCACAGCCACGGAGGCTCAGAGATTGGCTGTACCTGTGTTTTGTGTGACAGGCAGGGCAGCAGGTTCCTCACCCCCAGCCCTCCATTTGGCACATCCACGCAGTGTCAGGCATAACTGAGTCTTGTATGCAGAGCTTGACAATGGCTTTTATCATACCTGCAGCAATTTAGATTTGAATTCAATCAAATAACCTTTTTTCTTTGAAAAATTTCATTAATAATGGCATTATTTGTCAAACATGATAAGGTTTAATTGCACTGTTTAAAGCCCCACAGTGCTTGCATTAAACCGATTTTATTCTAAATGGCAAGTAAATGAGTTTCAAACCAAATTGCACTTGCAGATTTTTATGCCAGTATTTCTTTTACTTAATATTGTAAATGATGCTTTATTTGAAAGTGTTCTCTGTTTACCAAAATTATTAGGCAAAGAAATTAAGCATTCTAACAGATATGCAGAAGACATTTAGATGGCATTTGTAAATCTGAGACTCAATTTGGAAAAATGTATGTCACTTATGACTGAATACAGACTGGAAAAATCATATACAGTACAATTCTGATTACATTTTGATTTGGGCAAAACAATATTTGGATTCTTATCTTCAATGAGAATATATATAAAGGGGACCCCAGTAATCAATTTAAAAGCGCCACTTCCTAGTTCCAATTTTTTCCTCATATCCTACCTCTTCTTTCAAGATCATTTAAAGCCTTGACTACATGTTCCATACACAAATCTCTGGCCAAATATTCTGGCATTTGTCAAAACAATCTGCAGTCTCCCTAAGGGATGGTGTGGGTATGGATGTAATAAGAGAAAGTCCAATAGACACATGCTTGGAGAAGTTACATTTTTCAAGTGAATGACTTTGCTTTTCTTATAAACTTCCTCTTTCCAGATTTTAAAACGAAACGGTTGTCTTTCCTACGGCTTTGACTCATCTTGAGGGTTAGCAAAGCTCCTGACACTTTGGTGTGGTCTTGGGGTGTGAGGTCTATACACTACTTCATTTAGACAAAGTGAACACTGATAATTTTAGGCCTGGCTTCAAAACTACATCATTATACAATCATAGCCCCTATGTAATATTAGAATTACTCTTTAAGTGGATTGACTAAATGGTCTTACTCTGACCAATGACAAAGCACTGGAAATGTATAGGTCATTACAGAAAGTAACTGCAGAAAATGGTAAATCATGTTATGGGGTTTGTTTACTGAAGATATTTGTTGCAGCGTATAGTGATAACCTTTGGCTGATAAATGAAGGATAGCATTTTAAATAATCATGGACACTGCTAGGAGTTTTGAAAAATACTTTGCCACTCACCTAGCCTTTCATCGCTTTCAAAATTACATGTTTTTTACAGAAACATTTTCTCGGATACTCAAGAGAATGTTGATTTAGCATTAAAGTCTTTTTAAAATAATAATTAAAAAAACACTGGTAAGGCAGGGATTGATTATAAACAAACTGACTTTAGACTTTTGCAAATGCCTCAAAATCAGACTAGAATGGTATTAGATCTGTGGAAAACTCAGCAGTTCTTCTTGTCAAGACATTTAAATGGTTTCATGGCCATGGGGTTTTTATTCAGCTTACTCTGTGCACTTTTCCACTCCCAGTTTCACTCCTGTTGCCTTGAGCTCTGCTCATAAATCATATGCTCCAGCCTCCTGAACATCTCCCAGTGTATCAACATCTTTCTTGCATTTGAGGAACTAGAAACTGGAACAATATTCCAGGTGTGACCTAACGAGCACTGAATAGGGATGGGGATGGTTACTTCCCTTAGTCTCCCAGCTGTGCTCATGGTCGTACAGCCCAGGATACAGTTAGCCTATTGTGCTGCCTGGGTTTAATGCTCCAGCTTGTGCCCAGAGGATTCCAGGGGCCTTTTCAGCAGAGCTGCTCCCCAGCCAGGTGGTGCCCAGCCTATATCACTGCAGGGTGATATGTAACATGCAATATGTATGGATGATACATAATTCTACAGAGAGTTAAAAATCTGTAGAACTCTTTTCCATTGTGGGAAGTTTATTGCTAACAAGAAAAAAACAGAAAATTGCTTTTCATAAACTTGTCTTCTCTAATACTGGCAGACAAGAGATAAAATCAGTGCTGTGGAAATATTCAACTTCATGTACAATTGTGCTATTAGGAATAATAATCACAGCATCACTAAAGATGAATTATTACATTCCCAATAGGCCCATCACTAAAAGCACCAGTCATGATACACGCAATGTCATAAGAAGTATCCTCACAAACCTTAACATGCAGTTGCTAGAACTGCTGGGGAATGAAATGAATTGCCCATCTAGATGGTGAAGCTCATTACTACAAGAAGAAAGTTAGGCTCTCAAAACGAAAGATACCAAAAGGGTTCGAATATTCATTTGAATTATCAAGAATTCTATCCTGGTTTTGGCTGGGATAGGGTTAATTTTCATAAGAAGCTGGTAAAGGACACAGCCGGGATGTCTCACCCAAGCTGGCCAAGCGGATTTTCAATACCATGTGATGTCATGCTCAGTATATAGCTGGGGGACCTGGCTGGGGTGTGGGAATCACTGCTTGGGAGTGGGCTGGGCATCGGGTGGTGAGCAATCGCACTGTATATCACTTGCTCTGTATATTCTTTTATCAGTATTATTGTTGTTGCTTTCCTCTTTCCTTTGCTGTTCTGTTAAAATGTCTTCATCCCAACCCACGAGGTTTGCCTGTTTCTTATGATTTTCCTCCTCATCCCATCGAGGGCAGGGAGGAGCGAGTGAGTGGCCACGGGGTTCTTTATTGCTGGATGGGGCTTAAGCACAAAAAAATTGTTACAGTGAAAAACAACATAAATATTGGGTTATCAGACTTTGTCCTTTAGATAACATCAAAAGGAAAATAGAACCAAATTCGTCTGAACCAGAATAACAGTTCCTCTAAGGAAAAGAGCTGCTATTAGTTGTCTGGGTTCAGCAATGATTAAAAAACAGATAGATCTCTGATCTATCCAACACTTATTGGTATTCCAGTATTTAAATGGTATTGTGGGTAGGTATACAGTTAGGGATAAAAAATAGCAATTATTTACACAGAAATGCTGAAGAAGAATATTGTGTAACACTTTCTGAGATACCTCGAAAAAAAATTAAAAAAGCAAAAAAAAAAAAAAAAAAAGTCATTCCATATTTCTGCAAGAGCCAAAACACTGAGCGAAAGTAAGCAATAACATCTATCAAGGAACCTCATCACACACAGCAGGTAAATGGCTTTCTTATTAGACAAACAACAATATTAATAAAATGCAAGGGGCTGCAGACACTCATTCATACCAAGCCTCAAGCCATCAGGAGTTGGTGGCAGTGGTGATTACATCAACGGAATCTATTATCATGTTCCTTTCAGTGCCCTCTGCTGACTAGCTGACTTTAATAATCATAAACTGCGGGACATTATTTGTGAAATAACTATTACCATTGAACTTTATATCTGTAAGTAAATATGTATTTAATGAAAAACTCCTCTGGGGCAGGAGTGTGAAAACGTGGTTGCTCTTGCCTGTCTTTTGTAAAGATATTTCTCTTTGGTGGATGGTATTGTAAGAATTTATACATTTTGTTTTCTCTCAATACTGTTATCAGTTATGGAGTCATCAAATAAATGTCATCACAACTTTTATGTCATTAACAGAACAGTGATATATCTGTAATAAGACTACAAACACAAACTTGCTTGACCTTTAATTACAAAACTGCCTCTCTGTGTAGAGGCCTCAAGTGAAGCTGAAACTTTTTTTTTTGAGTGACTAGGCTGATATTTTGATTTGATTCAGACCTTGTTGATCAGAAATCAGGAGCTGGAGTATTTCTAAGTATTAGGGAATTCAGCTGTAGATTGGGATGCCAAGGGTTCAAATGAAAACAATCCAATTGCTGTTCTGCATGCTGTGAATGCAAAATGAGATCAAGCTTTACAAAGAAATTTGGCTTGAGGTAGGGCACATGGGTGATAGCAAATCTTAGTGACCAGGGCTTGCTCTAAAGTGTCTGTCCTTTCCCACTTATAAGAATATTTGGATGATTTGGAAACCTTCAGCTTAAAACCTTGAGACATCTAATTTTTTTTCTAGTACTGCTAATGCAGCTGGCTCTGCAAATCAAGCTACCTTGTATATTTGTGTCCTAACTGATAAGTCCTTCTTCTTCCCCCCAGAAACATTGCTTTCAGAGGAGGCCACTTGTAGAGAGAATAAGGAAAGAGTTAGCCAATATCAGCCTTCCCTTCTGCCTCTTCCCTGGACCAGGCCCCTGGTGAGGGCATTTTCACGTGGCTTTACCTGAAATTCAAGTGTCACAGCTGCATGTGCCTCCAGAATGAAGGAAAATTTAATATTACTCCTTGTGAATTGATTCCCTGGAGCTTCATGTTGCTCTAATTTGCAGCTACCTAAATTTCTGGTGGGATGGATAAAAGGGGCAATGCAGGTGGCAAATTCAAGCTAGTCCCTCCTGCTGTGAAAGTTAAGAAAGGTCAGCTGGAATGTGTGAATACATCTAGCAGCAGTGGAAAGCAATAAGCTCCACAAAACAGGATCTCCCATTCAATTTATATTTTATGTTCTTCAGCAATGAGCTGTATAGCCTTCCTGGAAAGTGGCCAAAATTTGAATTACGTTATCTGTACTGATTTACAGGACATATCTGGGAGTGGCAGTGTGGAAGTGTTCTGTATTGGGGAGTTAGTCCTAAAAATATATTGTTTGGGAATGTAAAGAGTCATTGCTGCCTCTCTGAGTTTAAGAACTCTGTGCACCACAGATTTATCATTCAAAGTCGTCATTACTTAAAATTATAAGAACACATTGCCAAATTCTGCAGTCCTTAATCACTCTGCCTGTCTGTGGATATAGTGAACAGAGCAGCAGGTATACCCAATTTTTCTACTTTTCTGTCTTTGATAAAGTCTGCATGAGAGAAATGAAATGATACCTGTCATATCCTAAAGAATATTTTTTGCTAACACAATTCATCCAAAACATCTCAAAGCAGAAAGGAATTGATCAGCATCCAGCAAACTCCATATAATTTATACGTTAGCATGCTCCAGCAATTACTAGGGCAGTGCTAGCCAGGGAACAACCAGAAGCTGAAACAGTTCAAGTGTCTTTAAATTTTTCCTCAGCTGGATAAGCCTGTATTTCCTGGATGCTATAAGGGGAATACAGCACCCATTCTTCATTCAGACCCCTTTCCTTATTCGTCTTGCTTGCTCAGGACGTCATATAACACAGGAAAAGTTGTGGGGTGGCATAACTGTGGCACTGCGATTTCAGCTATGTTACCACCATGTGGATCAAGGCCCAGACCTAGTAGACACTGAACCTTGTCTCAAAAAAAACATGAGGATGGAGTGCTTCATTCACAGGGTTTTTGAAGCCTTTCTTAAGTGCACAGCGATGGGAGATAGCGGCTCAGAAAATTGCATTTTAAGGATTTTTTTCTTACTTTCTCTCTCCTTTTCTGCCTACAGCAGGAACAACCACAGCAACTTTATGGTAATTTTGATATGGAAATTTTCAGGGTAGTTATGACCGTGAAACTCCTGCAGTGTTCAGAAATAAGGATATTAGGAGTTTCTTCACAGACTTGATTCCCATCATATTGCTATGCATTGATGCACACAGTATCTTTGTAAGGTCATGAAACATTATTGATTATCATTCCCCTTATATTTTTCAGGAACTGAGAAGGAAATTAGATTATCTGAGGCTGCAGAGACAGAACTCAGGCTTGCCCCCTTGTCTTTCGTGTTTGAGCTCGTCCTTTAACCACAAACTAATGCAATCTCTATTTTATTACAAACAAATTGTAAAAAAAATAATAAATTGGTGTAAGGTATTCACATGGTTTATAATGGACAAAAAGTCCTTTACAGATGTAGAAAGTAGGTCAGATTCTGGGTCACTGCTGCAAGGGAAAACTACAGCAAGTTTAGTGTTTTCACGTAGGCTGGTGCACATCTGGTCTGGATGGAGTGAGCCCAAGCGGGAAAAGGTGTAGTCTGGCTTCAGTTCCTCCTTACCTCCACATGAGCTGCTCCTGGGTTCACTTCCACTGATGTGGAAGGCTGAGGACTGCTCCTGACCTTAGTCTTTGCTTCCTGTTGCAGCCATAAGCTGCAAGGCTTCTGGGAGGGATCTGTAATTGACTGAAGTATCAGTAACACCTGAAAGCCTTTTCCTTCAAACTTCCTTTGCTCCAATATGTCTATTCATTCAAAGAGAATGTTTAAAATGGATGTACTTTTTCCTACGAATGCAGCTTGCAGTATTTTTAAAAAAGAAAAGAATGTGAACATACTCAAGTTTTAATAAAAACTACACTTTCCTGGATGTAGACACTGTTATTTAACGCATTTGTTGTTCTTTACTGTCATCACAGCTTGTTCAAAAAGGAAAAGAACCATGTTTCAGATTACTCAGTCTAGCTGTTTGTACCAATTCCTACAGTTCCTTGAGAGCTTTCTTGCAGGAGAATAGCAAATCATTTGCAAACATATGTATTTATTTTTGCTTCAGTAGATAATAACGTGAAGTCTTATGATAAAGATATTTGAATTTGATTCTATTTGTGGTGATGATAACTAAAGATAACTAGGAAGACAGAATATATTAAAGTGTAGCAGAAAAACCTCATGGTATAAAGGTAATAAATTGATTATATTTCTCTGAAATAAGGCAGACCAATTACCTGCTCCACAATGCTGCTGATTAGAGCCCTACAATTCCATGTGTTGTATAAGACTCCGTGTTTGATGGTGGAAAAGTCTCCGTACTGTAGCAGGAAAGCAATATAGGCTCAAATCTGTAACTAGTCTTTCAGTCAAGGCATTTCCCCCTAAGTTTTGGGAGTAAAGAATATAAGATTATACTACCTTCAGAATTTCATTATAATTAAAAACAGACACTGAGGTTGTTAAGTGATATCTGACGAGCTTTATTTTGGGAATAAAAAGAAAAAAATGCTTACAGATATTCTCAGAAGTGCATCAGGAAAACAAAGAAGCAAATGAAAGCAAAATTAAAGATATCAAAGCTACTGTGAATATCATGGATGGCATCTATGTTATATTTGCTAGTTGTGTTGTTACATTTGCTGGATATTCTGCTAAGGTATTCATTTTTTATTGAAAGCACATCAGCCACTTCTTTCTCTGCAATAATATTTTCTCTCCTTAGAGAGCAGTGCATTTATCATGCAGATCTTGTCATTTGGTTTTATGATGGGACTCTCCTAAACTCAATCAAATACTTGGGAAAGAAGTGCTAGCTGGTTGTAGTTCTATTCCAGATAACATCGTCACCTTAGTGTCCCCAGCACCTGGGATCACTAAGCAGTGAGCTGACCACCTGCCAGATGCAGTCCTCTCTCCCATTTTCTGTCTGGGTAGATGGGGAGTGTCCTGGTTTGGGGTGGAGCAGAGCCAACTTTCTGTTCAGGGGGAGATGCTCTTGCTCACACTTGTTGCTGTGGCAACAGGGGTCAGCTGACTGGGTTGTTTACCCTGTGGAGGGGTTGCACCTGTGGGGAGATGGGGGCAGGTCAGATGGCCCAAACCGATCAATCAGGTGTTACATCCCGTCTGCTACACTCAGTATAGAAGCTGAGGGATCAAAGTGGGTAGGTTGGTTCTTCTTCAGTGGGTTCTTTTGCAAAGGCTGTTCTCCTCCTCCATCTCTTCTCCTCCTCCTCCATCTCTTCTCCTTCTCCATCGGCTCTCGCTTCTTCAGTGGCTCTCTTCCTTCAGTGACTGATGTCTAATGAGGACCCTGTCAGCTCATCTGCCTTTTGATCCAGGTCAGTGTGTTCCAGTTCCCATTTGTCACTGAGTCCAGTCTGGAGCTTTCCCAGGGCCTGCCAGTGACATCTTCCTAGGAACACGATCTGGTTTTGTATATATTTATTTGTATCATAGAATCACAGAATGATAGAGGTTGGAATGGACCTCTGGAGGTCATCTAGTCCAACCCCCTTCCCAGACCAGGGTCACCCAGAGCAGGTTGCACAGGAACGCATCCAGGTGGGTTTTGAATGTCTCCAGAGACAGAGACTCCACCACCTCTCTGGACAGCCTGTGCCAGTGCTCTACCACCCTGAAAGTAAAGAATTTCCTCCTCATGTTTAGATGGAACTTCCTGTGTTCAGGTTTGTATATATATCTATTTCATTATTTCCTTTTTAATTTTATTATTAATACTTCATCAAAGTAGTTTATTTTTTTCTAAACTCATAAATCTCCTTATCTCTCTTCTTCCTCTCCTGGAAGTGAGAGGTGGGGGAGAGCATCTGTTGTCTTGTCATTGGCCACCCTATTCCTGAACTGGGACAGGGAGGTGTATTTACATTGCAGTGTTTTGATCCAGCTTGGGGGATTACTTTTCCAGGTGTTCATTCTCTTATATGTCTAAGCCAGTGAAAGTAAGGCCAGAGAAGTGTATATTGTGGCCAGAGTGAGAAGTGAGAAATTTTGGCTCCTGTGGAAGTGATATCAACACTCCAGTTAGGGCTGATTCCTCAAAGAAACATAAGGTCCTGAACAGGTAATTCAGTTCTGAGAGAAAGAGCCTGTAGTTTTTCCAAGAACCTGTAGTTTTCTCTAAGGATGTCTTTTAAGAACAGCTGCAGCTTTATGATATTATCAAAATATATTTTTTCGATTCATTTGAAACTCTTGTGCCTTGCTTTAAAAAAAGGCAAAACTCAAGCACTCCAAAGGAAGGGCAGTTGAGAGAGAATCACCAGATAAAGGATAGACAATATCAAACCTAGACATTCTAATATTTGAGATCTTCCAAAAAGGATAGTCAAAAAAGTTTTGTAAAATACAGTTCCTAAATCTTGATGGGTAAAAATAATTCTATGTGGTATTATTGGTTACTAGAAGATAAATTAGTTGCCTTAGAAATGTGTTTTCTTATGTTCCAGACATGAATAATTATTTTTTTTAATTGTCACTTAATGCCCCAGCTAGGTTGTCTGATCTATATTAATCAGAGATTAAACTGAAAATTCTTCCAGGGAAATTCAATTCTACTTCTTAGTGTGTATTTCATGCCTCTATCAATAGCTTGAAATAGTTAGGTTGTGGAGTTGAATTCAGTTTGAGTAAGCCTAGCTCTTCACCCTGCCTTTTTTTTCTTAAGTCCTCACCAAGGACCGTTGTGATGTCCACTTCCTTTCCTGATATGAAGGATAGTAGGTCAAATTATTGTTCTAAAACTTTGTCCACACACTCTAGATAGTAAATGTAGTTACTTTTATTATTTTTCTTTGAAAGGAAAGAATGTTTCTGAAAGTCCTACTTACAGCTGATAATAGTCACAGAGACTTAACTCCTCTATTTACTAAGGAATTGCATAGGCAGCTTTTCTTCAAACTGTGATTACCCCTCAACTCTGAGTTTTTCATTCGCATTGCTGCAGTGTGAATCCTGCAGGAAGACAGGCATATGAGGAAAAATACTAATAACTTAGGTGTGATGACTCCTTAAAAATATGCTTAGAAACTTATCACATTCTTAGTTCTAGAAATGCTAGCCAAGATGTCTAATAACAGCAAACATAGCAGTTTGCTTGGGCATGTAGGCAGCTGTTCAAAATGAAAGGCATAACTGAGACTACATTAACTGTTCTGCAGAACAGACCACTGAGTCTGACCTAAATTTCAACTATAATCTGGAAATCTGGTAGCATTTCCAAGCAGTTTTTTTGATTTCAAGGATTTCAGGGATGAGAATGTACATATAATAATTTATAATAATCTACCCATTCTGTCATGGGACATGCTCTGTGTGCTTTCCCCACAAAATCTAATGGAATTCTGAACAAACAAGCTGGTTTTATTTTTAAACAATAGGTCTTAATTCCTTTTTCTTTTCAACAGTCAGAAGTAATATGTGCCTTCAGAAAGGTACCCAAACACTGCTCAGAATTCTGCCACTTGATTCATCAATTTGAATGTAAATCAATCCACATTAAATTCTAATTTTAACTTATATTGTTATTAGTACAGGATATCACAAACCACTCTCTGTGACTTTAAGTTATTGTAATGCTGTACCTGTTTCCTTATTCATAATGTCTAATTTGTGCAGAGTTATTAAAATCACAGTGCAATACACCTTCTTAATCATACTTGGAATTCTACATTTGTTCCAAACATCCTTGATTTACAACATTTATTTTCTTCTCTGCGTAGTTATACTGTAATTAAACTATTTTTCTGTTATTGGTGGTACAGAAGGTTCCATTCCCTTGCTCATACAAAGGCATCTAGTGCCATTTAAGGTGTCCTAGACTATTCTGTCTGCCTGGACAGGGTACAAATCTCCCTGTATTTCTTGTCATGGGGCACAACTCTGTGTAACTAGAGGTATTCAGTGAAACATGATATCCTGTAGTAATTTACCAGGCCTCCAGTTGCCAGAAGAGCCTGGGTCTGTTTTAAGTCTTGTCATATCTAGTAGGCCCATGTGGGTACCTTGAATGCTTTAGGGCATAAACACTTGTATTCATAGAATCATAGGATGATAGAATGGATTCAAGTGGTTTAGTCCCATTTGTAGTGGCTGATTGTTGACACGTATTCTAGGGTCAACTACCTGTCTTGATCAATCTGTAAAGCTCTTCTGACTTACCTAAACTTAGGTATCTAACATAAGCTGAGATGCCACAGAGAATCGGGTATCTATGTGAAGCTGACAAATATGACATACAACACAAGAACTACAGGATATCTGTACCCTTCTGCACCAGCATACAGAAGCCAAGTGAGATACTATAGGTTTTCTTAGATGACTGTAGATACTAAAAATCTGAATCAAGTTTTGTGGTTAGAATGGTAATTTAGACCCCTATGTGCCTGCTTACATCCATCCAAATATCTAAATGTCTCAAACTGAATCCCTCCACTAGAGTTGATTTGTCTTTCTTATCAAATAGCTGAGATGCAAATAAATCATCCTTTACTCCCCATTCATCTCTTGTTTTAGAAACTGATGTTTTCTTTGTAATCCTAAAGTCAAACCTATAAAAGATCCCTCGGTGAAATACTTGAATGAAACCTGATCATTGGTAGTGAGCATCTTACTGAAATGAAAGAATGAAAAGCAATCACTGTGCAAGGCTGCAACAAAAACTAACCTGTATTAGAATTCTGGAAATATAATCTCATATAGCCAAGGTGAAACTAATGGCTGGCATTGCACATATTGGTGCACTCTTTTTTATGTTATAAGACTATATAAATCAAATGTAAATTAAACATCTGCATGTGGAAATAATGCAGTCCTTTGCTTGAACTCATTAGTTTTTTGAAGAGCAAAGACAACAATGTGAGTTACAATGACAGAAAAATAATATAACTCTCTTTCTAATTCTTTTAGGCAACCATAATCCCAACAAAATGTTATAAATTGTGCAGTGCACCTACTTCAGAAGATGGGTTTACTGGAAAGAAGGAAATATCTTCTATCCAAATCAACAAAATTACATGACGGTGGCTACTGGGATTAATAAAATAGTTTAAAGATGGGAAAAGTGAAGTAGGACAAAGAGTACATAAAAATAAATTGCTAACATAGAGGAATAAAGAGCTGAAAAGATTCCTTAGTTTGAGAATAGTAGTTACTCATGTGGTAGCGCGTAGTTCTTGCAATAGCAGACTTGAAAGATTTTCCATGGCCGTAAGCAAGTTCTAATGAATTAGTGATGAAGTCTAGGTAATCCCCTCCCCTTCCTTAGGAAGAACGGCTGACTACATTTTTGAGTTGGTGTATCGTTGGAACAATTTTACTGCAGGGTGTCCCTAACAGTATGCATGGGAATAGCCCTTAGTGATACTCAGGGACAATTCGTCAAGAAACTCACCGATATTTCTCATGATCATTGTGGTTTCCTTACTGCAGTAATTCCACAGTATCCCTGATTCTTCTGGGTGTCTGATGTTACATCAGACTCATCCTTGTGGTTGTCAATTGAAGCATATGTCCCAGTTTTATTACTGTCAGTGTGCATTGCTCCTTCAGGGCTTATAAAAAAAGAAGCTGGCAGTCATTAGTTTATTTTGATTGATCAAGGCTTCAAATTCTAATAATTTTTGCAACTTTTTCTTCCTCTTTTATTCACAATTCCTCCTTTATTCCTCTTCCTCTTTTGTTCACACTCTGAGTAATCCCTCAAGCTATGGAATGCCTTAAAATTCCATAAAATACAGCCAATGGAGTGTGTAAGCGTATTAATGAGCTAACTACATATCTCTGCTCGTGCAACAGCAGATCCAGGCACATTCAAAGGATCTGTGGTGGGTAGATTTACTGTTAATTCCCACTCAAGAGTAGCCACTCTCCCTAAAAGATGAACTAATC
This sequence comes from Fratercula arctica, assembly GCA_947846985.1. NCBI lineage: Eukaryota > Metazoa > Chordata > Aves > Charadriiformes > Alcidae > Fratercula > Fratercula arctica. Next base: position 110,131,686 of record CANTUZ010000003.1, read on the forward strand.
CCCTCTCAACACCTGGTGAGATGAAAGCAATGAAACCCCTGTTTAACATTTTTTCATGTCACGGGCAAAAAATGCAAAAGAGGGTACAGTTAAGTTAAGATAGTCCCAGCAGCCAAGGAGTAGTTTTGAAGAAATTTAAAGTATTTTGTGTCAACACTTAGAAAAGGGAGGACTTGCAGAAAGTATGAACATCTGACTTGACAGATACATTATTTCATTCTTCTAAATGTCTTTCAAATGACAAGTATACAACACTGCAGTCTGGATACCCTGTTGTCGGAAAGAGAGAAAGGTTGCTCAGGAAGAGTCCAGGACATCCATGTACAAAGGAATAAAAAAATAACTAGGAGGAGATGTGAAATGTGCAAATACACAGATTAGAATAGCTGAATTTGTTGATTTTTTTTCCCCAAATATATATATGAATATTTCTCTTTATTACTTTCCTTTGCCATGTTTTGCATTTTAATAGAATTGTGCTCCCATTGTTCACAAATTATGGCATTAAACATTGCTTTATTATTCTGAAGTCATCCATTCACTTTCAGTGGAACATTGGATTGTATCATGAGGTTCATAGGACAAAATAAAGAATATTCATTTTCGCTGCATTTCTTTATTGGTTTACGTTTTAGAATGCAAGATACTTTTGCAGAAATTCACTCCTGACACCACTTCTCTCAATAATACGACTATTGTCTCAAATTATTTATGCTTTATATCACCAAAAAGTGTAATTAAAGTGAACTTCTGAGCTGTATTAAAATATATATATTTAATATTGTATGGGATGTTATTGCATTCTTGTTTCATGCAACAATACAGCTTCTGATGACATGAAGGGAGTATTATTCTGCTCTTTGTTTAGATATCTTCACACCATAGTTAAATTTATTGTGTTTACACTTCACTGCAGGATGACAAGGATCATTAAAAGGCTATTATTGGTAGACAACATTAAAAAAAACCTCTACTTCTGATTACATTACTTTAATAGTGAAGGGAAACATATAAACTGATTTGCTCATCTAGATGGAATTTGAGACAAAGTCACTGTGTCTAGTTCAGTTTGATAGAGGACACCTTAGAGAAATTATTCTGGGAATTGTTCCTTGTCTCTTGGAATTAACTGCTTGTTCCTCAGATAATTACTACACCGGTTTGTACTGTCCTAGCAGAACACTTTGGATGGTAAGCTTATGTATGTGTTTGAACTTACCCTTGATGCTCAACAGATCCTTATGCCATCTATTTATAAATTCAGAAGAATTCAGTAGACACCAATTTCTTTCTTACTGGAAAACAGATTTTCCTGTACCATAGGAGAAAAATATATGACTGAAGAGGAAAGGTTACCCAAGTGCTGCTCTATGATTCCTGTGCTGTTGTAAGAAAGAATGACATGATACTCTCCAGCATTCTCTCAGAACATTTTCTAGTATACTGTAATAGCAAAATCTGCTTTTACAACATAGACTTCGTTTTTAAACTAATGGTTTCTCAGATTCTGAAGTGAATTGCCCATACTGATAAATTGTTTGCACTTTTAAAGTTTTTTCTTTTGGCTCAGGACAACTATTACTTTCACAGGCAGACCCTAGAATGGGTTGAGGGTCAGTATGGGCCAGGAGCAATTGCCAGTAGTTGGCTTGGATGATGCCATCATATTTTGAAGAGTAAGAGGGTTTAGTCATATGGATGGAGACTCTGCAGAACCAAATTGCTTCAGGACAAGAGAACCGCTGTCTCTGTCTGAGTGTGTTTCCCATTTTCCATTAGATGGATGTTGCATAGCCCACACCTCTGTAATCATAGTTTTCTAGATTCAGCAGTAATTTAAGTACTCTTTGATATATATGTACAAAATGGGGGGGGGGGGGGGGGGGGTGTTGGGGGTGTTGGAGAGCAAACTCAAATCTTTATAGGTGACAGGGCTGTTTTTCATCTCATTCCATGATATTATTTTCCCTGTGATCCATGCAAGAGAATGTGTTGTATTTAGTGAATAAATACATTGAATGCTTTCCGCCTCTTATGGAAACCTGTAGTTTGCACTGCTTTGCAACCCTAGGGAGTATTCTTCAGTGACTGCACTGACAGAAACAGTCCACAACATGAATTCAGTGAAGTGCTACACAATCTCATAACTGGTCTCTGGCACAGCAAAGGAAAATTTGGAAAGGAACAAAATCACAAAACCAGTAATTTTCTAATGGACTGAAGAAATGCTTTTGGCTAAGGCCGACTTAGCTAAAAACATAGTTGTAGGTTAGGAAATTTAATTTTGCATGCTTTTTTAAACTAGAAGCAGTAAACTTTCCATTCTCAGCTTTCCAAGAGGTTAAGAAGAATCATTGTTAACCATTGAGACATCAGAAAAAGTTCAAGAGCAGGCTGATGAGCAACTCACTTCTGCTATTGATCTGCAGCACCTTTGCTAGAGTATTTGCCACTTTTCAAAACACTTCACATTCCCTTCCTGAAGAGTTTACACTTTACTAATCACCACAGGCTATATATTCCTCTTTTTCTCTATATAAATGATCCCTAAATTGTTAGCTGAACTCCATAATATTCAAGGATATACTTGATTTTAAGTCTTTTCTACAAAAACACTCTAGGTATATAGAAGAGCCTTTAATAAGTCACAGTGATTATTTTGGTTTTAAGTTTGAATTTCATACCTGTGCTTTGATCTGGTATATTGTTAACTGTTTCTTTGAAGGAAAAAAATATTGTAATTAGCAAATCACATTTGAATAGACCATTCTATGGCATTAAGTCAGCTGGCATGGTCTGACTCTGTTCTTACATTCTCTTACCTTCAAAATAGGCTGAGCTGTATGTAAACCCTGTTTGTAAATAGGAATGGCCTAGGACTGTTCTTTTTATCGTGAATTCTGCTTGGGCAATGTTTGGGAGAGTACAAGGTGGTTTAGACAGTACTATATCCATCCTGAAATATTAACAGCGTGACTTTGAATTTTCAGTGCCTGCGTACACTCCCTGGCACTATTAAAGTAGTAGTATAGACATAATCACTGATGCTAAGTGACACCTCAGTACCTAGCAAGATGATGGAAAAAATCCTGGAAATAATTCCTGAAGAAAGACAGGAAGGTGACTGGGAGTAGTTAACATGGATTTACAAATGGGGAATCATATATGACAAACCTGGTAGCCTTCTACAATGAAATGACAAGCTTGCTGGAGAAGGGGAGAGCAGTGGTTGTTGTTTACATTGTCTTTAAGTAAGGCTTTCGACTGTCTCCCATAACATCCTCATAGGCAAGGTGACAAAGTATAGTTTAGATATGGAGGCAGTGAGGTAGACTGAAAACTGGATGAACAGCATAGCCTAGAGGGTTTTGATTAGTGGCAGAAAGTACAGTTGGAGACCAGTCACGAGTGGTGTACCACAGGGGTCAATACCAGGACAATACTGTTAAACATCTTCATTAATGCTGGGAAAGAGCATTATACTTGATATAAGAGCTCAGCAAGTTTGCAGGTAGCACATAACTGGGAGGAGTGGCTGATACACCAGATGGTTGTGGTGTTATTTAAAAAGTCCTGGACAGGCTGTAGAAATAGGCCTACAAGGACCTTATTAAGTTTAACATGGGGAAATGCTAAGTTTTGCCTCTGGGGAGGACTAACCCTATCCACTGGTACATGCTATGGGGTGTGACTATGTGGAAAGCAGCTCTGCAGAGAAAGGCCTTGGGGTCCTGATAGACCTGAGCCAATGGTACACCCTCATGGCAAAGTTGGCCAAGAGCATTCTGGGCTGAATTAAGAGGAGTGCTGTGAGCAGGTTGGGGAAAGTGATACTTCCCCTCTGCTCAGCACTGGTGAGACACATATGGAGTGCTGGATCCAGTTCTTGGCTCCCTGGTACAAGAAAGATATGGACATGCTGGACTGAGTCTAGTGCAGGCCCGCAAACATCATGAAGGTATTGGAGCATGTCTCCTATGAGGAAAGGCTGAGAGAACTGGGATTGTTTAGTCTGGAGAAGAGAAGGCTAAAGAAAATACCCAATGGGAGGGAAAGAAGAGGCAGAAGCCAGTCTCTTCTCAGTGGTACCCACTGACAGGACAAGACACAACTGGCATAAACTAGAAAACAAGATATGTCATCCAATCATAAGAAAAGAACTTTTTTTCTTGTGGGGGTGACTGAGCACTGCAACAGTTTGCCCAGAGAGGTTGTGGAGTCTCTGTCCTTGGAGATATTGAAAACCCACTGGACACAGTTCTGGGTGACCTGCTCTAGGTGATCCTTTTGGAGTAAGGGGGTTAGACTAGAAGGTCTCCTCGAGTCCGCTTCAACCTTAACAATTCTGTGAAAATCTGGATGGGCAAATATACAGCAATTACAAGATGTATTTAAATGAACACTTGTGTTCTTTAACAAACAACAAACCAACCCAGCTAGATTTAATACAAATTTATTTGAAAGAGTTTCATAAAACAAACCAAAGATGAATAGAAGGAATGACCCAGCAGATTTCAAATGAGCAGGCAAACAAACAGAAAGAGTGAACTTTTAACATGTGATCTTTAGAAAGAGTTTCCTCGCACAGTCCTTGAACCTGAAGCATGAACGCAATAGCGTTGTACAACACATTGCCATCCTGACCTCCGTAGGACTGTTTGTGGAATTAGGCATTAGCCTTGTCATGGGACAGCTCTGTCAAGACATAATAATAAAAATAAGCAATGAAAGGCACCCTAGCAGTAGTACGGGGAGCTAGAACTAGAGCTGTGATCCATCATGTCCCTGATGAATATTTTGTTCACTAAGCTGTAGGAATCGCTCTTGCATGTCCCATGTCTCTGACCCTCTGACTCTTGCACTCTTTGTTCTAAAATAATTCAGCTGTAGCTGGAGAAGTGAGAGACAGCAGGTATCAATTTTGCTTGCCCCTTCTGTTCCTCACACTGTAGTTTATGGGTTAGAGTATTCTTTTGACAAATGAGAGGTGAGATTTCATCACCGAGGTAAACCAGATCTTCTGTTTTCTGTGTGAAAGTCTTAACCATTGAGCTTTAAAGCACTGCTCCTGTTTTGAAATGAACAAATCCAACTCGCCTATATCTTCTCCCTAAGGAAAGGGCTGTTCTGGAGAAAGCCAATGCAGTGCTTAAGGATGTGCTCTGGATTTTTTCCTTATGGAAAATTACCCTATTGCCTCTGTGAATATTTTATTATCCAAACAATTGGATTTTACCACTGAAGAAAGTCCTTTCAGTGAATAGAAATCATGCTATATATTAAACAGAAGAGGAAAATCTGCAGAGTAGCAACTTAATTATAGTAATTTATCTTTTGATCCAGTGTGTAAAGGGAAGATTTTTGAAGAAAAAGCCTTTTGGGAAAAAGAGCTGGAAATAAAAAGAAATAAAATCTTTCATCTGCCCACATCTTTAATGTGATGTAAGTAAGGGAAGAGAAGTTCAGATAAATGGCCATAAGTTCTGAGTACAACAGGATATTTACTCTTTTCTAGAAAATTAAGAAATATGTGTAGTAAACAACAACCTTGTTGCAGCAGTATCTTGCCTAACAAAAGGGAAAAAAAGCCTCTGGCTTAAAAGGCAGAAAAAGTCTAGGAGCAGTGTCAGGACCTGAACATCTAGCTCTGTTTTATTTTGTTTTCCCTAGTCCTTGAAGTGAAATAAAGATCAATGCAGGAGAGAGAGACTGCTCTTCAGTTGGGTTTACTGCTGACTGTGATTAATGTTAGAGGCCATGCCCAAGACTGAACAAAGATATCCGGTTTAATTTTTTTTTTTTTTTTTTTTTAACGAAAGAATGAATTTGCCACTTCAGTTTTTTCAATGAACTGTACTACTTGTGTATTTTTGTGGAGATTTAAAAATTCTAAGGTAAATTTAGGACAGCAGTTGTCTCCTCTACCTTGCCCTGCAAGGAGACAGAGTTTTGTTTATTTGAAACTACTGGAATCTACTATTACTCAAAAGTCTATGCCTGATTCTGTGTTTGTTAGAACACTGTGTAGACAAATACCACGTGTGCTTTATATATAAATAATGTGAAATAAATGTTTAAAGAGTTTTTAAAGCGTTCAGCTATATTATAGGCGCACCTAGAGATAGTATTATATTATTTGATTATTTATTTACCGAATATGTAAACACTGCATATATGCTTCTGCATATGTGTGTTTGTATATCAGACTCACAGAACAGTTGACATCAGAAAAGACCCTGGAGATCATCTAGTCCAAACCTGCTGCTCAGAGTAGGGTTAGATAGAGCAAGTTGCCCATGGGCATGTCAACTTGGCTTTGATTATTACCCAGGATAGGCACTCCAAAACCTCTCTGGGAAACTTCTTCCAGTATCTGGACCATGGTCACAGGAGAAAGATTCCCCATCCCTCCCCTTCCCCCCCCCCCCCCCCCCCCTCATGTTTAAGTAGAATTTTTTGTATTCCAGTTTGTTTCCACTGCCTTTTGTCCTGTCACTGGATATGAGAGAACCTGGGTCCATCTTCTTAACAACACCTTCAGGTATTTATACATATTGATAAGACCTCCCCTGAGCCTTCTCTTCTGGCTGAACAATCACAACTCTATCAGCCTCTCCTGATATGTTGGGTGCTTCAGTCCCTTAGTCTTCCCAGGGCTTCATGGCCCTTTGCTAGTCTCACTCCAGTATGTTTGTGTCACTGGTGTACTTGAGGTCCTAGAACTGGAAACAGTACTCCACATGCATCTCACCAGTGCTGCACAGAGGGGAAGGATCACTTCACTTGAACTGCTGGCAACACCCTTCTAATGCAGCCCCGGATGCTTTTGGCCTTCACGGCTGCAATGGCACATTGCTGGCTCATGTTCAGCTTGTTATCCACCGGGACTTCCAGGTCTTTTTCTGCAGTGCTGCTTTCCAGCATGAGCATTAGGTGAAAACAGTTGTGTATATTTATATTATTCAGACTGTTAACATAACCATGTGCACCTTTAAGTGAAGACAGATGAGTTAGTACTGAGCAAATAGTCATAACTACATCTGTACTAAAACATTAAATATGCTAGTGACCATTGTTTTGCTTGTGAAATCCATACAGCTAAACTCTCTTAGCCTCCAAAACAGGGTGTTGGTATATTCACCTCTTACTGGGAAAGGTGTCTTTCATGCGCCAACTAGTAAGCAAGGGACCCTTCTAACTATTTAATAGCATAGACAATTAAGTTCCCTGTCACTGTGTCATTTATTTTTATATATACATATATATATATAAAAGTACATATATATAAAACCATATATTTTTATATCTTGCCTAGTAAATGCTGTCATGTGTAAAGCAGCAGTGAATTAGTCATCTGATACACCCAACTGATACAGATCTATATAAAGAAGATGTATTATCCCTGGGATTAGAAACAGTGTGGCCATGTCACCAAGTGCTGCACGCAGGCGAACTGAATCTGCTGACAGGGGTTATATGATGCAAGAAGACAATAGTCAGTCCCTCATGATGTTGTTACCAGCCTTCTGTGCCCGTACATGAATATACGTTTCCATTTACTGAAGGAATATTCAGTTTCAGAGTATGTAAGGCAGACTGAAAGCTTACCGCAATGCAGAATGTGTTTGTTGGGTTAGGATACATGCATTAGACATATATGTTGTAGAGGCTTTTTTTCAAATGTTATTTGTGCTATGTGAAAAAGAAAGAAGGAAATGAAGGACAGGAGGAAGAAAGAAGGAGGGAAAATAGGCAAGAAAAAAGGAAAGAAAATGTAATTAGATCAGTATGCTCATCATTGGTTAAATCTTGGTCACATTCAAAGATCATAACTAAATGTAAACTTGCCAGATAGTTGTTAGAAGAATGAAGTAAAGTCCCGTCTAATCAAGGAGAATGTATCTACATCAATAAAATCTGAATAACGTCCTTACCAGGGATTAGGAAATGACTGTGATAACCTGAGGTTATCAGGTTTGTAAGGATTTCTGTTTAGTGCCTTTTAATACTTTAAAAAAAAAAAAAAACAAACAACCAAACAAAACCAACAAACAACAACAAAAAAAAAAAACACAAGAAAAACAGATAAGACAAGTAATAAATTAAATCCCAATGACTGGAAATAACATAGATGAAAGATGAAATGTTTTGTGTTGCTGTTTTCTGGGCTATTGAGGCACATGCTCATGCATAGGTTTCATGAGGTTCTACCCAAACTTCTGCAGTTGGTAAGGCTGGGGAAACAAGATGTTCATGGGTCTCATGGGGAAGTATCCACTTACTATGGTATATTTGAGAGGGCTTGTGGAGTTGTGCAAAACTTACTGTGGGATGTTTAGTGGCAGGACCAAGACGAAAGGGAGGAACAAGATTGGAAGACTTGAGAGAATGGGTATAGAAGGGGTCAGCTGGGTGTAAGCCAGCAGCTGGTCAGCATGCTTGTTTGGTAAAGCCCTGCATGTCACCACTTTACAGTCTGTCCTCACTTCTTATTAATTCCTGTTACAAACTATTTGCTGTGCAATGCTACTGTCTAATCCATATGTGAGTGTGTTTGTGTGAGAGATTCATTAGTAAACTTCAGTCTGCAGTAACTGATAAGTAGGTTAAACCAGCACCTGGAAAGACCAATTTTCACATACTCAAAATGTACTCAAATTAGAAGCAAATATAAAGTACTCAATGAGGTGAATAGAGATAGCTTTTTTCCTTGAGAGAGAGGGAGACATCCAGAATGCCAGCTGAGGCTTCAGTGGCTGGGAAGAGTGTAAAGTTTATGTATCTTGCAGGTGACACATCTGTTCGTCCATCCCAGTGTGACATTTGGTTTTCACTACATTCTGCCACTGATTGCACTGTAGAGTTTGAAGCACAATAGCTTTCAGACTCTTTCCCTTTCTGCTTCCTAGTCAGGTCTTCTCATTCCATATTGCCTAGCTACAATACATTCTTGTCAGTGATTAATTTCACCATATTTTTTCCAGGCCATATTTCCTGTTTGTCCAGATCATTTTGAATTCTAGCTCTTAGATTCCAATAACTATACTCACTCTTCCATCGTATTGGTCATTAATGTCAATAATAAACTATATTCAGTTCAGAAGAGATCTCATCTCCAATCATAACAATAAATATTGGATGTCCCTTATCCTGTCGCTACACTCCCTGATAAAGAGTCCCTCCCCATCCTTTCTGTAGACCCCCCTTTAAATACTGAAAGGTTACTATAAGGTCTCCTCGGAGCCATCTCTTCTCCAGGCTGAAGAACCCAACCCTCTCAGCCTGTCTTCATAGGAGAGGTGCTCCGGCCCTCTGATCATCTTCGTGGCCCTCCTCTGGACCCGTTCCAGCAGGTCCGTGTCCTTCTTGTGCTGAGGACTCCAGAGCTGGTCACAGTACTCCAGGGGGGTCTCACCAGAGCGGAGTAGAGGGGGAGAATCACCCCCCTTGACTACCTGGCCGCACTTCTTTTGATGCAGTCCAGGATGTGGTTGGCTTTCTGGGCTGTGAGTGCACATTGCTGGCTCATGTTGAGCTTGTCATCCACCAGTAGCCCACAAGTCCCTCTCCTCAGGGCTGCTCACAAACCATTCTCTGCCCAACCTATATTCATGCTTGGGATTGCCCTGACCCACATTCAGGACCCTGCACTTGGCCTTGTTGAACTTCATGAGATTTGTACGGGCCCACCTCTCAAGCCTGTCCAGGTCCCTCTGGATGGTATCCCTTCCCTCCAACGTGTCGACCACTCCATACAGCTTGGTGTTGGCAAACTTGCTGAGGGTGCACTCAATCCCACTGTCCGTGTCACCAAAAAAGAAGTTAAACAGCGCTGGTCCCAGTATCGACCCCTGAGGAGTTCCACTTGCCACTCCTTGACACTTGGAAATGACCTGTTGACCACAACTCTTTGAGTGTGGCCATCCAGACAATTCCTTATCCACTGAGTGGTCCACCCGTCAAATCCATGTCTCTCCACTTTAGAGACAAGGACATCATGCCGGGCAGCGTCAAATCCTTTGCACAAGTCCAGGTAGTTGATATCAGTTGCTCTTGCCCTAGCCACCAATGCTGTAATGCTATCGTAGAAGGCCACCAAAATTGTCAGGCACAATTTACCCTTAATGAAGCCGTGTTGGCTGTCACTGATCACCTCCTTATTTTCCATGTGCCTTAGCATAGACTGACTGGAGTCTGACTTTCCTGTAGTTCCCTGTGTCTTCCTTTTTCACTTCTTTTGAAATAGGGGTTATGTTTCCTTTTTTTTCCAGTCGGTGGGAACTTCACTGGACTGCCATGACTTCTGAAATATGATGGGTCGTGGCTTAGCGACTTAATCCACCAGTTCCCTCAGGACCTGTGGATGCATGTCATCAGATCCCATGGACTTGTGCACCTTCAGGTTCCTCAGATGTTCTTGAACCTAGTCTTCTCCTACAATGGGTGGTTTCTCATTCTCCCAGTTCCTGCCTTTACCTTCTGCACCTTGGGCAGAAGTTTCAGAATATTCAGAAACATTCAGTTTAGATATAAAAGTGCAACATCTTTTTAAAACAGTCGAGTAATTTAGATGCTGAATGAGAATTGTTGTATTCCATCAACGTTTAAAACTCCGGTGTCTTCTCTTGGGTTTCCCAAAGGGATATTGATTTCTTTTGAAAAAGTCATCTTTTGTCATAGGTGTAGGAGACTTGAGTACCATCCCTAGACAGTTTAGAAAGCCCAGCCCAGGAAGGTGCCTTGCTCAAGGTGACCTGACAGGCCATTTAGCAGGCGAAAGTGGAATACTGCTGCTTAGCTCTTACTAAGCACCGGTGAATTTCTTTTATCGATTCTCTGTCATACAGCCTACTTTCTGTAAGGTTCACTTTGACATCTTACAAACTAGACATCATGATGCTTTATTGCTGTACTCAACAAATCCATCTCCCTCTGAGAACTATTTTTTAAACTATGATTGTAACCACCATATTACTCCTTATTAACGGAAGTAAATTAAATCTGTATATCACCTGTGCTGTGTCACAATTTGATGAAATTATAGGGATGGTCAAGGTCTAACACCCTTTCAGGGGACTGTAGGCTTTGGAGTCCTTCAACCCTGCAAGGTTCATTCTCTCTCACCTCTAATTTTGTAGTCCTCCTTCACAGCCTTGGGATTTTCAATATTTTCTCCCTTTTTTATCTGGAAAAAAGGGACTGAATATGCTTACAATTGCTGCTTTTCCTTTTCAGACTGACTTTGGAGGAAGTACTACCTTTTTAGAAATAAGAAGGTTAGGAAGATTACAAGATTATTCTAATGCCTAAAAGTCAAACCCAAAGAGTAGAACAACCCAAATTAATCTGTATTTCTGAAGTCTGAGGTTTCCCGCAGCAGTATGTCAAACGGAATGAATTGAAACTGCAGTTCTCCCTCTGGAGAAAAAAATAATAGAGTCAACTAAAGAATTCTTAAGAGCCCTCACAGAATATGTTAACATTAGGTTAAAAAGCTGCAAGGTACTTATGTGTCAGTATCATACACAGAAGACTCAATAATCTAATATCCAAATAAACACTCTAAACCAATGTACAGATGGCATGGAAACACAACTGATTAAACATGACACATAAATAACAGTATGGAGGTGGAAATTAAGCTAAGCAGATAAAACACAAAATGTGTTACTGAAAGATAACAAGGCACTACATAACAAAGAGGAAAAGCTTAAAAATAAATCCAGGATCTGTAATGTGTTCGTCCTGGGGAAGCCAGGAGGAAGAACAATAATATAAGCTTTCAGAGCCAGGCTCAAAGGACTTTAGGATATAAACACAAGGGAGGTCTCCTATACAGAAACCCACTCTGTCAGAAACAAGTGAAAGCAGCTCAAGTGTGCTGAGGGGAAAAGTTCTGAGTTTGTGCTTCAAGGTATCACGAGGCAGATAGGGTTATCCTAAGGATATCATGGAAAGGGTTTCTCTCTGAAGGGCAAACCTCTCGCTTCTTCTAAAAATACATACAAAGGCAAGGACCGTGCATTTTGAGGCTCTGGAGGGATCCTGTTGATAAAACAGGAGACTTGCCACCTTTCTGCCTACTTGAGTCGCACAGGCAGTCTTATTTTTCTGGTAGACAAGTACTAAAACCCCCCAAGCATGTAAGATAAAATGAATCAGGTGTGAATCAATCACTATTGTGCTTTTAGTAAGAAATAAATATGCACTGCAAAATTAGAACCCAGATCTGCCATGTAATTACTGCACATCTTGGGACTGTCCATTAATACTTGTAGATATTGTTAATTTTGTGATATATATCAGGTCTAGCTGTGAGATTTAGGTGAGGCTTGGTTCAAATCCATATTTTCTCATTTCTAGATTTTGGGGGTTGTTATTCAAACTCATGACTGTAAAAAATAAATACATAAAAAAACCTTAAAGCGTATAGACTTAAGAAAATACAAGTAGCTACGTATCACTGACTTTAGACTAAATAGTTTAATTTAATTTTTGTCCACCAATAGTAAAAGATAAATGACATTATGTGGATTATTCACAGGAACACATATAGAAATATGTTAGCTTCTTGAAGGGCTGACAGACTTATATCCATAAAGAGTTCTGTGATAACTGATAAATAATAATGAGTTCTGTAAATTATGGTAAGTTTTCTCTCAGAACAGTTGCTTTAACTTCCTCTTGTAGCAGATTGTCTTCCTGTTAGCATTATAAAGCTTTTTATAATCTCTTTGTGTGTTTTGCTGTTAATATATCTAACATGGAGAAGCGCTACACATTTTTGTAGTCTTGTTCTATCAGTAGAATATCATTAGTTTACACATATCTAACAAATTTGACTATAGGTTATGTTCGCACAGAATTGATTGCATGCTTTGAAAGCTGTTGACAGAATAAAGCACTGATTTTGGTTCCCTGATGTGCAGGTGGTTTTATTTATTTCTTTGTTTGTTTTTCAAGCATTTGTATGGCTACTGGGAATTCATGAAAAATATAGTGAATCAAAACATTTCATAAAATTTAGCATGAAAAGTCATCCCACAGGTGCATTATTTGGCATTTGCTTTTCATCATTCTCCTATTTAAAAATGTTCAGTTACTCATGTATAGTCATATATACCATCTGACTTAGGTCAGAAAACAGGAATTGTAAAAAAGAAAATAGAACAGTCAGAATAAATAATTTACTAATAAACCACAGTCTGCAAATTATTTATGCAACCCTTCAGCTAATGTTAAGAAACTATAAATGAAAATGGAAGCAAAAAAAAAAAAAGGGAAAAAGAAAAAAAAGTCAGGATCTGTTTGTAAATTATTCATTATGCAAAAAACGGGCAAAACAGCAAATATTACTTGTGATGAATATTTCCATCAGATATAAAAGTAATAATAAATAGTCTAGGTTAAAGAATAATGGTTACACACCCGTAATTTTTAAAGAGGGAAGCTTTGGAAAGGTCAACATTCAAAGCGGGAAGTAATTGGAGAGGGAGGCACCAGAAATGGTGTCTATTGTTAATCTTCACTTTCTGTGAAGACAATTTTGCAGTGGTTTGTAAGGCACAGAGCTTCTGCTCTCTCCTACAAAAGAAATAGAATTCTTTTTTTTTTTTTTTAAATGTCTTAAAAAATTCTTGACATTTTGTAATGTGTATACGTGTAGCCTGGTGATAAGCAATGTGCATGAGTTAAGTCTCTTCTTCTTTTTGATTCAGTGTAGCTTTGTTTCAGAGAGTTTTGGCATGGACAAAAAAATTCAACAAAGTCCCCCAGTGATTTAAGAAAAAGGTTAGAAGTTTTTGTCTTGCTCTTTGCCTTCCATTTCTTCCTGGATCCCTATAAAATCACCTCAGGAAGAAAACTCTGGTGAAATCAGTACCTTTTTGTGAAATATTGTAACTCCTGCCTGAAAACGTGCATGACTGCTGCAAACAAATTTGCATTAATCAGAAAATTTTGCCATTTGGAAAGCTGATGACTGTCAGGTAGGCTGACTTTTTCCATAAGCCTTCAGAAGAGACCCAGTAAAGTATCTTTGTCATGAGTGCTGCATGGGAATCATGATAATGACGAGAATGAAAAGTTTGGAATGTATGGTATTCACCAAACCCATGTGATCCAGGGCCTCACCATAAATTTTGTCTTGTTTTCTGGGGACTCTGGGACCAGTCCATTTTCAGAACAAAGGACAGATGACAACTGATAATGGGTTTTAGTTCTGATGATGCTTTTTATTGCTATCTTTTTTAAAAGATTAATCTCTAAATTGAGTGTTTGCCACTTTGACATTTATAACTTTGGCATTCGTTCTTCCCCAGCTGTTTATTTTTGTTGCTAATATTTTGATGTTCAGTATAATGAAACTGTGTTAGTATATTCTTTAATCTTTGACTCTGTTTGTAATCTCAGGCATTATGCATGCACTTGTATAACAGGCTGTTAGAAAGGATGTGTTCTGCCTTAATGTAGCAACCAGCACAGTATCCTATCTAAATTAGCGCCCTAGGAGGAACAGTCTTGCTTTTTACCTTTTCCATGAATATGCATCACTTGTGCTGCGGCAAGAATTATGGATATCATTTATAACTCTCATTTCCTTAAACTTTTTAAAAACAAGCACATGCCTATGCATTGAGTGGATAGCTGGTTTGTGGACTGTTTTCTCCCATCAGTTCACGCGGGTTGTGACCTCCAGTCATTGTATATCACATCGTCTATTTGTATCTTTCTTTAACTGGGCATCAGTTCTGAAAACATGTATCTGTATATTTATATTTAAGGGCTTTTACTGTCCTGTTAGAGGAAACTGTGCTATTCACATGAACAGTTAACCATAGGTATGTTTTCAAGCTTTTAGTATAACTGTTTAAGGTTTGTAGGAGGATTCTTCCAGGCCATGTTGCACTTGAAGCCATATTATATTATGAAAGAAAAAAACAAAACAAAACAAAACAAAACAACAACAAAACAATATATCAAATTAGGTCCAATTATTTTAATATGTTGTATACCCTGAGTTATGTTGTGCACTGAGAGTTCAAATACTAGTAATACAATTTAAAAAAAAAAAAAAAGTTTACTAAGTTAAAGTTACTCTCGTGCTTGGTATTCATTGCCACTGAGAAGTTTCCAATCATAACATCTTCAGAAGAATGTACAGGAAAGCTCTATACAGACAGTTGCATTTGCCCCATCCCTGGAAGTGTTCAAGGCCAGGCTGGATGGGGCTTTGAGCAGCCTGGTCTAGTGGGAGGTCTAGTGTCCCTGCCCATGGCAGGGGGGTTGGAACTAGGTGATCTTTAAGGTCCCTTCCAACCCGAACCATTCTGTGACTCTATGAAGGAATGCTACTATTATTAGTGTCATTATCGTCTTCATCACTGTTACTAATATTATTACAGTTACTGTTGTTACTCTTACAAGTAGTATTGCCTAACCTTATTAAGTGAATATTGGAAAGCAAAGAGCTTTAAGAAATTGTTTCCTTTTCTATACACTGAAGTTTCAAGTGTTGTGTCTGCATCTCGGTCTTTGGAGTGGTATGCCCTCCCTCTTGTCTCGGAGAGGACTGGCATGTGTAATATTCTGATTTCCATTTACAAAGTAAATGGCAGTCAAGACATAACACTAAGTATAACCCCTCACAGTGCAATAGAAGAATAAATAGATGAGCTGTTTAGAAAGTAAAATATAACTGTGACATATTAGCCATGTGTCACTGAATGGAAAGATTGAAGCATAAAACTTTATGACTGTTGTCTGTTACTTTAGCAGAGGAGTTTAACCAGGGCAAAAAAGTCACGAGAGACTGTCACTACATTAGTTTTTATTTAAAAATATACTACAAAAAAAACCAACCAACCAAACAAACAAACAAAAAAAAAAAAAAAACAAACCAAAAAAAACCCCCAAACCACTAGCTGTTCTGATTTCTTTTTATGAATAAAATTTTCTGTATTAAGTAAACATTTTGAAAAGAATATGGCTTTTTGCTACTCCCAAATATTGCCAGTAGTGAAGTCTTTAAACCATAATTTCTCTGTAACATGAATAATCTACACACCAATTAGAGTTTAAAAGTTTTTTGTCTCAGTTTAGAGAGGCTCATTTTCACTGTTTTGAGCCTTACTGCAGAATACTCTCAGCACTGTCTTTACTTTATAACTTGAATAATACAACATAAGGATCTTGCATTAGTTAACCCAGAAGTAACTGTATGAAATGGTGTGGGATTTCCCAAGAGGAGATGTGCCTAATCAAGGTGTGATTTGGTATCTTAATCTGACAAAAACGCACAGCATTTGAGGCTAGAATAAAGATTTCTGGGACACGTGCTGATATCCTCTATAGCTGCCACTTCTTTTTCTTGCAAATGAGAACCTTGAGATCATAAAATGAAGAAGTGTCTGTTATTTCAGTTGTAATGAGATCCGTGAGCTGCTGCTTCTCATGTTGAAGAATTGTAAACTCTGATGCTCAGTAAAAATAGCTATCATATTGACATTTAAATTATTTAACTTCTCTTCAGAATAAGTGGCCTTTCTTTTTTTCTAATATGCTTCAATAAAAATTTAAAATACATCAAGCAGCCACTTTATTAGCATTGCCATGCAGTATCTCAGTGATAATAGTTCTTGATTCTTATTTCTCTAGACTGTAATTAGGACAAAATAAGAATGATTACATTCACAAAGTGATGATGGCAGTCAAATTGGCTTATGCAGGTCATTTTTGTCCATTACACCGCCGGTCATTGATTCAGTGTTGATTATGAAGCCAGTTGAAGCAAATTACCAATCAAATGGATAACTTTGAACCAATATTTGGGTTTAATTGTAGTGTTAATGATTTTTTGTAAATATGTATGTATGGATGTCTGCAGATATACTGCGGAAGGTCAGGGCATGTTTCTGAGGAATACCAGTTCTCAGGAAAACCTTCTGTTCTGCTTCTTCAACATCATTCAGGCGCAGTGCTTGGGGCTTTCTAATTATAAATTTGTGAGAAACTTGTCAACATTTGTGTCACTGTGGTGAAAAAATAGTAATAAGGGCACAGTATTCAATTTTCCTCGTCAAGTCTTTAAACATATTCAATTCTAAAGTGAAAGAGGTTGCATTGAAATGTTATATAATATAATTATATCTCTGTCCTTATCAAATTTAACATCTGCAAATGAATTAACTTGTCTGACTAATAAAGTAATCAACCATTTTATAAATATTCTAGTTTTGACATAAAAGAGCAGAGAATGCTAACTGGCAGAATAAATAATAATATTTCCCTCCCTAGACTTATGCCAGGATTAATCATGAAGTCTCATGTTTGAAGTTGTTTAAAGAAAGCAAGTTTGCTTACGTCATGTTATCAGCTCAGATCCTCAGTAAATCCATTCTTTCAGAAAATATAAGAAGTGGAAAACTTATTTTCCAGATTCTTATGTGAAATTTATGATGAACAGACACTGCAATGGAACACTGGCATTCCCTGCTCTTTTTGTATTGAATAGCATGTAAAATTCAGAGTGTTTTAAGCACACAAGTGCATTTTCTGTTGATTCAGTTGACAGAATTTTTTTGGTGCAAAAGGCTTCTTTTGTCTAAGGGCAAACCTTACAAGGAATTTGCTGCCCCACATTTCTTGTTCTTCAAACAAATCTGAGTAGAAGAGGCATAATGTGGTGGAAAAGGGACAAGGAACCATGGATAACAGATTTTATTATTCATATTTCAGTACAAAATGTTTAACTGTGGTGTGTTAGTTACATCACACCTTGTTCCATGTGCTAAAATAAAAGTATGGTAAAAGTATCTGTACAAAGTAGTTAAATTTAGCCTGTGATGAGATATTCTTAAGTCATCTCCCCAATTATTTTCATTGCTGTTAGGCAAAAATGTGGTCTTATTAATGTCCTTTTTGATTTTTTAATCACCTTTGGGTGTAGCAAATTGTAGCTGATGCTCTGCCACTACTTCTTTGCTCTCTCAAAATCTGTTTTCAGAGTAGGAGACAGAATGAATCCTATCTAATTTAAAATAATCCTATCTAATCTAATTTAACCCTGTCTAATTTAAGGGTCTATTTTTTCCCTAAATTTTAGGGGTCTAGAGAAGAAGTCACTCCAGATTAAGTGTCAAGGTTCCCTGTCTATTCAGCAGAAACAAGTGGTTTTAAAAGTCTTCAGAGGAGGACCTACTTCCATGGAAAAAATGGCTACTGCTGTTAAGGGATACGAAGAGTGGTGTCTCAATTTAGCATTTCAAGTGGGCAGATTGTTAGTCAAGAGGCTAGCGCGCCTCATGTCTGCATTCTGCTAAAATGATCACTGCAACACTTGGGAGTTGGAGTGAAGGGTTCATATGAGGTTTCTAAAGAATTCTAAAACTGTTTTATGCCATGCACAGAGCCATCAGTTAGCAGATAAACGAAGACTAAAAAGCAAAGTTTGCAAGCACACAAAAATGAACTATAATCTTTATCAAAGTGAATGCTGCTATCTTCCTTGTCAAAAAGCGTCCTTTCTGTTCCTGTTAGATTGCCCACTTCCTTTTGTTCCCAATCAGATTGTGAAATAAGTGGCATCAACCCATATCCTGTGCATTGGCTAACAATTAACCACCAGTCTATATCCACACTTCCTACCTAAAGTGCCTAATTTATTTGTGTGTAAGGAGATAAGATTATCAATTCACAGGACATCCCAGAGGGCAGCTTTCTTGTATACTTAAAGCAGTTTTATGTAGGTACAAAAATAAACAGCTTTGCTTCCACCAGTTCACTTGGCAGAACCACACACAGCGTGTACTCACTGATGAAGAAACGATTGGAGGAGGAGTGGAATATGCTGATCTAGAAAATTACCTGAAAAGACATAAGGCCTCTCAAGAAATCCATATGGCAATGAAAGTTCCACATGTTTTTTAAATACCACTGTATATAAGGGATTGTCTGTCATGTTTACTTACATGATGATAGTATATTTTATGTGTATATAAGTGCTTGTATACATAAACACTGTTTGAAATGCCAGTACAAGAAGTAATATATTGTGGTTTACTACTACAAGGGGAACAATTAATTATGCCCATGTATACACGATTAAGTGAACTTTGTTTCATATAGCTGTATTTTTGCCTGAACTCTTCATTGCTTCACAGAGACTGAAATGTCCAAAATCTCATTGAAGAGGAATATACCACACAGATTTATTACTGCCACACAGATTTTTTTTATTGCAATCTGAATTGATTCCTGCTAGCAGTGTGAGTATGGGGCTTTTTCTGAACTGCTCAGTGGTACCAGGTGATTTATCCACATCAGAAGAAATAAGTGACTTTGGTTTAAACTTTTTTTGTTCTGTTCCTACATACACACAGTTTGTCTACCGCTGCTTGTTTCTTTTTATGTGACTTCTAAGATGAAATCTGAAAAGTTTAATGACTTATACTGTCCAATCTTGTTTATGATTTTGACTGATGCCTTGTATTGGTAAATATCTGGATGTTATACAAATAGAGGTATATGATGGGATTGCCTTCAGTAGAAGGGGACTAGATTCAATGACTTTTGCCTTCCTATATTCCTTCAGTATTTATTCCATTTAGTCACATCACTGCTTATTGTAAAGATGAAAATAGCCTGAGAAGAGACCAACCTCAGATCTCTCTATTCCTATTAAGTGATCTAATGAATAGGCTTGAGAAACGTGGTCTCCTACTTCTTTGATTTTCTAATTTTTCTGTTGTTCTGATTGGAAGGAAACAGCTTCAGTAGGAGTGGTGGGAAACCTGTCTCTCCTTTTCCCCTGGAAGGTGTGAAATGGGGATTTGAAAGTCTTAGGCAGAGTTGGAAATAAAACTTCAGTCTGCTAGCCCCTGGTTCCAACCACCAGACTTGTATGTTATGGTGCAGCAACTCCTATTTGAGTCACTGATACCACAGAGGTTTAGGTAAATCTTGTTTTGGCAGGCAGAGTACAGGGTGTTGTCACTCATGAAGCTCCCATTGAAAACATGTGATTTATGGATCCAAAATGGTCTTAAGTGTGAGAGGTCAGCTGAGCCGCCAACCCACACAGGACTGAATGTTTCAGGGCATTTGCAGAAACAGAATTTAAGTACTCAGGAAACTTGAATGAGATTGTATTAAGTTCTTGGGTTGTGCATGATATTGATAAAATCTATGATGTGGACACAGCCCAAGTGATTTGCTCATTGTGACACAAGTATTATTTTACGAAGCTGATGAATTAACCGAGGGGGCTTTTATGTTTGTTTAACCATACTTTATAACTGCCTAAAATAGCAATTTCTCCTTTTGTGCCGGGAAAACCATTAAACCATCCCACCAGGAGGATTTGATGGCATCTGTCAACAACCATCAGAGGAGTGATTTCCAGTCGAGTTTGACAGGGGAAAAAAAAAATAAAAATATATATTTATACTTAAAGAATGCAAAAGCCATTGGTTATGTCTCTGAATTTGATTATACAAACAAAAAATCTATAACAAAGTAATTATCAAATTTTCGATATTTTAAGTTGTGATTGACAGAAAAGTGCAAGAACCTCCCTGATACTCAGGGGGTTTTACCATTAAGGCCAGTTCAATTTTTAGTTTGGAGATGGTGTATGCAGCAGAGGAGGAGAGGCAATGCATGGTGCTGCATGGGCCAACAGAGAAGTTAAGTAACCGACACGGCTCTGCCAGTTCTCTGTCCATTGTTTGGTAGGAGCACGAGCCATTCTTGGCAGGGTATCACTGCCTTTTTCATGTCATTATACCAGACTACCTGTTTGATGCATGGCAACATGGAACTATGGTTAAAAAAGCAACACTGTGAAAAGTGACGCTGCCTGTGTGTTCAATGGTACTGAAATATCCATGGTGACAATTTAACACATGCGTTCTCATTTATGTGCAACTTTATGCCTACATAGCCTTTGCAGTCTTTTGCATCCAAAAGGATATGTTTGGTTTTTAAAACTTATTTATTTATTTCATTTTTATTAAAATACAGATAAAAAAAAAAATATTTCTAGCCCTTCGAGCAATCAGATTGCCAGGTATTTAAAGTGGTGGGTTTTTGTTTGTTTGTTTGTTTTTGGTTTGTTTTTTTTTTTAAAGGAATGTTTCTCTACTTGTTTTCTTCTGCTGGAGATAACAACCAGTTTACTAACACTGAATCGCAAATCACTCTCAGCAGCACATGATTGTTTTTGCTTTCCAATCAACTCTACATAAATATCAAACCTATTTTTTAACAGAACAACCTTGTGGAGGCATTATTTTCTTTTTAATGCTTATTTAGCCTATGGAAAGAAGATTTATTCTGTTTTACCAAGAGACTTTGATGCTTATATTATTCTTCCTAGAAGACTGATATTTCACTGATTCTCTCCCAGAATGGAATCCCTGCTATTCTATCCATAAAATTTCTGTAAGAGTGCATGTTTATTCATTTTAACTAGAAATATGCTGGAAGAATGTGTGAAAAGTTCCACACAATTAAGGTTGTTTATTCTGTTCATATGTAACATAAACAGATATTAGTATAGAAATAATTTACTAATGTATTAATTACATTTTTTCACATAATTTTCAATTAATACATAGAGCATTGCATAAAGTGGAAAAGGTTTTATAGTCATTTCATTTTCATCTGAGTCACCGATATTGGCCTGATGCTCCAGGTGTTGATTTTCAATTTCCCTTTTGCTTTCCATAGACATTCACTTTTTGCCTTCAAGTAAACATAGCCATTTTATGAGGTGATCAGTATTTCAACCCACGCTAAACAAGAGCTAAACCAGACACTGGTTGAAAAGGGTACTGACGAGTTGCTGTATAATTTATGCATCATCCAGCAAATTTTGCCCTGGGATATACCTGTACTACACCATTTGTTTAAAGGGCAATTGCTATCCCAACATTTTTATTTTTTTAACTTTTGGAAAAACTTGGTTAAATATAAGCATTTTATGAAGTAATGCCTGGAGGTTCCTGTCAGTCTTTATTGTGTCAACTTTTAAGCCTGAAATAATTTTCTGAGTTAAGAATTCCTGTTCTTTTTGATAAGCTTCACCTTCCTTTTTTAAACAGACTGAGAATAAATAGCTGTTTACACAGCTTATGAACCTCACAATTTTTTATCACGCAAAATAACAAGAAATATTCAAATCTATGCCTCTGTTACTTATTTATTACCTTTTCTACATTGACAAATGATTTAATTATGAAGTTTTAAAATATTTTCCGACCTCTACCCATAACAAAACCGAGCAGTGATTGCATAGATTCTTAATACAGTGTCAAGTACTCCGTTTTCTACCTGAAACATTCTGTGATGAGATTCATAAAGTGATCCATTTGCTGTCATGTGCTATGTGTTTTGGGATAGCAAATTCACATTTACTTTTATACTATTAAATTGCTTTTCATCATGGTTTTTACATGTTTTAAAATTATGTGTGACTTCTACAAGGTGATTAACATGGAACAGTTTTACCCAGCGATTTATTGTTGACACAACTGATGGGATGTGAAAGTCTAATTACGTGATCAGCTAGCAGAAAATAGGAGTTTGTATTGTGTTTCTTACATGCAATGCTCATCAAAGAACATTATTTGTACAGTGCATTTTCTGTGAGTACCTCATGTCTTCCCTAAAAATGTGATCATGGTCAGTAGTTGTCTACAGCTTTGCTTAACTGTAACTTTTCTTCCTATTTTAGTCACCCTCCAAATAATTCAACAAAGGACCAATGATGGAAATATGAGATGTTTCTTTTTAGATATGCGTGAAATGGACTTTTGACTTTTTCACTTCAGGATCCTCAAAATGAAGGTCTCTTTTTGTTACATTGACTATACTCTTTCCAAAGTAACTAGGTTTTGATCTTTGTTGTTAACAAAGCACGTACACAATCTAGCCCTCACAGTATATTACTATACTGCCATACTGGCCAGACACTGAGCCTAAGATGGACAAACAGTGAGTCAAGCGTGAGCTCCATATTGTTGTATTTTGATCATTATAAAAAATTTTGTTTAGACAGTCCTTAAAAACACTTAGTACTCTTTGGAAGCAAGAGCCATACTTCTCCCCAGTCTTTCCCATTTGCTACAGATTTTTTGTGTATAGAAATGTTGTCTATCTTCTCCTCTCAATTCTGTTTGTAGAACAAGATTTGGAGTTGTACAGAACAGAAATAAGGAAAACACAGGTAAGGAGAAGCAGAAGCAAATTGGGATGTCAAAAATCTCAGTGCCAGAATGTAGACTAGAAAAGGTGATTCTGGGAAAAAAAAAAAAAAGGCAATTCTGTCCTCCTCCAGACTACAGATACTTCTCATTGAGTTCAGTTCAAAAGTATTTGGCCTTCAAATGCAACTATTAAGTCTAAATTTTTCATATCCCACAACATCTTGTGAGCTTAGTACAAGGCTGTAGGACGTGCTAACCACCTCGAACAGTTCAGCCAAGGGTGTGACCGGTGATGCTAGGGAAAGTGTTCCACAGTACAAGAAGATAAAGTGAATCTCTCTCCCTGGTATGCATTCCTAGTTTCTGGAAATACTGGCTTTGGCTCTGTGTATTTTTCTAGCAAACAAATAATTGTTTACAGCTTTTCTGGGCAGAAGTGTCTACCTGCAGTATTGATAGCAAAGTTGAACTTGTACTAAAGTCACATCCTTTCCCCTGTGAAAGGATTTGTTTCTGAATGTCTTTTGCAATTAGGTAGCAAGTGCACAGTTCTAAAATGTGTATCTCCTTCTGAGTTCCTTTCCTGCAGAAAGCTTTCTGTAATCAGCTTCTCTGCATTGTTTCCTCTTAAAATCCTCTAAGGGTTCCTCAGCTCTACTGTCACAGTGATTACCATCTTTATAGATGCATTAAGCATGCAGTAGTTGATTGACAGTGTAATCCACATTTTTATGTGATTGGGTGGCAGCTGCCTCCCAGGAGTAATGTGTTCAGGAGTACATCTTTTATACAGAGATCAGCGATAAATCTCACATTTTCAATCTTGATATTTAGCCTGGGAAATTGACTCTGCTTTTTCTGTACTCAAGGGTACATTTTTAAACTTGGTTCAAGTTTGGAGGAAATCTTGTTAATCACTTTGGGCTCCTCTGTAAGTATTGTCATAAAAGGATTTTGGATTTCAGGATTTTGCTTGATTTATTATGATAACTATGATGTGTAAAAAGTGAATAGTCATTTGCATTCCAATCGCTGTTTAAAAGAAATCCTGCTTTATTCATTGCAGTGGGACAAATCTAATCAGATTGTGAATATATCCTTGCCTGTAACTTGAGCAAGGAGACTCAGTGTCCTCGTATGTTCGTTTCATGGATGAAGAGACTATTGTCCCACAGTAAAGATCCACTTCTACACACATGAACACTTTGGTGACTGTGAATGTTGTAGATGGCTTAATACACTAATTAACCCCCCCATATTATACTATTAAAAATATTTTAAATGAAATAAAGGTTTTCTGACAAGGAAGGTCAAAGATTTAAATACTGTAGGAAAATATACAAGGTATACAATAAAAAATGCCAAATCCTGCATCTGGGATGGAGTAACACTGGGCACAAGTATAAACTGGGAGAGGAGTGGCTGGAGATGAGCCCTGCAGAAAGGCATTTGTGGGTGCTGGTCGACACCAGGCTCAACAGGAGTCAGCAGTGAGCCCTGGCAGCCAAGAGGGCAACCCGCATCCTGAGGAGGGGAAGCAGAGAGGGAGATGCTGATCTCTTCTCCCTGGTATCCAGTGATAGGACACATGGGAATGGTTCAAAGCTGCACCAAGGGAGGTTTAGACTGGACATTAGGAAGCATTTCTTTACCAAGAGGGTGGTCAAACACTGGAACAAGCTTCCTAGAGAGATTGTCAATGCCCCAAGCCTGTTCGTGTTTAAGAGGCATTTGGATAATGCCCTTAATAACATGCTTTAACTTTTGGTTATCCCTGAATTGTACAGGCAGTCGGACTAGATGATCATTGTAGGTCCCTTCCAACTGAAATTTATTCTGTTCCATTCCATTCCATTCCATTCCATTCCATTCCATTCCATACCATTCCATTCCATTCCATTCCATTCATCTTTTTTTATTCTTTCCTTTAGGGCAGGCACTGGCTTGGGTCAGGAGTAAATTAAGGCTTTATAGTCCGAAGTTTAAGTTGGTTGAACTAAGTCGAGGTATGAAAAAAAATAGAGAACATATATATGTACCCAAAGGTGTAGATTTTCTTGCAGGTGAGGAATAGTTAAAAAATCTAAAAATAAAATAAATATAAACCTGAAAAAGTAAAATAATGTGTCTCAAGTAAGTCCAATCCATGCTTGCATTGACTCTTGTGATACCTGTCATCACTTGCTTCACATAGATGAAAATGTCTCTACAGCATGCTCAGTCATGGCTGATTTAAGACCAATTAAATCTTTTTGTACAGTATCTTTTTTATCAGATTTTACACAGATGTTGTCAGCTAAAATCCTGTAATTTGGAAGCCTCACTCAGCCAATAGTAGAAAATGGGAATGATTTTTGTGCTGCTGGCCTTGCTGCTTCCGTTATATGTTCAAGAGTGTCAAAACTTTTGAAGACTTCTAAGTGTAAATGTCACAACTACTGCAGGCATTTTAAGTGAATTATTCGTTTCCTAATATTCCTAATGGTTTCTGAAACCATGTTGTTCTTCAGACAGGAGAGAGATAGCAGAGCTGTGTAAATTATAGCAAAGCAGAGGAACATCAGAGTCATCAGTCTCTTTCAGGCTTGGCAGGTGATATTACTGATTAAACAATCATTTTGCAATGCCTTTATCCAATTTTTTGAAGCTGCAATGTATCACAGTGGCATTGATTTTCAGGTGGTTTTTTTGGTGTTTTAAGTCAGGTATCCCATTTCCAGCTGTGGCCAGTTCCTTATGGTTCAAAGGCAGGTGAACTACCCTTTGTCTCCTCTAATAATGGATTTAGACAGTTATGCAATCCCTTTTCTGATAGCAGCAGGCAATGCCTGCAAAGGTAACCATGCTGCTCAAGTTATTTCAATGGCTTTGTAGACAGATTAGCAAGCGTACTTGTCTGCCGGCAAATTAAAGGTGGAAAGATAGCGTATTGTCCCTTTTTACTGCTTAGCTCCTGACAATACATTTCACATTCTGTATCTTGGCTGATGTTAGCAACCTTCAACTGACCTCTGACAAAATATCGAAACCGAAACATTCAGCTCCAGCTTTCCTCGTCTGCCCTTCACTTATGCTTAATTACCCTGTCTTGCTTGCTGTGTCCCAGTGGGCTGGAAGTGGAGGACCTTTTGCACACCAGTGCTCGAGACTCATGATTGCTTAAATTGTGTCTCCTTTCTCCAGCCAGCAGGAAGGGGGATTGACACTGTGCATTGTCAGGAAGACTGAGCAGGAACAGCTGCATCAGAAGTAGCAGAAAAAAACCAGGTTTTTAGAAGTAGTGCAAACTGTTAAAGGAGAGGGAATGCTTTACGTTGGATGCTGTGCTGCTTTCCTGAAGCAGTGACAATGTAATGCCGGTAGAATAATGTCTAGAAGACAAGTATTTCATTGAAAATTTGGTGATAAAATATAAACAAAGAGATTACTTTTTATAGACAGGTCTAGCAGATCACGAACTTTAGGAGTTTAAGTGGCAGTTAATACAGCTCAGACCAAGTGAAATCTCTAGGCTTTCCATTCTACCAGCACTGTTGCATGCCCTGATAGATACACTTACTTTCTTAAAGTAATTCTTAATAACTTCAACCAGCTAATAATTTATTTCATTTCTTCTTTTTTATACTAGGATATTAATAGAGTAGTATGGATCTTGAGGTCAGGATGTATTGTACTAAGCCATGTAAAAAGATGTCACGATAAACCAGTTTTTAAAATCACCATGGCAGCAACAGACTTGGAGCCTCAAAAGATAAAATTACAATGTTGCAAGTTGTATACACATGCTTAATTTTAACCAAAAAATCTCTTTAAGTCATGGAGTTTTATACTTGAGAATATCTTTCTTTGAGTATATCTGTATATCTTTTTTGTAAACCTGTTGTTCTACTATGTTGTGTTTTAAATGCCAGCAGGCAGCTCAGCCTCACACAGGTGCTCGCTCACTCCAGACAGCGCGATGGGAGAGAGAATCAGAAGGGCAAAAGGGAGAAGACTCGTAGGTTGAGATAAAGACCATTTAGTAGGTAAAACAAAAGCCACACATGCAAGCAAAGCAAAATAAGGAATTCATTCACCACTTCCCGTTGGCCGGTCTGGTCTTCAGTCATCTCCAGGAAAGCAGGGCTCCATCATGCGTGATGGTTACTTGGGAAGACAAATACCATCACTCCAAATATTGTCCCCTTCTTTCTTCTTCTCCCAGCTTTTATTGGTACACATGATGTCATATGGTGTGGGATATCCCTTTGGTCAGTTGGGGTCAGCTGTCCCAGCTGTGTCCCTTCCCAACTTCCTGCGCACCCCCAACCTACTCGCTGCTGGGGCAATGTAAGAAGCAGAAACCACCTTGACGCTGTGTAAGCACTGCTCAGCAACTGTTAAAACATCCCTGTGTTATCAACACTGTTTTCATAACAAATTCAAAACATAAGACTATACAAACTACTATGAAGAAATTTTACTGTATCCCAATCAAAAACCAGTACATATTAATAAACAGTACCAGACAATCTTGCTGGAGCTAACATGTAGACCAGTCCTCTATGTTGTTAAAATCTTCCAGTTGTCTATACCTTTATATTTCTAGAACTATCATTAGTATCCTTTCAGCATAAGCCAAATAAAGAATTCCTCTGCATCCAAACAATTCCTCGCAGTTAGCATGGTCCAAAGACCAATTCCCAGCAGACAGTTTGGATGCTTTTTTAGAGTCTATAATCACTTGGTGGATGCAAGGTGTTCTGCGTTGGTTATCCTGCAGGCCAGAGAAAGGACCCAAGAGCTGTTCAGTGAGCCATGAGAGAAATAGGCTATGTGGTCTTGTGAATATAGGAAATGCAGTCTGCTAGTGACTGAGTAAGACTTTAATTTACAGTATGCCTTGTTGCTTGTGATTTGTGTATTCTGTATGTTGTCAGTCACCTTTTCGGAGGTTAAAAAACTAATCATATCTGCAGTGAAGACTTCTGAAATGGTTCAATGTGAACCACCATTTCTGGAAAAGGACAAAATTTCTCTTTAGTGTTAGGAACCAGGTGCTTCTTAAAGAATGTAAAATTGGTTGAATTTTACATATGTCTCTGCATTGCTAAAGATGCTTCAAGAAAGGTCACAAATAACCTGTAAGTTTACATGAAATCAGGCTGAAGCTAGTTCAATGATCTCGGGTTGTTAGCACCTGAGTTTCCCAGTGGGTAGTAGTAGAAGTGCGTATGATAATGTACAACCATATTATTGCTGCCAGTAGAATGGTTGGTTTACAGTTCTTCAAGCTACCATAGTCACACATCCCTAAATTTTGCATATGTCTAATGCTAATATACAATATTTGCTATATTTTTACTAGAGACAGTCAAAGACAGTGTATGAGTGTCCTAGGTTATGCTTATATAATGCTATTTCCTATTTTTATCCTCTAAAAAGTCTTTCTCAGAAAATCTTTGACAGTTATGATTTTTTTTGAGGATTACACACAATTTCTCAGGTAAAATTGACTTGGATCAATTGACTAACAAAAAGCTGGTATCAAGGGGTTTTTTTTGGTGACGTTATGTACAACTAGCATATGTATAGCATCTGTCCAGTCTCTTCTTTTTCAGAGAAACTGACTTGCCATAGCTATGTCCCAGGGATACAGAGAAATGGGACTGGCGCTGCATTCTGCACTTGAGGTCAGTGAATGTGGCTTTTTGTCAACCAAAAATCTTCTTTTGGAGCTGTTGGAGGAAACAAAAAGCAGTATGTAGCATGAGAACTTTATATGTTTGTCTTACTTCTTTAGCTCTTAGGACACCTGAAGATTTCAAGAGTAAATGCATTTTCCCTAGGAAAAATGTGATGGAAATTGTGTTAATAACTGATGAAGATTCTCCTTTACATACTGAATGTTTTACTATGCAGGGAATTGCTCACAGTGGGATGGGATCAAAAGAAAGACTGATAGTGTCTGAGCAGTGGAAGATAATAATGATGTGAATGAACAAGAATAACACTCTCATAAATAAGTAAACAGTTCACACCTTCAGACTGTTAATTTGACTTTACATATCAGTTCCAGTACCAATGGTCAGAAAAGGTGGCTGTAAGCCTTTTCAATCTTAAATTGTAATTTCTGTGTCTGATGTGATTTTATGACAGCGTGCTATTTTAACAAGGCCCACTGGATTCATTGGAATGGTGCTTGCTTTGAGGGCTGGACATATCACAATATTTTACAGCATAAGAGTTAGTAAATTACAACGCTCTCATTAAACTCTATTCTTCTCGTAAAGCAGATGAGCATTAGTACCCTCTGTATTCACTCTTTTTCTCAGCTGCACAATTTGCTAAGGGCTTCGGGGAATTATCTATAGTAACTCTCAGAGCTCTTTCTTAGTCAATATTAAGCAAACCAGTTACTGCCTGTCTAAAGCTCCTCTTTCGACATTGTTTGGTACAGTACATGATTTCTTAGACTCATTTGTTTGTATTGAATTGCTGATTTCTGCAAATATTCCACAAATAACTTGTCTCACTTCCTCCAGAGGTATTAATTAGAGTTACCCTTTCATACACTTTCTAATTTAATTGCAGCACACTTGCTAATTGTCTCTATGTCAATGGCTGCATGTTTAGTTTCAGCAACTGCTATGTCTTTCTCAAATACTTCTTAACAATAGTTCAAAATACAGGAGTCAAAGTGTGTGTTTTCCCAAACGTGGCATTATTATTAACTCATTTCTTCCATGCTGATGTAACTCTACCTCAAGGATGGCATATTAGCCTAGGGGAGCAGTTCTGGTTCTCAACTGTTCATCCATAGGAATATTGATGAATCTGAACAGAACTGAGACTTTCTAAGGCCAAAATATTTTCACATCTTCCTTCTGTGGTAATGCACTGGGGCACTTTTTCCCTAGTATTATTTCTAAACACCATTTTCATTGTCTCAACACTGTCTTATGATGACATTAACAACCGTGCAAGAAAACTGTAAAAGGCCACCATTCCTGTACAGAGATCAGAAGCAGTAAACATCTGTTCTTGCCCTCTCTACAAGTGCTGAATTTTCCTGGATGGTTGTTTTCAGTATTTATTTTCTACTGCACTTTGCTTTAAACTCAGATTTTTTACCATGCTTTTATGATTCACCACATTTTTGTTTTTTTTTTTTTTTTTAATGCATTCTGCTTTATTCAAAAGTCTGTATTTTCTTTCAGAAGATGCACTGAGTGACACTAAATGCCTGTAGCCTCTTTTTCCTCAATAGCTCTGTGAATAGCTTACATCTTTTAAGCTTACATTCTGTCATCCTGATTACCACGTTTTTGCCACATGACATCTGAGACAAAGTTGATCAATAGAGTAATGGTTACTGCTCTGCAGTCTGTGAGGCGGATTTGCAGCTTGGCCTCCATAAGGTTGTCATCATCAATAGCAAGGGAATGGTTGCACAGCTGATTTGCAGCACTTCTCAACGTGTGTTAATTAAATCTATAATATAGCTGCTAGGCAGCCAGATTTGCAGCCCTCCTGGACAGAGCTCATGTAGCAGTTCAAAATACAGTAATTAAAAGCGAGGCACAGTCATTAGCACGTATATTCAAAATGAACATGATTCCACTTTCTTCTTTTAGGTTAAGCAAGCCATCTGAATGCCAAATTACTGTTTCAAAATCCCCTTCTCTTTTCTTACTCATTGTAGTTCTATCTGGCATTTGACAATCGCGTTTCAAAGGGCAGATCCCAAAAATCTATTCCTATATCAGTCATCCTCACAAACAATCGCACTGGAGTTAGAATTTTGAGGACTGACCATGAGCAACAGTAACTTATAAAGAAAAGAATTGTGGCAAGATTGTTTCACGTACTTATATTTTAAAAATACCAATGAAGCACCTGATTCAGAAATAGCTATAAATCTAGTTTGGAATAGAATCAGAAGAGGAGATTTCTATAATTGCATTTTAACATAAATCTTAAATCCCTTTGGCTACATTTAAACTGTTATTTGTGAATATACTTTGTTATTACTTCTCTGTAAAGGGGAATTTTTTATTTGTTCAAATACTGATATTTGTCTGAGTCTGTACTGATGTGTGTTACGACTGCTTGCCAAACCATAAACATTAACCACAAGGAACAGAAAACTTCAGAAACAACTGAACCCGCTAAGTAGCAGCACTAAGAAACCGTGGTTTGATGGGATGTTTGAGACAAGTTCAGGTTACTCAGTAGCCCTTTATCTGGAAAGCCTTTGCACACACTCTGGTTAGTCAATAATGTGTGTGTTTGGGTGGAAGAAGATCCAGTCCCAGGAATCAACTCAGGAATGGCAGAGTCATGTGTTTATTGTCCTGTTGCTGGATAAATGTAAGAGAAAAAAGCGGTAATATTTGATTTTCCCAGGAGTTATGGCAAAATAATCTGCTTATCCCTGAATGAATAGTGTTACCAGGGACTAGAACCTCTCACTCTGTGTAAGTAACTTCAATCCACTGGGAAATGTAAATGAAATGTAATGATGGGATCCCTTCCTCTTTTTCAGAAGATGCCACCACCTGGAAAAATCCCATAAAGCAACTTGAACACCTTCTGGAAACCCATAACACCATTTCTCTCTCCCTTAGGTACCTTGCTGAGGCAGTAACAGTATTCTTAACCAAGAGTAAGAAGAGGAAAAAGCAGCCTACCACAGCCTCTTCCATTGCCCGTCACAACACTAGAGAGACTTTGAAGATAGTTTTATTCTTATTCTGTGAAAGGGCTGAGAAGAAGGGCATTTGATATGGCACAGTACTGATGGGTGGTCTCAGGCTGAGGCAAGACTAGTCAGCTCCGGGTTCTCCAGCGCAGTAAAGCCAATTATAAAATTACCATGATCCCATCTCAGATCCTGAAAGCATCAGCACTTGATACTGAAATTGTGGGTTGCTGCTAGTTTGCTACTGCAAAGTAGCACACTTAATCCTGCTGCTACTGCTGTTAAGTGCTGCCCATCACCAGTCTGCAACCACCACAACTCTAGGACAACAGGAGGGTGATGTTCTGTCTGCAACCTTTAGGGTAAGTGGCACTGAACAGAAACCAACAGCAGTGATCGTGACAGAAGTAGTACAGATGTCTCAGTGTGAACCCCAGAGTTGCCTTTAGTAGCACATCACTGATAGATGTTAAGACTTACTTTAGAGTGGAACCTCAAGAGGAAAGCAGAAGAGGTATCATTCATGGAATAGACTCATAGAAAGACTTGGGTTGGAACTGACCTTTAAAGGTCATCTAGTCCAACCTGCCCTGCAATGAGCAGGAACATCTTCAACTGGATCAGGTTGCTCAGAGCCCCGTCCAACCTGACCTTGAAGGTTTCCAGGGATGGGGTATCTACCACCTCTGGGCAACATGTTCCACTGTTCCACCAACCCTCATTGTAAAAAATTTCTTCCTTCTATCTATTCCAAATCTACCCTCTTTTAGTTTAAAGCCATTACCCCTTGTCCTATTGCAACAGGCCATGCTAAAAAGTTTGTCCCCATCTTTCCTTTAGGTCCCCTTTAAGTACTGAAAGGCCTCAGTAGGGTCTCCCCAGAGCCTTCTCTTCTCCAGGCTGAACAACCCCAGCTCTCTCAGCCTGTCCACATAGGAGAGGTGCTCTGATTATTTTTGTGGCCCTCCTCTGGATCTGCTGCAACAGGTCCATGTTTTTCCTGTGCTGAGGACTCCAGAGCTGGACGCAGGATCCAGGTGGGGTCTCACAAGAGCGGAGCAGAGGGGGAGAATCGCCTCCTTCAATGTGCTGGCTATGCTTCTTGTGGTGCAGCCCAGGATGTGGTTGGCTTTCTGGGCTGCAAGTGCACATTGCTGGCTCATATCCAGCTTTTCATCCACCAGTACCCCCAAATCCTCTCAGGACTACTCTCAATCCCTTCATGCCCCAGCCTGTATTGATACCAGGGGCATATCAAGCCATGCTGGCTGTCTCAGATCACTTCTCTGTCCTCCATGTACCTTAGCATAGCTTCTAGGAGGATCTGTTCCATGTTCTTCCTAAGCACAGAGGTGAGGCTGACAGGTCAACAATTCCCAGGGTCCTGCTTTCTACCCTTTTTAAAAATAGGTGTAAAGTTTCCCTTTTTCCAGTCTCCAGGCACTTCACCTGAATGGCATGAATTTTCAAATGTCATGGTGAGTGGCTTGGCAACTACATCAGCCAATTCCCTCAGGACCCTGGGATGCATCTCATCAGGTGTCATAGAATTCTGTATGTTCAGGTTCCTCAGGTGGTCACAAACCTGATCTTCTTTTACAGTGGGAGGGACTTTGATCTCCCGATGCCTCACCACTTCTTTACACAGCTTAGACCTAAAAAATGTCATTATTGTCTCATGCGTGCCTGAGTGGAAACTTTGCATACTGCTACCAAAGACCCTCAGATTTCTATTCTCTGTATTCATAAAACATTTCTGGTGCTTCTCTGCAAGAGACCCAATCAGGAAACAGATACTGCATATATTGCACTGTGTAAGTGCAATATATGCAATATTCAACAGTCAGACCTCTTGATTAGAGTTCTCTCTATTGAACAGTTAAACTAATGCTGGCAGTAATTTATAAGCAATGATTCTAAATTTGTTTGCAAAATGTATTTGTTAGTCTGGAAAAATGCACAAGCTGCTGGGTAGCGTAAAGAGGCTAAATTTGTGTATAATCTGTTTGTCATTAATAATTTGATTCACTATAGTTGTTTAGTTATATTTCCTAAACTATTAAACATTATGTACATTGTTATAATGTGCTTATATCTATGCTTACAATAAAGAGGATCCTCATTTTCGAACTAGTCATACAAACCAAGAGGCAATTAAGCTAGGTATTGCGTGGTACTTTAACTTGTACTATAATTGCGATAGTATTTATAGGACATAAATAATACCATAATTGCTAGATTTTATGTCTCACATTCTACCTTATAACAATTATGCTATTACAGAGTAATTACATGAATTAAATTACTTGTGCGCCACAAAACCAGACTTTCATGTAGTTTGGGATTACATAATGCACAAAATCTAACATAGTCTTTTTACTGTGTTAAAAAGTCTTGCATATGAAGCTTTACCTTTAGAACTCTGAGCTGTGGGCTCATGCAGTGACAGGTATAATTTTAAAATAAAAGGGACTTCTTTTCTCTATTAAGATATGACACCATTTACTCACATCCCTGAAATAGAGTTTTGCAAAAACTGTTAAAAAGGCAACCAAAAATTCACAGCCCGACAACTAAGGATTATTTGCCTTTGTTGCCAAGATGTTTTGTTTCACTGCTCTCCTCCCTCTACATTATGGTAGCACAACTATTCATGTAGTTGCTCTGTGAAAGGCTGTTGAAAAACAACTCAGTGGAATTAAATTAGTTATTTCTTGGGATTACTTTGCCTATTTAGTTCTTTGGTGCAGCTAGAAAAATACCTGTGCACATTGGGGAACAGGTGAGTGGGGCAGGACAGGAGCAGTGGCCATTGCTTAAACCATCTCTAATAATTGAATAAATTCATCTGTAGTTCTGAGTACTCTGATGAAGTCACATATCTCTTGCTCCTCAGATATATGTACTTCTATTTCATATGCAAGACTTCCTTCCTAGGTTTTGAGCTTTTGGTTAAGATGTGAGGCACATCATAAAGTACCGCTGCACCACACTTTATCCACAGCTCCATCCACACCATCCAGCTCCAAATACAGGGAGGTAATTTTGTGCTTGAGTATAGTCTTTCAATACTGAGGATGTTCTGAAAGCATGCAGTGAAGTCTGTGAGTGTTAACATATTGAGGATTTTACCACAGACTTTTCCCCATCCCTTCATACTGTTGAAATCCAATGAAATGAATAATCTGTTGTTTCTAAAAAGAGCCAAGTTAAGGAATCGGAAAACTTAAGGAAAGGAAGTGTCTATAAAGTTCTAACCTCTTGATAATCACTTTGAGACTCACCTAGGAAAGCAGTAACCAAAAGTTATTACCATTTGTGAGTTCTCTCTTGAGTGCCTGTGTGAATTAGTGTTCAGCCCTGTTTTCAGTGGACAGTCTTAACCACTACTGCTCTTTGCCTGTATACTTTTCAGCAAGAATGTGAAAATCTAAATAAAAAATTAAGAGATAGTGGAGGGGCATTTGAACTAAAATCTCATGGTGAATTCTCATACCTCTTTTGAACACAATTTTTTAAGTACACTGCAAAGGCAGTGACTTTTCCGTTGATTTTTAGGTCATGAAGAGACGCTTTTGCCCATTTCTCTCCAGCAGAATGGTTTATCTCTTCAATACTGATCTGACAGAGCATTTCAAGGGCTGAGAGTGTAATTGAGCTTTCAAGCCCGTTCAAGCCTCTGTCTTTGGAGACAGGAATATAATTTTCTCTCCTTCTTTCTTCCCCACACCCCAGTTACTTACAGAAGCTTATACTCACTTCTTTCCTCTACTGATGCAGTTTCTAGCCCATTCTGAATATTGCTTTTGCTTTCAGAGTGCATCTCTCTCTTGAACTCCATCAGTGCTCGTGGTCCTTTCAGCTTCTCAGTTTCCATTTTTATTCTGAGGGATTTTTCGCCTTTCCAATAGCTGATGACGCACACTGTCTCTATGCCTTTCAAAATGTTATACAGCTTAATCATCTTAATTCTTTTCTTATCTTATTTTTTTCATTAGCCTTTTCTCACTGTGTTGCACAATTTCCAGGTAGTTTTTCTGCTTGCTTTAACAAAGTGCCCAGATTTATGTATAATGCTCCAGGTAAATTCTCATTAGTTTTGTGTATAAACTGACAACATCTAAAATGATTTCTTCAGATATGTGTTTTCCTCCTCTATATGAACTGAAGAAAGTCCTTTCTGGTATTCTGTTTATTTTTTTTTTAATTGCTGACAAATTTGAAGCTGATGGTTTTACAAATTACATAGTCAATCCTGCCAACACTGGCAGATCCAAGAATGGTATACAACAAGCCAGACATTTCCCATTCCTGACAGACTTACCTACCAATGCAGATCAGCTCTGCTTTGCATTGACAAGAGACTTGCTTTGCACATGCACCGTGACCACTGTTTGGTGTTTTCAATTGTCCAGAGTCCTGGGGTGGCAGGAAACTCACTAGACAGTAGCTTAAAATAACGTCATAGTAGTCTTCTGGTAAAAGTGATCTTCACAATCAGATTTGTTAGCTCTCCATCAAATATTCTTTCTTTCTAGTCAAAATGTTAAAATTTTTCAATAGTTCTAATTGTCCTTAAGATAGGTGGAAGAGGGAACCTTCTCAAACTTATATGGCCATATAAGAGCTATAGAGAATTAGATCTCATCACAGTGATTCCCTATTGTGTGTTGTTTGATTGTTTGAGAGAACCACAGCTGCATGATATCACAGAGGATAAATTACACCTCTTAACAAAAATTAAGTGTTTTGCTATCAAGGTTTGAGGGGGCAAGGAGCTTTTAACACCCAGTCAACCCTGGGAAGTCAGACTTGCCTATGAAGAAGGACACCAAAAATCATGAGAGCATTTTCAAATTAGGTTCCTAAGTCACTTGGTGGACTCTTGTGCTCTAAACCTCATAAGAGGTTACTCAATAATTGTGTTCTTTTGACGTGGTTCCATGCTTTCTGTTTCTGGATGTAGATTTGTAAATGGCATATACTGATACTGTATCACATGTACCTTTCAGGATAGAGCTAGATCCATGGATAGAGGATCTGTCTCCGTTTTCTTACTGCACTTCATGACATATCCTTCATTCTAAAAAAATCCCTCTTTTGCTTTTTTTTCAACCTCAGGTGCAGAGTGTAGTTTTTGGTTGAGGTATTATATATCCATGTATTATAAAGTTGGGTGTATTACCTTATTAAAATAACCAATTGCTAAATCATTCAAATAATTCCCAATAATCTAAGCTTTCAGGTTGTTGCCATTTGTATCCACTGAAAGTATCCATGGTATCTATCTGCATTTTGTGCTTCCTGAATATACCAACTAATTCTTAAGGGACTTCTTAAATTTAACTCAAATGGTAGTTATAAAAAAATAACTTGACGTTTAAAGTCTTAGAGAGTATTGATTATTAACCACCTTGTTTCAGGCTCTCAGATGAGCTGTTATTTATGCCTACAGATGTTTCCTCTGTGAAACTACATCAAAGAAGCTAAAGATAATATATGCAAATATCTGCATTCTTTCCAACTTCAGATACCTCAAAGGTGATCTTACTATCAGTGAACCCAATTAGTATGTTTCTCTGGACAAGATGCAGTAAAGCTGAAAATGATGTTGGAAATGAGTACTTGTTTTTTGGGTTTTTTTTTGGTTGTTTGTTTTGTTTTGTTTTGTTTCTTTGTTTGTTTTTAAAGTGACTATTTTAACATAATTTTTAGGTTCATATTACTTTGAAATTTTTCCTCATCTTCCAGGTGGAAAAAGCTGACTTGATTTGTTGAATACTACTGTGGACTGTACTATTCTCAACATATTTTCACTTTGATAATGGATTGAAATATTATGTTTAAAGATTTATTTTTTTGATATATTTTTGTATATTTTACATATAATATATGCATCCAATGTTTACTTGAGTGGGATTGATACAATATTTGGGGCTTCAAGTGTTCAAAAACTTGCTTAAGAATGCTGTCATAAATACCTTCACAAGAAGTTACTCATTGCAGAAGGGCTAAATGTTACAATAATGTTTTATAAGTCTAGAGAATAGTTCTGAATGTCCTTAACAGAGGTGGAAGACGGAACCTTCTCAAACTTATATGGCCATATAAGAGCTATTGAGAATTAGATCTCATCACAACGAGATGAGATTCGGCTTAACTGTTTTACTCAGTCAGACTCCAGACACCCATTTGATGGCAGGAAACAAAAACTTACAGAGTTCTGGAGACGAAAATTTATTATGAACCAACTTTAAAAAAATCTTGAAATTAAAAATCCATAGATTAATGTATATTGGAATTATAAAAGGAATTTCTGATTTCCTTGGTAAAGGAATAAATGAAATAAACCAGCACCTGTCATTTAACCAATTTAAGGTGAGCATAGGGATGTACAGAGAAAGATGGTTAGTGACTGTGGAATGATTGAGTCTTAGGAACAAGAGTCTTATAAATCCTTGGATAATTCAAGATGGAATCACACCCCATTATATGTGAATAGCGGTATTGCCAACTGTATATTTATGCCTACTGTCTTGCTAAGTTTAAAGGGAATATAATGAATGTCTTACAACTTATCTTAAGAAAGAGGAATAGAAAAGCGTGTATTACGCTAACAATAGATTGTAAGAGAGCTGAGAGGGACTTGTTTTTCAGCAAACATTTAGTTTATAGTAAACTGAACATTTGCAATATGTACTGTGAAACATATGAAATAGAGGCCAAAAGATGCCAGACAGCATGCAGAGATCTGCAAATTTCTTTTATTTTATTCTGCTGGCAAAACTGGCAGTTACCTCAGAGGCGTATCATTTCACTCCTTCCTAACTGGCATTTCTGATTTGTTGCATTATACAGCTGTGCAGTTGTGTCCCTACTGACACTGGGAAACTGATTAAACCAGCTGGTTTGTGGTTTCTACTGGCTGTAGCCGAGTATATTCTGTTCTGTAACATATGGCACTTCAGAGCAGTGTGTTTGCATGGAGCTCGGGAAGCAGAGTTGGGTTCATGGTGTGTTCGTTTGCTGAAGCGTGCGTTTGTCCTGGCCTCTAAACTGACTGGCTGTGAAAGTCTTGTTTAAGGCTCTTATTTACCATTGTTTTCGGTATTGTATACAACAGTCATTTTGCATCCTGTTGGTGGTTCTTTGTTAACATCCTTTGACTTCCAGCTCTTCTGCTAAAGTTGGCCAGTATCAGATTACCCTCAGACACTGTCTGTTCTTGCATTTCATATTTCTGCCATAACAAAAATTAACATAACCTAGATGTCTTTCTGGTCTGTGGCCCCTCTACTTTTCCTAAAGAAATAGGTAAAAAAAGAATATTTTAGGGTTGTTTTTTTTCTTAGTCTGACAGTAAAATTATGCTTGTGTCTTAGACTTTCTCCTCCACTTACATCTTTTTGTTTTAAGTAGGTTTCTAAGATGTGATCTTTTCTATCCTGACATATTTATTAGAATACTATTATTTTTGACATATTTGATTAACTTGAGTTTATGTGTTAATGAGGACTGCTTGTTACTTGATCTCTTAAAAGTCTATTGCTATATTTAGTGCAGATAATTTCCTTATTCATTCAGAGTACGTTTCTCATCTGCATTTCAAGCATATCTGGGTTCTTTCAGTGATTCTTTGCTTTTACATCTGTGCTTTCATTATTGATTTGGAATAATCTTTGTTCTCTATTTTCTCCTATAGGTAAAAAAAAATTCTAACTCATTTTGTTACTAGGACTACAAATAGCAGTATATCACTCATCTTATGTATTTCATTGTATATTGAATTATGACTAGTTAGTTAAATTGTTTTTTATCTTTTCTTTTTCTTCTGCAATATATATTTTATTACGCAACCGTACTTCTCCTTTGGGTTATTGTGGCCTACAGCTAACTCCTAGCATGACGGGTTCTGCAATTTAGATAAATATACCTTCATTTATGTATAATCATCAAGGACCCTTCACTTGTGGTTTCTCTAGGGGTTTTTGTCTTACTGATTCACCTTCTTTGAACTATAACGCTATTACCTCATTCCTTTTTCTCCTAAGCAATCCTTTCTATAGGATGATATATCCCTCAACATTTGTCTGTATTGATTTTCATTTCCCCATTATTTTTTACCAGCCTCATTTCTCTTTTCAGCAATGAGGTGGGAGTACTTTCTGAGAGAGAACAATAATTGTCAATTATATTTCAGTTAAACCGTTTTGCACTCCACTTCTATTCACAACTTTGGTTTTAACGATTACTTAGCATTGTCATGATCACTTTATCAGACTGAATGGAATTGCTTTTGTCTGCGAGTGCAAACTTAGGTCTCAGCTGCAGGCTTAAATGTCCATCAGCTGGAAAATCTGTACAAGTAACAAAACTCCACCAGATGTTCCTCAGAGAATTCTCTTTGACTTGTTTCACAATTAGCTTTGCATCATAGCCTGAATTTGGATAACTAATTTTTTGGCTCTGAAACATCCTCAGATAGCAGACACAGCTGTGCAGTGGCCAAAAACACCTGTGCTGTAACAAGCAGTCCTCATTAACACATAAACTCAAGTTAATCAAATATGTCAAAAATAATAGTATTCTAATAAATATGTCAGGATAGAAAAGATCACATCTTAGAAACCTACTTAAAACAAAAAGATGTAAGTGGAGGAGAAAGTCTAAGACACAAGCATAATTTTACTGTCAGACTAAGAAAAAAAACAACCCTAAAATATTCTTTTTTTACCTATTTCTTTAGGAAAAGTAGAGGGGCCACAGACCAGAAAGACATCTAGGTTATGTTAATTTTTGTTATGGCAGAAATATGAAATGCAAGAACAGACAGTGTCTGAGGGTAATCTGATACTGGCCAACTTTAGCAGAAGAGCTGGAAGTCAAAGGATGTTAACAAAGAACCACAGGATGTGTGTTGTTAAGAAAAAAAAACACCCCTACACTCCCTCACAGTTACACTGCTGCCCTTCCTCACAGAAAATAGAAAATTATTCTGTGGAACTTGCAATAGCTGTTGAATTAATTCCTCTTAGAAATCTTAACAGACTGACAACATACTAGTTCTCCTTGCAATTCCCCACACTTACCCTTGCAAATGGATTTGCAAAATCTTGTTGGCTTCTGTATCTGAGCAAAGAAACCTATCTTCTGCTATGTATTTTTGAGATTTGACAAGTTCTCCTTCCTGAAGTTTTTTCCCATTGTACCCAAGCATTTATTTACATTTACATCTTTGTTTTGGGTAGTTTGGGTAATGCGTGAGTTTTCTTATCTATGGGAAGTACATATATTTTTTTTATGACTATCCTGCTTTTGATGCTAGGTATTTCCATGATCTGAGGAGGTCAGTAAAATGTTGGTTAAAGCAGCTTAGGTTTTTTTGGAATGAATTGGTTCAACGATGTTACTGAAAGACAAAGTCACTGCTGTCTAACAAGGTTGAAAAAATTTAATCTTAGTAATTCAATAAGAGTCAATAGTTGCCCTTTCTTCACTTTTTATATCTTTGTACTGAAAAGAGATGTTACGCTGTTCACCAGCAAAGAAGATGAAATGACTTTCCTTGAAGCCAAAAAAGATATCAGAGATATTATCACATATCCGTTAGCTTTTTTACCAGCCTCATTTCTCTTTTCAGCAATGAGGTGGGAGTACTTTCTGAGAGAGAACAATAATTGTCAATAATGCATTACAATTCTGCAGGCTGACTGTCCAGTTCTTTGAACAAAATGGTTGAAATTCTTTTCACTAATGACTAAGTCACTCTTAGTAGCTTGTAGGTAAAACTGTTATTTGATTCATGTAACAAAGAATAGCCAACAGAATTAGCCTTTAGGAGTTGTTCCACTGCTATTACTCATTCAGGTGGTCATGCTGACTTCAAAGGGGCTACAGAGGCCTATGCATTATTCAGTAAGGTTTGCAAGACTGAGTCTTTAAACTTTTACTGCAATACACTGAAGACTTTTTTTTAAAAAAAGATATTTTAATTATAAGGTTGAACAGAATTGTCTATGTTTGATATTTGATTCCGAAATACCCCTATGAGGTAGACAAGAATTAAGCGTAGTGCTGTTACCTTTCTCTTATAAGCAGAAAAATAAAGTGACTTGCTCAAAGCAGGATAGGTGATCAACTTTGGAGGACAAATTAAAACAAAAGAATTGTTGTTTCACATTTGTACCTTATATGCAAAAACTTATATGTCTGTTTAATTTTCTGATCTTTGTTTTTGACATATATGTATTATATGAAGATTAATTTAAGTTTTTTGCAATTAATTTAGTTAAAAATTTCAATCACTATTACCTCTGTCTCCCCTTTCAATTTTCTTCTTAGTCATAGGTTTTTTATTCTGAGAGGAAATTAATTTATATTGTGGCTATATTCCTTAGAATTTTTTTATGATGAATTTTCCTGAAATTTGCAGAGGAAAACATGCACTCTAATCTGGACTATTTCTCTATAGAGAAATGAGATTTTATAGAAGTGAGATTTTTGCACCACAATGTTCTGAATAATATTTGTCATTCTTGTGCTGTATAAAATATTTTTTTGCTAAATTCTAATTACTGAATGATTATTGATTAACATTAAGTGTTAGAATAATATTAGTTTATTGTTCTTGTAAACTTTTATTGGCAGCATTTTATAAATATGTTGAATGAATTCTGCATTTTAGTTTATTCATCTAAGAACATCAGCTTGCTAAGTATTGGTTGGTTGCCTTTGGAGATACAGACAAAAGTGTAAATACAGCCTTGTCACTTAGCCTTTGTATGTTTGAAATGTGATACTCACACGTGTGCAACAGCATCTGACTTTCACACTGATCCATTGAGGGTTTTGCTTTCATCTACTTTGATTGGGACGAAAGAAGAATCTCTGCCAGGTAGAGTCACGGCAACATCCTCTGTGGTCAAACCAGCTGTGCTCTCTTTCCAGCCAAAGAGCAGGTAGTTTTCATTGAATCCTAGTTCTTTCCAGCTTCTAATTTACTGAATAAACTCACACTATGAAAGCATCACTAATGGTATTGGCAAATGAAGACTTCATGCAGCCGCATATTTTCTTCTTTGTAATATTAATACTTGTGACCTAGCAGTAGTGCAAAATACTTTCTTTGTTTCTGGATGTACTTAATAGAATTCAGTGTAATTTAAAGTAATTTTTATGATTATGTTCTGTAAATAATATGTATTTCTATTGCATAAAGGGTAAGCACACAGTGTTCTTTCCACCTGTTTTGTAGTGTCTTTCGGTCAAGTTTAGACCTGATGTAAAGGTGTAGCACATCTCTGACAAATACTCTCTTATAATAGCGAGTGCCTCTTTTCATAATATATCACAGTCTAATTTTTCGCTGCTTGCAGTGATGTTTGGTACCAAATCGATCAAATGCCAGTTTCCTGGTTGAAAGCTGTAAGACTGCACAACTTCTCGTTGGAGAAAATGCTGTTTGCTCAATTCCATCTCTATCTATTGGAGCATTCAGCGGGAGATCTAGCTAAATGACAGTTCTTTTCATCTGAAATTGACTCACAAACTAGTGGAAATTGAATGTTTGCTTCTAGCAGATAACCTTTCATTGCTATGTATTCTCTGAGTTTACGTGCAGGGAAATCCGAAAGCAAAGAATTTCTACTGTCTTTCATCCATCATTGCATTATAGGCTTATATGGGTTTTATTTGGTAGAATAAATTCTGAAATTGAAAACAAATAATAATTGTATTCTATCTTAAAGCAGTTCTGTTCTTGGTTCTTCTCCTGTTTACATTCAACTGTCCAAAGATTTGGTGTTTCTTCAATGGTGAGGTGTCTCTGTAATGACATAGTTCACAGTTCATTCTGAAGCAGTATTTCTACATTGTGTGTACTCTTTGTTTCCCACTGAATAAGTGTATGATTACACCAAAAATACATTTAAAAAGGAAATTCTATTTCACCTTATGAAGGCTGTAAAGAACCATATATTTTCCTTCAACCAAAAGACTATGGAGAGTTAGAATAGCAAATCATATGCTACATCATAGCAAACGTTAGTATACTACATATATATGCTACAGATTTTTGAACCAGAAGGTTTTCAAACAAGTGAAGATAATTGAGACCAAACACTGCATTTTTTTCCTGCTTCACCAATACATTTGAACTGCACCAAATACAGTGTGGGCAACGTCACAGTAAGAAAAATTATAAGAAGGTTAACTGCTGATAATCAAATAATTTATTATTAATAAACCAATTACATTTGAGGGGATAATAAGAGCTTTTATAAATAAATTAGGAGATTACAGGAATGTGTTTGAAGAGGAAATAAAATTTTCAAATAAACGGTTTATCATCTGTCAAATAAATATTAATTCTTCAAAATAGTTAGCCAATGCTCACAGCTATTACTCAGTCTGAAACCACAACACACTTCACTATATTTCATAATAGTGTGATCTGTTCACTGATTTTTTTCTTCCATTATATTACAGATAACTCAGTCAATGTAAATAAAGATAATTCAATTTGAATCTGCTTGCTAAGAATCATATTATCAGACTTTTGTGTTTATTGAGATGGTCACTCAATTTACTGACAGTTAATTTCCATGTTCAGGTTAGAGTGATTTTATACGTAAGTGCTTCATTTGCACAAAGTTTTCAGATTAGTAATGTCTATTGATGCTGTGGAATGGAGTAATCATCACCAAGGACTGGATTCATCTCGCCTAATACAAGACTTCTGCAATGTGCATCCATGCAATCTATCCCAGTCATCCTAGAATCCCCTTGTACTCAACGGAGAGTGTCAGGCACTTTTATGGAATGCTGCATGTGACCTATTCAGTGGAATTTAAGATATGAAGTGAATCTTCGGTAAAATGAGATTAATTTCATGTCTTAAACTCTACTGTCAA
The DNA here is from genome assembly GCA_947846985.1 of Fratercula arctica. Classification (NCBI taxonomy): domain Eukaryota; kingdom Metazoa; phylum Chordata; class Aves; order Charadriiformes; family Alcidae; genus Fratercula; species Fratercula arctica. The sequence goes on from CANTUZ010000003.1 coordinate 110,176,487, forward strand.
TATTTAGTAAAGATTCATCGTTTATAGAGCAAACTGATTCAGATGTAATCATCTGTTCTGTGAACATCTGCATTTGATGGGAAGAATTCCACCAAAGAAGTGAATAACTTTGTCACTGTCTGTCTCAGGCGGGGATATAATCCCTCCTTTTCTGAGGGATACTTAATTGGTCTTTTTAGAGAATTGCATGTATCCTATTGATCCTGATAGGCCAGCAGGCAAAGATCTGTGAAACTATTAATGTCATCCAGTAAGAGATGGAGAGGTTTTAGGTTCTGAAACAGCTGGGACACCTGAAAAAATTGTGACCTGTCTGATCACAATGTTCTGTGTTGTTGCCATATTAGCTTCATGACATATATTAGCTGCTACGTACAGAAAGTGCCAAACCTAAAAGGAGCCATGTCTTCATCAGCCTCTCCTGTGCTATATTCTTCTAAATGGGCAAAGAAAGATTATCTCATCTACTTCTTGTCAGATTCACTAGTCACTCAACTGAGTCATCAGAGAAAAAAAAGAGCAGTTCAATATCTTATGATAAAGATGATTAAGAGCTGATCCAGTTTAATAACTCTAGCTACTTGAAAGTAAAGAGTCTAATTTACTTACCTAAGCTTTGTCCTTGATCATATTAATCTTAGAAAACTATCTAAAAGAGGAATAAATCTTCATCTAAACATCTCTCTCTCTTTCTACTGATTAAAGATGAAATGCAAACTAAGTGCATAACTTTTATGGTGTGAAAGGTAAGTGGAAATATTCCAGCCAAAGAGTATTCTGGGATTTGTCAGATGAGAGTTGCAAACCACACATGAATGGTCCATTCTGATACCCAGGAAAACAAGTAAACATATGAGGAAACTGTCTTAGATAAATAGGGAGTTAATAGTGGAGTTCCAATACAAAGAAAAAGCTATACAAACAGGCATAGTCCACAAAGGAGGGATTTAGAAACACTGTCTGGGCATGAGAAAGTGTTGCTGAGAAAGCCAGAGCTCATGCAGAGTTGATATTTGCAGTTTGAGTTGCATCAAGAACAAGATCTTCTATTACTACATTGGTAGCCAAATGCTGAACAAGCAAAATATGAGCCTGTTGCTGAATGGGACAGGTGATATAGTGAAGATGGACACTGCCTAATACCAATCATCTGGAGGAGGTCATGCAGTGAGGTCTCATCAAGTTTGCAGATGACAATAAAAGAAGAATAGTCAATATGCTGGAGAGTTGTGGTGCCATCAGTCTAGACAGGCTAGAGAAATGGACTGACAGAAATCTAATAAAATTCAACAAGAATAAATGCAAAGTCCCACACCTGGGAAAGAGGAACCCCTTTGCAACAACACAGGCCTGTGGAAAAGGCCCTTGCGGTTCTGGTGGGCAGCAAGCAGCATGAGCCATCAGTCCACCCTTGGCAGGAAGGTAGAGCTTCAGGAGCTCAGACTGGATATAAAAGAAATTTTCCCCTGTGAGGACAGTCAAGCAGTGGAAGAGGTTGACCAGAAAGGTCGTGCAGGCTCCCTCCTTGGAGACTTTCAAGACCAACTGAAAAGCTTTGAGGAAATTAGTGTGACTTTAGTATTGGCCAGGCTTTGTGCAGGAGGTTGGACTTCAGACCTGCTGAGATACCTCCCAACCTGGATGATCCTGTGATCCTGTAATTATATTTTTCATGGGAAGGGAATTCTCATAGTGTCTCCTTCGTTAATAGCTCTCTAAACTGTTCAATAAGATGAAAAAAAGACCATCAAAAAAAGGGTAAGTATGAGTGAAGACTGGACTCTATTGCTCCCAGTAGTAAATAACCATGCAGATACCCACTTATCCGAGGATATTTACTTATCTGAGGAAGAGACAGAACTCTGTCTCTCATTCTAAATGGCTGTCAAAAAAAATCAATGTTGACCCCAGTGTCAATATTTGGTTCCGTTCCCTGGTTGGTTTTTCCTTACCTGTTAGCTTTCCAATGTAGTTCATAAATTCTTTCCATTCGTTCAGCTGTTTTGTGCCCCAAGCACAAAGATCCTTTGTCTGCTCCTGTCATGTGAGTCTTCATATATGTCTAAATAGATGCTGGGATACAGGGGCATGGGTGTAGCACTGGAAAGAAGCTGAGTGATGTGCTGATGCACTAGTGAGATTAGAAGCAGACGAGAGGGATGGAAGTCACCTCTGTTATGCTTAGTCATGAGATAACTTTAGAAAACTACTGGTAACAATTAAGAATAAGGTGAAGGACTTTATCTCACACACACTGTTACCAACTTTACATTGTTTATCTTTGAAGCAAGCACCAAAATACAACACATTCTCATTTTAATAATTATCCCATCTGCCTATTCTACTGATTTTAAAAATAGGGTAAGTCTATTTCATTCCAGTTTCCCAAATTATCAATAAATGGTAATCAGTGAGATTATGAGACTGAAAATTTACATATTTATAGTAAAAGTGATGATGATTAACATGGAGAGCCTTCTTTTATTGATCACATACTGCTGTCTCTTAACAATGAAAGTAAATAATACAGACAGCATTTTAAAGTGAAAGCTTGCCAAAAGTAAGTGAGGGCTTGACAAGGGTTTGTGTCACAAACCACATTTAACAAGAAGTCAGACAGCAGTTAATAGATACAGTTTGACTATCAGAGATACAGACCTTCAGCATCTGTGTCTGAAGCCAATGAAAACTACCTGCAGTTTCCACCTTTCAGAATCAGACAGTATATATTTAGGAGATCGGAAAACCTCTAAGTAGTTTAAATTCACCTAGTTCTTAACATCTATATAAGGGATTAACCTGATCCTAATACCATACTGTCTAAGGACTTCACAGGCATTAATTGCATTTATTATTCTTTATCGTACTCCTGGGAAGTATGAAAGTGCTGTTATTCCTACATTAAAGATAGTGAACTGAGGCACACACAGACTGAGTTCCAACATTACAGTGAAAATCAGCGGTGGAGCAAAGAACTGAAGCTATGCTGTACAAACTTGAGACTAACATTTTCTCCAGTATTCCTTCCACATGTGATTAGTTGTTTCCTTCATATTCTTCCAATTATTTTAAACTGCAAATATATTCATAAATGAAAACACATCAGAATACCACTGCAATACTTCTTAACTTTTGGATTTTTGGGACAGATCTCAGCTAAACAATATTCTAGTATGAGCCTTGAGTCTTATATTTTATTGTAGTAAGCTTGCTTTATGCTTTGATAAATTTATTTTTATGTTAGCTAATTAATCTTAGTTTTAGTATGATATTTTGCTTTCTTATTGGTGGTTCATGTGCTGCTGATGTTTGATAAACTTTCGTGTGTTTTACTACTTCCTGATTTTTCTTTGTCCTGTTCAAAGGTAGGCAGAGATGGCAAGACCTAAGACATAGATTTGGACTGTAGACTAAGAGTCTACAATTGTCTGTTAGTCTGGATTGTAGACTAACGGTGCCTTATGAAGCTGAACAGAACCAAAACCCTCAAGAAGCACAATTCTTTGCACTTACAGCTTCATTCTACATCTCTCGTTTTCTTCTGACAGCAATTACAGTGGATGCGGTGCATACTTATAACTAATTTGGATCCGTTTCATATTTTCCATGCTTTTGCTTTTTCTGTGTTATCCCTCTATTACTGTGTGCCATAGGAAACAGTGTATAAGATTTCCTGGAAATGTTAGCATTTAACTGAGGTGCAGGAGGTAGGGGAGAATAGCTGTTACCCAAGGTTAGTTCAGCATCCTTCTACTTTTTTTTTTTTTTCAGTTGCCTATCTTTAAGCACTAATTTTAACTTCACATACACATTTGAAGAAAATATTCCACCTAAACCATTGAAGAAAACCACTTTCCTTTCTGGCCTTGTTTTTTGCTCTGTCCACTTTGTTCTGTTCTTTCATTATTATCTGCCATCTCTTTTCTTTATGTTCTTTGAGGTTCCACTCATTTTTATGAATCCTGTTGCCTCTTCCTCTGAGCCATGTTCTTTATCTACATTATGTGACTCCGTAGGAGCAGTGTAGCAATTGATTGGTAGTCAGTCAATAGATCAGCAATTGGTAGGGAACTGCTGAGCACCAAATCATTGATTTCCTCCCCACTGATGCCTTCACAGCTAGTTACCTTTTAGGGTGTCATTACAGATAAAGGGAGACAGAAAATGGAAACTAAATATATCTATATCTATATTACATATAGATAAAATATCATATATTTGTATGTTTAACAAATTTCTATTCCAAGAAAAAAGCAGATAAAATTTTGCTTTGGCAGCATGATCACAGTCAACAAGGCAGAACACAAATCACAGGGAGGAAGTACATCAGATAATGAAATCCATTAACTCTAATATTGAAAAATGTTGTGATTTTTTTGCTGAGCAGTTGTTCAGCAAACTCCAAAGAACTTAAATAATTACTTTGAATCAATTCTATTAATTCTGCCATTTTAAAATTTTTTTTTTAAGATTTCGAATAGGAAAAAAAAAATCAACCAACTTTTGCACTTCTGCATATATTGTTGATATGATTTGCAAGATATGATCTACCTTTATCCTTGATTCAGCATTTTTTTAAAGTCATATATTTCAAAAGTCTAAAGCCTTCAGTTTAGCCCCAGAGTTTCAGAAAAAAATATCAGTAACTAGTCTCCTGATGCATAAGTCAAAGAGATCTGAAACAGATTGGAAAATCTCTTGGTAGATGTGTTGGTTTTGGCTGGGGTGACGTTAATTTTCTTCAGAGTAGCTAGTACGGGGCTATGTTTTGGATTTGTGCTGGAAACAGTGTTGATAACAGTGTTATCAACAGTGCTGAGCAGTTGCTGAGCAGTGCTTACACAGCGTCAAGGTGTTTTCTGCTTCTTACATTGCCCCACCAGCGAGTAGGCTGGGGGTGCACAGGAAGTTGGGAAGGGACAAAGCTGGGACAGCTGACCCCAACTGACTAAAGGGATATCCCACACCATATGACATTGTGCTCATCAATAAAAATTGGGGGAAGAAGAAAGAAGAGGGCAAAATTCAGTCAGGACATTTGTCTTCCCAAGTAACCGTTACGTGCGATGGAGCCCTGCTTTCATGGAGATGGCTCATCACCTGCCTGCCAGTGGGAAACAGTGAACAAATTCCTTGCTTTGCTTTACTTGCTTGCATGGCTTTTGCTTTACCTATTAAAGTGTCTTTATTTCAACCCAAGAGTTTTCTTACTTTCACTCTTCTGATTCTTTCCCCCATCCCACCGGGTTCTTGACTGAATTAGTTCATTGTATGAAAATAGAATGTTCAACAAGATATGCATGTATCATAAAAATTCCTTGGCTTAAAACAAATATCTTCATTTTTTCCTCCCATTTAATGCTGTTATGTATACATAAGATGTCCAGCGGTTGAGATGTAAATTTATATGAAGTAAGAAAGAAAATTCAAACTTAAATTCACAAGATCAGTCTGTAATTTCTTTCTTTTGGAAAGAACTTTATACCTCAGTTATAGGACTTAGCATCAGGTAACAGAAAGGGAATTTACACTTCCTAAAACGGGCCCTCAGAGCCTACTACTGCTCAGGTGCAATCTCCTCTCTACCTGTGGAACAGCTGCTTGATTCCTGTCTCTGTGGAATAACCTCACCTTTTTGCAAGAAGTAGGTCTCGCATTATGTCACATACTGTCATCAGAAAAGCTTTTATGAGATATACAGCTATTAATTCATGGCTATATTTTTATGCTTTCGAAGAGTAATTGCTTTTGAAGAATAATTGTTTAATCTGCACGTAGTCCTACTTATTCAACAGATAATGTTATCAAAATTTTTCTCTAGGTTATGGTACTCAAAATTGGTCACTGCTACTTGAAATTTCCATTGATTCATAAGCGCGTTTACATTTTTGAATGTTGGTGACAGCAGTTCTTATCCAAATATCATCTAAATGGTATTAAATTGTACACAAAACATCAGGTTGGGAACACTACTAGCCAAAAATATTTAGGTAAGACTGTTGTCTGACTCTTGGCATTCACTGAAGGAAAACTGTAAATTATTGTTATTTCAGTTACTACAGGAATCTCTTCTAATCAAATTAACCACACTATCCCATGGCTATATGAAGGCTTACACAGTAAGCAGCAAGTTACGATTTCTAATAACATCTTATTTTTAAACATTACTAAAACACATAATGTAACAAATGTGTTGACAACAGAATGAAACAGAGAGATGAAAATTCTTTATGCTCTACATATTGACTAAGAGGCAACTGCAGTTCAAATTGTTCGGGGTGAAAAAAAATGCCTATATGAAAAAGAAATGGAAGAAAGGCAGAGAGACTGATCCTTGATAGATCTTATTTTTCTATTCCTGGAGGAAGAATCACAATTACTGGTGTATTTCATAGAATCACAGAATCATAGAATTATTTAGGTTGGAAAAGACCTTAAGATGATCGAGTCCAACTGTTAACCTAACACTGCCAAGTCCACCACTAAGCCATGTCCCATATATGTGTTCAGCTGATATATTGGTGATCAGTTTTGATTAATATAGTTATAACCTTCAAAACAGGCTTAGATTCAAAATTTTATCATTGCAAATTTTAGTCAATGTCTTGGGCTCTTTTCCATGTTCTTTTAAGAGCTGTATTGTTCTATGGAAAATCTGATCCTAGCAGAACATCACAGACAAATGAATTACATTTCTATTAACTATGAACTGTAAGAACAAATGAAAGCTTTTAGCATCATTTAATGCTTCCAAATAGTCATTTTTCTTCATGCCATACAAAACATTGCCATAAAAGTCTTTTCCCTCATACTATGAACCTGTCCCACAGAAACATTCAGGACAAGAGGTAATGGGCACAAACTTGAACACAGGAAGTTCCATCTCAACATGAGGAGGAACTCTGAGGGTGACAGAGTACTGGAACAGGCTGCCCAGAGCAGTGGTGGAGTCTCCTTCTCTGGAGACATTCAAAAGACGCCTGGACACGTTCCTGTGCAACCTGCTCTAGATGACCCTGCTCTGTCAGGGGGGTTGGACTAGATGATTTCCAGAGGATCCTTCCAACTCCTATCATTCTGTGATACATATTTCAATGATGTATTGCATCACTTATGTCATTTATTCATCTATTTAATTAAATTTAAAACAACATGTATTGGCACATTCTTTCCTTTAGACATCTATAGTATAGATGCCAACAGATAAAAGCTCAGCTATATTCCATCTACATATAACATAATGTATTATGATCTTGAGGGTAAGTTTCACATTGTTTGTTTCCAAAACCTATTTTACCAGGGGATGAATTATGTCCTAAAAGTTTCACTTTCTTTGTAGCTTTTCTTGAATTGCCCTAATCTTTGTTGCCTGCTCCCTTTAAACTTCTCTGTCTCTTTGTTCCTTTGCTTCTCTACATTCAAATCACATAATCACCAACCGTATTGGTGATTTGGTCCAGAGATAGACCTGCTCAAGCAGGTCCAGAGGAGGACCACAAAGATCACCAGAGGGCTGGAACACTTCTATGAAAACAGGCTGAGAGAGTTGTGACTGTTCAGCCTGGAGAAGAGAAGGCTCCAGGGAGACCTTATAGTGGCCTTCCAGTACCTGAAAGGGGCCTACAGGAAAACTGGAGAGGGACTTTTTACAAGGGCATGTAGTGGTAGGACAAGAGTGTCTTTAAACTGAAAGACAGTAGATTTAGGTTAGACATAGGAAGAAATTCTTCACTATGAGGGTGGTGAGGCACTGGAACAGGTTGCCCAGAGAAGTTGTGGATGCCCCATCCCTGGAGGTGTTCAAGGCCAGGCTGGATGGGGCTTTGAGTAACCTGGTCTAGTGGGAGGTGTCCGTGCCCATGGCAGGGGGGTTGGAACTAGATAGTTTTTAAGGTCCCTTCCAACTCTAACCATTCTGTGGTTCTGTGATTCTAAGATTATATATTGGAAAGCTATGAAAAAATAAACCATGATTTTTAAATAGCCAAAGATGCACCGTCTTTTACGTATAGATTTTTTTCTTTTTTTTTTCTTTTTTTTTTTTTCCCCCCTTCTGCTCGCCCTCCTCCATGTTTGGCTTCATAACCATTTAGCTCTATGAGACAGTATTGTCATTACTAGTAACATGGTGCAGGCTTTCCACCTCAAAACAGAGGTTTGTTAGGCTTATCTTGTCTGAACGGTTTCTGTCCTCCCTGCAACTCTGTTTTATTTGATTTAGCTGCGTCAGCAGTTTTTCAAAGTGACCAGGTGGCTATAGCTACTTGGGTTTAGTTTTATTTATCTCTGTATGGTGTCACCGTAGTGGTATTATAATGATGTAATATAGAGAAATACAGGCCTGGCATGATAACAGAGGCATCGAGAACTGGAGATCCAGGAGATGACTTAGAAGAGTGCAGGCATGGAATGGTAAGAGAGGGAGCAGAGGCTTATCACTTGCACCTCCATGTCTATAAGCTGCTCGCTAGTGGTCAGTTAAAGAAATGGAGACCTGGAGCTAGACAAAACTAGTTTTAGGGAGAAGAAAGAAAACAAATAAATAATATGTAACATACACAAACAACACCAAATACAATAAATTCTGATGTAACATGGAGCTGTAGACCCATAAGGAGCAAGCAAAGGTGTAAAAGCATGCTAGCAAACATTTAAAAAGGAACATAAGTGGATCTGAACATAAAGTGAAGAAATCAACACCAGCACCATACTCCTTCAACAAAGGACTGCAGATGCTGACACCCTGCTGTGATACCTCCCACCACCATTGACAGAAGAAAATGACTTCAGGACCCAGAGAAGCATTGGAAGGGTGAGCACAACATTAGGAAGTGAGGCAGAAAATAAGTGTGTTTATAAGAATTCTGATTGTGTTATTATAGCTATTGAAACTTCTGTGTAGAAGTTCCTGTGATTATTAGATATTGACTAATACAGATGCTTGGATTTGATTGTTAAGATTTCGGTTATGCTAGGAATAAATTCCTGTCTTAACATGCAAGACGTGTTTCCTCTTTGCCCATAATCAAGCTTTTGAGTGTAACATTTTGGTTATATGCTTGTTATCGCTATCAAACAAAGCTCCTTTTTCAGTTTCGCAACGCAAAACTAAAATGACTGAGGCTACAGTTGACTTCAAATCTTTCTGCCTGTCCAAAAAAAGTCCATTACATTGTTGCCATAGTAAAAACAGCTAACAATTAGTGATTAAATTATTTCTAGGAACCTGTGGAAGACTTTTTTTTTTAATGAAGGCTGCCATTTTTATCTATATACACATACAGACCTACCTACCTTCATATATGTTTATATGTATCCTTCATTTCTCTTTGTATCTCTTCAAAAATATCATTAGAGGGAAAATTTAAAAACAAAACAAAAACCTCCTAAATTTAAGTTACATGCTACAGTTAATTTCACTCCTCCTATTTTCAGTGAAAACAAAAGAGCAACATCTTTCACCATGAGGTATTTCATCAGTTCATTAAACGATTCTTTAGAACATTTGACTGTGTCTTCTTATTGGTGTCAGAAAACAAAATCTGCGTAGTGGTTGACCTCAGCAGAACTTTGGTGTGAATATGAATATATTTTTGGCCACTGATGTGCTCATCTTTCAAACCTGACTTCCTTACCTGAGAGGTACAAGTAGGTTTTATATTTATGATAGCCACTCAGGAGGCAGGAACTAATATCAACCTGGTTCATGAACATGCTGCTGAATGGTTCTGTAAAAGGCAGGGGGTGCTAAACATGGTGTTGGGCATAGCTGTAATATCATAGTGTGCAATTATTAGTCATAATAGTCATAATAGTCATAATAGCCATCACGTCCCATCGAGATTCACCTAGAGTGTACCACAAAAACTTCACTGGTGATGCACTGTCCCAACAGGTTTTAGAGATCGAGATTAAAAGTAACATTTCTTGTCAGGCAGCAGAGTCCTGTGTGTTTAATAATGCTGAAGACATGCCTTTTTCCATAAATCTACCTCTGACTCTTCAGTCAGCGTGTATTCTGTAAAGCATGTGATCTGTCTTTTATGCAGACAGTCCATTTCCATTTGAAAATCACTGTATTTTTACTGCTTTATCATTTAGATTACACTTATGTTTCACTATTCATCTATTTTTTTAATATACTACCAAAAAAAAAAAAAATCATGATGATTCTGATTATTTTTTTTTTCCATATTATTTACCTTTGAGCGCTGATGATTAAAATTTTTTGGCAGTTGAAATACAGGTGACAAATTATTGAAGAATTAGTTTCAAGGGATATTTTGTTCTCAATACAATAATAGTTCATAAGACTTTGATCTGTAATATTGCAAAAATAAAACTGACTTCTGTTTCCTCGTTCTGTATGTGAAAACACTTTTTGGAATGTTTTCTGTGTAGTGTTTATATTGCTTTTTTTTTCTTTCCTTTCCCCCCCCCGCCTTTTTTTTTTGTGAGAGGGAATTAGCATTCTTATTGTGGATGCTTCAATTTTAGCTCTTTGAAGTGAACAGTAAGCAAGATTTAATGATGTATTGAAGCTGAGGAAACTCACTGATAAAAGGCTGGTAATTCTAAGTATTTTTTAGTTGAGTGATGAGAGTCTATTTAGCAATGGTGACCCTAAATTAAAGTTTAGATGGAAGCCATAAAATTTATTTTTATTTTTGGGGGTTTTTTTTAACTTTATTTTTATGTTTACAACTTTCCTCAACATCTGCTACTTACTGCTTCAGGAACAGTATGGTGGATTTGATGAACTTCAGTTTTATCTACATCTGCCATTCTTACATTTTCAAATTATATATTTTGATATTACGTGCATATGTATTTGCACATATGTAAACCTCACTGAAGCCTCCGCTGCAAGCGTTTGCATTCTGATTTTTTTTCAGGCAACCTACTTTTATGCCTGGATGATGCTGTCTTAAAAATAAAGATATGGTCTGTTTCTGATATTGTGCTTCGTTGTTACTAATCGTGCATGTTTTGAGGAATGTGGAGATAGTAAAGGAGGCATCTCAAATCATCTAAATCAATAGAAGTATTTCAGATTACCTATTGCTTTATTTTACTAGCGTTTCTACTCTGTGTGCTTCTATAAATACTTTATTTCTTTTGAGGTGAACAAAAAGTATTTCTGTTGGTTTTTCAGTGTAGTTACTATAGAAGTGTGGTATGGGGTGCTTTCAGTAGAGACATCTTTGGTGAAGTCCATGTTAACGTTATTGTGTACAGTTTGGGTCACTCATATTCACGAAAGACTAAATCAACATGGAATTTATAAATACAGAAAAGAACTTTGAGGCTTTATATCTACAGAAAACATCTTTAAAAAGGTGCTCTAGATAGATCTGATCTGCCTAACTTAGCCATCTAACTTGCAACTAGGCTTTGGATACCTAACACAGTATAAAGTGCTCCAAGTCAGTGACCGTATGTGTGTGAAGAATAGTTTTACTCTTCAAATTACACCACAAGATCACTTTGGTTTCTGTAATTACATAAAATTTTTGTGAAGTCTTGGTTAGAAGCTTGGCAAAATTATGCAAATACAGTATAAAAATACCTCCAGTTGTAAAATTATTGATCCTAGAGTTGCAGATGGAAATATCTGACACGTTTATGGTTTAGTAGCAATTTAAAATTTATTAATGATTCGAGGTAGATCAAGAGTTAATTTTAGCAGCACTTAATACTTAACTGATTTAAGGATTTATGAGATGACTTAACAAAATAATTGAACAGCGACTTAGTTACAGATTTGAAGACAGAAAGATTCACACTAACTTACTATGAGGTTACCCTAAACCAAGAGTAAGTACCAACCGTTTGCTTCTATTCTGAACATCCTGAGGGAGAACTGCCATTAAAGTTAAACCAATGTAAAGCACAATGGAATAACTCTATTATTTCTCTTCCACTGGTGCTTTCAATAATAGTGCTAAATAAAGTGCTATAAACTTTTGAAATAACATATTAACTCAGATTTTTTAAAATCATGATTAAAATTCCCAGATTATTCCCAAAGGCAGTATTATCTACCAAGATTTTCTCTATGATTTATTTCTTTATATGATTATACTTCACAAACTACTTTTGTCTGTAGTGATGCTCATTTCATTGATTTTGGGCCTGTTTCTGTAGTTTAAGAAGGTTTTGCTTAGTCCTTTTGCAAAAAATATCTGAGATACCTCTCAAATTTGTATTTTTCACATTTATGGTTTAATTAGTTGACTTTTCACTTCAACTTGTAGCTCATAAATTAAAGTATTGAATAGTATTCAATCTCAAATGGATGTGACCTTCATCCTATTGTACAATGCACAGGAACAATAAAAAAAATAATAATTGGGTTGAGAATTTAAAATTAATTGTACTATTTCCTTCATCCCATTGTAAAATGCACATGACCAAGAAAAAGAAAAAAAATCATTGGACTGTGAATTTAAAATTAATTGTAATACTTAGAATATTTTCTATGAGGATGTAGTTATTTTGGTCATTTCACTAGCATAAAACCAAACTAACACCAACCAACCTAGTGGAGCTATTAGATTTCCAGTGCTGTCATGTGTTTGTTGCTTAGCACTAAGAGCATGTCCTATGACCATGACATCTGTATTCCATAGACATTTTTTAATCTACTATTGAAAGCCTAAGCATGATTTCTTCCTTACAAAACTGACATTTTTATTCAGTGTTATTGTTTATCAGGTAGTTTTGACAGTGTTGGTTTGCAAAGAACAGGTATTACAACTTGTTTGTATGAAGAATGCTTGTGAAGGTCATATGAGACTCTCATCTAATATATCTAATATAGCTGATAAAGGCAGCTTTTCGTTTCAGGAGCAAAAACCTTTTTTTTTATTATTTTCTACTGAGGCGCATATTCTATTTTATCCTGTCCCTGTGTCAATCACCTAGGACTTCCTCTGTTCTCCAGGCCACTGGACTCCATAAACTCCACTAGGCTTCTGCAAATTCATTTCACAACCTTCCAGTGAGCACCTTCAGGTTACTCTTAATTCTTTTTATTCCTTACCCTGCCTTTTCATATCCCCATTTCCTTATTCTATTTTAATACATTAAACGCTCCTTTACTATTTTCTTTTTGGTCAAAATAGAATCAAAGTATCAACTGTCCTGATGTACGCTGGTTTTGTTGTCTCCTGCATCTTACATGCTTAAAAAAATTGTTCTTCTCCTTTTCACTCTGTTAATTTAATTTTGAGGCTTCAGCTTTCTAACTCTGACTCTGCAAATCTGCACTATACTTTTATACTAGTCACCTGTATTTTTTTTTTTCATATCCATGTCCCTTGATGTAATGTCAATTTCCTTTTTTAAATACTTTTTTTTTAGCATTGAGCTTGGTTTTCTCTAATATCTGGGCTATTATAAAACTAGAATTTCCCTTCTGTTCTGTTTCTTTCCTCATCTTCTCCAGTTTCTAGGATGTCACACAGTTACACTGCTCCATGCCTTCTTCTTTCAGGTTTGTCGTAATTGAAGTATTTCTCTCATCTTTTTTGTACTAATGTATTTAATGCTCTCCACATTTCAAAATTATTGTTATATATATCTCTGAGGTCCCGAATGAATCATGTTGATTAGTACTAAGCTGTTATCCCAGCTGCTGTTTCAACTTTCTGGAATAAAGTCTTTCTCGTAAAAAAAAACCCTCAGTTATTTGCTAAAGCCATATGCCTACCTATGCTGGTTTTCCAAGAGACATGTTAGTAATTAGAAGTTATGGCACTTGTTGATCACAACAGTATTTCTACATAGCAAAGAAACTTATTCTTGACTAGTATTAATAGATTGTAGTGTCTATCTGGACACATGGTAGAATCTAATAATACTAGCAAAGAATAAATTATTCGGAAAAGATTTCTTTGTTTTTTTCTTTTTTTTTTAAGAGCTCATTAATAAATGTCAGTGTTTCATGTAACATTCTACATCCACAGAGCCTACTATCTAGCATAAAATGGCATTAATGGTCTTAATTGAAAACAAAACAAAACAAAACAAAGAGTTGTCTCGACATTCAAGGTCTCAAAATTATCTTGGGCCTACATTTTGCAAATACAGAATATTCAAACTAATGACCCATGCATTCAAAGAAGAACCATTTTCCTCCCAACAAAGCCTTTTATTGAATCCAATGCAATTAAAAAAAAAGTGCCTAATGGCCACATACAAACTGTAATACAAAAATCATGTTTCAAGATTTCTAAATATTGATTTACAGTCTTCTGAACTTAACATCTTTTCTTCCTTTATTCTTTTGTCAGTCCTCTCCCCTAATGAACCACTATTTCCTATATTGTACTTCTAAGTCTTTGCTGATTTGACTTTTAGTGTTAGACTTTAATTATTCCTACTCTCAACTAAAGGTTCCTTTAATCAGTATCGTTTGTACAATTTCCAAGTTGTTTTACCAGAATACCAAATTGGAACAGAAAATTATCTTGAACAAACATATTAAATAAGACAATGGTTAGACTTTGCAGGAATTTAATGGAAATTGTTTCTATTTGTCTTAGTAAACTTAGTTTTTTAAAACCTAGCTATAGAAATTTAAAAAGTGAAATTACTGAGACTCATAATTTGTCTCTGCTTAGTCTTTGTCAGTTACATATAATATAGGTTTTTAGTATAAAGAGAAGGATGCGGAAGAACAATGTTTCTTGGAAATTAAATAATTCAATAATAATAATAACAATAATAATAATGTAGACTTTCTATGTGATTGTCTTTGCTAACAGTGCTAACCCCTACCCACTTGAGCCTTCTGCTCTCAAAGCTTCATCTGCCTATAGGATAGCAGGGCAAGATGGGACGTTTGATCCTCTAAGGCACTTCTATGTGCGCATAAGACTGAATCACAGACTGATTCAGATGCTCAGTCAGAGATGCTTTGTTAATAGGTTAATAATAGCTCTTTTTTGGTTGTGCTAATAGATTTTCTCTGGCATACATTAAGTTGCATAAAGTATTAAAAAAGCAAGCTCCTAATTTGCAGAATAAGGGACTTGATTTTAGACTTTCACTGCCTTTCAGATTCACCACCCAATTATTAATTAAAGCTGAAAGACTTTTTGGCTGGGTTTTCACTGTAACTGTTGCCAGAAAATAAGTCCTTGGTGAACACTAATAAAGACAGATTACTTTGGACTTCATTACTTCATGATGAGATTTATGTTAGTTTTGATAATGGATTACCATATTGTTTACAAATGGACATTCACTATCCCAGAACAGCCCTGATGATATCATATAGAAATAAAACATTCTCAGAGTTTTAAGATATTATCAAAGCTAACTGATCTTGAATACTGCATACAGTTGATACCAGCAGTAAAGCAGTGAGAACGAACTCACAAGAAGTCAACAAACACTGGACCCCAGCCAGGTCCTGTTTGTACATCATTTGTCCACGAGCAATCCAGGCAAAAATAAAATGAAACTCACACAGACCAATAAAATATCCTAGATTGCAATGTTCTCTTGAAGGAAGCTTGTGATTATTAATGAGATATATTTTTTAAAGAAATGGGATAATTAAAAAACACCTGAAATGAAGTAACAATTGGATTACTTAGTATTAAACTATACATATATATATATATATATAAAAAATTTAAAAAATGATAAAGTGTGATGAAAGAAAATAAATAAAGGACATATTCAGCTTAGACCTTGTGGCTCTCTTGGAAACACCTTTGTAGGACTGAAAAGATGAAAAATATTTCAGAGAAGTGAGATGTAAATCTGTTTGGTAGGTAAAGTTGTAATAAAAAAGAAAAAAGTGATTAATTACTACAAATGGGAACATAATGTAGCTTATAAAGCCTTGGGTAATTTTTTTGTCAACCAAAATAGTATGTTTTGTTGTGGGGTTTTTTTGGGTTTTTTTTTTTGTTTGTTTGTTTTTTGTTTTTTTTTTGTTTGCTTGTTTTGTTTTATTTTTTTTTAAATCGAGAAGTAGTATCATCTTATGACTCAGTCCCTTAAGCTCTTCCTTGAAAAAATCTGTCTCTTTTATTAATTATTAGAACTGAAGGAGAAATTTTTGGAAGAAAAACATTCTGTCCTTGAAGAACACCAGTCTTAAAATGAGCCTTGTGGACTGAAGTATTTTGGATCTTTTTTTTTATTCAGTTTGCAAGTTCTGACTAGAGAAAGAGAGAAATCCGTTCAGTGCTTAACTCACTCCCTTAAAAACTTGATTTTCCAGAAAATATGTCATGTCTGATTCAGGTAAAGGATTAAAACAAGGTTTTCACATGTCATAGGTGAAAGCCCTGGATAATGAATAATGAAGTTGCATCATAGCCAAAAGAATGTCACTACCAGGAAGCAGAAGAGATCAAACAGAAATAATGTAACTTGGAGTGTACAGAGTACTGGTATGGAGTTTTTCAAGGTCAGAAGCAAATCACTATGCAAATCTGAACCTTGATTTTGGTTCTTCTGCACCATTCAAGTGAACGTTCTGGGCCATTCTGGGCATCTGACAATTTATTTTGGGGCATTTTTAGTTATTTTTAAAGATCTAATTTTAATTCTACGGAGAAATAAATTTCAACACTTGAACATGTATCCTAAAATGGAGTTCTCGCCTATTTGAGCTTGTTACAAAACCTGTAGCATTTAGACTGCATAATCCCTAACTATGAGTCTACATCAGGTAAAAGTAACCCATAAATATCTTGCTAAAAATGGCACAGAGCTTATAGATGAATTCACTGACTGCTTTTTTACTAAAAGTCATCCTGGATATCAAGATGAAAACAATTACCAGAAAACATAAACCACTTTTGGCCTCCCTAAGGCAAATATAGAATTATTGACTGGGAGAATGCCTTATTGCTGCCAGAATGCCTTATGACAGCTGTAACATGCTGTTCATGTTTTCAGTATTTTAAGACTATTCTTTATACATATGTATGTATCTGAAGTGAGATGTATGATGGAAATGGAAAAGTAATTTTATTTTAAGCTGAAAGCCAATACTAGCTCAACAACAAGTGGGCAAAGTTAATTCTGGAAAAATGAGAATTGATATACTTACCTTGGAATTTGGAAAGATAAGAGGGGTTGTGGAACAACCTCTCAGAATAAAAGTAGCCGAGGCAAAAACTAAAACTAATGTTATAATGGTCTTGATAACAGTTAATAATATCATGCAACATCCTTCCTTATGCAGAGGGGAAACTTCTTTCCAGACGTGTAAGTGATGACTGATTTGTCTTTCTCTGATATAACTTGTTTTCCCATCCAAGCCATACCTTTTTATAAGTGGAGGTGATTTGGATTGTAGTTTTAAATGGAAGACCAATAGTATAGAACTGAAATATAATTCATTTGAGTTTTGGGGGTTTTTAAACCTTTTTGGGGAAGGTATTGATATCCTTTCATTTTTCTAAGGGTATCTAACATTTTTTCATGGCAAGCAGGAATCTGTAATTTAACAGTTTGTCTGGTAAAAAGCTGACTAGACTTCATTCTTCACTCCTTTGATTCTGAGGTCTGGCCAGAACACAAGCTATCTCAGCACCACATTTTGAGAACAAGTGTTAAAATAAGTTAAACATAAACTTATTCATAGAATCATAGAATTGCCTAGGTAGGAAGGGACCTTTCAGATCATCTAGTCCAGCCATCAACCTAACACTGACAAAAATGATCACTAAACCATATCGCTAAGCACCACATCTACCCATATTTTAAATACATCCAGGGATGATGATTCCACCACTTCCCTGGGCAGCCTGTTCCAACGCTTAGTAACCCTTTCAGTGTAAAAATTTTTCCTAATAGCCAATCTAAACTTCCCCTGGCGCAACTTGAAGCCATTTCCTCTTGTCCTATCACCTGTTACTTGGCAGAAGAGACTGACCCCCCCTATCTAGAGCCTCCTTTCAGGTAGTTGTAGAGAGCGATAAGGTCTCCCCTCAGCCTCCTTTTCTCCAGGCTGAACAACCCCAGCTCCCTCAGCTGCTCCTCATAAGACTTGTGCTCTAAACTCTTCACCAGCTTTGTTGCTCTTCTCTGGACACGCTCCAGCACCTCAATGTCTTTTTTGTAGTTAGGCGCCCAAAACTGGACACGGTATCAAGGAGGGACCTCACCAGTGCTGAGTACAGGGGGACGATCACTTCCCTAGTCCTACTCACCACACTGTTCCTGATACAGGCCAGTATGCTGTTGGCCACCTGGGCACACTGCTGGCTCATATTCAGCCAGCTGTCGGCCAGCTGTCGACCAACAGCCCCAGGTCCTCTTCTGCCAGGCAGTTCTCCAGCCACTCTTCCCCAGGCCCGTAGTGCTGCATGGTCACGAAGTCTGCCTAAGAATAAGATTATGAACATAGTTCTCCCAAGTACTATTTTGTTGCTTTAAATATAAGTATAAAAAAGCTCCCAACCCCTAACACAAACACTTTTCTTTTTTCAATGGTTAGAAAATACTCAAAGCAAAGATAATGGTTTCTAAGTTTTTGTTCACAACTATTATTCTTTGTAAAGTAAAAATATCCATGCTTAGCACAAAATTTAAGATCAAATTAATGCCATTTTTGTTGTTTAAAAATAAATGAAGTGTAAAATTAATGATCTAAGAAACCCCCACAAAATGAACAAATGAACAAAACTGACAAAATTTTGGGGATATTTTTAAAATTACATGCTGTGGCCAATTACAAGGAAACAAAACATGACAAATATAATAATGATGATATCTGAAATTGTGTATTTCTTTGGAAAGCATAAATTACAGGTGAGCTCAAGACCCTTGAAATAATAGGTACAAGAACAGCAGAACTTTCAGGTCCCTGGGATGCTCTGTGTGTTGCATTGTTTACAAATAATTTTTGTCCCTGCAGGAAATGCTGGATTATGGGCTTTGTGTCCTAAACAGAATGCAAGTGTGATACATTTGTTCTGTTACATGCATGGGTTATTTTGGTTTTTAATGGCGTATTTGGTTTCTTCATAGCACTGAAAGATGGTAGTGAAATAACAACAACCTAATTTCCTGAGTTGGTAGAAGGAATGTACTAGAAACATACAAAATATATGGCTAAAAAGAGGCAAACAAAAGGGAAAATAGTCTTAAAACTGTAGACTACTGATTGATGGAAGTAATACCTTGGAGACAAATGCAAATATATCTGCCCATAAGGTTCAATGAGAAGTCATGAATGGAAATGAGATGTGAGATTAGATCAATCATTTCAGACTTGCAGTCCACATAAGAGGAAGGTGAAGAAGGAACTTACTGTTGGAAATGGTCTTGAAGTGAAACAGAAGATCCAAAATTCTTCCATCTACTAAATAGAGACTTTTATATTTAGCCTCAAAAACTTATTTTCTTAATGTGCTGGAGTAAAAAAAAAAAAAAAACCCTCAAGATTACTTGATTCCTAAATTCAGGAGTCTAATTAACCAGTTCCCTGAGGAAAAAAAAACTTAGGTGACATGAGCCTGGATGCATTAGTTCCTGAAACTCCAACCTATTTGTGAAGCTGTGTAGTTCTATAATTATCTCAATTTTTATTTTGTTTTAAAGCTCCCCAGGCACCTGAGCTGCAGCATTAACTATTAAATTACAGTGTACGGTATATATGAGTCAATTACCTGTGCCCATAATTTAGGTGCTAAATGGCCTAAATCCATGCTATTCAAGTCTCTCAGCTTTTGAAAGATGGTAACTATTCAAAAAGTGGTTATTTGAAATAGGAATTGGCCCAAGCCACAACTGTGTCAGGGACAATTCTAACAACCGAACACTTCAGATGATTGAGTCACAGTGCTGGGAATGGTCCCTGCCACTTTGTAATTTACTAGTATAGATGTAGCCTAAATTTATGCCTCTGGGTAAAATCCTAATGGCACCAATGTGCTCAGTGTCATGAAGCTGATACTACCTGCAGAGCCGCAGTTCTCAGAGCAGAGGTATCATTTAAACCTCATCAAAATACAGAAATAGCTCATTGGTGAGAGATTTAACTTAGGTTTTGGGAAATATAGCTTCCAACACCAATTTTAATTCATCTGGGCTGAGATTAGAGCTGATATTTCTTACGAGTGTCACACAATCTGCAAATTACTTTAAGTTTGGGAGCTATCAGCATCTCTTTTTGGAGTATGCAAGTCTACGTAATAATGAAAAAGAAAGTTTGTTAATATTTTTTCACTATTAATAAGTTTTCAATCTCAATCTTTTAAATACATGCTATATTTATTAGGATTCTTATTCATTCCATTTTCTAATGGGCGCTTTTTTGACTCTAGCAGAGACTGGATTACGTTATACTGTTAGAATACTTTGCAACAAAAAGGACTGGGAAAGCTATAACCCTTAATTAATTATAGCTCACTGCTAAGGGTGACATAGAGGGTGAAAGATGGCTATTGATATGAAGGGTAACAATGAATAGAATGTAGGTCACCCAGATGATTACCTCTAACTGGGAGAGGTACTACTCATAGAGGTGGAAGCCCCACTACGTCCCCCCAGGTTTTGACTAATCTGGTTGAAGTATTTTAAAACCAAAACCAAAACCAGGTTTAAGATTAGAATTCTCAAGTGAAGGAAAACATCTAATTCTCCCCCAGAAACTGTGATTTACATTTGGTTTCTTATTGGCATCTTCCACTTTCCAGTTTTGGTGGCTTCCCACTTAGCTTTTGAGATGCTGCAACTTCCCTTATATGTCATATAAAGAGTGTGCAGTGATTAGGATTTTCAATACTGATCGGTCTCATTTGGACCTAGGCAGTCTTTTTAAGCCTGATGACTAGAAAAGCCTATACCTTTTATTACTGTGGTTATAAAACAAAAAGTAAGTGAATCATCCATCAGTATGTTTATTTCTCTGCAAGAGAGAAAAAAAATCTTTTAAAGTTTTGATGCAAATAATGTCAAAAAATTAGAAAGTGTGAGTATGAAAAACATTGTCCAAATACTTTATAAATTCTAGAAGCAAACACATTTTATGAGCTTATTAAAGGCAAACTTTACTTTATATGTATATATACTTTGTGTTTGCACAAAGCTAATAAAAATGGGACTTGCTCCATGACTCTGACTGCTCATTGCTATGACTATACAAAAAAAAAAAAAAAAAAAAAAAAAAAAAAAAAAAAAAAATTGTAGTTTTCATTCTTTAATTTCTTACTGTTGCATTAATAAATACACAAAAATGTGACCATCTCCCAGAGTCATTAACCATATTAAGATTGGTTATTTTGATGTTTTTTCCCTGAAAAATTAACCTCAAATCTAGAATCTCAATTATTTACCTAAAGAGATATCTTTATTCAGTAAAGCAGGTCATGCACAAGGCTGCATATCTAGACTATAAAGGAGCTTTCCTTGATTTTAGTCAAGGGTGGTCCAAGTTATGTCTGCTGCAGTTGAATGGAAAAGGGCTGTGGAACAACTAAAATGGGGTCATATTGTAGAATATTCCATGCAATAAAGTGAGACAGTTTAAATACTTTGGTTAATACACCTTTGTTAGTAAATTTGGGGCAGTGGAGAGTAGGTGGGTGTTTTTTTTCAGATGTAAGATTCAGATCTGTGCATGCTACAGAAAAGGTCTGAAGTTATGTGAACTTGGCAGCACCTGCTGTGGCTGTGATGGGCTATGAGAAAAAAGCATATGACTGAGTCTGGATATACTTACAAGAACTGCAGAGAGAGCTTACAACTTTTAACAGACTAGCTCATACAGTTAGAAAAAATAGACAATTTTTCAGGCACGCAGAAATCCTTCTTGAAATAAATAATTCTTAAGGTGAGAAGAATTCACTCTTAAAGACAACACATATGCAAATGCAATTTGCAGATGAATATTCAATATTACTTTAAATTCCCTTTACTTGTTTTCTAGTCAAACTGTCCACTGGACTAAAAAGTTTGATCTGTCCAGCTCTACAGATAGCTGTGCTTTTGTTGTTTAGGTACACCTGTGGTCTGACCAAGTAAAACATCAGTCAGGCTGACTGATGGACTAAATAAATTCAAAACAGTTTATAGAGCCTGAGAATGGTGAAAGAGTGGGGGTTATGATGAGCAATTAAAGACAAGGGGGATATCAACTACATTATTTCCAACTGAATATAGTAGTTGGTTTGTTGTTTGTTTGTTTTGGTTTTTTTTTTAATTTTCTGTCAGGGAAGTTTTTTTTAAATGCTGATGATTTTCATTTTCTGCAAATTAATATTGGAAAGAAATATATTAAATAATTCTCTGGATCACTGGTATATTTATGTGTATTTAGAATTTGCTGATCAAATTACAAATTTTAGTGATTTTGGAGGTATTTTACTTATCACATTTCATAGTATGCCAATTCTTTTTTGACAGGCTTTACAAAATGAGTGTTAACCTGGAGTACTGTGCCCAGTTCTGGAGCCCCTACTACAAGAGAGATATGGACATGCTGGAATGTGTCCGGAGCAGGGCCACGAAGATGATCGGAGGGCTGGAGCACCCCTCCTATGAGGATAGACTGAGAGAGTTGGGGTTGTTCAGTCTGGAGAAAAGGAGGCTCCGAGGAGACCTTATAGTGGCCTACCAGTATCTTAAGGGGGCCTACAAGAAAGCTGGGGAGGGACTTCTTAGGATGTCGGGTAATGGTAGGACTAGAGGGAATGGATTAAAACTAGAGATGAGTCGATTCAGATTGGATGTTAGGAAGAAGTTTTTCACCATGAGGGTGGTGAGACACTGGCACAGGTTGCCCAGAGAGGTGGTGGAGGCCCCATCCCTGGAAGTTTTTAAGGCCAGGCTGGATGGGGCTCTGTGCAGTCTGATCTAGTGGGAGGTGTCCCTGCCCGTGGCAGGGGCGTTGGAACTTGATGATCTTTAAGATCCCTTCCAACCCTGATAATTCTATAATTCATTTTACAACCTCGGTATTTAATTAGTTTTGTCTTTCTGTTTACACCAATCGATGACTGAAGACCATACTTTTATAGTTTTGCTATAAATTAAAATCCCTGTAGGTAGATTTCTGTAGCCAAGACCATTGCAGTATATTTAAAATTACTAAAAGTTCTAAAAGTTTCTAAAATGCCATCCAGAACCTAGTGAAGTACAGACATGAAATAAAAATAGAAGTATTTTATGCAATTATGTAACCAATAAAAAGCAAACTGAAAAATGTGCTTAGTCTGGGATAAAGCTAAAGGATATACTGAAGCAACCCACAATAGAGTCCATACAACATAAATTACTGAAAGTCTGCCTGATGTAAGTTTTTACTAGGTAAACTGTTAAGTAAAATATTAATTTGTTCTTCATAACTAGTATTTCACTCATCCTAGTGGAAACATCCAGCTGCAATCATTCTCAACAGTTATATTGTTCTGTGAACGTATAAGTATGGAAAATTCCTATATTCAGTTGTAAGTACTTGAGGCATAAAATTTGCTATTCTGAACCACCTGTGAGTTAGAAGCCTACAGCTGCATAAAATGAATGCTGTGGATATCCCTTTCAGTGGATTGTAAAAGAGTTTTAGTTTTGCAGTCAAATACCAATATGGATTCTAACTCTAAATAAGCTTGTTAAATGTCATACAAATTTTAAAAGACTGTATGACAATAAAACATGTTTTCAGAATATCTCCATATAAGAAAATGATTAGAATGAGCCTGATTTTCAGAAAGTGCAAACATATCCAGCCTTTGAAAATAAAGTTCTTCTAAAGGAAGAATAGGATGAAAACCTAGAAATAAAACTTCTAATATCATGAATCGTCTTAAAAAAAGGGAGGTTTGCTTAATTCCTTGAACATCACATCAAATAAGTAAGATGAAACCATACTATAAAAGACTGAAGTAAATGGAAAACAGCATTGTTTTCAATAATGCTAATTTTTAATTCTTCTAAATATAGTTGGGTATTGAAGATTTTGTTGCTGTATTTCAAGATGATTTGTGTTTAAATCATAAACTATTGGGAGAGTAGTTTTGTGCAAAATTTCTATTTGGAAAAATCTCCAAATATATTGTAATAGAGGACATCATAATGGCAAATTGATGTGGAATCAGTCACTATGAAATCCTAGATGAAAAAGAAGTTGGGAATACAAATACACCAATTAAATACATACAAAAATACAACAATCAATTAGCTGCAATGTCTTTTCTTGCTGTGTATAAAAGTACAAAAAAAGTATGAAAAAATGCGTTTTTATGTATATACACACAAACACCATATGTGCATAACCTGTTACATAAAACGTGTGCCCCTAAGAAGTCGTCTGTTTTCAGGAGATAAAAATTAGCTAGATTCCTAGTGCATTATCTCAATGTTTGCAGGTATTCCCAGTAGAAAGAAGAGGGAGGCTTAGATAACACAGCAAAAGCTGATAAACTTATCTAATAAAAGGATAATTTAAGGCTAACTTCTTCATGTATCCAGATCCTTCCCAAAGCCATTTTCTTTAACTATCATATTTATTATATTTGCAACTTTTAAGGTTGCAATATTTCCTTTAAAATGTGTTGGGTTTGTCATAGTTGATAGAAAAGCTTGCTTGCTGTTTATTTACTTTTTTTAATATCTATATTTGTCGTATCAAATCGGGCGTCAATGAACTGAAATTTATTTCCTCTCACATCGCAGCTAAGGACACCTAGAAGGGTACCTACCTTCAGACTAAGTCATCAGGATCTTGTCAGTGATTCACTGTTTTACCCCTTCTCAGATATCCAAGCAAAGAATAAGGATGGCTTATTCAACCTGGTCTAAATGCCACTAATGAGAACTATTCACATAGCCAGACTGAGGCATCCTAGAGGAGGAGGCAACGAAGCCTGTAAATCTCCCTGCAGTGTGTTCTGGTTCAGTATGTGCACTCCAGGCCAACAAGAATGTCAAGTGGTGTTCTTCATGTGCACTGTGGCTGTGGCTGTACCTGAGACAGAACTGCTGGTTGAAGCTGAGGGATTTAGTAGTACTTTGTCCCTTTCTGTAGGCGTCATTATGCAGAGGTGCTGTAAGGAGCTTGCTGAGATAAATTTTCCTGGTGTGGGCATTAATATTCACTTCCCCTTTCATGCATTTTCTCTGTCTTCTCACAATCAGGTTTTCTGTTCCGCTGATCATGATGATAATTCTTTTCTCTTCCTCTTCCAGTGCAGATTCATTGGTTTTGATCATAAATGAGGAAAAATGTGTAGCAATTCAGATGAGCTCTCACCAGCAACTTCTGCAGCTGCATTACTACTTACATACCGTCCCTGGAGAGAACTTTTATAATATGTATGTCATGTGATACATGATGAATCTTGCCTTTTTTACTTTTGTTTCATTCTGGAGATGACATCGTGCTATGTCTGGTAGTTAATTAGAGGTCTTTCTCCTGTTCAAATAAAGATGAAGAGGCATGTAAATAATTCAACAAAGGAATTAGTTGTTACTATCTTGTGATGGCATTTCTTTTATTTCCAATGTAAAAAGTATTTGGCTACTTTTGATAAAGCTGTGAGGATGGGTTTTATTTCAGTTAAATTTAGATGTCAGGATGCAGCCTCTGGGGCAATTAATCTCATCTCCTGACCCTTCCTTCCTTATTTCCAAAGGCGTATCTCACTGCTTCTCAAGGGAACCCAGGGTAATGTGTGAAGATATTAGATACAGCAGATACTACATGCAGTCAGATTACTCCACTATAAAACAATTTTTTCAAAAGAACTTGAAAGACTTGACAACCTAAATCCTAGTTATTTTCAGTGACACTGTATTGGGTCTGGCTAAGATGGAGTTAATTTTCCACATAGCAGCCCTCACAGTGCTGTGCTTTGCATTGGTAACTAGAAAGGTGTTGATAACACACCAGTGTTCTGGCTACTGCTGAGCAGTGCTCGCACAGCATCAAGGCTGTCTCTCCAACTTTCCTCCCTCCCCAGGAGGCTGGGGGTGGGCAAGATAGAGGGGACATAGCCAGGACAGCTGACCCAAACTGACCAAAGGGATATTCCATACCATATGACATCTGCTCGGCAGTTAAAACTAAGAGAAAGGAGAAGGTGGAGGGCATTTGTTATGATGATGTTTGTCTTCGGGAGCAACTGCTACACATACTGAAGCTCTGCTTCCTGGGAAGTGGCTGGACACCACCTGCTGATGGGAAGTAGAGAATAGGATCTTTTGTTTCCCTGTGCTTCTGCGCACAGTCTTTGCTTTTGCTTTACTAAACTGCCTTTATCTTGACCCCTAAGTTTTTTTCTGTCTTATTTTCTTTCCTGCCTCCTTCCTGTTGAAGAAGGGAGTGATAGAGCACCTTCATGGCCAGCTGTGTTCAAGTCCACCACAGTCCTTTTTGAAGACCTTCAGGAACAGACTACTCCAGCGTGGGTCCCCCATGGGTTCAAGTACTACCAGCAAACTTGCTCAAGCTTGGACTCCTCTCTCCATGGGTCAACAGGTTCTGCTAGAATCCTGCTCCATCACAGACTTCCCACGGGGTCACACCCTCCTTTGGGCTCATCCACCTGCTCCTGCACGGGGTCCTCCATGGGCTGCAGGTGGATATCTGCTCCACTGTTAACCTCCATGGACTGCAGGGGCACAGCCTGCCTCACCATGGTCTTCACCACCGGCTGCAAGTGGAATCTCTGCTCTGGCACCTGGAGCACCTCCTCCCTCTCCTTCTTCACTGACCTTGCTGTCTTCAGAGTTGTTGCTCTCACATATTCTCACTCGTCTCTCTCACTGCAGTTGCATATATATTTATTTTTTTCCCCCCTTCTTAACTATGTTCTCCCAGAGGTTCTACCACCCTCCCTGATGGGCTCGATCTTGACCAGTGGTGGGTCCATCTTGGAGCTGGCTAGCATTTGTTGTAAGGGACATAGGGGAAGCTTCTGGCAACTTCTCACAGAAGCCATCTCTGTAGCCCGCCTCGCTACCAAAACCTTGCCATGCAAACCCAATACATTACACCCCTCGCCTCTATGAATCACATATTTAAGAATATTCATTAAAATACACTTTCATCACACAATCTTCACAAACTTCACTTACATCACCAGAGAAGAATTCCCCACACTAAAATCAAAATAACATAATCACAACAATGAACGAAAGTGGACAATTTGGACACAATCCACCCCTCGTCCCTCCACCACAATTACAACAGAAATTCCCCACGATCCTTCTGCTCTTCGCCCTCTAGCTGTGTTCAGTCCTTATTTTGCCTGTTACCCCTCCCAGTTACTATCCTTATCTTGAATTCCTCATGCCCCATGTTGGGTGCCAAAAAAAGGACTGTGATGAGTTTTGACCTCGGCTGGACACCAGGTGCCTACCAAGCCACTCTATCACTCCTCTTCTTGATAGGATGGGAGGTGGGGAAAATTAACTCCATCTCAGCCAGATCCAATACAGACACCTATGGCAAGCCCACCCTTTTTTTTGTGTGGACTACTCTAAGAATCACAAGCACTGGGAGGTGTGAAGCAAATTTCCCTAAACTATGGTCCAGCTGATAAATATTCACACCACAGAGCAATGATGTATTATAGAAATGTGGTATTGTATATCAAGCAGTAGTGTTATGTTTGAACAATTTGCACAGGTTGTGTATTTTCTGTCTTGCAGTGTGTGATCTCCATGGAAGAATTTCCACCTCAGGAAGGCACGCTTAAACTGTGTTGCATTTTATGGTATAGACATATCATTATATCAGGCACAACTTCAATAAAAAAATTCAGTTAGAATAAAGAACATAAATAGAAGCTGGATCCAGTGAAGAGTTAAGCACCTTCAGAAGGTTTCTCATCCCTTTCAAATGTAGGCGTTTAAGATAGGTGAGATGAATTGCCATCTGTTTCTTTCTATTCAGAGCAGATGACTAGTTCAAAGTATGTGACAGACTGTTACATAAACAAAGATACATTAAATCGATTTCAGGAAGAGCTTAAGCTTTTGGTATCAAAATTTGTCATACATCTAGGCTTAAGCTTCTAGACTTGTTGAGAAGGGACTGAGTCCTGACTTACACATTATTGGGATCTGCAAACTAGGCAACACTTTTCTTATTTTGACTGATGGGCTCATGAGGGTAGAATTGGAGAGAAAGTGCTAAGTGAAACGCACTGAAAGACTCATTTGGGATGTGCTACGTAACTGTTATTGAAACTCTGAAACACTTATGTACTTGATATCTTCCCTACATAGGCATCTCATTTCAATAGGCAGCTCTTTGGAAATAAGACTGTGTTTTCTTTCTCTTTCAAGGCTTTAGATTCCCTGGTAAGATAAATGTGGAAAACTAGAATTGCACCATTTTTTCTGTCCAGAAACATCCCCAGACCAGAAAAAATGCCCAGGGAAATTCCTACCATTTATTAATTCTCACCATCAGCTAAAGAGAGCTTCATGCATCATGGATTAGGAAACCCAGGAGCACCAGTGAGTAACAAAAATCCTCTGTGAGACTTGTCTTTTACCTCTCAGGCTATAAAAGATTGGGGAAAAAAAAATGCCTGGAAGGGTTTTTTTTTTCACTTGCTTAGTTCTTAAGAGGGCAGGATTCTGAAGCCCATCAAAAGATTCATCTTAGTGTAGACATTATGCTACAATTTCGTCTACCTTGTAAGGCTTCAAAGACTACATCTTACATCTATGCATACAAAGACACCTACAATATAGACAAATGCATCTGAGCTACCTATTGTAAAGTCCCTTTATGGGAACTGAAAAGAATGGATACAATTCCTTTCTCTCATTTTAAATATAAACTTCAGGGGGAGTTAAATGACACCTTCACAGTACCTATGTCTCTCTTGTCTGTAAAGGGAGCTTGTTTCACTGTACACATCTGCGTGTGATCTGATGAATCCCCATAACCAGGGTAGGAAGTCAATTTTTAATATTTTTTTTTTTTTTTTTATTTTAGTACCTGAAGACTCTAAACTGCCATTTTGTCTTTGCACTAAACTGCTTTGAACTTCCACGGCCATCTCTTGCACAAAACTATTTGTTAGACGTGCTATTACAAGCATTGTTCCATTACTAAAAAATCGAATCGGTGGTTTGTTACAAGGTATGGGTAGTCCACTATATAAACTGTTCCCTTTGATAATAGTATCCTAAGGAAAACTCGGCATTGCTGATTCATATGTAACAGCTGTGAAGTAGTATCACACCATTTTTTTAGTGCTGTGAAATGTGTCATCTTCAAGATGAAACAGAAAAGTATAGCATTGATCGCAGGCGAGTACTAAAAATACAGTCACGCTCATATTAGCTACCTAGCTAAGTCATGCCAGCCTGTGTCAGTCCTGCTAACAAACTGTTGGAAGGTAACCTGCCCTAAACAGTGTTGTTCAAAGCAGCTGCTGCAGAGGTCACAGAATCATAGAAATGCTGGTTGTAAGGGATTGCTGCAGGTCATTCAGTTCAGTTCCTACTTAAAGCAGGACGGTTGCCAATAACAGATCAGGTCATCTGTGGCTTTACCCTACTGAGACTTAAATACCACTAAAGGTGGAGGTTTTTCTTCAGTTGTTCTAGCAAACCTGCTGCATGGCCCTCCTAATGATGAATATTTTCCTAAACATCTAATCTGAACCTTTCAATCCACACTTTGTTTTCATTCCCCCTTTTTTTTACCCTCATTTATTTACTGAGCAGAGATTGACTCTCTTGTCTGTAACTGCCCTTCAGGTAACTGCAGCTCACCTTTTAAGCCTCCTCCAGGTTGCAAGCTCACCCTTTAATCTCATTGCCAGACAGAACAAACACAGCTCTGTCAACGGCTGCTTTTATTTCCAAGACTGTGAATAATAGTTCAGATGATGGAGATTAATGAAATCATAAGGCTGGAAGTGACCTCATTTAGCTTGTCCATTCTGCCCCAAGTAAGATCAATTGCATCTACACCATTCTTGACAGATTATTTCTTTAATCTAAACATTTCCCATGATGGAGGCTCTCTAGCTTCTCTGGCTTGGAGACAAACTGAACTTTCTATTTGAAATTGTTAGAGAGAGCCAAATTCAGTAGGTTCCTGGGCCCGAGGGATTTTCTTCTGTCACAGCCCCATAGTTCCAAGGCTGCTGCATTTTCATGCCCCTCAGCTCCAGCCAGCAGCAGGGATAAGCCCATCCTCTCCACAGACATGCGCCCTACAAACATCACAGACAGCAGTCCACAAGTGCAGCACATAGAGCCGTGCTCATGCTGCCACCCACGTTAAGCATGAACACACACACACATAACACACACACACACATGTACACACATAGTCTCTCTCCTGTAGCTGATTTTACACATTCAGTCTATCCAGTTCCTGGGTCTCAGACCCTGGTTTCCTTTAGCTACTGTGACCCATAGTTGGGGCCCCTCAGGCAACAACCTCCTGCTCCAGCAGGTTGTCATATAGATTTCTTCTCCTCAGCTTATTTGGCTTTAAGTTCTCTAGCATATATACACAGAGCCTCGGATAGGAAATGCATTCACCTCAAAGATAGTTAGAAAAAGGATTTACTAAGAACATAGGATAGACTGCAGTGAATAGGTTCAGGGCTTTCCCAGATGAGCATACTGACCAGCCACCTGTTTACAGGCGATTACGCCCTCTTATCACATTTTTCCTCATTTTTTCCATGATAGTGCCCCTCTGATCCACTCTGAGACTTCACCTTCCCCCTTTTGGTCCTTCCCCTAAACTTGCTTCACATGTTCCCACAATTCCCTTAAACCAGCCAAAATAAGTTTTACACAATCTGCATATACTCTTTCCACTGCATTCCAAATAAGTCCTACACATCTTTGGGCAATAACATAAATAGACAAAAACATAGTTTTGATGGCCTTCCAGGGAGATTTTTTTGACACATCTTGGTGGGTTTCACAGCAGGGGCAGTGATCTAATTATTCTCTTCTGATGGTTTTTGGAGTAGCTTATCCAGTGTGCTCCTGATTAGGTTAGTGTAGTTTCTCCACCTGTCATTGTCCTTTGATCCTTGCCAGGTCTTTGTGTTCACTGTGACTAGCCCTTACTCACATAACCTAAGAGAATTCACAAACCATGGAGAAGCATGCAGACGTCGTGAGACACATCACAGTGAACTGCTGTCAGTAAAAAACATGATGATGAATGATGCACTGAAGAGTTTTGCAGGCTTTAGATGGCATGTCTAGAAAAGATTTTATCCCAAACGTATTGTCCATGAATTGGAAACCAGAAGTGAAATAAATTCATGGTGAAAAAAGGAGCATAAGTAAATTGAACAAAACCCAAATCAAACAGGCATTTTAACTACTGTATGATACCTGAAGAAGCATCACAGATTTTTAAGAGAAATATTTCCAAAATTAGTGCTAAAATTATTTACAAAATTTGTCCTAAAATATACAAAATTACGCAGAAAAAGGAATGTAAGAATGCACAGTGAATTTGATGTCCGCTGAATAATAAGCTGAAGATCATAAAAATAGTGCTGTATGTTCACACTTAGATAGCTTTCACTCCTATGCAAACCTAAACTAGCTAACCAAATGATTTAATTGCTCTAATCCTTAGTCTTGCCTTCATTCTACTTTTCTTAATGTGCTTTGGTTTTGTTTTTGTGGTGATCATTTAGGCTGCTTGCATTTCACGGAAAATGATTATATTGGAACCTCTCCAGGGCCTAGAAACTTGCATTTATACATTTTCTACAGAGCATTCACCACAGATTTGAGTGCATTTTGGCATTGTTTTAAGTAAAACTAAATGTAAATACCCAGGCATAAATTTACTAGGTTCTTTTATAAACTAATGTTAGAAATAACCTATAAAAAAAAAAAAAAAAATTGGCATCCTGTTCCTATTGTTCAAAATTATTTTTCAATCAGAGCACAGAAAGTGCAGAGGAAAATGAGTCAGGGGAGAATATTCTGAAATGGAGCTCCATTTAGAGGATTCAGCAATAAACACAAGGGGTTTTTTATTTAGATATGGCAGACTCAATTATCATCTCATTAGCAATAAGCTGTATAAATAGGCATGTTCAGCAAAGAGGGAAAAAAAGTCAATAGTCTGCTGGCAGCCACTCAGTATCCCAGCACCAAGCTTTCAACACATACAGAAGCTCTAATTAGAAGCTTGTCCATGTGCCTGCATCACTCATTAACTGCCTCTTTACTGAAAGGGAATAATGAATTGAGCCCTTTAATCTGACATTAATAAATTGCCACCATTTTGGGAGATATTTGAATGTAAAATGGTGATGTTCATTATCAAGATTATGTTTGATGAGTTGGGTTTGTTCTGGCTCATTGAGAGGGATAATTTTCATACTCTTAGGGCTCCTTCCAAAACACGAGTTTCGATGCTTATGGCTTCCCCCACAGAACTTTAAGTGAGAGTCTGGATCTGTGAAGACCAACACTATACACTACAGATACATATATGATAATGTTATAACATGTTTCCTGCATCTTCTGGTTATGCATGCAAAAGTAATTGAACATGATTTGCATTTCTTCTGTACAAACTGAGTCCATCAAAAGGAATTCACTCCATATATATGGAAAACATATGACAAATACTTTGGGCCTAGGCAAACCATCTGTCCCTTGTTCTGTCAGAAGCAAGTAAACCGTATTCATCTGTAAATGTAACACAGCTGTAAAAATGTATTTACCGAAGCTGTGCAATAGCAAATATTGCTATTTGGCAATTTGGCAAAAACGACTTTTTGCCAAAGTAGATCTACCCAACAGGTAGTCAACTGGATTATGGAGAAATATCCTAATGTTATCTTTCAATATTCAAAAGTCATATAAAAAAACCCATACTGCCATGTCACAACTATCTAGCAAAATACAATTGACAAAGTCTTGCAGAAAGATTGTGAGATTAAAATGGGAGAAAACTGCTTATCTACCTTTTCTTGGATTTCCTTAGTGGACCATCAGTTCATTAGGATGGATTAAATAGCACATTCAAGTATGTTTATTGGAAACCATGTTTCTGATACCATCAACACAACAGGCTTTTACCAATTTGTCTTATACAATTCTTCTCCATTTTTGAACATCTTTTCCAAAGAAATAACATTATAATTATTGTCCATATTTTTTTTAATAACCTTTCCAGTCTCTGTGACAAACTGAATAACTGCATATAATATGACATTCTATACAAAGACTTGTTTTCCTCCTTTTCCTCCCTGTGAAAGTGTTCATTATATATCAGAGGTATTAAAGAGTTGTTTCTTTGTATTGGTTTGTGTTGTATTAAGTATATTCTTATATGCATAGCACCAAACTAGACAGGTATTCTAGGTCAAGTGTTTCTCACATAAATTCATTTTGTATACCATCTCCACAGAGGACTTTTACAGAAATGATGCCTCTGTAGAAGCAAGCACAGGGTTTTTTTTTGGGATCAAACATATCTGGATTGGATAGAAAAGAAATGGCATATACCTTTTAGACTATTTTCCCAGCTATCATCAAGCTATTGGATGGCCAATGGATATTTAATTACATAAAATTGAATTTATTGAATTGGGTGATCCAGAAGACAGACTTTCAACTACGAACTGGGGAAGAAGTGAGTCTGCCACATTTCTCTTGCCAGCTCACATCGCCTCTAGTTTTTTTTCTCTGCCTGACTTTGATATATAGACTAGAAGCTTCTTGCAGCAGGGCAGTCTGTTAAACAATGAACCTCACATTCTGTGGAGCTTCAATTGCACTAATCTTAATGCAAACATTAAATATGTTTAGCTTATAGGAATGATTGATTAACTTAGAGAAGGTATTCAGGGAAGTTACTTAAGATCTTTTAATTCATCAAGCAATTTAGTGTAATTTAAGATGAGGTACCAAGTAGAAACTAGTAGTAAGTTTATGTGGAAGTTAAACAACAATCATACTTGGCTTTTGTTTTACCTAAGTCAGCTAACATCCCCTCTCAGAAATATTTCGTCCTTGGTTTTTCAAGGTGGGACAGGAGAAGAGGATATAGACCTAAATTCACAATAAGTCAATATTCTTAATTAAAATCTATTTCACTAATCATCTGTATAATCCTTGGCAGTGCTTTATCTCACTGAAGACTCCAGCAGACGTGTGACGGGATTAAAATCAGACAGTTAAAGCAGCGACAGCCACCAGTCAGTCTCCCACCTTGCCCTTCTGATAGATGCTGCCACTCTGAGCAGAATCCCTGATGTCTTGGGAAGAAAGTTTCTAATCCAGCATGTTAAAGAATAAATAGGCTTCTAACATAACATACTAAATTGAACTTGCTGCCTATGAGAGGGAAAAATTTAACAATGCAAGACCTGCTAGACAAATAACTGAAACATCTGTATCTTTGCATAATAACATCTGTGAGTGAATGACAGAGATGGCTAGCGTGTTAACAAATATAGCTATCTGATTTCCATCTGCTGCCATATGTTTTTAGACCTCTGAATGGAATACAGTGCTGGTGAAGCTTTCTTCTTGTAGAGGCCCGCTCCGTAAAGTATCTTTTTGGTTGTACATATTCTAGCGTTAGACATCTTCTGGTTGAGGAATCCTGTATTGCTATGTCTGACTACTTAATCCTAACTATATGTACTTCAGAAATGTACTCACTAATTTCCTACCTAAGTTCCTGTGGAAATGTAGAGAAACTATACACAAACATTGACATAATTTCAATTATAAACCACAATGGCTTCCTAAAGACCTTGTCTTGTTGTGAGCTGACATCTGTCTTTTCTTCATCTGATGCCAGATCCAAATTCCAGCAAATTTTCCTTTTGTATCAGAAAGATGTTGTATTAGACAAATATGGATATCTCCTTTGTGAAAAGATTTTTTTTAGATGAATCATAATGATGTTTCTGTTTATTGCATATCAAATTTCTAACATACCCCATCAAAATGAAATTATTTCTTCTGAAGAACCTTTAGAGGAACTCATCAGGCAAAATTTAGCTTTCTACAGTGTGGATGTCTGTATTTAAGCCTGTCATTTAACTTCCTTTATGGAAAATGAAGAGAAATAAGCGTTTCTAAGAGTGCCTACTATTTACTACATAAGAACCTGATTATTTATTTACAACCTAAGGTAGACAACTAAGACAGTTTAAATGAAAGAACTCCAGAAGTGCTCATTTATCTTCATGAGTAATAAAAGTCTAGGATGACTAGTTGAGATAAAGGCATTTATATTATAAATTTCAGTAGAAGTAACCTGCCCTATTGATAAAAAATATGTCCGTTTTAATGTCACCTAGCAGTTGATGTTTCCTTTACAGTCAGTAGAGAGAAATCAGCATCTCCTTAAGGCACTTCATCTCAGAGATCATTGACACTTCTTTTAGGGCAGGATAAATTGTTAAACTGGCATCTGAAAGCCACTATTTATTGTCATTATCTTGAGGGAATCTAGACAAACAGCTGAACACAACATTTCAGTTTCAGGTAGTTGTTAAGGGAGATGAATCTTATTCATTCAAACTTTAATGTTTACTTTTCCATTGTTCTTAATCACTGTCTATTTGAAATCCATTTCCATGACTCTTTAGTAGTGCTTCAAGACTTTACACAAATTATCGTAAACTGACTTATTATATGAAAGTTGCTTCTGGCTTTTCTGCACTCTTATTAATTTGTGTCTAACCACACTGTTTGAAGTGTTATTTCTATGAAATTCTTCAGAATTTCTTCTGTTGCTTTCCTACATTTGATGAATAATTGTCATGGTTTTGGCCAAATTAGCCAATGGTCGGTGACAGGTGCTCTCCCTCCACCTCTCGCACATGGAGAGGAGGAAAGATAAAGAGATTTATGAGTTCAGAAGAAACTAAACTATTTTAATGAAATATTAATAATAAAATAAAAAGGAAATAATAAAATAGATGCAGTATATAAAAAAAACATATTAATCTCCCAGGATGACATCACCGGCAGGCATTGGGGAAGTCCCAGACTGGACTCAGCGATGGGTGGGAACTGGATTTCAGAGATGGAGTCAGGAATCCACGGATCGGGATCAAAGGCAGATGAACAGACAGGGTTCTCCTCGGACGTCGGCCATTGAAGAAAACAGAGCTGACCCTTTGATCCCTCAGATTTTATACTGAGCATGGGGCAGATGGAATGGGATACCCCTGTTGGTCAATGTTGGGTCACCTGTCCTGTCTGCTCCTCCCTGCAGGTGGGACCCCTCTATGCTCTTCCGTTTCCGCCTCTCCAACGGGGCAAATAACAAAATTAGGTGACCTTGGTTGTTATAGCAATAAGTATAAGCAAGAGCCTCTCTGCATACCATTCCTTGGCACTGTAAGGGACGGCCTGTAAATTCCCTGACGAGGGGCAGAAGGCCCTTCAAGCCTTCAATGGAATGCCTCAAACACTTGCAAGGAAATAAATAATGCAGGGCTGGCCTTCAAAGAACTGATAAGGCTAACAATTCCGGTGCCTGAAAGTGTGGGAGAACTGTCTTGCAAAGACAGGATAGTTCTGCCACTCGTGTGGTGAGCTTGCTAGTTCTCAGTTCTCAAGGCCGTTGTGTCTGATGAGTGACCTTTACTTCATTATCCGCGAAATGCATATGAAAGCACACACCCCTGCATATGCTAATGAAGATTATAGAGATCATGCTAAACATGTATGACCGTGGCACTCGTCTCTCCACCCAAATCATGCTACACGTCACCTGGGAGAAGGGAGAAACCTGAGACGAGGCTGCCCTCAGCAAGGGGGGGTAGACCAGGCTAATTCAGCAAACATAAAAGGGGAAAATAAGTGTCCCTAGGGGGGAACAAAGAAGAAACAAAAGAAGAAGACCATGCCTGGGAAGATTCTTCCCAAGAAAGAAGACCGATTTTTGCTAGAAAGAAGAAGATTATGCCTGGGAAGATTCCCTGAAAAGGATGCTGGAACCAGGACCGGTGATCTCTTTATCTCTGTCTTTTTTCTCTGTCTTTTCCTTTCTCTATTCCTCAGTTTCTCTTTTCTCTTAGAATTGTTAAGTAACAGAGCTGCTAAGTAATGACCTTAAGTATGACCTTAAGTACCGCTTGCCATAAGTTGTCTTATACCTGTTTTTAAGTAACACAATGCATATGTCACTATTTGCCATAACTTGTTATACACCTAACCAAATATAGTGGAGTTGTTAAGACCTATACTAACCATTTTGGTAAGCTAATAAGTATTTGTATATGGACCCTGAGTTTTATCTCACCTTAGTTCGCGCCGTTGAGAATTTACGAATCTGAAGTCACTTACCCCCCCTCTTTCCTGAGAGTGGGACGTGACAGGCACTAACTGTAAACATTGGTCTTATCACTCTGAGAACAAACCATTTTTGGCACAATATGCTGTTATTTTCAGAGAGTTAGAAGAGGCCTAGCTAAGAAGTAAAATTACTGAACAGAAAGTTGGTTCTGTTTACCTCAAACCAGGACAATAATGAACACGAGTGTCTTCCAGTATTTTCAAAGCTAAAATGAATGTTACTTAGTTTTTCAACTATAAATTAAATGGCAATTACAAAATGCAAAATATCCAGTTCTGCGTATGTAACTGAATTTATAGTATTCTTTACATTAGAAAACATCAAAGAATCATGCCAAAACCCATGCTCAAATAGGGAAAAAAAACCCCAAAACAAACAAAGAACAACAAAATGCAGCAGAACTTAATTTGGTCTTTAAGTGGTGAAAACTGTAAGAAAAAAATGCACCTTACAAGGAATAAAAGTATAAGAGCTGAGTTAAACTTCTAAAAATGTTTCCAAATTATAAATGTAGTTATGCTGGGCTTAGGGCATAGTTGATCTTTTTTTAAAATATATCTGTAGTTTAACATTCTTAGCTTAGAAAAGCAACTGACTTTGTAACGACTTTTGCTTCAGAAGAGAAAAAATATATTTAGCCTACTACCTTAGATGATGTTGGCCACATAACAAAGCTCAGTAAATCTCTTCACTTTACACAGATTGTCATCTTTATGATGAAAGACTTTTCCTCAAAGAAATTGCTAATTTATATAATTTAAAATTATAAACCTCTCTCCAGGTCTGTAGTCACAGTATTCATACACATTTGCTATACGATCCAGAGATATTCCAGCAGCATTAAAACAATTATTCCAACAAAAATTTACTCTTTTAGTTCCCTCATGGTTTTAAAAGGCAAGCTTTTAGCCTTCTCCAAAGGTCAGTCAAACAAATATTAGCTACATTATGACTAGTAAGTCAGTAATTTTAGGTTACTTTTGAACACAAGTGGAGAATCAGTCTCACAGCTCTGAATGATGTGTTTTAAACCATGCATTTTTGAGAGATGTCCATGTAGTGTATCAGACCTAATTGTGTTTGCAGGATTAGAATGGGTTTGAAAAGCTTTTTAGGCAATTGTGATGGTGTGCACCCCCTCCCCAGGCACCAACCTGACCTTTATCTCCTGTAACCCTGCCCAAGAAAGAACCACCCATGGTGGTCATAATGGGTGCACGTAGTCACGATGGCTGCAATGGGCAGCGGGCTGCATGCCAGGATCTTCCCTTGAGCAAGACTTCTTGAGATGCAGAGATTCCTTGCTGCAACAGATCCTCGGTAAGTGACTGATAGCATGCTAAACTTTGAAATCCTAGCTAAGTGATATAAAGGATTGATTGGGCATATATAATCCTTTAGACATAAACCATTGACCAAGTCTGGAACTAGGACTGGAACCAGCCGCACCTAGACTCCTCTCTGAGAAGGAGTTTAGAAAGCAAGGGGGTCCTTTCTGAAACCTTGACTCAAGGGAAGGTCTCCCTGACAGTCCTGTCTGACCCTGTCCTCTATGCAGTAAATAACCAAGTGTGTCTTGCCATCTCAAATCTTGTTAAAACACTGTCACATTTGCTGTCAAACTTTGTTAAATCCCTGGTTTATATCAATAAATGTATTACTACTTCTCTCAACAAGTGAAGTGCATCACTCCATCCACGACAGCAATATAGATCTACAATACAGAGACCCAGCAAATATGCATTACAGGTGATGTCACAGATACACATCATCTATCTCCATACAACATTAAGACAGTATGCATTGTAATAATTAAAGCTTAAGGTAACAGATTTGTGGAAAACAACGTTAAAATACACATTTGAAAGGAAGCATTCTCCAGGTGTCTTCTCAAATCAGTTAGTAATTTGGTGTTTGTTGAAACTGAGCTTCATTCAGCGCATTTGTACTTATTTGATTCTCTGCTAGATGTTGGCTACGCTACTGAACTCTGCAATCAAACAAATTAGGGACAAATGTGATATACCTGCAATAGTAAATTACACAGAAAGAGAAATTGTGTTACCTATGCTGATACTTTGTTAGAGAGCTCCCTGGCATGGGTTTGCTGAGGTGAAGTAAAACTATACAACCAGTTCCCAGGCCCAATTTGAGAATTAATATGGGTGACTAGGCACGGACTATTCCATAAAAGTGTCTTGGATGTGTCACCTTGTTTTGGCTAGTATGAATCTTTAATAATGTAGATGTGGCCAAAGCATGACAGTTCGACTTCATAGACCCGGCTTACTACAGTTTATCAATATATAAAATCTCTATTTAACCCTATTTCTTGTTGCACCTTTGTAACCAGGTCTTTCAAGTTGACAATGTCAAAACATGAAGAAATGAAATTCCATCTCCCTAGACAGCTTAGACTCTGTACTCAAACAATTTGAAAGTTAGAGAATGAATTCAAAATAAATTCAGGAAAACAGATTTCGCTTAGAGGAAATGATATTGTAATAGAAGTCCAGAAATAGCTGAACTCACTGGGCAAATTGTCTTTACATCAGTAATCCAGAGTAATTTTTTTTTTTTTTGCAGCTGTGACAGTTGCACATATTAAAGAGAAAGGACTATTTAGTTTGAGCATTTTCAAACTGTGAAGAAAACACTTTTTGAAAAAGGGCAATCAGGCAAAGTTCAAACAATTTTCAATATCATAGTCTTTAATGTATTATTTAAGTACTAGCTAGGCAACAAACTTTTCATGAGCTGTCAGTTGAAATATATTCAGTTGTAGGAATGACAATACTTTAGGAAAACTTAGAAAGACTCTATAAAAAGTGAAGAAAAGGAGACTTCATGTGAAGAACTTACCACAGTCAACTAATACACTCAGTCTCATTTCTAAAGAGACTCGTCTTTCTTAGAAGCTGTCTGTTGTCCTTCAGGTCCAGAATTCAAAGTAATTGTTAGATCAGAACTAATGGGGGAGAGTTTTTTTGTAAAAAAAAAAGCAAAAGCTGCTACAGATTGCAAGGAGCAACACTTCAGAATGCTTTTTAAACTTTTTTCTTGAACTCCTGAAAAAAACCCCTATGTTTTCTACCTGGAGGCTAGGATTCATTACACTAACTTTAGCAAATTTAAAGTTAAAAAACTGGTCTATGCTAGTGGTCTTGGATCTCTTCAAAACTAATAAAGACAGACATCAAGCTGGAGAACTACTCATCCCACTTATCTTAAAAACCTGGTTATGATGGAATGAAATTCCTTTTCAGTGTCAGTATTTATTTTTTGGATGCTTCCTTCTCCTATATCTTTGCAGCTCTAGTGATTCCAGTGCAGTCTGTTTCTACTTACTGGTATTAAAGAGGTCAGAATAATGGAAAGTACACTTATAAACCATTTATACAATTAATAACTCTGCAAAGTAAAATTTTCCATAACACATATTAAAAAGGTACATTTCACATATATGTATGTACCATTTAATTGGAAAATATATTTTATACTGTCTTTGCCACTTACTTAGCTGGCCTTGTGCACACAAATTGGTTTTGGGATTGCTTATATAAATAATGACTATTTGTTTAGAAGAGTTTACAGCATCTTTGTGTACTTCTCACACACTAATTGATAGCTAATCTTGTTTCAGAAAGAACAATAATAAAACAATAATTTTAAGTCCAACCTATTTTCTCTTTTCTTGAATATAATAAGTTGCAATCAAGTCAAAATTGGGGGAGAGAAAGTTATACAGTATATAAGCAAGGTATATGGCTATGCGAACTTATTAAACCAAATTAATTCATAGGTAGTATAATATTAACCTTAAAATCATCTTGCTCAATGTCAAGAAGCTCAAGTAATCCCATAAAAAGAAAGGCTATGTGATTTATACAAGGAAAATAGACTGCAGACTCAATGTTTTTATCCCTTCAGGCAGTAATTATTGGGAGCATATTTTACATTGCTTAGGTTATTTCAAAGAAAATTTTAAGCCATAGCATGCAGCAAACAACCCTTCCATGGCAAAAAAAAAAAAAAAAAAAAAAAAAATGCTGCTTTGTGGCTTATTTAACTTTTTCAGTAGATATCTATGAAAATATTTTTCACAGTTTTGAGGATGGCTTGGTATGGGCAGACATTGTCCCCAAACTGCTCTCTAAAAAATTCTTATATTTTGCACAGTTGAAATACACTTATTTTCTGTGAACTCTTTTTTCATTTAAAAAAAAAAAAAAGTAAAAAAAAAAAAACACAATAATAAACTAGCCATTTATTTCACGAGTTATTATGTCCATATCTTCCCATATAATTTCTCTCACATTTATACCAGTGTTTTTTGTTCTCATAATTCCATAGTTATACTCAGAAAGCCTTGAAAAGTAATGAAATACAAATGTAAATAAAAGGTTACTTTCTCAAGTTATATGGAAGTTTTTTATAGAAAATGACTTAATTATAAACTTTGTCAGTGTCATAACCATAGTGTCATAATGTGGTTACAACTTTATCTTAATTTTTTCTTGTAAGATTTTAACTTCTTTTCAGGCTGTTCCTACATCCATGCTATTAAGAATACAGTCCTTAAAGATTAAGAATTTATATTTTATTAGAGTTGTCTGCCATGTGGTTCTGGTTACAAATTATGCTCTGGAAACTCAGAAAGTGATGAGGACCATGAGTAAACATAAGACTTTAGAAGTAGTCATCATCTTCAGAGAACTCACATGAGTCCTTGGTGACCCAAACATGTAACTGCTACAAGAAAAGGGAGAGGCCAGGCCTTTGTATACCACAGATCCAGCTCACTAAAAGGGAGATGGACGAAAAGCTGTTTGAGGAATGGCATGTGTGTACTTTCTGAAAAAAAAATTGGCAAAAGTTTATTTGGAGCAATAGGCTACCTGAAAAGCATAGAAACTAATATTGGAGCCATGCTGAACCATCAGGAATGAGGCAGTGAAACAGAAATTCTAGTCTACCTCTAAAAACTTATCCCTTTGTTCCCAAAGTTTACAAAGATAGCCTTCAAACACAATAGAGAAACAGTGATCACACTGGAAAACAAGTGGGTGAA
The DNA here is from genome assembly GCA_947846985.1 of Fratercula arctica. NCBI lineage: Eukaryota > Metazoa > Chordata > Aves > Charadriiformes > Alcidae > Fratercula > Fratercula arctica. Next base: position 110,218,828 of record CANTUZ010000003.1, read on the forward strand.
AAAATGCAGTAAATTTTGTGCAAAGAAAATGCAAAGAGCTAAAGAACAATTAAAAGTATGAACAAATGAGGATATTTAAATGTCTGCATCTAAGTGGCTTGCACAGATTCACTTTACGGCCAATGAAGAAAAAAAAAAAAAAAACAAAACAAAACAAAAAGAAGGCACTTTTAGGGAAAGTGCATCTCATCCTAAAATAAATGTGAAAAATATATCAGGTAAACTATTGTTCAGATGATCCATTTAATATCTGTTTCTTTAAAGAGCGCCTAACAGCTATAATATGCACTGGAAAGTGGGACTCAGCTGCAGGTTAAGAAGCTCAGCTTTGTATACCTGCACAGAGGTATGCTATGTGCTTCCCACTCTCAGCGATGAAGATCTCATTAGTACAGTGAATGGAGCTTGGAAATTAATTTTTCTTATTATAAAGCAGACTATGACAGGGTAATTAATTTGTTTTAAAGGAATTACTTAGTGCTTCTTGAGATGCTGAGTTTTCCGGGATAGGAAAACATAGGGCTGGCAGATGTAACGAGAAATCATAGGAGATCGAAATGGAATGTCAGTTAGAGATAACATTGGGTGTCCAAGGCCAATTAAAATTGCACTAAATGCTTATGTTTGGAAAACTGAATCATATCTCTAATGGAGAACAGCTGAATATCCATTCTAGGACATGACTAACTTTTGATTCAAAGTTCAAATTAGTTGTCAATCCAAAGGCATAAATTGTCATTTGAAATGTCCTACAGCTCCTGGCTCCTGTCTGCCTCCCCAACAAGATATCCACATCCCATCGATCTTGAGCTGTATCTGGTAGTCCTGTGTAGACTCACATGCACTTCACACAGGTACAGATGCCTACATATAAACATCTCTATTTGAGTGCCTTTATCTTGAACTAGATAAAGTTGAAGAGAAAGTTTAGACACCATAGACATCTAAAATTTGGTGAAGTTGTCCACACTGTACTGTATCTGTCCTTCCTTCTTTGTTCCCCTCAGTTCTAAAGTATCAAATTGTCTGAACAAATCTAGATGAAACATCTGAGCTATTTGAATGTAATTAACTCTAAAGTCTACCGAGATCAATGCCTTGCTTTCAGACGAGAGTACATAAGGAGACTGAATAAAAGGGAGTTTTTCAACTTTGTTAAAATAGACTTCATTTCAGCAATCTCTCATTTGCCTTTCCCCTAACTCCTCTTTTGAATGGGTTCATCAAGATGAATCTGCTTATTTATTTTTTCTTAGAAAAAATTTCAAGACTCACTGTGCTTTGTAGGTTATAAAATTGACCTATGGTCACAGTTATGTCCTGTAACACATTTTAAAGATATATCATAAATATTTAGGGATACATTTTTAGACCTTCATTTAATTTTAAAACAAATTTAGGGTCCAGCTGAAGGAAGATTAATTCCATTTCAGCTCATGAAAATTTGCAAGTATATGTCTAATTTGAATCATGCCTTTAAATCTCATTATTTTTAATAGCATTTATGCGTACTTGTGTGCTTCTGGATGTAATTTCAAAGTGTAATTTCTACTGAACACACAAAAATAATTTCCTAACATCTTTCCCCTTCGAAGTTTATATTCTCTTGTGTGAGCATTTTCATTGAAAAAAAAATATATGCAGATGAACAATTTTATTGGTTTGGTATGAATGATTTCAGGCTTAAGGTCTCAGAGTGAATTGCAGGTGCAGATTCAAAGAAGTAAGTGATTGGTACAGATTTAAAGCCACAACTGGAAACTATTGAATAAATATGAATTCTGAGTTGTACCAAGAATTCAGGAGGTGGAACATGCAGAGCGTGGGTGAACTGCATCTTCACACCGTTCATGCTCCATGCACTGTTGTAGGAAGCCATCTGATGTACACTACTGCATTCAGTAGTATCATCCTCTGGCTAGCTAAACCAGCGTTAAATCAGTTTTGTGCTGGAAAAGCTGTGGAAAGGTGCCAGAGCATAATCCACAATCCTGTCATAAAACTTAGCTTTTTTTTTTTTTTTTTTTTTAATAAAAAAGGAAATTTAAAGAACTATGTGGTCTAAATTGTGTATGAAAATATATGGTGCTAAAATATGATGCCTGCAATTATTTTTGTTAAAGTTCATCTTCTACTTACTTAAAAATAGTTTCATGATTCATTCAAAACATCTCTGATGTCATACTTAGAAAACAGTGGACATCTGGCACCCATTTCACCTATCATTTTCTGATATATAGAATCATAGAATCATAGAACGGTTAGAGTTGGAAGGGACCTTAAAGATCATCTAGTTCCAACCCACCTCCCACAAGACCAGGCTGCTCAAAGCCTCATCCAGCCTGGCCTTGAACACTTCCAGGTATTGGGCATCTGCAACTTCTATGGGCAACCTGTTCCAGTGTCTCACCACCCTCACAGTAAAGAATTTCTTCCTGATAGCTAATCTAAATCTACTGTCTTTCAGTTTAAAACCACCACCCCTCATCCTATTGGTCCATTCTCTGATAAAGAGTCCCCCCCCATCCTTCCTGTAGGTCCCCTTCAGGTACTGGAAGGGGCTATAAGGTCTCCCTGGAGCCTTCTCTTCTCCAGGCTGAACAACTCCAACTCTCTCAATCTGTCCTCATAGCAGAGGTGCTCCAGTCCTCTGATCATCTTCGTGTCCCTCCTCTGGACTCGTCATGTCCTTCTTATATTGGGGGACCCAGAGCTGGATGCAGTACTCCAGGTGGGGTCTCACAAGAACAGATATGTATCAAAATTTTCCTAAGTTCACCCTCAGGAGAATCTGTAAATGTAAATCAGATCCCAAATCCCCTGTGCACCGTTTGTAAAACAAAATCTCTCCTTTACCCTGTGGGTCTAGCAATTTTTGTTCACTGCTTATTAAGATTTTAGGTTGCCTTTGTGATTTACTCAGAATTGAATTTACCTCATTTCCCCAGAGAAGAAATCACAACAGATATTGAATATATTGTATTTTTTTAAACTCTTTAGTACAGCATGGCTACATTTTCTGAAATAATTGTGAAATTGTGAGCTTTGTCTCTTGTGTTGTTGGATGTTTAAATTTTAGTCATCCCAGTCTACACATAATCACCTTAGACTCCCTTTAAAATCAATGGGGGAATAAAGGCAGCTCAAGAGGTGGTTCATTTGACCTTGTCCAAATCCTTATTTGAGGAAGATATAAATCTTCCTTTTGAAGTGCCAATTTCTCTCAATTAGTTAATACCATAAAAAGAATTACTGTGATTAGCTCACAGGCATATGTCTACTTTCAGTCATGCCAATCCCAGCCTAGCTGTCTCGTGTAATTTATTTTTTTATTCATCCTTTTCCCTTTAGTATTCAATGGTTCACACTTTTTTTTTTTTCTGTGACTTACAATTAAATAAAAAAAATCCTTCAAAAAGAATTCCACAGGCACGGGGAACGATATATTAAAAAATAACAAAGACTCCTATCTAGCTTATCAGACAGACCATTTAACCCATATGCACTTAATTTTGCAGTCTGTGAAAAGGAATAACTTATTAGCACAGTAAATAAACATTCTTAATCTTTTAGTAGGTGTCATGGTTTCAGCTAGCATGGAGTTAACTTTCTGCCTAGTAGTTGGTACAGTGTTATATTTTGGGTTTGGGTTGAGAAATACTGTTGATAGAACATTGGTGTTTTCAGTTGTTGCTAAGCAGTCAAGGCCTTTTCAGCTCCTCATACTGCCCCATCAGCAGGTAGACTGTGAGTGCGCAAAAAGTGGGGAGGAGACACAGCTGGGACAGCTGACCCCAACTGACCAAAGGGATATTCCATGCCATGTGATGTCAAACTCCGTATATAAAGCTGGGGGAAGAAGAAGGAAGCGGGGGATGGTTGGAGTGATGGCATTTGTCTTCCCAAGTAACCGTTACGTATGATGGAGCCCTGCTTTCCTGGACATGGCTGAACACCTGCCTGCCAATGGGAAGTGGTGAATGAGTTCCTTGTTTTGATTGGCTTCTATGCGCAGCTTTTGCTCTACCTACCAAACTGTCTTTTCCTGACTTTTCTGATTGTCTTCCCCATCCCACAGTGGGGGTAGTGAGCAAGCAGCTGTTTGGTCCTAGCTGCCAGCTGGGGTTGAACCCCGACAGTAGGTTTATGCCAACATAGTGAATTTTAAAATGAATAATGTATATTCATTGCTTTAACTAAGTAAGAAGAACTATGCAGCTCTTTCACAACTCTTCTATTGGTCTTTAGGCTACCTGTCGCATTGCTGCATGCTCCTTCTTATACAGCTCATATATTCCATTTTCACCGTTCGTGTTGTTGTTGATGAAGAAAGTATGTTCCATTTACATACTCTATATATTCCACATTCCTTTTACACACTTACACATTCTGTATATTTTTGAAATGCTAGTAGTACATTAACATCTGCTTTCAACAGGAATGGCATAACATACACAAGGTAGGATGGTTCCCGTGTATTGCATACAACCCAGCTTCGCAGTAAGGAAGACAAAGCCTTAATTGTAGTTGTAAATGTCCCAGACCTACATGTAAACCAAGTTCCCCTGTCCAAGCTGTCATTCCAGAAAGAGGAAGAGAATCATGGGGGGCAGAAAAGAACACACAAATATTCCAAACTGCAGAGAAACACTACACAGGGAGTTATGGGAAATGGCCCATGATGGGAGACCGAGACTGATGACAAGACATGCAGGCTTGTATGCCACCCCTGAGAGTCTAGGGGATTCAGCAGCAGGAGTTACTCCAGACAGAGACAAGCAGCAAGTAGTGAGGCAGCATCCATGTCCCATTGCTGCTTCTCTGAGCCATTCATCCCTCCAGTAATTTAATAAGCATTCCATTAAGAAAAAGTGGATGCCCATGATTCTCTGCTGCAAGGTATAGGCACACAAAGCTTCAAACAAGGCTCATAATGATTTTGTGGTCTCTGTGCGATACTATAATCTCTCATACATTTTTTTTTTTTTTTTTTTTTTTCTTTCATAGCCAAGGAGGGAAAAAGTGCTTGTTATAAAAGTGGTGCAGCAGATATTTTTTATGAAACCTGTATTTTATCTGGCATGGATTGCATCTTTAAAACAAAAGTGTCACAGACACCAATCATTCTGAAATGTTATTAAAAATCTCTAGGTTTGTTCTCAGTTGTGCCTCTCAGGTTTCATTTGAGCTTTGTAAGCTTATCTGCTCAGTGATAGCTTTTTCAGGACATTTTGATTGTCAAGGGAACACATAGAAGATTTGATTTGATTTATGATTTCTTTTTATAAGTGTTTAATTTGTAGGGTTTTATTAGTAAATCACCTCCAAAAGTAATGCATAGACATACTGAAATTGAAATTTTCCAAGCTTTTATCCACTTAAATTCAAAGCATTTATTTTTACTCCAGGTTGTCTAAGAACACTTATCAGCTTTGTTGATGAAGTAGTGCAAAATATTTATCTCCTGTCATCAAGATGAACAAAGGAACGTCCTACTTTTAAACATGAGCTGATTTAATCCCTCCATCTCTCGTTAATTAATATGTATTTTATGAGTAATAATAAAAGAATAAATAAGAAAACACAGGAAGTGTAAATGGACAAAAGAGTGTTGTTTCTCTTCTTCCTACCCTTAATACATTCACAAAAGAACTATAGAAAGCTAAGAAAGTCCATTTGGAAACTTCATATCAGAATTTCTTTAAGATGAATTTGCAGCTGTATGGAGTTTTGACAGACTATCTTCTGCATTATGTGCAATACAATAGCTTTATGAATTCTTTCTTCATTTATTTCTTAAGCTGGGTGACCTCAACATTACAAATGTACATTAGTACCATCTTGAAACACAGCAGAACCTATAGATAGGAAAAGAAATGATGAATGATTATTTAAAAAAAAAAAAAAAAAGAAGAAAAAAAAAGAAAAAGCTTAAACTTGATTTTCAAGTAAGAAAACAGGAGAAATGTGGGTTTCAGGGTTTTTCCCTGCACCAGGAAGACTTTGTGTAGTCCAGTAAAGACCAACAACCTGAACACTGTGAAGTCTTGCCTTTTTAAAGAGGGTCGCTGCATCCAGACCGACTACTAATGTCGAGCCATTGAATGGGGCAGTGCTACTTGGACTGGCCCAAGTGCCTGCCAGGGACCAGTCTCACAACTAATTGTCCAGCTGATGTAATTCCAGTGCTTGGAGACCTGCCCTGGAACTGTGTAGTTTCCTAATATATATGTAGCCAAAACATCTCTCTGCACTTTCACGAGAGGAGCAATGCTTTGTATTTGTCTGAGAAATTCCTTTGCAAAACCCAGATGCCTAGTGTCTTCTAGTGATAATTTGCAGGTTGGCAGGAAAAATTATCTAGAATGGATTTCAAAAACATATTTCAGAATATGTGATTCAGAGATGCCATCATATATTACATGATTCAGTTTAACTCCATCCCAATTATGCCTCCATCAACCATATTTTTATGCTCCCCAAAACGATTAGACAGGCTTAACCATAACTCACGACATTTGAGTTTGGAGGTGGGGCATGTGTTCTGGCTGTTGTGTTTTTTGTTTCCTTTGTTTTATGAATCTAAACACCCTGTGTCTTCCTGGACATGAAACAAACTGTTAATATTTCATATTTTTTTTTTTTTTGCAAATGCAACTAATCTTGGGATTTATAAAGGGTACTACACAGTTCTGATGCATACTGTCACCCTTGGATATGTGTAGGCCCCCTTTACCCAGACCCTGCTGTCTGTACCTCTACTGCAGGGACAAAAGCACCTCTCTTATGAGGACAGACTGAGACAGTTGGGGTTGTACAGTCTGGAGAAAAGAAGGCTCCGAGGAGACCTTATAGTGGCCTACCAGTATCTTAAGGGGGCCTACAAGAAAGCTGGGGAGGGACTTCTTAGGATGTCGGGTAATGGTAGGACTAGAGGGAATGGATTAAAACTAGAGATGGGATGATTCAGATTGGACGTTAGGAAGAAGTTTTTCACCATGAGTGTGGTGAGACACTGGCACAGGTTGCCCAGAGAGGTGGTGGAGGCCCCATCCCTGGAAGTTTTTAAGGCCAGGCTGGATGGGGCTCTGTGCAGCCTGATCTAGTGGGAGGTGTCCCTGCCCATGGCAGGGGCGTTGGAACTTGATGATCTTTAAGATCCCTTCCAACCCTGACAATTTTATAATTCTATGAATTCTGTTGCTCCATTAGTAGCTGTTAAACTGCCATACATTACAAGCCTGGCACAGTATGTTAAGGGAAATCAGTGCCAATTTTGTTCTTACCCTGGGTTTGGAATTGCAGCAATTTGGGTCCTGCCTGGTGAGCAATGGGGTTCATCCTGCAGTGGTGCAGGTCAAATAGATGTGGGCAAGATCGGTCATCCCTCCCCATGCATCCAAGCCTAGTAACATCATCATATGGTAACTCTTGTCTTCAGGGGGAAAATAAAGAATAAATAATTTGTAAGTAGCAATGCTTAAATATGGTGTATCATGGAATGTGAAAATTTCAACCTGAAACCCTGGAGACTGATAATAACGTGATGTTTATAGTATGGACCATTAAATCCATCACAGAAATCCAGCTCAAGTAATAATAATCATGCTGTGTTTGTTTCATCGTTCTGACAGACAGACAGACAGACAAAACATATCTTAACTGTAGTTCTTTAGCTGTATAGTAAAATGACTTTTTCTTATTGAATTTAAACCGGTAAAAAAGGTTCCTTAGTAAAAATAAAAACTATTACATATTAAAAACATTGGTAAAATTAGCAGTTGTTCAGTATAAGTTTTTTTTTTTAAAATGTGTTTAGTTTATAAAAATCTAATAAATGTTTAGATTTTTTCCCTGAATCTTATTTTGACATCTTTTCCAAGTTCTCTCTCCTGTAGTTTTCACATCCATTATATTGTTTTTGAAGATTGTCTGTGGAATTTATTGGGTAAAACTTTCAAAAGCTATTTCGCTTTGGCTTTGAGATGACACATTGAGATGACTGAATTGTGTAGTGCAGTGTACTCTTTGGTAGCTCACATAAGCATTTAACACTGGACTGCACAAACTCATAGAAATTATATGGTAGAGAATAATACACTTTTTTTTCCCTTGAAAGGGCTTTTCCATTCTTTATTTAACTCAAGTTGTGTATCTCAAACACGTAGATTCCTGATTAAGGTTTATGAAGTCTAAACTACTGGATGCACGTTCAGTGCTTAAAAGGCTCTGAGAGCTACAAATTTTTCTTTCTTAGACAAATCTCTGTCACAAGCTTCAAGATAGTAAGAAATACGGATATGAACATACTATGTATGATGTCTATAAAAAACCAGTAACTTACTGAGAATTGTAACACAATAAGAACTTTCACACAGTTAATCCATTTTCTGTAGTTTGTAAATTAAGATATACCTAAAATGCTTTGCTAAGCTTAAAACGTTTCATAATGGCAGAGAAGAGCGGTTAGATGAAATGTTATTTAAGTTGATTTACTGAGGGAGCAGCAGACTGTACTGACACCTCTTTAAACCTGAGATGTTTAAATAGCATTTCATTTGCATTCTCATAAACAACAAGTGTCAGTCAAAACTAGAATATAATCAGTCTCCTTAAATTGAAAGGAAAAAGATGGAGTTGAGGGAGAAGTCCAAGAAAATGTTCAGACATTTCATTTGTACTCAATAATGACTTGTTAACCTACAGATTTATTTGTGGACTTTCTGAAAGACAATACTCTAGAAATTAAAAACTGTTGAGTTGTCACCTTGGCTTTGCTCAGATAAAGCTTGCTGTTTTCATTGTAAGTCTGTCTCAAGTTTAAAGTGGATTCAAAGGTTCATAAAAACCAGCTAGTTCTTTTATTCCTACAGGGGTAACAAGTCCAAATAGTAGTGTGCACCTACAAACTCTTTGGATGACAGCAAAGTTTGGAAATGTAAGAAGCTGGGTATGTTTTCTACCTACAAGAGTCAGTCTGAAGGAGGGGACGGTATTGGCAGTACACTAAGTTTTGTCCCTGTTTGTAGGGGACAAACAAAGGACAAACATAAGCAATTTGTGATGTCTCTCTGGCTCACAGTCTTATTAAGATACCTCAGCAAACCTTGCAACCATCAGACAGGCACTGACCTAATCAATAGGAAAGTGATTTTCAGGACACACACTTGGCCAGGGTCACCAGTCATCATGTCCATGAAACAGTCTGTGAGATAATGACTCTCTTTTACTGATCTTCTGTCTCCTTTCCTTCTTCTACACTGGATGCTTCTGAATAGTTAACTTTTATTTTCAGGTTGTTGTTTATACTGTTATATCCTTTATCATAACATCCACAAGAATAATAAGAAAAAAATATTAATAAAAAAAAAGATTTGAGAAGTCCCTAGCTGCCAAGAGAATGGACTGTTGTACCTAGCCGAATTGGTTGTTCTTACAAATCATACCATAAACATACAGAGGAGACTACTTGAATGATGAAAAAAAACTTATGTGAAAGAAGAAGAGGTGAATGAGGAGGTCATGTGGCAAAAGGAGATCTAAATTGAGTTACTTGGAGAAATTGAGTGGCTAATGCTTGTCCACTACTTCACCTAAAACACTACCATAAGCATCAGAAGAAAAAAATCAAGCAGTTTTACAAAAAATCCCAAAGGTTTTATTATCCAATACATAATTAGATTGTAGAAATCACTGCCACAGAATGTTGTGGATTCCACAAGTTTAAACTGCTTGTATCTAAAAAATAATTAGGAAAGCAGAAACATATAGAGGTCTGTTCAAATTTCAGTGCAAGCTCTGGTTCAGGAGGTCGCTTTAAGATGCAGATTGTTCAAAATTGGGAGATGTATATTTGGAATATGTAGAGAAATTATCACTTGCCATATGCTTATTTGACCTAAATACTTCCTATTAGTCATGGGTAAAGGCAGGATGTTGGTCTCATCTGTTGCTGTATCTCAGCATGTACATTCTTGTACTCTTAGAACCCAGGAGATATCTCCTTCCCACATGTAGGTGAAGCTCAGTGTTCTGTAGCCTCAGTTCACTGAAAATCCATTCCAAGATTCCATTGAAATCTGTTTGAATATTCTAGGTATCTAGATGTTTTTAGATATTAGACGAACACATAAACTGTAGAGTGTTTTAAGAGGAGAAAACTCTTGATGTTACTATTTCCCAGTGAACCTCCCACAACTTCAGGGCAGTCTGTTCCAGTACTTCGTCACCCTCAAATTAAAGAAGTTTTCCCTCATGTTCAGATGGAATTTCCCATGTTCCAGTTTGTGCCCATTGCCCCTTGTCCTGTTGCTGGGCACCACTGAGAAGAGTCTGGCCCCATCCTCTTGCCACCTGCCCTTTAGATATTGATAAGCATTGGTGAGATCTCCTCTCTTCTCCAGGCTAAACAGACCCAGGCTGTTTCTGGCTGTCTCTCAGCCTTTCCTCATCAGAGAGGTGCTCTGTAGGTTTCAGGATTTATAAGTCCCATATAGAAAGTGCTTGCATGCTATTGGATATGGTTTTGAATGTTAAGTTCAAACCTGGGTAAAAATGTTATCAGACTAGAATAAGTAAGCGAAGTTCAAAGCATAGGAGAGCTAGGACATGATAGAACACTTACAAAGTCTGATTCAGTTCCCAGACAAGATTCGGTCTGTCAACAGTTGTAAATGCATGTAGATTATGTCTACCTGTTGGGAAATATAGACAGTAATTTTTCCTTTATCTATTCAATTGGAAATACGTGGTATGCAGTAGAGGCAGATTTTCAGCATGATGTAGGAATCATGTATCTCAATCCCTTCTTTTCCTCTGATAATAACAATTTGAAAGTTAATACCTTCTAAAGAATACCGAACTATATAAATCTTAAATCAAAAACTATGTTGTGTGTCCTACTAAATCTGTTTTAATTGGTTTGGTTTTTTCCGTCTTTAGGGTATATTGAAAATCTGGTATTAAGATATGTGTCAGCTCTGTAAATATGTGGCTGAAATGCTAAAATCTATAAGATTGTTAAAAAAATTATATCTGAATGCACTTTGTATTCACCAAAAGAACAATATTTGAAAAGAAATAATTGTAATCAAATTATTTTTATTCAACAGAAATCAGTAAATTAGAGCTCTGATGAAACTCCTAATCCTGTAAAGGGGAATGTCATAAGTATCCAGTTTCCAGAATAGCAAGAAAAGCCCTGTATGTGTAAGTCTTTTGCTCTTCTTGTTTTCTTAACTATCAGGGTAATATTCTTTCTTGTACTTTTTGTACTCAACCAATAACTTTTTTCACTAGAAACTGCGCTAAGTACATATATGGCACCTAATTAAGCATCTTCTACTCTCTTGTCCCTACCTACATGCCTGAGCCAGCTTGAGTTGATTTAAATACTTTCCTGTGTTTTAATGAATGGAGATTTAATTAATAAAAAAATATATCTAGTATCACTGTTGAATGGACAGGATGGAAGTCAGAAGACCATTAAAAGAAGTTACCTCAGAATTGTTATGCACAAATCACTAACTTTGAATATATCTCCCTCTAGGAGTCTATCGAGGCAGATATATCTTGCAACTTGTGCTGTTTAATGACATTTTTTTGCAAACAACTCTCAATTTTAGGGTGAAATACAGTCAAATGATTCCAGAGGCTAGTAAGCAAAACTTCAAATGAAGTTTCTGAAACATATATTGGGATATAATGCAAATTTTGGTGTGTGACAGCATTGAAATGGAACTTCAATAAAAAAAATAAAAAAGTTCAGTTAGGAAATCAGTATGTCCTACAATTAATATCGGAAAAGCGATGATAAATATGTCTGATTGTTGGTGTCATTAGCATGGCATATATCAATATACCTTGATTAACAGAGCGAAGACAAATTGCTTTGTTATTTACCTACTAAGGTAAGTCAAACTTTCTCACTTCACTGTTTGCTATTCCAAATACAGAAATAAAAGCCATTCAGTAATTCAGTTGATTCAACTGATTTAAAAGAAACAAGATTTTAGATCTAAGGTGGTAGAATATCTCTAAAATTGTGATAATATTACAGTATGGAATCTATAGAGCTGTAAATACACCTGAATGAGGATGGTCTTGCGGGCCATAATTTTCACAGGAAGAAAGAAAGAAAGAAAGAAAGTTTATAACTTCATTAAAAGGATTAATAGTGACTACAGACAACCCAAGACCAGTAGCTTTATCAAGTGATTGAATACATTTCAGGAAATCAATACACAATTGTCTTGCCATATAGTCGTAAATTATCTTGGAAGTCTTTTAGAAAGTTGAGAGAATAGACTTTTGAACTCTAAACAGGAAAATGCATTTCTTTCACACAGTTGCTCTAAAGCAGATGCCTACATCTGATTACAAGGTGGTTGAAGTTGTTACTGGAGTTATTGCATTATTTGTGGAAAAAAACGTGTTTTAAAACAAGTTAAATGTGATTCTTTGCTGAACGATTTGAAAGCTGGAGGTTTTAACTTGATGCATTCAAAAATGGCTAATGAAAATTTACCAAAGATGTATCTTTTAAAAGTGTGGAGTTGCTCATGATAGAGTGACTGGAGTAAAAAGGGATATGACAGAGGTTTATGAACTAACAAATGGTCTTGAGTCTATAAACTTGTGCTCTTATATTCCTTTTCCTACTGCAAGAACAAAGACATGTCCAGTAAAATTGATACACAACAAGCATAATAATGCTAAAAGGCAATATATTACATAAAATGCACAACAATCCTTGTTGTGTGAAAGGGCCAAAGAGGTTTTGGCAGAAGATAAACCCCCTTGCGTTCTAACACTCCTCACCGAGGTGGGAGGCTAGGTGCGGCTAGGTTTAAATTCTGAGTGATGTCCAATTCACCTCTGTCAGTCCAGTTGTGTTTAATATGTATTAAACTATTACGATTTGGATACACTAATAATGGACTGCACCTTCAGTCTAGTGCTCGTGAACCAGCACGGCCATCCTTGAGTCTTTGGTTGCGTTCAGCGAGAAACCAAAACAACTAGCTACTTAAACAGTGCAGTTTATTTAAGCAACAGATATATAGGTTCTTATGATTGCTGGTGATAAATACACTGTCTGCAAAGCACATGCAAATAAAAGTAATGTTAAATATACAAAACGCACGACAGAGTTATAAACAATACAGCCTGGCTATAAATGTAGGAGAGAAATTCTCTAAAGAGATTTCTAAGTTTCCCGAGGAAGCATTCGGTATAGTCTAAGTCTTACCCAAAGGCGTCCCTATGGGGGGGAAGAAAGGCTCAGCCTGTTGACTGTCCTGGAAGTCAGTGATGGAGTTCTCCTCGACTTGTTTGCGATGATGTCTTGCCTGATATCCCCCCTCTCTTGGGCTATTTTTATACTATTTGTTATCTTCAAGGTGGAGTTTGAGTGACTTCAGTCATAAATACTTTTATTACGATTGGTGTAAAATTCTCTCGCTTCACATTTAAAGGTACAGTTTACAAAAAATTCAGGGCGCAGACTCAAGGAGGAGTTGTCGCACCTTGGAGGTGGGTAGCCTTTGGGATGGAGGTGTGTTTGGGTATTATAACGACATTATAATGAGCAAAGTTCGTGCAAAGGACAGCATTTAATCAAAATTTGACAAAATGTTGGCTCAGGGTAGCAAGTAGGTGGCTTATCTGTTTCATAGTACCATCTTGTTCCCGTATCTTCTGTACGTCACAAGGCAAGGCCACAGAAGGTTACATTCCGTCCCGTCCCTCATGTAGCTTCGCAAGCAACCTTGTACAAGGAATCGCAGATGTTGCATTCTTCGCCTGCCAGCTGCAGCTGTATTCTACCTCAGAGGCCTTTTGATTTTATAACTTTCCTTAATGTGTGAACGATGCTGTATTTTTGGCCATTTTAGTAATTATTCCACAATCTTCTAGAATGTAATGCTATAATTATGGTTCAGGCCAAGACTTTAACCATGTTCAAAAAATGACTAGATGTTTACAAGTGTAATGAAAAATTCTACTACCTATAATAGAATTAAAAGATGTTACAACTCTCATGCTTCATGACAGAAATGAGCTGATTCAAGACTCTTTGGCTAAAACTCCAGTTGCTCTTCAGACACAGAAATGCTTCCACCGATTCTAAAGAGGCAAAGATTTTATGTGTATATATTCAATAACTGGGATAGTGATATCTGCTACTGAATATCTGTTATTAAGCAATTTTTAAAAAAGGTATATTATAGATCAAATTACACAAAGCATTGATATTATCTTTTCACATTCTCCACACATTTATGATATTCATTCCCTAGGTAGTATTCCACTTTGCTTTGTGAGGAGCACTAACTGGCAATGTTTGAATAAGAATTTCTTGGAAATATAAACTTATAATATTGTGAACAATTTTTTTCCTTTCAAAAAAGTTAATCTAAGCATGAGATAAAAGAATTAGTGAGATGAAGCAAAACAAAGAGACATATGAATGAAGAAGCCCCAGATAACATCAACTATTTAATTGTAATGAGCAGCTAGTTAACCTGGAGTTAGTTCTTTGATATCAGCAAAATCTTACCACCTGGGCATTGCAAGCAGTAATACAATGGCAATAAATATATATTTCTGAATCAGAACAGGTAGGTAATCTTCCTCAATGAGGCAAGATGGAAAATAGGAACACCATTTTCTGACAACTTTGATAGTTACCTTCTCCTCTCCTCCCTGCGAAAATAATAACAGTGAAATATTTCCAAAGGTTTTAGAGAGGCCTTTGTGGAATCACAGAATCATAGAAACATAGAATTGTCTAGGTTGAAAGGGACCTTTAAGATGATTGAGTCCAACCATCGACCTAACACTGACAAAAACCATCATTAAACCATGTCACTAACCACTACATCTACACATCTTTTAAATACCTCCAGGGATCATGATTTCATCACTTCCCTGAGCAGCCTGTTCCAATGCTTGATAACCCTTTCAGTGTAAAAATTTTTCCTAATAGCCAATCTAAACCTCCCCTGGCGCAACTTGAAGCCATTTCCATTCACCACTACTCTCTGGGGCTGGCCCTCCAACCAGTTTTTTACCCAGCAAAGAGTACTCCCTTCCAAGCCATGGGCAGTCAGTTTCTCCAGGAGAATTCTGTGGGAAGTGGTGTCAAAGGACTTATTAAAGTCCAGGTAAACAACATCCACAGCCTTTTTCTCATCCACCAAGCAGGTCACCTTGTCCTAGGAGATCAGGTTTGTCAAGCAGGACCTGGCTTTCATGTTGACTGGCCCCATGTTGACTAGCCCCGTGTTGACTGGGCCTGATCACTTGATTGTCCTTCATATGCTGCATAATGGCACTCGGGATGATCTGTTCCATAAACAGGAGCAAAAGTCAGAAAAGAAAAAACTCTCCACTCCTCCAGATGACCAATCTGATGCTAAAAACATACACAGAATAAGGGGCTTAAATATGAATCCTACATGTTCTGTTATTTGTTTTTCTCCCTCTCTAGAAAGAGAAATTCTACTTTGGATTTAAGGAACCTTCCTGATGAAATTTTCATTGAATCCAACACACTTTCGCAAAACGTGTTGGTAAAAGTTAACTGAGAATTTTATGAGTAAAAGCTGTGTAGTCCTCTTTTTCTTATTTTATTTCTTCTTTAATCATCTCTGATCTTAATGATCCTTTGCCACAAACGAAGCTTGAAATAAATATGAACATAAAATATCCAGTTCATGATCTTTGCAAATTGTCAAATTGTCGCAAGAATATGTATTAACCATAATCACTGAAGCATAAGTTTTGCATGGATTATAAAGTTTATATATTTCACAGGAGACATTGCTGTTACTCATCCCAGTTTTATATCAAGGTTTTATAGAAGTTCAAGTCCATTGACTTTACTGGAGTTTCTCCAAGTTTACATGAGTACAAATGAGAGCAAGCAAGACTGAAAAACAATAACTACTCTTTTTGTAGTTAGGCAAAATATTTTTTGTCAAGAATGTGTTTCAAATAAGATTTTTTTTCTGATAATTTCTCCACCTTAAGGGAATTTCACACTAGAGAGAAACTTTATTATACAGCTTCTGGGCTTAAATTGTTTTCAAATAGTTTAACATTTATCAAAAATGTTTTACTGTAGATTATGTTTTATTACAGATTATGTACCCTATAATTGGAAATAGATAAATAGGGATATTTCAGATTTCTCATATTTCTCACGAAAGGGGCAACTGAATGGTTGAGCAGTTATTTCAGGGGTTTTCTTTCCTGTAATGTCTTAGGCTATGCTAGCTGTAGTAAATTACATGGTTCTAGGTCAATGACGCAGGTTACGAATTATATTCCCTGTTTTGTGAAATTGTTAAAATGGTGCCTCGTTCAGTTTTGGCTTGAGGCATACAGAATTCATTCAAAAAATTCCCATACACAGCTCTGAAGTCAGCATTTGCCAGCTGCCATGCCCCATAGGCAGTGTGGATGCAGTTTCCCTGTACTGGAGGATTAGGGGCTGGTCTGGGCTAGAGATTTGAACAGACCATGTAGGTGACCTCAGGAGCAGAGACAAAAACCTTTTGCTAGTTTACAAGCAGAAATTTAGCTGCAAGCCCACACCCTTCTGGAGAGGATCATAACCCAGATCCCCACCTCGGTAGTACCATAGGCTTCCGTGAGGAAATGTGCTCTCCTGCACATTGTATGTTGATTCCCCCTGTTGGGAAAGGTGATCAAAATTTCTATGTTCTAGGAATAAAATGGAAAAGTCATGTAACAGCAAAGTTACAGAAGCATGAATACACAATTCAATTTCAGTGCATTTACTGAATGACCATTATCAATTTCCAGGCATCTTTCTGTTAGAATTTTAAAGACAATTCATTTCTTGATAGCATTATAGTCATTGTTTTGGTAAAGGAATTACACTGGCATGTACAGCCACTCTTAGCTAAACACTTATATGTGATAATTTTAGATTCCCTCATAACTAGCTCTGTTGGCACCTTTTTTGCCTTTCTCAATGAGGCTGTAGCCAGAATGACTATGAAGACTAAACTGCCTGCTTTATCCCCTGCAGGACAAATTTCGGTAGGTGGAATACAATTATGCTAATCTGAATTTGGCCCAGACAGCAGCGCTAACATTAGTTTTCCTGCTGGGATTTTTGCCTGTGTAACAGTGCAGTAATCGTTCATTAGACAGTCTAGCAATATCTACATCTTCAGCATGGAGCATGGATGTGAACTGAAGCATAGTACAAGTGTTTCAAAAGGAAAAATAATTAAATTAGAAGCACCCTTAACAGTCTCAGTGGAACTGATTCCCAGGAGAGCTTCATTAAAATTGTCCCATCTAAAAATATGTGTTAAAAAATGCAACCACTCA
This sequence comes from Fratercula arctica, assembly GCA_947846985.1. Classification (NCBI taxonomy): domain Eukaryota; kingdom Metazoa; phylum Chordata; class Aves; order Charadriiformes; family Alcidae; genus Fratercula; species Fratercula arctica. The sequence continues at coordinate 110,236,198 of CANTUZ010000003.1, forward strand.
AAGCAGTCAGATACATTATTAAACACTATCACACAAATGAGTGATTTACAATTAATAACCAAATAGTATAATTAAAGAGCTTTAATGGTTCAGTTTGCTTTATCCTTCTTTTCCTTACTCAATCCTTTAAGAAGGATTGACTAATGATGTTTTCCTCCTGTAAAAAAATTTTCTATCTGCTAGTAAGGGATTATAAGCCTGAATATTTCCATACCTGATTTTCTTCAAGTTTTTCCTTACTTCCAAGACAGGTTGTTCTGTACCATGGACTATGTTCTTCATTTTTAGGTTCAAATACAGTTTTGGCATTTTAGATGTGGTACACAGATGTTTTTGAAGTAATCTGTTTTTTAGTGTGTTTCAATTAGACCATGATGTCCACTCTAAAAATTAAGTTATTTACAAAAAACAAACAAACAAACAAACAAAAACACAAAAAAACCCAAAAACAAAACAAAAAACAAGCAAACAAACAAAAAACCCCAACCAACCAAACATAAAAAAGTTATTGGATTAGTCCTTATACACATACATCTTTTTTTTTCCTTGCATTTCACATTTTGCTGTCATGAGGTGTCAATTCATAAAATGCAACATCAAATAATTTGTGTCCCTCATTTCCTCCTGGGTTTTTCTCTCTAGATTTTCCCTGTTGCAGCATATTAACCCCTGGACGTTATTTTTGAGTCAACTATCTATTTCCCATGGAACACGTGTTATTTTCATGATAGTTCACTCCTGACACTGCTCCTAAGGGTAATATGGAAGTCCTCACACCCAGTTTGATGCCATTCCCCTATGTATTTTATCAAACTGTTCCAGCAGGTCTTTTTTGCAGCACTCCCACTCACATACCCTTATGACACATCTAACTTATACCACTTTTACTGTAGTATAAAAATGTCATTATGGTAGTTTGACAGCTCATACATGATTTCAAGCCCTGGGCCTGAAAAATCATAGAACACCCAATCATTATTTCTTTCGGTCTCAAAAGTGTCAGGTGTTATATACAAAAAAATACATTATGAAAAAAAATACAATTACACTGGCCGTATGGTACTTTAAAGGTAACTGCTCAAGTGATACAGAATGATCACGTACATACTGCTCAAGGCAAATTCCCTTCAAACCAGACAGCCTGAGCTCATGCATCAGCATATTTCACCTTACCCTGAGCTGTACTGTAATCAGTATTTCAAAACAGAGAGGTTCTTCCCCTCTTCCCCATTTCCGTCCTTTAGTTTATTTCTTTGTATCTTTGTTTTGGTATGATGATTGCCTTATCTATGACTGAATAGTCATTCTTCTATGTACCGACACTTAGTAGGAGAGCTTGGTAAAGGTAAACTCTGTGGTGTCTGCTACCTTTTTCCTTGTAGGACGTCTATTCTCGAGAGAACATGGAAGGAAGGGCTCTAAACAATTCCTGTGAATTTATCTCTTTGAACTGTCTGAACTTCAACGGTTAGCTGAAGTCACCCATAAAATCTGACTTTATCCTAACCTTGAGTGTCATTTGCAGCTTTAAAGGCAAAGTTTTAAGTATGTATTGAATAAGATGAAGCTAACAGGAGGCAGATTTTTGACATAGCATAGATAATATTCCATTATAGATCCACAGATACTGATGTTTGTAGATAGTACTGGTTTTCATATAATAACATAACAGTGCCTTCATATAATAAAGAAAAAAGAAATAGCACTGCAGCGTTGCAATAATATTTGTCTCCTAACAGGTTTACAACCATAAATAAGCATTCTACAATTCTAATTCTACAATATAATTCTGCAATTCTACAAATAAGCATTCTTTCAAATTAGTTCTGTCATAAATGCCATGAAAAAATATTTTGGGATTTCCAGGAAGTGTCTGTACATCTGACCAGAGGATATCTTTAAAACTCTTAGTAAACTGCTGTTAGTAACAGAAACCAGAACAATGTCTGAGTACTGTGTCATTTTCTTCGGCAGAAATTGTTAAAGTGTTAACAGTTAAATCATTGGATATGATAAAAAATAACTTCTTGGCCTTGTATCACCAAGCCAAAAGTATTGCCTGCAGGATACTCTCTGTTCATATATAAACACATATATACATGTATCTATTTTAAATGGCTGTTCAGTTCATAGAAATATATTTTTGACCAGTTGCCCTGTCTTTATCTTGTGGGAAAAATGTGTTATTATGACAATAAAAAGAAAAGTTAAAACATATTTTAATATAATTACATAAAATAACTTTTAAACTCTATGAAAATACCCTTTTAAACATTCTAATACAGATATCAGTAAATTAGTTACATCTGACACAGTAATTACCCTTGCTAATCAGTAACTGCTAATTAACCTAATTAAACTGACATGAACAGTTTAAACATCACTAGGATGTTAGAAAAAGTTTTAGAGTCTAACTCAGAAACATTTGTGTTGTAGCTTTTTTTCTGTGCTTGCAAAATGTGTGACTTGCCCAGCAATAGCTATGTTGGGATTGCAGTGTACAATGAAAAGTGTCTGCATAATAATAATAAAAACCCAAGCACTTAAATTTACAAACACAGTTTGTCTTGCTTTTCAGATTCACAGAAATTAGAAAACTGCCATGGTAACCTTGATTAGGAAGCTTTCCAAGAGATGCCAGAAAAGGAGACACAAAACAACCTCTAACCTTGGGCCTGAAGCAATGGGGAAAGTGTGTTACTGGTTTCATCTGCACAGGGCCAAGACATGAGTTTGGCCTCTGTCTGATGGAAATACCCTGCAGATACTAGTGTGCTTCTTGGCTTGGCTTTGGCCAGATCAGTTGGCACTCCCCAAGCTAGTTCAGGGAACAGCATGTGCTAGGGACTATTCCTGCTACACAGTTTGGAGAAGGTCATTCTATACTGGAGAGAAAAGGTGATTTTGCCACTATGGAAGCAAACCATGACATTCCATGCCACTTGTCTCCTAGGCTGTTAGGCTGATTTAGATCAGGCTACAAATGTTTTAGAAAAGCAGGTGAAAAGATTGCTTTTCTAAGGCAGTCAACTGAAGACTCACCTAGAACCCTTCTGTAGTGTTCAACAAGTCCATTAATTTACAGAAGGTGCTTTTGAGTAGGAGAATCCCGCAGTCAGGTCCTTCTTACCCCCTGGTTTCCTTGTCATATGACATGTATCTCTCTCTGTCTTGGTCCCTTTCTATCACAATATACCCACTGAATCACCCTTGCTCCTTGAGAAAATCTTGCCTGTATCTCCTGGCAATGAAAGAACTCCTAAGAGAAGGAATGGCTGCATGGTTATCTTTTTATAAAGCCCTGATGTTAGTTTGAACCATGTTTGGTCCATACACAGCCTTGTCCAATTTCCTCACCAGATTTCCTCTTTTGTGCATTCATCAACCCTTTTCTTTTATTCTTTGTTGGTTTTTTGGTCGTTTGGTTTTGTGTTGTTTTTTTTTTTTTTTTTTTTCCCCTGATGCATATCAGCCTGCTCAAAAGATACCAACCCCAAAACAGAGGAAACTGCTATTAAATGTTAAGTGCCTACCTCAAGATTTTTTTCAATTACAAGTCTGAAAACCTTTTTGTTATGTAAGCAAAACTATTGTACATGTGCCCTTATGTGACAGTTGATGAAAACACAACCATCTCCAGCATAGTATAGAGTTGCAGGAAAAAAACAGTGACCAGTGTCTTCAAAACAGCAACTGTAAAGAACTGACATCCACACAAGGATTTTGGAGACTAAAGTGAGATTTGGGCAGATATAGATGTAAAGACTTCAGAAGCTCTGCATCATCCCACAGAGGTCCACATTTTCACAAAGTTTTGTTAGCACAACCATACTGTTTATACAAGGACCTAGAACTGACACCACCTAGACCAAACATCTTGGAACTTACGGGTAAATCCAATGAAGATCTTGAAGTTAAATCCTTCTTTGTTGACTTAAAGATCCAATACTTTATGTCCAAGTAGACCACTTAAAACATGAGCAGCGCTGCATTCTGTAGAAACCCAAGTCAGCCCGTATCTTCTATCTTTCTATGGAAGACTGGTGAGAATAATACTCATCAAAGATGCAGAAAACCTCAGTTCAGTGTTCCCTCATTATCTCTCCATTTTCCAGTAAAAAATGCTTCAAGATGGAGGTTTCTAGTAGAAGCTGTGCTTGAGCTTCACCGAGGCAGAGAGAAGCAACTCTATCCTCTAAGCAACCAGTTAACTCACCTGAAAGAGGAAGACTTGAATTTCAGTTTTTGCTCTCAAGATTGTTATACTTTGACTACTAATTATACATATTTAGATTGTTCCTTGCTGTTCAGGGCAGGAGGGAAGAAAAAAAAAAAAGAAAAAAAAAAAAAAAGAATGAGTGTGCGATATTCATCTCCCTTCAGTCAAGGATTAGGTGTCTGAGCTGTAAGGACAGCAGGGATGTATAATTATAGTCACTACTTTCTTTCCCCTAATGATTGCACAGTCATGTTGGATGTTGTGAGTTTTAATTTTTGTTTCATGCCTAATAGAGGTAGTTTAGGTACACATTTCAGAAATGAAAAGCTTAAAAGGTAGTTGTTATGTTGCTAAATTTGCACATACTTCAATCTCTTTTTCAGTTTATCTCTGAAAGACCTTTCATCTTCAGATATCCTAAGAAGGTGCTTGGGAGGGAACAAAAAATTCATTATCACTTCGGTTGCTGACTAGAGGTTAAAGTTAAACCATCCTAAAATCTATATTGCTCTGTAGAGATATCTGCCTAGACAGAAAATCTGAGAGACAAACTTATATAAAGACAAAACTTTATGCTTAAAGATTACTATATGCTTAACCTTTAGTTAATTAAAATTTGATGAGTCACATACATTGCATCTGAACGTGATAGTACTGACAAACAAATCAGAAAATCCCCCTTTTTGTTTTTCTACAACAAAAGCTTGATTAATCATTTTTTGCACTATTTTCCGTAAGCAGGCTAAAATACAGGGCACGACAAGCATTAAGGCACACACAAATAACAACAACAACAATCCAGCCTTTACAGTTGATAATAGCCATCCTGAAATACCCCAACAGTTAAAAAGGTTAGCCAGCCATTCCCAGCTTCCCTCTATTTGTAATTTCTGCACATTTCGCTCTAACTGTTGTATACTTTTATGGATTGATTCAGAGTGGTCTGATAAATTCATACAGCACATGCCATCAAAATCTTTACATCCATGGCCATGTGCTAATAACAGGAAATCAATGGCTGCCCTATTTTGCAGAGTTGTGTGGCGTACGGAATCTACATCTAATAAAAGGCCAGAAAGTGCTAATGTGCGTAACATCAGATTGCCAAAGTTCATCAGGTGTAAGCCCTCGTGGGTTAACCCCTGCAAATGATGGCAGAGGAGCCAGCTGCTGACAGCACAAACGACCCTGTGAAATCAATCATGCTAACATTTCAATCATCATAGTTACTGTTTTTGAAAAGGTATGCGGCAAAAATACCCACTCTAATGCAGTCAGGCTCTTTGCGAGTGCACCATCCCACTGTCCTATCAGGGCGTAAGGTTGAAATTCTTCATATATCATAAACAAACCTGCAATGTGCTGTAATGCCTTCTGAGCTGTTGGGGTTAATGAATGTGGAACCTACAGGGGAGGGGGGAGCAGACACAGCGCTTCAGGGCATCCCCTGTATCTTCAAAGTGGGCTTATGTCTCTCCCCCTCTCTCCGACCCGACACAGTCCCCTTATATCCCGCCCCGGATTGAGTGGAAAAGTACAGGCCAGGGTCGCTGCATGCGTGGCCAGCGCATGCAGCGAGCCTCACCAGACTCATGATCCAGCTTTGCTAACTGCGGATGTCTGATACCTGGCTACATTGTTGTACTCCCTTCTTGTTATCTTCTTCTTTGAAAGTTAGGTTCTCATGGATACACACGTAGTTTTTGCAGGAGCAGTACTGAGTCCCTTTTTCCCTACATGTATACTAGGTTTGGTTCAACTAGCAATTTTCCGTCGTGTCTCACTCGGACCATCCTCTATTATTCCTTACACATGCCACCCCGTGGTCCATAGTTGGGACACGACGATATTCTACAACTCGTACAAGGGTATGATGCAAAGCGGCATCTACAACTGATTGTATACTTCTTATTAAACACGGCAAACAGCATACTAAACATAACAGACAAATTCCTTCCACACAGGCAATGAGTATAATTTCCTCCAACCAACCCCACCCCCAAGTCCATCCAGCAAAGAGACTTCACCCAGTGGTCTCCACAAGTTGCTGGCTCGGTCAGTGCAGTTCTTGCAACTGGGCATGGATGGATTTGGAGTGGTCACTTAGATTCATACAACACAGTCCTTTAAAATCTTGACAACGGTGTCCGTGAGCTAAAAGCCAAAAATCAATAGCAGCTCTGTTTTGCAGCGTCACATGTTGAATAATATCTACATCTAGCAATAACTCAGAAATAGCTGCACTAGTAGCATTACTAAACTTATGCTTGGCAGCGAGGGAGTCCTTGTTTTCAAGAATCCTTGGCAGCGAAAGAGTCCTTGTAAGCAAGAGCGCATGCGAACTCCGTGTTCTTGCTGGTACTGTGCTTTGATCTTCCACAACAGGCCAAGATTCTCAAGCAGCTAGATAAGGTGTCCCTGAGTCCATTACAAACTTATGTCATCTAAGTGTTTTTCTTGCAAGCACCCAAGACTGAATAACAATTAGTGTGATATATGTGTTTTCCAGCACCCAGGTGCAAGTCCCTTGAGTGTATTTAAAATCCTCCTTGCTGATCTTCTGTTGCTTTCCCATATTCCACCCCCCCGCTCAAGAGACCGCTTCTGCTGGGGTTCGTTTAGTCTCGCAGGGTATAACAGAGTAATTTACAAAGGTGTGCAATAACATATATACATATAGGGAAAAAAAACCCCAAAAATATATCTCTATAGTACTGCTTGAATCAGGTGTCTTATTTCTCTTTTTCTGCTGCTTTCTTGTAGCACGTATGGCATACTTTTGTGCTAACGCGGCACATTTCCCTTCTAATTGTTCCTTTTTTTTTTTTTTTTTCCCCATCACTTATGGCTGACATAAAAGTCTGCCTTTGCAACAAGAGCTCACCCTTAAGTTTGTCATTTTCCTACAGAGCATCCTATAGATTTTGGCTTAACTCCTTTTCCCAATCAACCGTGATCTTATAGGCAAACAACAAACAACCAGCCATACACCCTGCATGGGTAAGCCGGTCCCGAGAGCGTAAGCATGTCGGCTGGTGAAAACTCCCCCAATATTTCAGGACTTCCATCGGTTCTATGGCCCATCATGGTCTATCTACCTGGGGTGCACTCGCCTTACGTCTAAACATTGTGTATATACAAACTTCTTTGCTTGACAGAGTGTCAGCCCTAGTCACGTACGAGAGCAGTACCACACCGGGCAGAACACCTGCTCAAGCGGAGTCACCAAACGACACTGCACACAATAAAAAACAAACAGTAGCACAGATGCTGACCAGCAGGTATAAGCTGGCGCCCACACACACTTACACAGCAGACATACAAAAACACCACTTCTATCTCAGGGAGACGGCTGGAGAGGGGAGGGGGTGAGGCGGGCAACGGTGGGAGCGAAGCGGCTCCGGCTCCGTCCTTCTCTGCCGACATTCTGACAATACACTGCAATACCCCAATTCCGGCTGCGCACGCATAAGCGGTTGAGAAGGAGGAAACAGACGCGATACCTGGTGCAAATGGAGGAGGGTTAAGAATGGAGGAGCACGATAACGACTTTCGTCTCTGTTGCTGTAAAATCTCCTCCGCAGTTGGAGCAGATGCAGCCATAGCTTTAATTGGGGTTAAAGGTGGACATAAATCAGGTTCAGTCTCTGGATTTATTGGGCCAGGATCAAAGGGATCTTCTGGCTCTTTGCCTCCTGAATTCTGCTTTTGGTAATGTTCTTCAGGAATGGGAATTTGAGCATATTCAGGCTGTGGGTCTGCAACTGGGGGTATCATTTCAAAAGACTGAGGTTCCTCTGGGGGAGCTTGTGGTGCCCCTCCAGCAATACCTTGCAGGGCTTGCCCTACGGGATGCTGTGTTCGTATGGCAGTGTATACAGTTCGCCAAGTAACTATTATTCCTTCTGGGAAGGAAAAGTGCAGTATCTCCTGCGTTTGCAATTCCTCCCCCACTTTTAGCCACTGAGCCAAGTCGTAGGACCACCCTTCAGGGAACCATGAGCAATAATCATGTATCCATACAAACAAAGTCACTAGTTTGCCAGGGGCCACTTTAAAGCCCTGTTCTTTGAAAGCGCGCTGCAGAAGTTCAAGTTGCAATTTCTGTTCTCGAGTAGCTGTTTGTCCCATTTTTAATGTCTACCGTGGCTGCTCACCTTTTTCGTCCAGCGAACGGCAATGAAAGTAATTGTTAGAGAGCTCTCGGTATGAACTCCTCCGTCCAGCCACAGGTACACCACCAGATAATTAGTACTTCATATCTCTGTTCCTTTTAATCCTTGTTTGGACTTCATCTGCTGTAATGTGTCCTTAATTAACCCCCAGGTTGTTAAGACCTTTGTAGCTATCGCATCCCCTTTCGTTGCTGCCTCAAACAAAGTTTCACCAGCTTGCTCCCAACTTGATCATTGGAAAGCTGTTGTAGAATCAGCAGGAAGGCCCTTGCTTTTTAGCCATGCTAGCAAAAGCTGAAGAGTTCCTTCATCATATTGTATACCTCTTTTACTTAAAAATTTTCTAATATACATACAATCGCCTTTTCCTCTGAGGACATTTTTGACCCCATTCTCACATGTTCCCGGCTGCTCACCTTTCCTTGGTGATTAGTCATCTGGACTGCAGCTCTCAGATATCACCGCTTTTTTCGTTCAGCCGGGCTGCTCCACCGGTCGTACATTCCTACGATTCAAGTCCCTGTTCGGGCGCCATTTGTGTAGCATTGATTCATGGACTCTGGCAGGGTATGGACCAAAGACCTTTATTACAACAATTTTGTGAGTTTTATAGGTACAGGTACTGTCCACGCGCAGGCAGCATCCTGCTGATAGGTTGAAGGTCGACTGCCACGCGCTTCTCGGTGTCTTCCGATTCGTCTTCTCTGTCTGTTCACGCGGAGTAGCAGCTTTGCTTTCACATTCCTATTCTTGCTGATATCTCCTGATGCTTGCTTATCTTTTCTCTCAAGGCATCTCTCAAGGATACAGCTTTGTCTCACCAGGGTCAAACAGATCCCCTATGCTACTCCCTATCTCTACAAGAAAATTATACTTTTATGTTCCCACTGTGGCTAAATCTGTCAACAACATCCATGAGTTGCATTAGTGCAAAATATGAATGCCTGTGTTCGAACACAGAATATTTTGTGCTGAAAAAATTCCTTTGGAACGTGCATTGGAACTTGCCTGCCAAAATACATCTTGAATCTCACAGAAGCCGCAGTGTCTTCCTGTTAAAGCCTTAGATCTCAAGTTATCTGGGTGCATGAATATACATGTTTCCTTAGAAGTAATAGCTCTCAGGAATTCAGTGAAAAATTTGACATAATGTCATCCTATAAATATGTAATCCAAAACTTTCTTTTTATTTGTTTTTTTTTTTTTTTTTTTTTTTTTTTTTTTTAACTGTCTCATTATTTTGTGGATCTGGCCCTTTACTTTTGAACAATTTAATTGTACTTTTCTAATGTTTCTGTTCTGTTTATTGCCCCTGAACTTTTGCAAATTCCTGAATTTGTCAGTAGGTTATAAAACAGAGTGAAGAACAAAATCAGTCAGAAAAGACAGTAGAGTGGAAGAGGAGATAAAAAAAATAATAGTTAAAGGAGAATAACAGTTTACCCTCTTTTTTTTTACTACTTGTCTAATTGTTAAAACGCTTGATTTTACTATAAAGACAGATGGAAAGACAAAGTACAGTAAGCTTAGCGAAAGTATAAACCTGAAGAGCTCTGGCAATGACGTGAAGCAAGTTCTGTAGTTCATTCTATCTCGTCTATATATGCTCTCTGTGCAGTGTATATCAGCTTCAAATATGTGTGTCATACTCAAGCATGTGTGGAGGTTTCACAAATGTTACTAGATATAAACATTTGGTACTGTCAAAGTCAAACGACAGTATAGGTATTCTACATTATGTAAGAAAACAAACCATTTTGTGTAACATACATAAACAGTGGAAAGAAATAAAACTGTTTTTTCCAGGGATCTACTGTCTATTACCCTTCTGAGAAGGACCCCAGTTCCTCAAGATTTCTTCTACAATTTTTCTGTTCCTGCTGTTCTTCCATTTTCTTTCTTTAAAAAAATTAATTTAAAAATAATTTACAAGTATCTCCCTGTCCCTCTAGTTGCTTACTCCCTGTCACCCCTGCTTACCTGAAGCAAAAGGTAGGAAGTCTTACAGTTGGCTATGAGAAACTAATATGGTGATAGCCTGGATGGCAGGCCAAAACATCAGATAACTCTTGCATATATCTTATTTTCTTTGTCATGGTGTTAATTTGTATCCTATCTCACAGCCATCGACCACACCTCATGAAACTTAATATTTCATAGACATTAGGTATCTTTGAGACCTTAACCCACCTGTCAAATTTGATTGAAAATGCACAGTGAGATCCAATATTATTAAAGGAATCTGACAGATGTGGAGAGAAACAGATGGACAAAAGGACAGAGCTATTATGTAAGCCCTATTCACTTAGGAAATTAAATTTAAAGTCCAGTTTGGGATTAGCTAGTTATTTTGAGCAGGTATGTAGTGCTATTTACATTCTGTAATATGTTTATTGTACTTTTGAACACTCTAACTGCAGCTTATTACCTATGATTAAGTCTGGAACAGAATAACTTCCTATTAAACAGTATGTTTAAACATGGTATTATAGTGCAAAGTAATTATCCTTCCTTAACTATTTTAGCAGAGGTATTTTACACTTCCCAAGTTAGGAGACACAGCTTAGTTGTCTCAGTTTACCTACATGAAAAAAATAACTTGACTGCACCAGTGTATATTTCATGGCTTATATTTAGGGAAAGTGGAACTAAAACTCACAGTGACATCCAGACCGAGCCCTGCAATTACAGTACACGCACTTACAAAAGTAACTTACTAAGGGGAGAGTGGACTTTCTGGCTAATAGAAAGATATGATTGACAAGGAATAAATCTAAAGGCTGTTTCCTAATGGCTTTGGTTTGACTTCATCTAGTCATTTAGCTTCATATTTTCCATCTCATCAAAGCATCAAACAATCTATCAATTACAAACAGTAGGAGGAACTGCGATCACTCTATCAAGATCTTGAACTAATGATTTTGGGAAGGAGTGGAAAGGAATCAATTTGTGTTTCTAAACAAACCTTTGCCTGTGTTTTAAGATTTTTTCCATTGTGTTATTTGTGTTAAAAAGTAGAAACCCTAAATAAAATGTAAAATAGACTTAAATTCTCCCAGTAACTCCCTTGGAAGTTTATTTTGGAAAAGCTCATCTTGATAATGCTTCACTTGTCTTACTTTGCAAGTTTAAGCAATCATTTTCTTGCAATTATTCCCAAATACCTTATCCCTCCCTCCCTCTGCCTTATTTAAATTAAAACTCAAATGCATTAAGGTCATCTGTGTTAAAGGGATCTATAATGAGATTGCAAACCAGAACACTAAGCGGGAACACCATCTTATATGGTAAAAACACTATCATTACATTTCATCTAATTTATTGGAAAAGATATTTTTGACACTTCTAAACAAGAACTAACTCTCATTTTTGCCTTTATAACAACAAAAGAAACCTTGTACATTAGACTAGACCACAACTAGAACAGTTTAGATCAGAGAGGTCAGTGGAAGCTAATTGTAATATAGAAACTCCTCCAAGACTATTGGCTTTGGGCTTGAACCAACATCGTTGGACTGAGCGGGAGGTTTCTACCAATTTCCCTAGCTTGCCACTACTGATTTAACAAAAATCATTATTGTTTGTAAATCACACTATGTTAAGGTATAACATTTTACGATTTTTGCATGTCTACCTTGTTGGGGGAAAGAAAAAAAAGACTAATTATTGTTTACTTAAACCTAATCTGTGTTCCTGCATTAAAAATTTGTGGATTATATTTTTTCAATATAAAAATTTGTGAATAAGTTCATAAATGAAGAAAATATATAAATACAAGTAGTTTTTAAATCATAGTATATAAAATAAGTCTTAGAAAAAAGTCACTAGGTTGTGTAAATGCAATTAAAAAGTGTAAGAACTGTAAAAGTCTGCTTTTCAGACTTTTATTTGATAACTTCCATTAAATGTTTTTCCCCTCTCTATTTTAACTAAAAGAGAGACCTCACTGGTATTAGCAAAGTCCAATAAAAGCTACTTTTATTGTGAGTGAAGAGACACTACTGCCTCACATCATTAGAAACAATTTCTAGGCTCCCAGAAGACCCAGCTTAATTGATAAAACATTAGTGTGGTAGAGCGCATTTGTCAAAAGTTAGACTCCTGAACTTAATGAAAATGAGCTGAAGTGTTTTTTTAAAACTACCGCTTCTTTAAAAAGAAGTTCTATTTTTTCCCCACTATGTTTTATCTATTATCTGTAGTATTGTATTTTATAATGGAAAATAATTTTTTTTTTAGATAGTTTTTTTTTAGATAGATTTTTTTTTTAATCCTGCAGTGCACGTAATTTAGCTTTTTATTATGAATAACCTCTTAGTGTCTCTCTCTGGTCTTCTAATGCATTGTTGTTATACATCTGATTTGGTTTTAACTTACTTCTGTAATTATTTTATCAGAAGCTGTTGCTCCTTTATATATCATAACAGTCTTCAGGTTTCTAATCATAGAATCATGGAATGGTTTGGGTTAGAAGGGACCTTAAAGATCATCTAGTTCCGCTGCCCCTGCCATGGGCAGGGACACCTCCCACTAGACCAGGTTGCTCAAAGGCCCATCCAGCCTGGTCTTGAACATCTCCAGGGATGGGGCATTGACAACTTCCCTGGGCAACCTGTTCCAGTGCCTCATCACTCCCACAGTAAAGAATTTCTTCGTAATATCTAATCTAGATCTCCCCTCTTTCAGTTTGAAACCGTTACCCCTCATCCTATCATTACATTCCCTGATAAAGATAATATGTCCTTCTAATATATTTTGATTACCTTTAGTGAAGTAAGGCTCCATGACTGTGCTTGTTGCAGCAACCGAAAACCAAACCATACCTTTCCACAAAAAAAAAATGTCAGTGAGGAGCTATACAATTATACAATCACAAAATCACAGAAATATCGGGAGGAAACATCCAGTTCATGAAGGCCAATTTTGTCCAAACCTGATAAATGATCCTGACAGCTCCTTCCCTTCAGAAATAAAGATGGAAGGATATTCCACTCGGCCTCATTGTGTATCATTTCAGGGTTTACTTGCCTTTGTAGTAAGTAGAATTTTTCTAATAATCAATATAAATATTTGTTGAAAATTAAATTGTTGACTTCAAATCTTTATAAAAAAAATTAAAACTGAAAGTCTGATATGTGGCCATAGTCTTTTTGCTTTCCAGACTGAACAAAACCAGTTCCTTACCTCCCACTGTTGACCATGTTTTCTCAACTTCTTGTCATTATTGTTCTCTTATTCTCTCACTAATTACTGTATACTATTTTGTAAATGTGAGAACTCGTGATATACTTCATCTGAAGACTCATTAAACCACAGAAGAATAATTCCTCTATCTAAAAGTTAACATTCTCAACCCAGAATGAGATTTTATTTTTTGAAAAGTGACTTTATTGAAATGTTGTGTTGTAGTAGAAAGTTTGTTTTGTTTTGGTTTGATTTGTTTTGTTTTGTTTGTGGTAGTTATTTTTTTTGGGAGGAGGGGGCGAGTGCTGGGGAAGAAGAGATTGACATACTCCTGCCTAGACAGTTGTTCTCTGCTTTATATTTTCACACTATTTTCCCTCTTATATATGTCTGTTTGCTCTATTGTTTATTTAATCATGGACACATGAGCTTTTTTTCATCTTATTTTCTTCCCATGCCCTGCTGAGCAGGCAGCAGCACGGTGGGTGCCTGGCAGCCACCACAGTAGTGCTTAAAGGGAAGTCACTGAAATTCTGGACCACAGACATGAATCCTTAAAGGAGTTCCTCTTTCATTTCAGTAGAAAATAAGGACTAATACACAGCCCTCAAGTTACCTTATCAAAATATTAAATCATTAACAGAAATTTGTTGTGGTGTATAAGACATTTTACAATTTTACACAATTTTAATTGAAATCATGTTAATACATGATCATTAGCAGCTGATTGTTGTAAAACAAGTGAAAAACAATAATTTTGACATGATCAGAGAATTTTGTGCAGGGGATTTAAAAATAATAGCCATTATTTAGAACAGCCATTTACCTGGTCTTGCTCCATTTAGAAAAAAAAAATAGAAGACAAAGGTAAAATGATATGACATATATTTCAGCTAGCTATTGAGAGACATCACCTTCAGGAGAGTCCTCAAGTTTACTGGCAAAGGGATTCTGAAGAGCTAGTTTAGACCAGTTATCACTTTTAAAACTGGTAACCTTGGGTGAAATAAATCTCATGAGGCTTTTGCAGAAGCAGTATGAGGGGCTTCGCCTACTGGTTTCTTTTAATGGCAATCTGTTAAAAAAAAAAAAAGTAAATCTTGAAAATCTTACACCTTTTTCCATCTCTGTGCTCTCTCTCATAAAGAAGTTTTAAAGGATTTAAAATGATGGAAGAACATTTCACAGTTTAGTAGTTTAAGTATCAAGGAGGAAGTGAAAAGAAATGAAGAAAGATTCATTTTAAAGCTGAAAGGGAAAATAAATCATGTAGTCTGGCATCCCATACAAGAGACCTTCGTCTATTTACACCTGTACTATGCCCAAAAATTTGTTTGACCAAACTTGGTGCTCTGTAAAGACTTTTGGTTATGAAGATTTCAACCCACAATTCCAGCAGGCAGTTTGTTCCAATGATTAACACATTTGAAACTGTTTACTGTGTGCAATGTATGACTGTACAGATTATATCATCAGGAGATACAGCTAACATTCTGGAAAAAAAAATGTTATTTTATTTATATTATCCTCTTGGAACCATGTACAAGAAAAAGAAAAAAATGGCAGAGGATAAAGATAAATACTGCAGGAATGCAAAGAATCAACAACTAAGATTAATTTGCCATTGATAAGGCATATTAAAGTTTGATCTCTAAGGCTTAGATAGTTATCTCCCAAAGGTAATTAATATAAACCTGAAAGAAAGATACAAGCTATATGAGATTAATTCCATTCTGGAAGACCCTGCTATCAACGTCTGTTACAGAGGTAGCTCAGTCAGAATTTCTAATTTAACATGACCAAAATTAGAAGAAAATCTATCATAAGAAAATTATCTTAATTAGTGAAATCATATAATTTACATATAATAACAATGATAATAACGTTGGTTTCAACACTTCAGCATATTGAAGATTATTATAGGGATACCATAATTTCATTGTATAAAGCACTTAATTGGTGATAAAATTAACTGTAAATTATAAATAGCTAAGAAATAATCATTCCTCCCTTTTCTGAGAAAGTAAGGTAGGACCTTTCAAATATTTTTAAATCTTTTTTTTTTTTTTTTTTTTAATTTGCTATATTGTATTGTGTTAACGCAGACTACTTGTAAAGTGCTAAAATCATAGAATCATAGAATCTTCATGGTTGGAAAGGACCTTTGAGATCATCGAGTCCAACCATACACACACACAAAAAAACCCCCTACAATCTCTGCCACTAGAGCATGCCCTGAAGCGCCAAATCTAGACGTTTCTTAAATACCTCTAGATTATGTTTTTTTAGCTGATGGCATATTTCATGAACTGCTTATCTAAATATAATTCTATAAATTCTAAAATCCTTACTTTCTTGGGAATTTTTATTGTGTACAAGGAGTGTGCAAAAAAACCAAAAACTTCAAATTTTATCCCAACATGTCTAGAAGGAGAATAGTCTTTTCTTTTTTTTTTTTTTTTTTTTCCTGGTCTTGAAACTTTTCTAATGAATTCAAAGTTCTAAGTGAGAAATATGAGTCAAGATCAGGTTTTAAAAAATTTATTTTCAAACCACTGTGCAATCACTCTCTGTTTAAACCTCAGAATCACATTCCAGAAGGGCACTTATACAAAGCTCCTATGATCCAACAAGGCTCTGCAAACATTCAATCTTACAATATATAACAAACGGACATTGAAACTCCAGTACAGACTTCCATGTTATACAGCCTCATCAAGGTTTTCTACTGTATAACATTTTAATGATCTTTTTAATCAGAAAGGACTGAGACTTCAAGCTTCGTCGATAGCTCCAGATACTTCAGACTATGAAAGGAACACTACTGAAATTAAAACAAACAAACAAACAAACAAACAAACAAACAAAAAAACACCCCCAAAAATACCTAACACCTCAACCTCTTCAAGTTTAGCTCCAGAGTAATGGTTGAATTTGGAATACTCTAATCACTTCATGGATGTAATCAACAATAAGCAAATGGAAGGGACAGGGGCTCTTACGTTCAATAAAATGATTGTCTCACCTACTAAACAATATTATATCACTGCACTTCATGAGAAGACATTATCTACTTGAATTATAGGCACCCACACATACTACTTATAGCAAAAGCTACTTTAGAGTTATTTTAATCAGCTTTTCTTCCCACTTATTGCTTCCATTTTATTTCATAAGCTGCCAAACAATAAAATAATTTTTCATCTCATTTTTGTGTCTTTTAAAAAATTGCCTTACTGACCTCAATGGAATTTTTGTCTATGACATGAATAAAATCAAGGTAATGACTTTCATTTGCCCTGCTCTGTAGGCTTGTGAACTGAAGGTGAACGTATCAGGCTTAAATCAATTTGGGTAAATTTTTAGGCCAGCTGAAACCAAAAACATTATAAACTCAAAAGAGATGGGTATAACTGATTTTTAAATTTTTGGGTTTTTTTTAAAAAAAATCCTCACATGTTCAGAGGGTACTCATTCAAGATTTGCTTATCACATATAAGCAAAAAAGCACCAGTTAAATTGTTTATAATCTAAATGGTTATTGCGTCACTAATATTATTATTTATTTTTTTTTTTATTTCTCTGTCATTTTTAGCAAAACACACAATCCACTTCATCTGAGAATCAATGCATGGACATACTCTATTATAAAAGAAGCCAGTTTGGATGATAACAATATTCCTTTTCACTTTATAACTTATAAATATAATAGAATGTGTGAATGGTAAGAAAATAAATATATTTATCATTGGAAAAGGGGTTTATAATACCCCATTTGTACCACACAGTGTAACAAATATATCCTGGATCACGTAAGAGGAAGGTAATTCTAGAGCTTACTTGCTTCTTTCATAGCTACATCTGGTTCTGAGGAGGAAAATTCCTTCTCTTACAAGAAATACCAGTGGTGAAAGTATGAAGCTTTGCAGGCACACGGATGCATACGCAGGATGTATGAGCGCATTTTTTAAACTTAGCACTGTGTCGTTGTGAAGTATGGGAAATAACATCTTGAAAATATCCAGGCTCTTGTGCTAAAATTGAACTTAAACAATAGTTTTCTTTGTTTCTTTGATTGGTTACTGCTCTTTTTTCATTTAAAAGCAGATGCTAGATAACCAACAGTTTGCATCAGTTTTCACTCACTGGCTTTGTTGAATTTGTTGGACCGGGGGCAATGGTTTTAAACTAGAGCAGGGTAGGTTTAGATTAGACATTAGGCAGAAGTTCTTTACAATGAGGGTGGTGAGACACTGGAAGAGAATGCCCAGAGAGGTGGTGGAGGCCCCATCCCTGGAGACATTCAAGGCCAGGCTTGATGAGGCCCTGAGCAACCTGATCTAATTGAAGGTGTCCCTGCTTACTGCAGGGGGGTTGCACTAGATGACCTTTAAAGGTCCCTTCCAACCCAACACATTCTACGATTCTATGATTCTATGATCCTTATTTTGCTGCTAAATTACAACACTGCATTCAATCAGCAGTTAACATTTCTGCAATACACCATACTAAATAAAGCTTCCTGTGAAGTATTTAATTTAATTATTTTTAAAAGAAAATGTTTCTATTCTGTATTATCTAAATTATAGAAAGTATTGATTTTTACTGGCTTTAGTATACTGTATCATCCATTTTAACTTGATTCCCCAAAATTCTTTATCCACTAGGTTATGCCAGTTACTGATGACGTAGTACGATGAAGAGACAGTCTCTCTTATGTAATTCTAATGTTTAGAAGAACTGAAGAAGTTCTTTTTCCTGATGACAGGATTAACAAAGTGGAAATTAATTTTCTATGCAGAGCTTCCTGTCTTGATTTTTCAATACCTCGGTCTAAAAGTTAAGATTTCCATTCTAGGCTTCTCCCAAAGTCCTCTTTCAGTGCTAGCTCACATTGGGACAATCTGGACTGTTTTCATTTTACTAAGCTTTCTGCTGATCTCTGTTCTAGTTGTCCTCAGGGACAAATAAGCCCTTTCAGATAGTCATTCATCTGAATTGTGATTCATCAGATAGGATGAATTTCTCTAGTGTGCCTGTATTTTTCCCCCTACATTTTAAGGAGTTGTTGGGTGAGTAATTCAAACGTGAACCTTAACACTAGAGACTGACACAGTTGGATGAAACCCACTCCTTAACTCCCTGTTTCCTCTGATGAGCTCCCTTCCCCAGTCATTCCTGCTGCCAATCTGCAGATACCCAGCAAATCTCTCTAAAACCAGAACTGAAGTTCAACCCCAGAACTGGAGTTATCATCAGACACAGCTGGGAGGCCATGCCAGTGGGTGAATGAGGGGCATGGTCAGGTGCAGGGGTGAGGGCCGGAGCTGAAACACAGCCCCCAGCTAGAGGATGGCCCTGGTGATCATCTCACCACCCTGCCTCACACAGCTCATCCCACTTCATCCTGGACCCAGCTATGTAGCAGCACCCTGCAGCTCCAGACTGGGGCATAGGCAGCCAAACCCTCACGGTGCTGGGGTCACAGTCAGAGTTCTGCACCTTTCACTGGGGAACTCTGAAGCCTGTGGTTTGTGTTTGGTGAATTTAATCCCCCCAGCCCCACTTCTGCTAGGGATCTAATGACCTCTCACTACTGTTGTCATAGACACTTTTCACTGATGTTTTCTAGCATTCCCCAATGTTAACGTCAGCTAGCAATGTATACCTATGTCTGCCTAATAAATGACACATTAAAAATATCGTTTTTTCCTGACTGTGAAGTTGCAATTGTATTTTTCATTTTCAAAGTTTGTTCAGTTTTAACTTGTCCATATATCTTCCCTGAAGGCTTTCACTCCTCCATTTCACTACTGTTTAGGAAAAACACAAATACCGTACTGTATGGTGCTGTCTTTGTAGAAGTGCAATTAAGCCTGTCAGTAATGCAAATGGAAATGTTACCAATGGACTATATATATGAAAACATCACAAGGATAATGCCCTGCCATGTCAGCTCTTATGCCTCAGTGACAAAGCACTCTAATACCAGTTATCCAGAGAGATGTATTCTACACCCCAGTGAGTTAACAAATTCTAACCCACAGAGCCTAAAATAGAATAAGAGAAACAGTTTTCTCCATCTGTTGAACTCTCTTCTGCTGCTTCTAGTAACTCTTCATTTGCTTTGAAGCAACTATTCCCACTGCATCTGGTAGAAATCTCATCAGCAAATACTACTGTTCTGTTTCCTTTAATAGAAGTTAAATAAGCATTCTGAGGTGTGTCCAAGGTATATTTATTCCCAAGTTAGGAGTAAATTACATAAAAAAATGTCTTAAGGAATAAAATTAGCATCAGTATCAATATCTCCCCATTTTACCTCTTTGTTTTAAATTAACACAATTCTAGAAATAGTCAGATGCAGTGTGACTCAGTTAGCAAACTCATATTCAGTAACAAGTGAAGATATGGAAATAATGCACTTTTCTGTTTGTTATTTAGTTTATAAATCAAATGGTCTTCATTGAAACAAATTACAAAAGTTGTTTTAAAGAAATCAAATAACAATGTGGGAATAAACACAGCAAGAGCATATTGAATATTAGTGTTCACCAAAAATTCTGAAATTTGTTGTGTCATGTGATACAAAGATTTGGACGTTCTGCATTTCACTTTCTAAGAGAAATATCAGGATGTTTAAAACTATAAGAGGTGGAAAAGGAGCTTTGAGGGATAAACCTACCACAGTGAGCATCACGATGACCTCTACCTACACAGCTTATCGAAAGACTGAAAGGTAACTTTATAACAGTATATAAATATCCTCACACAGAAAGAACAGTAGATACCAAGGGCTATAAAATCAATCAAGACAGAGGGAATAAGTAATAGAAGCTTAAGCTGCATATGTTTAAATATCAAGGTAAAGGATGATTTTAAAAAAAACCAATAACAATAAATAATTGTAATAGAATACCAAGAAAAGTGTTAGATCCTCACGTACTTCGATGCCCAGAGAATTGGATGCATTTCCAAAAGATACGCTCTACAGAAATAAAAGGGAAAGTTCTATGGTCTGTGATATATATAGGACGTCACACAGAATTACTGAATGTTCCCTATTGTCCTTTCACTTTATGAATCTGTTATATAGTCTTGGTGAGTAGGGCCCTGCAAGGTGCAGACATCTATTTATGAATCCAGTGCAGGAACAGGAACTACAGAAAATGCAGAACTGAGAGAGAGAAAGAATAGTGAATACAAAGATAGCTATGGTACTTAAATGCTGCAATTTACCATGTGTAAGTAAACAAGGTGACAATGTCAGGGAACATCAGTTATACATGCCTGACCATACTTTTATCCCTAGTGTACATTTACTATGATGTATTTAATTGCATTATCATGTAGTTATTATCACAAGACTACTTCCTCATTCACTGTCCACAGGAAATTGTGAATGAAGTAGCTGAGCTAAATTTAATTTAATCCTAGCTATTTAATGGGTTGTTTTCTGCCCTAGGCATAGTTTATCAACAAACCTTCACGCAGAATACTTAAAGTTGTTCTCAGTAATATCTTTGGGTTTCTAAGGAATCTTCCTTATAAATCAGATTTGCTTCAGATTTTTATTACGGGAAATGCAAGTACAACTTGAACAAAAATTAATTATGGATCCAAAGAATTATTTTGGACTCACATAAAGTAAGTCTTTTCTCACATGTTTAGCTTGTTATTCAAATTATCCACTCAGTTAGGTATGGTCTTGTGGATTTTTTTTTTTTAATCATATGCATAAAGGGATTTTGAGAAAAAGCACAAAGTATTTAACCTAAAGCAATGGATTGTCCTTATTCCATAAGGCTGCAAAAGAAATACAATAGTGAAATTTCGGGGAACAGTTTAGAAATGTCTGTTTATTGGCTGAACATATATATGATAGTCAGTGTAAATACCGAGAAAGAGGATGTAGCACCAACGATGAAAGACAAGAAGGTGACTGGGAATTTCTTGAATGGATTTTCATAGGTAAATCATGTCCACCAGGACTCCCAGGCCTCTCTCTGCAGAGCTACTTTCCAGCAGGTCAGCCCCTAACCTGTACTGGTGCATGGGGTTATTCCTCCCTAGGTGCAGGACCCTAAATTTGCCCTTGTTGACCTTCATTAGGTTCCTCTCAACCCAACTCTCATGCTTGTACAGGTCTCACTGTATGGCGGCACAGCTTTCTGGTGTGTCAGCCACTCCTCCCAGTTTTGTATCATCAGCAAACTTGCTGAGGGTGCACTCAGTCCCCTCATGCAGGTCATTGATGAACATGTTGAACAAGACCAGAACCAGTACTGACCCCTGTGGAACACCGCTTATTACAGGCCTCCAATTGGACTCTGTGCCACTGATCACAAACCCCTGAGCTCTGCCATTCAGCCAGTTCTCAATCCACCTCACTGTCCACTCATTTAACCCACATTTCCTAAGCGTACCTGTGAAGATGTTACAGGAGGCAGTGTCAAAAGCCTTGGTGAAGTCAAGGTAGACAATGTCCACTGCTCTTCCCTCATCTACACAGACAGTCATGCCATCATAGAAGACTATCAGATTGGTCAAGCGTGATGTCCCCTTGGTGAATCCATGTTGACCACTCCCGATAACCTTCCTTTCCTCCACATGCTTGGCGATGACATCCAGGATGAGCTGTTCCATCACCTTTCCAGGGATGGAAGTGAAGCTGACTGACCTGTAGTTTCCTGGGTCCTCTTTCTTGCCCTTTTTGAAGACTGGAGTGACACTGGCTTTCCTCCAGTCCTCAGACACCTCTCCTGTTCTCCATGACCTTTCAAAGATGATGAATTGTGGCTTCACAATAACATCTGCCAGCTCCTTCAGCACTTGTGGGTACATTCCATCAGTGTGCATGGATTTGTGGGTGTTGAGTTTACCTAATGATCTCTAACCTGAGCCTCCTTGACCAAGGGAAAGTCTTCCTTTCCCCAGACTCTCCCCAGACCCTCCAGGGGTTGGGATCCCTGAGGGCCAGCCTTAGCAGTAAAGACTGAAGCAAAGAGGGCATTCAATAACTCCACCTTCTCTGCATTCTCCATCACCAGGACACCTACCTCATTCAGCAGCAGGCCCACATTTTCCCTAGTTTTCCTTTTGCTACTAATGTACTTGAAGAAGTAAACTTTTGGTCACTATTCAGTTGGACCTTGAAAATCTGTAGAAATAGTTTGAGAGTAATTTAAATTTCAGCAAACACAAATGCAAAATTCAGCTCCAGGGATGGCAGAATCCCAAGCTTTTGTATGGGCCAGGCAAAAACTGTTTTGCAGTTTTACAGCTTTGTCCAACTGGACAAGGTGAATAGTGTCCTGGTTCCGGCGGGGACAGGGTTAAGTATTCCATGCCATGTGAGCCACGCCCACCCTGAGATTAAAAGGAGGGAGGGGGCAGGCAGTCGGGTTTGGAGCGGGCTGGCGCCTCCCGGGTCCGTAATCGCGTTTGTATATTTCTCTGTCGGTGTTACTGTTGTTGTTTTCTTGTTCCCTTTGCTGTTCTGTTAAACTGCCTTTGTCTCAACCCAAGAGTTTTGCCTTTTTCTTTTGATCCTTCCCGTACTGGGAAGCGCTGAGTGAGCGACACGTGGTTCTTTGTTGCCATCTGAGGCCAAACCATGACAACAGGATTCAGCAATGTCCCTTACTGGTGAAGAAGGCCAACCTCTGATTCAGCAATATTGCAGTGAGCAGGGATGAGAAATGATATTTCCCCTCTGTTCGACACTTGTGAGACCACATCTGGAGAGCTGCGTCCAGGTTCAGGCTCTCCAGTAAAGACAGAGGTTGACAAACTGGGGTGAGATCAATGGAGGGCTATCAAAGTGAATGGGGGTCAGAAGCCCATAATGTCTGGCTGAGAAAACTAAGTTCAACTAGTCTTAAAAAGAGAAGACTGAGAGA
Source organism: Fratercula arctica (assembly GCA_947846985.1). Taxonomy (NCBI): domain Eukaryota; kingdom Metazoa; phylum Chordata; class Aves; order Charadriiformes; family Alcidae; genus Fratercula; species Fratercula arctica. The sequence continues at coordinate 110,259,678 of CANTUZ010000003.1, forward strand.
GGAGGACCTTATTGCTGCCTTCAGCTACACAGTGACAAGTTGTAGAGAAAACAGAGCCAGACTCTTCTCTGAGGTACACTGAAAAGCTAAGAGACAACAAGCACAAGGTGCAGCAAAAGAAATTCTGATTAGATGTAGTAAACCCAACATTTATAATGAGGGAAATCAGATTGCCCAGAGAGGCTGAGGAATCTCCATCGGAAATTTTCAAAACCCAACTGGAGACCAACAGTATCTATTACTGATCTAGTCAATCCTGGTTTGAGTGGGGATTGGACTGGGTGATCTCCAGAAATCCTTTCCCATCTGAATTATCCTGTGATTCTGTATTACTCAAGCATCATGGACCATGGTCTTCAAGTGTAGATCTTCAAGAAGCTTTCTGCTATTTTTATTTTAAAAGACAGTAAAAATGGTATAAAAAAGAAAAAAATCGTAAAGGGTTAACCTTTATAAGTTTAGCCAGAGATCGAGTAACAAGCTTATTTTTTCAAGCATTTAGTGAAGGGCATTTTTTAATTTTACTGAAGTTTTGGCTAACAGTTGGGGAAAATGGCTGGATTAGAATATTTTACTTCTCTGTTATTCAGGAAATAAGGCTTCATATGTACGATTTGCAAGTAAATAGAAAACCACTTTGTTTTTAATCAAAAGAACATTATTCATGTTGCATTTGGCCATTTCTGACAGGTTGGAAGAATACAGTTTTTGCAGTACCTTTGTTTACATATTGAATACAGAGAGCACGCAAACTGTTGGCTAGCAGTTGATGCTTTCATAGTCAGTGAAATTAATTTAGGTCTTACTGTCAAAACTATCATGTATTCTCTTAAACCCACAACAAGCCATTTCATTAGTACTTCTGCTCTGTACTTTTGGAGCATTTGTGAAATTATACTGCTTTAGTCTCTGATAATGTAGTTTTGAATTAATACCCTGCAGAAGAACAAATTCTGAATCTCTGTAGACCAATGGATTAAAAAACCTGGCAAAGTGAAGGGAGAAAAACACAAGCAAAGCCTTGGAATGTATCATTGTTAACAGCAGGACACATTTCTAGTTTAGTAGCTTATTCTGCAGAGTCCCATTTGAGGATGGTAACTATATATTGTATTTTTCATTATAAACAGTGCTGAGATTTGAATCACTCACAACTGTTAGTTTAGCCTCTGTTTTTATTTACTCTCTTCTTCAACTCATTGAAAATTCCTAAGCAGATCATAATTTTCTTGCGTTTGCTAATACAGTTTTGCTACTGGTATAGACTGGTTGTCGAGTTTATCACAATGTTGTGCAGTTGTCAATGTTCAGGTTAAATGAAGAAACTATTGTACTCTGTTTAGAAGAAAACTATAAACCAGAATCCTTGGTTAGAACACAGGAAGTCCTGGGTAATGCCTGAGGTATAGGGTCCACAGATTGTAATGAGTAGCCTTATAAGAAATATAAGGCAGAATAATAATTTGATTTCATGGATACCATAGAATGAGATGGAAGATGAGAGAAAGCGTAAAGGACAGACAGGAAAGACCTAGGAAATATATCCCTCTCACGCAATTAAACAAACGAACAAAGCCTACAAGCAGCAAATTTTGGGTAAGGAGAAACTTGTAAAGAAGTTTTTGAACTGTGAAATTGACTCTGGTTTTCTGTTCCTTCTCAATTTTTTTTTTTTTTTTCCTGGATTTTTCCATCAGTTCTTTCTAAGAAAGTCTATTTACATATAAAACCATCTTACTGCTGTTACTTTTCTTTCTTAACAGATTAAAACCAGAAGTCTGAATATTTATTAACCACATGTATCATGGTTTGTAAGTGTTGTGCCCTCCCACGTGATCCATAAAACCTGAGCTCTGACAGTGATTTGGTTTGAAACTTAAGGTTTGAAACAAAGGTAATTATAAGATGATAGTCCCATGAATAAATAAATAAATAAAAGTAAAAAAAAATAGACTGGTTGAGCTGTTACAAAAGTGTCAGTTTTCCATGATCTACATTATTTCACTAGAGACATATCAATATCGTTAAGTGCTTGATCATGATTAAGCACCTTGTATAGAAACATTTCTCTTCACTCTAACTGATAAGGATGAAGAAAACTGAATAATTATGCACTATTCTCCATCATCATAACTAATGCCTTTTGACCAATGGTAAGGTCATATGCTTCTTGAAATATCCTAAATATGCAGTCTGTGTTGCTGCCAGGAACAAGTGCTATTAAGAATAGCCGTCGTATTTGGTATGTGTATGGGCTAAGTCAACTGGCCTGTTTTTTCTACCAATCTATTTCTCTTCCACTGTAGAAAACTTGCCTCTTCGTTTCTTTGTGTTTTTTTCTTTAAGAGGAAATAGAGATGCTATGCTGTCAGAGAGGTTCATAAGTGGGAGCACATTGCTGTTCTAAAGTAAATGGTGTCTCATGGTGTACCAGGTGTACCAGGAAAGTTTTACTGGGTAAATATTGCTACCTAGCACAGCTCAAGACACAGAATTAGAAATGCTGATTCCAAAAGAACACTATTTTATTCTGTGTTAAATATTTATTGCTTGCTGCTTTTTCATATTATTTTTTTCAGGAAGCAACAAAAAAAAGGGGGTTTCTCCAACTACTGAGCTGCACAGCAATTTCTGCTGCCAGCAAGCTTCCCACGTAAAATCTCAGATCTTCAGTTTCATTAGCACCAAATGGTGACACCTCCAACCCCGCTTTGAAAAAAAAACCCAACTCTTACACAAGAGCCTTTTTTTCTTTTTTTTTTTTTCCCTTCTTCTTCACTTTCTGATGCTTCACCACATCATAGAATGATTGAGGTTGGAAGGGTGATCTGGTCCCACCCACCTGCTCAAGCAGAGACACCTAGAGCTGGTTGCCCAGGACTATGTCCAGATGGTTTTTTAATATCTTCAGGGTGGGAGACTCCACCACCTCTCTGGGCAACCTATTCCAGTGCTCAGTCATGCTCCCAGTAAAACAGTATTTCCTGATGTTCAGATCGAACTTCCTGTGATTCAGTTTGTGCCCTTTGCCTCAGGTTCTGTTACTAGGCACCACAGAAAAGAGCCTGTCTCTGTCTTCTTCACTCCTTCCCTTCAGATATTTATAGACATTGATGAGATTCCCCATGGCCCTTCTCTTCTGCAGGCTAAACAGTTCCAGCTCTCTCAGCTTTTTCTCCTATGAAAGGTGTTCCAGTCCCTTAATCATTCTGTGGCCCTTCTTTGGACACTGTCCAGTATCTTTTGTACTGCGGACCCCAGAATCGGACCCAGCACTCCAGGTGTGGCCTCACCAGTACCTCAACCTGCTGGCAACACTCTTCCTAATGCCGTCCAGGGTACCATTAGCCTTTTTTGCAAGGGCACATTGTTGACTCCTCTTCAACTTGGTGTCCACCAAGACCCACAGCCTTTTTTTTGAGAGCTGGATGGCCTTTCCAGCTGGATGGCCACCAGCATTAACTGGTGCGTGGGGTTGTTCTTTCCCACTTTCTGTTTCTGAACTTCATGAGATTCCTGTCAGCCCATTTCTCCAGCCTGTTGAGGTCCCTCTGGATGGCAGCATGAGCCCCTGGCATATCAGCCAGTTCTCCCAGTCTTATGTCACCTGGAAACTTGCTGCAGGTACACTCTGCCCTGTTATCCAGATTGTCAATGAAGATATTAAACAGTATTGGACCCAGTTCTGACCTCTGGGGTATACCACTTCTATCCTGAAATCAGAAAGAATGCTAAAAGGCTTCCACTTAAGTAATAATGCTGTTCTTTAAAAATATCTCTAGTAAACTAGAACTAAGGGGAGGGTGATCTTCTAGAAACAAGAAAGTGCTTTTGACAGATGCCCAGTGTCAATGATAAAATCCTAACTGAACTTTTTCAGATAATATATCTCACCTTGACTTGGTGAGTGTCAGTCAGCACTGAGAAGGATTTTTCATGCATTTTGGAAAGAAAAAACTGAAAAAGCAATTGACAAGCTATGGAGCAAGGTCAGGACTATAGTTACTATTAACTGACAGGCACTACATAGCGGGATAAATACTATAGGAATTACAAATGTTTTCCCTAGGCTTCAAACTGCCAATGTGTGACCACCATCTGAATGTATGACAACAAGCAGCACTGTGGGACACCAGAGTTTCTGTATGTTTCAGCATAGATAACAGCTTTGGGTTTAAGTGTTAAAAATAGTTTTAAGGGTGTTCTCCCAGCATGACTAAAACAGACATGCAATCTGAAGTGAGCTAGGAACAAAAACGGAGAAGAGTTTCAAACCTCCTTTTTTTGTTAACTTACAGAGTGGAACTCCTTAGATATGCATCATATGTTATCTTTTTTATGCAGGGCCTTTTACACATGCTGATGAAAAGTTAGAGAAGAAAATTCCTGCCAGGACTTTCTTCTCTTTCTGCACAAAAAGGGGGAAAACACTTGTCCAAGCTGCCTCCAAATACCTTTTTGTCTTATGCGGATGAGATCTCTATTACACAAAAGTGTGAATCACACAGTACACTCACAAATAAATAGCACCTAACTCCATGCTGTAACACACAAATACGCATAATGGATTATTGTTTCATTCCCTCTCCCTGTTACATGGAATTTATCACTCCTACTTCCACCTATTTATGCTCATTGCACTTCCACCTTCCCCTCTGTTTTTCTTCCCACCTGCCCCAGTTTCAGGAGTAACTGTTCCCCCCTTTCCCTTGTAAAGAATGTAAAGGAGTCTCAGAGAGCAGGTGAAAAGTGTGATGAAATACAAGATATATAAAAGGAAGGTGAATACAGACAGAGTTACTGAGGTCAAACTTTTATTACATGAACATGCTTTATTCTGTTCAGAAGCAGAAAGCTCTTGCACTCTATAACACAAAGACCTTGCCATACTGCCAAATGAAACATGGTTAATGTGTGAGTTTGAGCCCTGGAGCACAGGACACCTCTATCGCTGTGTTGGCAGCATGTTTGCATGGTTTTGGATCCAGCCAACAAAGACTGGAAATGGCAAAGGCCATGGCTTATTCCCAGTAGAACCAGATCACTCAAAGCTCAGTGACTTTTGTGTTCCTACAATGCTGCCCTAGCAGGCTTCTTTTTCTGCCTTCATGCTGTATCTCAGGGCATTTAATTTATATAAAACACATATAATTTTAAACTATGAAGATACTTCATCTGTGGGCTGCAAACGGGGTTTCTCCCAGATAGCACCCGAGCATGCCTCAGGGATGGCATGATACATACATATAGAAGAAAAAAAAAAAAAAAGTCTTAGGAGACTTAATTCCTTTTTAATGAACGTATACAGAGCATATGCAACACAGGATTTCTAATTTTAATGATAAATTATAAATAGTGTAACGAGCAAATATTGAAATTTTTTCACGGGAAAAGAAAAATACAAAGTCAAACCAAATATTCCCCCTTAAAGAACACCACAGAATGAAAACTAAAGTACTTTTATACTTATTAAAGAACACCACAATGCAAACTGCAAGTCCTTCCTATTACAAGGGAAGAGTTTAACCTTTTCCAAAAGCAATCTTTACCATGGTCTTTTTAAGATATCTGGCTTTGGGTTTGAGGTTTTTTGTTTGTCTGTTATCTCTGAAAATACATTCATGCACACACACAAATCACTGAAAACTTTCAAAAATCTCATTCTGAGACAGCTACTAGGAGTGGGAACTTTGAACCAGGTGAAGTAGATTTGAAAATTTAATAAAAACTCAGGAAAGAGATTTTTGACGGGAAGTAATGGGTAATGTAATAGCATGTGGTGCTGTCAAGTGTTGTACTTGTAAATTCATTACATATTACTTAATTTTTGTGAATCTTTATAGTAATCTCTTAAACTGCAACTGTCTAGGGAGAAAGAAGGTTGTCAATTTAACGTCTGCAATTTAAATAGAGTTATTACATCAAGTTTAATAATTTTTGTGCAGCCTGCATTCATTTCTGCAGTTTGAATGGAGAAAATATTCGTAACGCAAATAAAATAAGTGTGATGGCTAGTAATGTGACACCGGGAATTCTCTGAACTGCTGCTGAACTCTGTTGTTTCTCAGAAGAAGTGGGCATTATACTTACTGCACATGGTAGTGTCAGTGAGGTAATAAATATTATATCTGTCCCTCCAGGGAAGGAGAAGAGGTTTTATTAATATGAGCTAAGTACCTGGGGTTATTCAAGAGTTTTTGTCTTATCAACTTTGAGAAGCAGAACTAAAATTAAAGTTGACATACCAGTACTGAATCAAATTAACGAAAGCCTTGCTGCTGAAGAAATTTCCGAATACTGGCAAATTAGATTATTTAAGTAATACAACAAATTCATAAGAACAGCTAAAGGACACCTCTTTAAAATTGTAGCAACATGGCTAAGGATGAAGTACATAGTGAAGGGGGGAAAAAAAGTCTGGCAGAGTAAGGAAAGGGCATGCACGCCTTCAAAGATGAAACTGTGGCTTTATTTGGAACAAAACCTTGTTTTACAATGTGACATATGTGTTTTCTTAAAAAAAAAGACACAGTGAACTGATGCAGCTCACAGAACAAAAACTCACATGATCTAGTTTTGTAATGCTTCTTTCAGCTGGAAATTTCTGATTTGGTACAAGGACAAAAAGGAACGGCTTCAGATTGTGAAACTATCAATTTAACTTAGAGATTTTGCATTTTATTTACCATTACCAGCATTAGCTGTTTATTTACCACATGTACTGATTGCACAATGAAGTATATAAACATTTTGCAGTACATGCTTTTTTCAAGTGGTAGTCTAATCACTTCATGTAATATTAAAATACATGCCTGAAGAGGGAAGATAAATGGGTGAACTTATACACCAAGATTTTAAAGATTGGGGTTTTTAAAATATGTAATGAAAATCGGTTTTTATAGGGTTTTTCTGTTTTTGTTTTTGTTTTTGGTTTTGTTTTGTTTTGTTTTTTTTTAATTTTGTATAGCCGGCATGTATATTACTGAATGGATGTCCTGGATACTTGTTGTACTTTGCACCACCACCCCTTGACTTGCAAAGTTTAGTAGCCATTTAATTGTACAAGTAAGCACTCAAAATGTAATCTTTTGAGGTTGCCTTCTATTCCTTCCAATTCATTACCCTACTTTATTTTCAGAGGCTCCTGGAGTTGAATGCTTTGTCAGCTCTGTGCCTTCATTCTTTTCATATATTTTCATGTCTGTCAATTTCTGGTTTCTCTTATTCTTTTGAATGCTTCCAAAGCTTATTTTCCATTTTATGTATGCTAGAAAACTGAACAGGAAACAAGCCAAGGTTTGTCAAACTATGTTTTTGGACCCTGAGCAAAATGGCAGACCCTCAGAACTCCTCGCCAATGTCTCTGGAACCTGGAACAGATTGGTTTATATTAAACAAAGCACTAATTGATAAGAAGAAGTGTATTATTATTAAACAAACCTCATAAATTATACCTACTGTCTGAGTCAAATGTTTTCATTTTTGCTTTCAGATTACTTACTGGCTTCACCTGAGAAAATATTTTCATTCTCTAATGATTGTAAAAAACAACCTTCTGCCAGTCTTAAGAATCTCACCTTCTAAACATATCTAAAAATAGAAAAGAATATGCTCTCCATGAAAAAAAGAAAAACTGGTATATGGTATGGCAAAATGGTATACATGTTTAATTCAAACATACTGGCTTCACTTACCATGCAGGGGACCATAATCCAAACTTAATGTGTTTGTTTGTTTATCTATATTTATCTCTCAGTACATGTATAAATGCATGGTTATACAAGTTCCAGAGGTGGAGAACAGTGCAATAGTGTATCAGGAGGATTACTAGTGGTTTTATACCTTAGCATCTGTTGTCTTCCTGCAGACAGGACATGCCAATCTCTTGGAGTTCTTCACAGCCACATCAGTGGAGAGCATTTTTAGCTTTGTGGTGAGTTATTTAGGCTTTTTTTTTTTTTTTTTTTTTAATTTACAGCCATTGTTTCATGTCTTGAAATTTTATTTATTCTTTCCCAATATGTTTTATTCTATTGTTTGCTGTATGTCTTCAAACCAGCTCATGAATTTCAAGCACTATGCTTGTCACCAGTGGTGGCAGGTTTCTTCAAAGCACGGCTGCAGTCAGCTGCCTGTAATGTATAAGAGAAACATTTTAATATTCAACTTCGTGTTTAACCCATATGCCCAAGGAGACTGTCAGACATGTGAAGACATGACACCAACACTTGAAGGGACATGAAGCCCTCCTGAGCGTTGGGCATATTTTTTTCTTTTTATATTGAAAGATTTAAGCAATTTCATAGGACAACATAACTCTTCATCCATAACTGAGATTTCTAAGGGTTTGGGTATTGCAGCAAAGAAATAGATTAAAACGGATGATGCCTTGAATGTATTTGCCTCGATTACAAAATGAGGAAGAGGCAATCCTCCATCAGAACAAAGGTGCAGTCTGTCAGAGTCCAAACAACACAGCTTCTTTGCTGTGTTTCTAGTTACATCATTTACAGAGGAAATTCTTGTAGATCTTTAGCGAAGTAGGTATTGTGGGTTCCTCCTCCAAGAGATCCTTGTAGTACTTTCAATGACAGCAAGAATAAACAAGCATTCAATGGGGAAAAAAAAAACCACAAAAACAAAACCAAACACCGAAACTCATAACAGTTCCTTCTTTCTTCAGAGGTATTCTGTGTAACTGCTTACACAATCCCTCCTTACTTTCTTTCAAGGTTCCTAAGAATCTGAATAATCTGTGCTTGAGAGGGACTTTGAAGGACACTTCACTCTCTTCTATGAGAAGAAAATTGGAAGTATACAGATGGAAGTGCACCATGGATGCAGCCAGATCAACTCCCACCCTTCCAAAAAACACCAAGTAAACCCCACTTTCCCCAACTGTGTGTTTCTATATGATATACCCCATCATGTGTACATAAAATGTATGGTGCATTTCATAGAATAGTCCCAGGTAAGTAACCCACTTTCAAATTACCTGCCCTCCTCCTACCCCAGGTATTATACCAAAAAAACCCAAACTAACAAACAAACAAACAAAAAATGGCAAAATTGTGCAAAATGCATTGGTAAAACTCTATGACTTGATTTATTAGTTTATTTATTTTTTAAAGAACACTCTTTTCTTCCGGGTTCACCCTGTCTGTGATTCTGAACTGACCTATTTCCTCTGAGTTGTGAGACCTTTATGACATGCCATGGCTCAAAGTATCAGAGTATCACTTGCAAAAACCAATGTTCATCCCTTGGGTGGATTGATTTTTGGTCTTGGCAGTGAGTCTGATAAAGATTGATTTCAAGAATCTTTTTGGACATTGAGGGTTACAGACATGCTAATTCATAAGGTCAGAGGTATCTGACTTGGTCTTCGTCTCATATTTTTCATTGCATATCAGTCTTCTATTTTTGTCTTTGTCAAAAGCTTTGCAATTCTTATTTTATTGTCAAAGTCTATGTCATTAATAGAAATGAAGTAGAATAATATTATTTTTTCCTTTATATGCTCATTATAAATGCCTACAAAACACTTGACAGTTGAAGGATGATATATTGATTTCTTCTCTAATTTCAACTGTAAAACTGCAAGGCAGCTGGCTGGTTAAGCATTTTCAGATTTAACATGGGTAGCCTCTATGAAAGAAATGGATTTTCTTTTTCTCTCTGATGGGACTATTGTTCAGACAAAGTTAATAACATGCTACAGCAGTGTTTAAAAATTTTCAACACTACAGTACATCTCTGTCTAAATTAAAATAAACCCCATTGTGTTATATTCAAGCTTGGATACTACTCACAAAACTGTGTACTAATTTTCTTTACTTTCCTGAGGATAGAAAGACTTTATAAAAGAGTGCATTACAACAGTGTCTTTGAAATAATTATTAGGCTTTGCAGAAGGAATGTGCAACTAATTGTAATTCCTAACTTCAGCAGAGTGGTTATAGGACAGGACATTTTGGGCTCTGTTTTGGTTTCTGAAACAATTTTGCCATCTAGATTTTGTCAAAAGTCTTGAATTAGGATTCATCACCCCCAAATTTAGTTCTAAAAATTTAGATATCTAATATGAACTCCCTTTCTAGTCCAAGGAAAGAGGCCTGTATTCTGGACAGTAACTCATATAGTCTTGGGCATAGGGAAACAAGCTAAATAGATTACCTATGTCTGCTGTAGTAAACACGGTTCCTGTCAGTGTTGCAGCCTGCTTTTCATGGATCGTGACAAGAAGGAATGAAATAGTGCTCTTCATTCTGTAGATCTCCAAATAACGCGTAGCTTAGCAATAGCTTGATAACTGGTTGTGATAACTGGTTGTCTTTATAGGATGTATTGGCCAGGGAAAAAAGAGGCAATGTATGATGGACTTAGCAGTGTTAGGTTTACAGTTGGACTTGATGGTCTTAAAGTCTTTTGCAACCTACATGATTCTATGTTTCTATGAAAAAAACAGCAGTCATATTAAGTAGAATCCAAACTGCAACAGTGGAAAACATCTACTGAAAATTAGTCTTGATTGTGCTAGTCTAGGCTGGATTCAAATGCATTCCCAGCAGAGCAGGAAATAATAGATTGACTTAACTATTCTAGTTTCTGAGAAGCATTGATATTTCCTGTAATAAAAATGGTTCTTTTGCAAAAACACAGTCTCTCTCAGCTAATGCGTTGAAAAGACACTGTCAAGGGGAATCAGGAAAGGATCATAGGTGTGCAGAAATCCTTGCAAATATGGTACTGATTATTAGTTTGTTTTTTATTGGAAAGACTAAAGGATATAAGTCAGCATCTTTATTAAAGATGTCATATACATTTATAAGCTTAGCACCTTTTGCTTCCATTTAGAATATTACCAGATATTGAACCAACATTTATCTGGTGCTTATACCCATACACATGCATATGTTTTGTTGAAAATAGGTTGGCATAAGTCAGCATTTCCTAGACCTTTACATTTTTACACAATTATCATGTCCTCACCCCTATTTCAGCCAATCTCACTCTAAGAATAACCCAGAATATATTGTTTATATTTCAAAGAAGATAACAGTCCTCTTAGACACATATATAGATGTGGCTTCAGTTGCAAGAACAAATGTGTCTTAGTTACAGTTTTTCCAAATAATATGATACCAAGAAACTCTGTTGTATCTACATTATCACTATGACTGCAAAGGTCTTGCTGTTAGCTATATTTCAGGAGTAAATTTGCAATAATCCCAAAATTTGGCTCTGTGTTCTGTGCCAGATTTTGAAAGAAGCATTATTACAGTGAAAGAAAAACAGAAATTTACCAAGTACTTGCTAATTAAACAAAACATCAAATTAAGAAATTTTTATCTGATGAAGAATTCTGTCCTGAAAAATTTATTTTCTGTATTAGATTCTGTTTCCATCAAAGCAGCCCAGGTCCCATATCTTCCTTGGATGACAGTTTTTCACCTGTGGCAAGCCTGCCATTTTATAGCTCTGAGGTTGAAGTTGTTTTCAGTGTGAATGTTTTCTCATCCATCTGGTCAGTGTTGTCCCATGTGTCATTTTTTGCTCTCCAGCAGCCTTGTAGCAGGGAACCAGTGGGTAGATATGATCTCATTAGCCCTGAAAGAATCCATATTATCTTTTTTTCTTCTGATCTAAGTTCTGTACAAATTAGGGTTATTTTCTGTTTAGGTCCCTGCCAAACACTGGACTCAATTTTAACATTCTGCTCAGTATGTCCCATTTCATTTTCTATTTGAAGACGATGCATACAGGTAAGTTGCAAGCTGAAAACAGATCTGAAATGTCAACTCAAATTATTTGCAGATCACTCCCCTGGCATTACCATATATTTTTGTGCCTGTGTGTTTTGCTTTCCTCTCCCTATCTCTTCATATGAATATTTACAGATGGTTCTTAAAGGAACTTTAAAATACTTCGTAAAGTAAAACTTGAATTAGAGAGGAAAATAACATTGTTTTGATCACAGAAAAAAAAAAGGCACTGACTTTGAACCAGAGAATTTAAAAACCTTTGTTTAGATACTGCGGTTTTATCCTAGAAACAAAAGGCTACTGTAAGTCACTCTCAGCACTGGAATTGGCGGTCTTAAAGCAGACCTCTTACACTTGACAACGTGTAATAAAAACCATCAAACAGTACTGTAACCACACAGCAACAGATCATTTTTAAAACTTTGCAAAACAACTACAAATAAAAGCAGACTTTGAAAACCTCTTTCTTTTGAAAGTTACTTTTTTTTTTTTTTTCAGTCAAAAGTTATGTGTAACAGCTTCTGTGTGAGTCAGATGTTACAGACTTCTCAAAAGCAGTGTCACCACAGCAAAAAATGATATGGTTTATTTCTACTTGATATTTGACATATTTATGAACCCAAGAAAAGACCATCATTCTTCTAGTGCTCATCAGGTATTCCTGCTTTCTCCATACTTCTGATTCTATCAGAGAGGTTAATGTAAACTCTTCTCCCGCTTTGAGAAAATTCATACCATTGTGCTAAAGGGAACTTTACACCATGAAGGATGTTATGTGTGGCTACCAAATTCCCCAGACCCCCTGGTCCTGGGAATTCCTCCTGCTTGGACAGTAGAGCCCATCTGGGTTTGCTTGTTGTCCCTGCTGATGTTTGTGTTTCTACATTTAGCCAGTAGCAAGGCTGAGTGTGTATCCCAGACAGACAGACAGACAGACAGGCAGGCACACACTTCTTTTTCCAATGTTTGTTCCTCCGTCATCGATCCTGACCCTTCCCTCCCCTTCCCCGTTTTGTGCTTTCCTCAAGCCCCCTCAATACTCAGGATTATCATGTTTCCCCATTCTTATCAGTTACAAATCTCAGGTTGACCTCTTTGAAGCCTGTTCCTGAGTGGATCTTCTAATGGCCCATCAGTCAGTAGCTGAAGAGCTCGTCTTACTTACTTCATCTTTTATCACCTGCTTCTTAATATTTGAGTTTCTGTATTTAATTTATTGCCTTCTTTGTTATTTGTTATTTCTTTTATACCGAACAACCAGATAGTTTTATGAACCAGATGGTATCATGTTTCACTTACCTGTACAAAGACTACTAGTAAAACTAGGCAACTAGTGAATCTTGGACACATTTGGACACAACTGAGGACCTGTAGTAAGAATAATGATCAGAGCATCAAAGTTTTTCTCCAAACAAAACTTATTTCTAAGTTTCTTATTTGCCTAAGACTCATTTGTTGCAGCAGAACAGGAAAGCAAATCTCCATTTGAGGAAGAGAAAGAAATGTAAGAGAAAGTAGGTGAAAAATTTAACATAGGAGGTAAGTAACAACAACGAAATTAAAATGGTACATTTTAATTAGTTCAAAACCAAAACAAACAAACACAAAGAAACTCCCAAAACAAAGAAAGAAACATTCTCCCCCCGCTCCCACCCAATATTCAAAATCCTGAAATGCATGGCAATCTTATACTGAGTTCACAATAAATAGGATTAGGAGTAATTAATCATAGAATCGTAGAATCTGTTGGGTTGGAAGGGACCTTTAAAGGTCATCTAGTGCAACCCCCCTGCAGTAAGCAGGGACACCTTCAACTAGATCAGGTTGCTCAGAGTCTCATCAAGCCTGGCCTTGAATGTCTCCAGGGATGGGGCCTCCACCACCTCTCTGGGCAACCTGTTCCAGTGTCTCACCACCCTCATTGTAAAGAACTTCTTCCTAATGTCTAATCTAGACCTACCCTGCTCTAGTTTAAAACCATTGCCCCCGATCCAACAAATTCAACAAAGCCAGTGAGTGAAAACTGATGCAAACTGTTGGTTATCTAGCATCTGCTTTTAAATGAAAAAAGAGCAGTAACCAATCAAAGAAACAAAGAAAACTATTGTTTAAGTTCAATTTTAGCACAAGAGCCTGGATATTTTCAAGATGTTATTTCCCATACTTCACAACGACACAGTGCTAAGTTTAAAAAATGCGCTCATACATCCTGTGTATGCATCCGTGTGCCCGCAAAGCTTCATACTTTCACCACTGGTATTTCTTGTCAGAGAAGGAATTTTCCTCCTCAGAACCAGATGTAGCTATGAAAGAAGCAAGTAAGCTCTAGAATTACCTTCCTCTTACGTGATCCAGGATATATTTGTTACACTGTGTAGTACAAATGGGGGTATTATAAACCCCTTTTCCAATGATAAATATATTTATTTTCTTACCATTCACACATTCTATTATATTTATAAGTTATAAAGTGAAAAGGAATATTGTTATCATCCAGACTGGTTTCTTTTATAACAGAGTATGTCCATGCATTGATTCTCAGATGAAGTGGATTGTGTGTTTTGCTAAAAATGACAGAGAATTTAAAAAAAAAAAAAAAAAAAAAAAAAAAAAGTTAGTGATGCAATGACCATTTAGATTATAAACAATTTAAGTGATGTCTTACTTTCAGTTGAACCTTAGATCTAAATGCAAAAATACAATTAGGATTTTTTTACCATTGGATCCTCGCATGCCTTTTCCCGATAGACAGGAAAGCTCATGTTGCTACCAGCATAATGCAGCTAAGTGCAAAGAGAAATTATTATGGATGCATAATACATCCTCTGCTATTCTACACCCAACCCCAAATTTCCTATTTGGAGAAGTGAGCTACCCTGTGAAAAGTACAAGAGTCCATCTGCGAACCTAGTCATTGAAGTAGCTGGGTTTGCAAGGATGTAATTAACTAGAGCTTGTTTTTGCAGCTAAAACAGGAAATAATTAAGCTGATGGACACCATGAGAGAAAAATTAATCCAGAAGACATATAATCTGTTAGCACAGCAGGGCTAAAAAAGTTTTAAAAATTCATTCTTGTCATTAAGCAGGTAAGAGTTGAAGAGTAGATTTATTGATTAAGAAGGTGACAGTCACTTTTCAGATTATAATGTCACTCTAACCAGTATTGCAACACTGATTTCCCAAGGAGATTTTAATGAAACTGAAACCTCCAGGAAAACCTATTTCAGATATGAAAAGGATTAATGAAAAGGATTAATAAAAAGAATGCATTTTAATCACTATTTAGTCATCTGGTAAGATCAAATATTCAAAGTGGAAAAAAACCCCAAACTCTTAAAGCTGAACTGTTATCTGTGACAATATTTCCTCAGATGCTGTGTTTCTGCTTTAATAGTTTATGTAACAACATACTTGCTTTTATCAGTATAATTTTAAAGGGTTGTAAAGTGTGCATTTTGCTTTTTGGGCTGTTTTCACATTATCTAGCTAATGGTATTGATTAGAATGGCCAAGGTATTTAGGTGGTCATGATCTTGATTATTTTTTTCTTTCATTTTGTTGCTTATCCAAAATTCAGTGGCTTTTGGGGGCAAAGCATAGTGGGATCTGATGTTGGTAAAATGCCTGAATGCTTAGCAGCACAAAACAACAGTCCAAACTGAGGTACCAAATGTATCAATTCACAATAACAAAAGTAAGCCTTTAATACTCTCATTAAGCTTTAGTCCATACCATCCAGCACTCTTGTGTGCGTTTTTAGTGGCTCACCAGAAGTCTAAAATACTCATATTTGTGGAATTAAAGCCATACTGCAAATGGATTTCAAATAGTTTGAACTGGGGCTGTTTCTAAAGTTGCAAGAAAGAGTAATTGATGTCTGTCCTTATGAACTATTTTACTGACCTGTTTTCACTTATTTTCCTACTTAATTTTAAAGAGATATACAAATTCTTAGGACTTTTACTTTTTCATTTTGCAGATGTTCTTCTCCCAAAGATGAATGTCCTCCTTTTCACCTTTTCTTATATGCGAATCTGATCAGGTCGAGGGAAAAATATTTATACTCAAACTTTTCATTTACATTTAAATTAAATCATTAAAACATGGACAAACTCATTATTGGCCTCAAAAGAAAGAACGGACCGTTTTTTATGCTCTGCAAAAATCAGACATTAAAATAATAAAACATTACTTAAAAGAGCGAGAGGATTATTTCGTAGCAACCTATTTAGTTCACTAGTTGTAGAGAAAGCACAGAGATTTGGTTGAGATAAAATAAACAAAAATTGCATGATTAGGTGAGCCTGCTAGAATAAATGTTTCTCTATTTTATTAGTGAGGACAGAAAGACCATAGTAATTTTATTCAAAATGGGGAGAGATAACATTAAAGGTTCTGAGATAGCCCTTCCTCAGAACTGGTTTAATTTCTGCTATCCTTTATGACATTTTGAAAGTACAGAAGTTCTTTAATATCTTCCACCTGTAAATCTGTGATGAGTAGGAGGAATGTGATATTTTCACCTTTAGCCAAATGATGAAACAGAAGTTTATGAGCCAGAAAGATCTACAGGGGTTTTAATATTAGAATTTAATCTTTCACAGAAAAAAAAAAAAAAAAAAAAAGAAAGAAAGAAAGAAAGGAAGCAGCCTCCATTGGCATGACTTGGGAATAGTTTCAGATGCGTAAGTTGTATTTGAGACTGGTAATTCTCTGTTTAGACTATACATTGCATTTTAATGTGGGCACAATTACCTGCTTTTACATCTATACTGGAGACCATAGGCAAAATTTGAGAGCCCTTGCTAATTTCAAACAGAATACCCTTGTACAAAGAGATGACAATTCTTTCATACATCAGTTTTAAATCTGTCCTTTAACAGATAATAACAATGCCTGCCTGATAAAACAGATGATTAATTTTTTGTAAAAGAAAGGATCTATCACTGACTATTAATAGAGAAGAGAAAAAAGATATGATATCAGAACCAGAAAGCTTGCTAGAGAAATAGCAAAAGCTCCAAGTTTGGAAACAGAAATCCTAGACCTCCAGGTTGGGACCATCCATATAGCAAGAGACTGATATGGAGTCAAGAAGGTTTGTGTGAACAAGGGAGAAAAGCTGAAACGTGCGCAGAAGTTTTCTTCAACTGACGTGCTCCTGAAGATTTATGAATTCAGTTGTCCATAGAACTGATGCTTTGAGAAAGAGTCCACTAAATCTACTTAATCTGTAAAAAGCCTCGAGATTTTAGAGTAACCAAGACATGAGGACACTCTTTTTTATGTGTGTGTGAACTGTATTACTCTAAAGCAAGTATGGCTCAGAGGCTGATGCACTGCCACCTAGTCTTGTCACATGAACTTTGGAATCACTGTCCTAGTACCACTGAACCCATGAAAAACGGTGAAGCAAATGCTTAGGTGCTTCAGCTCTACAAATATCTGGATGTGAGATGCTTTATAAATTTGCAGTAAAAGCAGTGATCTTATTGAATTTCCCACTGAGAATTTAATCTTACTTTTTTTGAAGTCAATTAAAAATCTCATTAATTTATGAGAAAGCCTATTTAGTACAAGAATTATTTTGTGTAACTTATATTTTTATGTCACCTTTCCACACTTCCTTTAAAGTAATCCTAAAATTCTGTTAAGTGCTTAAACCCACAAATCATCTTGAATCCTTATAATCTTTCATCACGTATATACATATAATTACTTTTCAGTATAGCTATTTTATTTCAGGTCTTTTTGCATAGATTTACTGTATTTTCCTTAAAGTATTATGCTAAAAATTCTTCATTTCTACTTCCATTTTTTGATACTTAGTTATGATTTGAAGGTAGGTAGGAGGACGGTATAAAATTCTTTTAGCTTGGCTCACTCTTTATCAGTTTTATTACTTACTCTTTATCAAACTCTTGTCAATCTGTCTCTCAGCCTTGCTTTGTATATCCTGAAGGATTCATGTTTATCACCGTGCCTATGAGGCCTACTGGTATTTAGCAATAAAAGGTTCCATTGTCAGTTGCTTATAGCTTTTCCAATAATTTAACTCTCCGGGTTGGTATTCTTTATGCTTGCCTCAAAATTAATATCTTTAGGAAAAAAAAAAAAAATTGATTTCTTCCCAAGTCGGTCTATCTGTCATACCAATCATGTGGAAAAAAATAACATTTGGTGATAAACAATATATCATAATTCACAGGGAGAAGAGGAAGATTTATTTATATATTGTTATCCTCTATAAGAATGTCAATCAGTGCCAAAAGCATTTAAGAAATGTAAAAATATAATTAAATTTATCAGTCTTGAAATATGCCTATAAAATTGAAGCCACAGACACAGAAATCCCTGAGAAGAGAAATGAGCACAAGCTGCCTTCATTCTGAAAAGTTTAAGGTCATATATGCAACCTTTTATTTTCATGCGGTATGTTTATGTAAATGCACGTTTGTGTGTGTGGAGTATCAATTTCAGGAAGTCCACTACTTCAAAGTTGGCCAAACTAGAACGCATTTCTAATGAAAGACAATTTGAATGCACTTTACCGTGCAAGATGCGTCTTCCTCCTTTGCCTGTCACGAGCTGAGGCAGTAATGGGACTCTATCTTGTAACAGATGGCACTGCTCAATGTTTAAGACTATGGCTAAGCAAAGCTTGGAAAAAAAACAATCTAATCTAGCTTTAGTGTTGCTATTTTGCATACTGACCATAGTTTAGCCAGAACAGTGAAGACTGATGTGCTTTCCCGAGGCACTTCTGCAACTATTGTGTGAACGTACATTGAGATTTGAATTTTTACTACTCCTTTAATGTTCCTGGTATCGTTTGTTTGGCATCTTATTCTTTTTCTATTGTTGTTCTCTTGGCATCTTGATTTTTTGTTCTAAAAACTATCAGCTGTTTATTTTATATAGACACACAATATAAGTCAAAATCATTTATTACAGATGAAGTGATATGGTTTGTGCACACCCAAATAAGCCTCCTCCATCCTTAATTCAACCAAGTATAAATGCTTGCTAGGGTAAAGTTCTATTCTTTTAATCAATTCAGGCTCTGTGTAGATAGTAATCAATGGTACTGCTCTTTCTCTAACATATTTTGAATCACCACTTAGGATGCTCTGTCTGAAAAAAGGTTGAAATAGGAAAAAGCTGAAAAAAAGAATAAGGAAGCAAGGTTCGTAAATTAGTTCCGCTATCAAACTAAATACCTCAGGAGAATAAGGAAGGGAAGCCTAAATGTTAGCATGAATTTTAAGAAGGTGAAATATTGGTTAATTGCAAGTTTTTAGAGTTATGAAAGGTTCTCCAGAAATAGTATGACTCATCCAGGATTAATGTTTTTCTTAAGACAATATCCCTGTGGGCTTTACGTGTCAAGGTTGATAGTGGAGGGCTGCAGAGGTGGTTTCTGTGAGAAGACGCCAAAAGCTGTATCCATGTTGGAGAAAAACAGTTCCAGCCGGCTACAAGATGGACCTGCTGCTGAGCCAGTCAGCGATGTTGGTAGTGTCTCTGCGATAACATCTTTAAGAAAGGGTTAAATAGCTGTGCAACAGCAGCTTAGAGAAGTGTGAATATGTAAGAAACAGATGGGCAGACACCAAGGTCAGTGAAGAAAGGAAGGGGAGGAGGTGCTCCAGGGACCACAGTGGAGATTCCCCTGCAGCCAATGGCGAAGACCATGGTGACACAGGTCGCCCCACTGCTGCCCATGGGGGAACCCATACGGGAGCAGGTGGACGTACCCTGAAGGAAGCTGTTACCCCATGGAAAGCCCACATGGGAGCAGGCTCCTGGCAGCGCCTGTGGCCCTGTGGACAGGAGCCCACGCTGGAGCAGGTCTTCTGGCAGGATTTGTGACCCCATGGGGGAACCATGCTGGAGCAGTCTTTTCCTGAAGGACTGCAGCAGTCTTTTCCTGAAGGACTGCAGCCCACGTGAAGGACTCACATTGGAGAAGGTCATGAAGGACTGTCTCCCATGGGTGGGACCCCGTGTTGGAGCAGGGGAAGAACATGAGAAGGAAGGAGCAGCAAAGAAAACATGGTATGAACTGACCATAACCCCCATTTCCCATTGCCCTGTGCTGCTTTGGGGAAGGGGGTGGAGAAGTCAGAGTGAAGTTGAGCCTGGGAAGAAGGGAGGTGTGGGGGGAAGGTGTTTTTAAGATTTGTTTTTATTTTTCATTATCTTCTTCTGTTTGGTAATAAATTAAGTTAATTTCCCCAAGTCAAGTTTATTTTGCTCATGATGGTAATTGCTGAGTCATCTCCCTGTCCTTATCTCAACCTAGGAGCTTTTTCAAAGCACTTAGCGTTACAATATCATAGTTTCAAAAGTACGGCTTCTTTTAATTTGAAACTGTGAATGCTTAGAGTGTCTATCTATCAGACCATTGATTCCTAGACTATGTACACAAAAAGGAGACTAAAATCTCAATCTGCTACAGAAGAAATAATGGCGCTCTTGCTTTTCGCACTATTTCACAATGCATTCCTGCTGGGCTTACTTAATTCTACCCACGCCTTCTAGGCTGAATCAATGAAATTTTTTGTCTGCCAACCTTTCTAAATCAGTGAAGTACATGGAACAAATAATTGTTAATACTCTTTTAATCCCTATATTGTGCTTATCCATCAATGCAAAAAATATAAAACTAAAATCTTTAGCAGCTCCATGTCTGGTTGCATCACACAATGTTAAACATTGTTAAACAAAGTTAAACAGGGTGAACCTTCAGAGCCAAAAGACCCAAGGAAGATTTTGTAGCAGTGTCTCAAGGCATTTAATAAAAGCAAATATGTCTTTCAATAAAAACAAAGCTTCTTCCATGTAAATGTTCATGATACCATACAGTCCCCCAAGTTCAGCCTCTGGCTTTTTCACTTTCTTATACTATAGTCCTGCCTTTCAACAGTGATGTATTCCCCAGGCCTGGAAGCCCATAATCCCAGAGTAGACCAAGCATGGAAGCAAGCACACTGCACAGCAGGAGTTCCAGCTTCATCCAGGAGTAAGTTCCCACACAGAAGCCACACTGTGTTAGCTGTCCATGGGCAAGGGCTAACTCTACAGCTAATTCTGTCCTTTCAGTAAAGAAAAATAAAAGCTTCAGATACCTTCAGGCATGTGGTAACTAGACGAACAAGAGGAATAAATATACTGAGACCCCAGGGTCCATAATACTTGTTTTGATTGCGCTAGTTCTAACAAAAAAATATTTATATAGGAATAGGATGACCTACTAAACAATTTAGATGATCTACTTAGATCTACTGAGATTTACTGTTGAAGGATTTACTGTAGTATGACCTTGCCCAGACAGATTGTGCAGTCTCCAACCTTGAAGTTTTCAAGATACGACCAGATTAAGCCCTGAGCAGCCTGGTCTGATCTCATAGCTGACCATGCTTTGAGCTGGAGGTTGGGCTAGAGATCTCCTGAGGTGCCTTCTGAACCAAATTATTCTGTGATTTTATGATTCTAACAAGAAAGTGCAAACAATCATGTGAGAGTGATTAAAAGATGAAGTTAATTTGTTTTTTTTCAGGACTGTAAAAACTACTCAGCAGTGAGTTTCTGCTTTTCTAATATGCCATGGTTAACTGAGATTACCTTTTTTTACAATAGTCCAAGTACAGTCACGTTTAGTAGTTTCTGGACTGTGAGTAGGAGAGCCATGGAAACCAGAGTTCAATGCATTTTGAAGCAATTAACCTGTAAGAACATTTTGTACTGCTGAGTTCTGTGGTCAGAACTGAACAGAGATAACCTTTAAAAGCACACAACAGGCAAGGTGAATGGTCCACATGCAGTTCCAATGCTACCTTAATTTTAAATGGTATTCTCTTCTGTCTCATGAAGTAATACCATTTAAAAAGCATTGTCTTTCTTTAAATCAACAAGGTATGTTTGGATCCGCCTTGTGTTATAACTGCAACAAATGCAAATGAAGAAGAAAGATCTCCAGCTTTTTGTTATTATTTGCTTAATAATGAGGCATTGTTAACTAATTGTTTAATTTCAGTTACTTATAGGTAAGTACTTTCTTCTAGCTGCAGTTGAGAAGAATAATTTTTTAAAAAACAAGTCACTAAAACCTTGGCAATTTTGCCTCTATTCAGTTTATATAGCATTTTTTTGGCTTTTCCTCCACTTTTACATTAGCAGAGATCAATGTCATTATAACCAACAATAAATGACAAACATCATTTATTCTCATCTCCTAAGAGGTCCTTCAGCTGTGTTCCTTTTGCTCGTCCACTGCAATCACTCTGCAACACAGCGTGTTAAGACAGAACTTTTTTCTCTGCACCACTTGAACAGGACTGAAGGGAGGCACAAATCTGCAGTCTTTATTTTCCATAAGCAGGTGCAGCTGTTTTTTTCTTTTCTTCTCCTCACTGGTGAAGTCACCTAAACACTTACGCTAGGAAATGCTGTAGTTTTTAAGAAATTGGAGAAGAATGTAGAATTAAACATAGGCAAGATTTGTTAATTTATACATGTATTTACTGTTCTCCAAATAGTAAATTTCTCCCTTTTCTCCAGGAAATACAGAAGTAGGTAGCTTTCCTCTCCCACTACTAATTTTGGTGCATCTGTCCAGGTTCCTGATTCAGTGAATCTCATACAATTTTACTATACTTGCTTTCAAAATCTGACTTTTTCATGTCTAGGTACACCCCTGTAGATCTAAGACATTCATTTCTGTTCTGCATACGTTTGTTTTTCCACTTACCTGCACTTGCAATAGTTTTTCAGACTCACCTCTTTCCCTTAAAAATAGCTCATTGAAGATACAAGGTCCTTAATGATGATTTATGGTTCCCTTCCAAAAGCTTAACAACCAATCTTTTGTGACCCCATTTCACAGAGCTGTGTGCAATCCTTATGACCTTGGCAGTGTTTATTTTCTCCTTTCAAAGAGGAATTTTCTTTAACACTAGCCCCCCCCACTGTAAGTGCTATTCAGTTTGTTATGGAAAATAAATTAGGGAAAGAAATCCTGAACCTCTGTCACAGTCTTTCTGGCCACCGTTCATTCCCCTTCCTCTTCTCCTTCCCTTTCCCTTTCACCTTCCAAGTGTAGTTTCTGTATATTCTCTCAGGCCTACAGGAAAGGGAGGCAGCTGCTTGTGCTGATCTATGGTCTGTTGACCATGATGTCAGTACCAGTGTATGGGTGGCCCTGTGTTCTTTTAGTTATAACTGAGTTTTAACTCTCTTCTGGTGACTGTGTGCAGCGGGAGATTCACAGGCAATGTGCTGTCTACCAGTTGTGCTGCAGAGGACCATTGCTTTACAGAACACGTATAAAACATAGGATATGTTGCAATAAATTCCTAAGCAATTATTCTTTCTCTTTTTCTAAGGCTCCTCAAAAAAACAAACAAACAAACAAACAAACAAGCAAACCAAAAAACCTCTCTCAAAAAAACAGACCAAACCAAACAAAAATTAATAAACAAAAAAGTACCCACCGACAATGAAGCAATTTGGTCTGTGATATTTGAGCTCCAATATGGCTGAAATCCAGTTAGTCTATTAACACCAAACTACAAAACTGAACGGGAGGAAACACAGCAAAAAAACCTCCATAAACAGGGAAAGTTACCAGCTTGGCTGCAGAGCTTGATACGAAGTCAGTAAGGTCAAGCATCAATTCTGCAACAGTGGCACTTACTTGATGAGAAAATCTATTTAATGTGTGCATATGTTTTCAGGTAGTAGAGCTTATTGATATTTTTTCTTTTTTAATCTTTTAGCTACTGAGTCTCCTGTAACCGTACGTAAGAAATGGCAAACAATGATTGCATTTGTCGTCTTAGTTGTGTATTATTTGTTTCGGGATTTTTTTTCCGCCTGTTGAGTGTTTGCACAATTGGGGCGAGAAAGTCAAAAATTTAAGTTTTCCTTAAATTTCCCCAGAAGCAAGGAGTATGGAAGATTCAGACAGCAGAAAAGTTACAAGCTGCAGAAAAATGGAATCAACATGAACTTCTGTAGGGGGTTTATGGGACTGAATATACATCCCTTAGTTCAAGAACACTGTGCTCTATTTAAAGATTAAAGATTTTTTTTTTTTAATAAATAGATGAATATTTATGGTAATATTGTTACTTGATGTCTGATCTTTAAAACTATCATGGTTTTCTGTGCTTCCAGGATTTTTACTGAAACTACAAACTGTTTCTAATTGTGAAGTTTTCTTATTTGTTATTATGTTTCCTACAGAAGAATTTAAATAGTTTTTGGAACTTCATCAGTACTGAAACTTAATAATATGCATATATATTTTTAATGGTGGATGAAAGGATGTTTATTCATTTTTAAAATCTTTTTTTAAACACAGAGGTTGATAGACAATATTGGATGTACAAAGAACATAATTTTCCTATGGTTTGACACAAATAAAAACCAGAAAAATTATCTATCTGGATACATATCCTGGTGAAACTGACACTGGTTAAAGCTCATGTACATTGGCAAGCTCTGGTAAGGACATATGATATATAGCTTAATTATAACATTTAAAATGCTCCCAAAGCATGTCAAATATCATGAGCAGCAAATCCTCGCTATGAAAAATCAGGCCAAATTTGACCTTACTGCTACTTCATGCAGTTGTACAAAGTGGTTGTTGTACAAGTAGTAAAAGAAAACTAGGTTAGAAATTATACTAACTTCTGAGTAACCAAATGTTCAGTAAGCCCAAGAATTTTACAGATATTTTGCATTGATGTTAAACAGAGTGTAGAGAAGCAAAATTCAGTGGTTCAGTGTTGTTAGGAACTGAACACAATAGTGTTCTAATATGAAGTATTTTATTTCAGTGGTTTTGTAGATATTATGTCTCCCACAAGATACAAATCCTTTTCATGCACAGGCAAGCATTTCATACAATTTACGTAAGAATGGTTTAAAGATAAAAAATAACATTCATTAGTGAATGTTCTTTCTCACACTGTCCTGGAGCAAATCCTACTTCTTTTTCTGCCATCTCTGCAGATCCAGTGCAACGTTAAAAAAAGTGCTATTCTAGTGTTAGCACTTAACAATTCTTTAAAATATGGTATCTCAGGGAAACTCATGCAGATTTTTATGATTTGTTCCATTAGAAGCAGAATATGTATTTTTTAATTTATTTTATATGTATTTATACAGTTACGAAACCCTGACATCTCTGAGATAATACAGAATTCTAGTGGAGTATATAATTTGCATATGCATTCTCTTCTGTGTGTGTTTATACATGCACAAACAAATACACAGAAATGAATTTATGTATGAATACAGACCAAAATCATATAATTAGATTACATAAAAATCCATATACCAGTAACGCTGCTGATAAACTGTAGAATATGAGATACCAAACCTTATTAAGTATTTCTCTTAGCTCTCTGAACATCTGAATGAATTTCTAATAGCTTCCATTCTTTTAATATTGGTATATATTCCAAAAATTGTGCACAATGGGAGAACAGGAAAAATTTGACCTGTCCTATGTGACAGTGGTATTTTAATATCTTGAAGGAATTAGAAATACTATTTCATTTTGTAAAGTTGATTCTCAGGTTTCTCTCAAGAAACATAACAGACTGATATTTAAGTTGTGATAAAGGATTTTTTTCAAAGAGTTTACTGAAATCTACTAACTTAATGCTACATCTGCTAAAGCATCTGCATTCAAAAACTTATGAGCAATTTCTAAAGCTTTCTATCCAGTATTGCCAGAACATAACTTCCTATATAGTCCTGTGAAAGAACTGTGACATCAAAATAAGAAATCCAACTAAGTGATGTAAATATAGCTCCCAAATCCATTTATAATTAAAGCCTACATTCTGTCATTTGTTCTTTGTAATTTTGTAATGAGTAGTAGTTGCAGATCTGACTTCTTATGATCTTGTAAACATAAGTGCACAGTAGAAATATTTACAATCAACAACACAGGAAAGATCTGACCACAGTCTGAAGAAAGTCTGGAGTTCAGCTTTTAGACAGGTGGCTTTGACTTATTATCTCATCTCTCTACCATGATATTTATGCAAAGTTTTCCTAAGGTCAAAAAGGATAAGATGCAAGAACTAAAATGTGTTTTCAAGGTATAATGCTAATATCAGACTCTACTTTAGTTGCTTCCCAATATGTAAAGTCAGCTGTGCTGGATAGAAGACCTTTTTCTGCTGAATTAATTTTAATTCTAGAAGAAGTTCCTTCCTAAACATGCCACAAAATTTATTACTGTTATTCCAATTAATTTAATGGTCAGAAACAGCAAGGTTCAACAGTATATTGCACATACAATTTTTGATGATGTGCAATAATAGGTCCTATTAGAAGCAAAAAGTGAAGAGTAATGGAAAACCTTGCTCAGAAAATGGATGCAAAATGACTTGACTGTAACAAAGTTTAAAACCAGCATAGAAGATCTATAAATATATTGTATAAAAGTAAAATAATTTAAGAATTTTTTTTTTGCAACAATATTCCCAGGACAAATGCCTTCAGGGAGGTTCCTTCATCAGAGTTACTCTCTGTTAGAAAGGATTCCTAGGAAAAGTCTGAGAAAATTTCAGTATCAATACAAAACCTTCTTTAAAAAAAGCCAAAATGAAGGAATAATAAAACATCAGGACTCAATGGTAATCTTTGACACATTCTAAAGGAACTCAGATATGAAACCACTGAAAAGTTAATTAGTATGTAATCAATCCATCCAATCTGTCTACAATTAGAGGAACAAATTTTTGAAATAGTGGCACCAGTTTTTAAAAAAAGCTCCGCCGATGGTCCAGAAATTACCAGGTGATAGTTCTGACACATAAACCATGCAAATTTGTGCAAGTCACAAATACAAATCTATTAGTCAACACATGGATAAATACAGGGAAAGTCAATACATCCTTTGCACTAGGGTATTATATCTTGCAGAGTATAAGAATAATTTGAAATAATGAATTAGTATTTGAACCAAGGAACTACATCTAGCACAAAATACTTTGATTCAGAAAAAAGGTTTGTACAAGATACATAAAAAAAACTCTTAAAGAAAGTGTTTAGGGAATGAGAAATCACAAATTAATTAAGTCAAAATACAGGAGTCAGGGAGTAGGAAATTATTTGTTCTCGCGATGGAAGTAACTGTTTTCAAGGATCCTGCAAAGATGATCTTTCTAGAATATAGGATGGTCAAACTATGCAGAAATAATCTAGGAAAACAGGGAGATGATAAAAGTTCTATGTGATATAAAATAAATCTGAATAAGCGTAAGTGATGCTGTTAGTAAAGAGTTGCAGAAGAACTTCATGGTACTGAGAGTCGTTCAGATCTATATTGAGCCATCTGATAGCTAAGTGCTTTATGAAAGTTGTTCTAGTCCCAGTAGAAAGATCTCCACTTATACCAATGGATGATACATCCCAATTACTTTGGGTAGGTTTTTTTTAGTGTGAGAACCATTATCCTCTGAAAAAGTCACATCATTTCAGTAGTACAACTACCTGAAAGGAGGTTGTAGAGAAGTGGCTGTCGGTCTCTTTTCCCAAATAGTGATTGGATGAGAGGAAATGGCCTTAAGTTGTGCCAGGAGAAGTTTAGATTGGATATTAGGAAAAACTTTCTTCACTGAAAGGATTATTAAGCACTGGAACAGGCTGCCCAGGGAAGTGATTCTGTCACCATCCCTGGAGGTACTTAAAAGACATGTAGATGTGGCACTTAGGGACATGGTTTAGTGGTAGACTTTGCAGTGTTAGGTTGGCAGTCGGACTTGATGATCTTAAAGGTCTTTTCCAACCTAAATATTTCTATGATTCTATGATTATGTGTAACTTGGGTGGAGTGTCTAGTGTCGGTGGTGTCGTCTAGGGTGACGAGTGTCCAACGTCAGTGTCCCAGTTGTAGATAGATTCTCAGACTGGACACAAAGATTGTTTCCAAAAGATAATATTTTTTTTATCTCATACCCAAGATCTACACTGTATACAAAGGTTTTAAAATCTAACATGTGTGCTAATAATTAAGTTCAATCTCCTGCTCAGCCACAGGGGAGGTTGGAAGGGGGGCTGCTGCTGCTTAGGCACTGGCTGGGCATCAGTCAGTTGGTGGTGAGTGATTGTTTTCATTTTCATCACTTGTCTGTCTTTGCTTTTATTTCTCTCTCTTTTTTATTTTCCTTTTCCTCGCAATTTATTATTATTGTTATTTTATTTTATTTTTCAATTATCAGTCACTGGAGCTTGCTACTGATTCATACTGTCTAACCACTCTGGTGTGCATGAATCCACTCCTGCTATCAAATTCTTGATGTGCATCTGTGAATAGATCCTGTGTTGTATCTGGGACTTAATAATGCAGTTGCAAGTGATTCTTCAAAATCAATGTGAAATAGAGGTTTGATTGTCCTCTGAGATGTGAGTTAACTATTTAATCTAGAAAGCCAGATAAAATTAAAGATGAGAAAAATGGGGGAATGAAAAAATATACAGTTCATTAGAAGTGAAGATTGCTGTATATTATTTGATAGGAAGCTTCTTGAACTTCTCATTATTATTTTACATATGTGCAAAAGCAAATAAATTCATCCCTTGCTTATTTCCGTAGGTTATTAAACCAACCATTATGATAACCTTTATCTTGCATTTTTTTTGAGTGAGAAGAGTTTCTGCAGATAAAACTTATGCATATAAGTTACTGTGAAAATAGTTTCCCATCAGTTTCAGAAAAAAACAGCCAGCAGCATAGAGATGCTGGTTAGAGACAAGTAAATCCCATGCTTAAATCCATACCCTAAGGTTAAGACAAGTGACTTTGCTTCATAGCAGGATTCCTCTATGATCTATTCCTATTTGCTTAGCTCCTGTTTATAGCTTTTCCCAATCAGTAAAATGTGGACAACAGTGTTTCACAGGGGTGACTGCATCTATTCCATTTATACAGAACCAGAAGCTGACTTCTGTGTTTTCAATAACAGTGATGGTTATCTATATTATACAAGCCATAGATTAATACTTTTCTAGGTAGATAGTGCTATTTAAAATTGTAAAATATTTTTTTCTAAAACACTGACCATAACAAGTTATTACAAAATACTTAAGGAGATGCATTCCCTTTCTTATAAATAGCAAGACATTAGGAGGATAATTGAAGTCAAAATTGGGAGGTGTTAAAATACCATGATCAAGGGAGTTATCTAAATAGAGGTAGGTCTGGGCCCAGGTTTGTTTTGGAATTGAGAGGTTGCTGAGGAAAACAGACAACATAATCTTCAATACTGCAATCCAAACAAAAACATTGAAAAAAAGAACATTGACATTAAAATAGTTCAAAGAACTAAGGATGTGGGGAATCAAATTAGTATGTTCAGAAAAATATACAGTCCCTAATTTAAACAGAGTAGCATAAATTAAATTTGAGAGTTGAGACAGATCATCTGAAACTGCATATAATTTTTTTTTCTTTAAGGAAAATTTAATAATAAACAGGAAAAATATGGCTGGAAACAACAATTTTATGGAATGGATAATTGATTTTCTTAGAAAAAAGGAAAATATAAAGTTCATTTATTTTTCCATTGTTCATTTATCCAGTTTTGAATACTTTTCTGTTAGAGTTATCCCTTAAGTTATCATTAATTGTCACTTTCTTTTCATTCCTTGAGAGATGGACTTATTTTTAATCAAATCAAAGAAGAAATTCCTTTTTTTTTTTATTTCCCCCCATTAAAAAATAGAATATAAAGTTCCATATTTGGCAATACTGTAATATGAATGAAGGGAAACATGATATTTTAAAATTAAATCCTATGACTGACCCTATTAAGGTGCAAACTTAATTTATGGGTGAGGTATAATTGCTTTGCTTAAGGAAAACTGTGGTTTTGTGCTGACAGCAGATCAGAATTTTTTCCCATTAAATAATCCAGGAAAAAGATCAGGGACTTGAAGCAGGACCTCTCATACCATTCAAGAGCAAGGCTTATGAGGAGCAGCTGAGGTCACTTGGTTTGTTCAGCTTGGAGAAGAGAAGGCTGAGAGGTGCCTTCATTGCAGTCTATACCTTCCTCAAGCTGGGGCAGTGGAGGGGGAGGTGCTGAGCTTCTCTCTCTGGGGACCAGCAACATGACATGAGGAAATGGAATAAAGCTGCTCAGGGGAAGTTCAGAGTGGACATTAGGAAAAGGTTCTTCACTGAGAGGGTGGTCAGTCACTTAACAGGCTCCCCAGGGAAGTGGTCATGGCACCAAGCCTGTCAGAGTTCAAGGAGCATCTGGATGATGCTCTTGGTCGTATGGTTTAGTTTTAGGCAGTCTGCGAGGAGCAGGGAGTTGGACTCAAAGATCCTTACGAGTCCGTTCCAACTTGAGATATTCTGTGATTCTACTGCTGGTCTTTGAATTTGAGTGTGCAGGTGTGTTTCTCTTTTCTAAAGTTTCCAAAAGGATCCATCTTGGTTCCCTGAACAACAGATAGCGGAACGTAAACAATTTTTTATATTCTTGCAAATCCGTATGTGTCCTTCAAATCAATATGTAGGCTAACATTCCAGATTTGGAAAAGCAGAGCTCTTCAGTGACAAAATATGTGGCTGATTTTTTTGACATAATTCAGAGCTATGTAGAAATTCTTGAGTTAATCACAGAAACGGTAGGTAGAGCTGATATATTCATTCCCAGTGTTTCTCTCTGCACTTGCTGGTTAAATTCACAGATCAGTCCCACGTCCTGGTTTCCTGACTACATGCTCGACTCGTGCTGAGGGGAACATTTACCAACAGACATCACAGACAAGGCTGGACCACCTCCAGCTCTTTCTGTACTTTGTAACATCTTCCTGTCCTATCCTAACAGGCTCTGCATCTTCAAATGCCCTTGCACGCTCTCACAATATAACTTTGATACCCTCAACTTCATTCCATAAGAAGTGACTTAAATGGACATCTATTTCTTTGTACACTTTGTTTTGGGCTGGAGGGATCAGTCCTGAACAGAGTGGATTTTTCTCGCTATGCCTGTTGTCCTGAGGGTCAGATGTGTCTTCCTGATGCGTATACTGTGCTGATATAACCTAAAGAACTAGCAAGAAGGGGAAAATGAAGCTCAGTTCAACATCACTGTTTTCTGTACTAAATCTCCCTTATGACCAGTTATCTCCCCAGAGCACTGCACTGCTGAAATACAGCAGCGGGCTGACAGAAGTATCAGATGAAGCCATAATGATGCAAAGCATTTTAGCATTCCATTTGCTGAGCTAAGGACTCAACATTATAATGCTATGGTGCACTGGCATATCTTGCAAAAAGCTCATGTTTCCTTAGATCTGTCAAGCTATTACTAATTCATGACACTTCATTAAAAAGCTGAACTACGGTTATGCAGAGATAGTAGTTCTGTTTTTTGTTTTTTTTTTTTTTTTTTCTTACAACTGACCAGAGAAATACAGACATTTTTTACTTTTCCTCATTGATCACACTTTTACAACCAATTTTGTTGTATTTCAGAGATCCTTCTAGTTCTATTAAACTTATTCGTGACCTAGTTCTGCACACAGTATTTCTTCCACTATGCTAAAGTAGGTTGTGCATATTTTCATTTCATCGTATCTGTTTGTGTATCTGTAAATGATAGCCATAAGCTTAAAGCTTATGACTGCCTTATATGCAACTGATGTAAAAACAGAAAAACTAAAAAAAAAAAAAAAAAGTAAAAGAGAAAAAAAAAGACAAACTGAAGCTAAACAATTCAACTCCTACACAGCTGCCTTGAATGTATCTCAGGCAGAAATAATTAGTGTTACCCAGATCAAAAGAAAACCACCTTCCTTTCTAGAATGATTAACAATGTTTTTTTTCTTTTTATATTGCCGATAAAATGACTAGTTCTATCATTATTTTCTGTATGTAAAAGCATAAAACATTCAA
This sequence comes from Fratercula arctica, assembly GCA_947846985.1. Taxonomy (NCBI): domain Eukaryota; kingdom Metazoa; phylum Chordata; class Aves; order Charadriiformes; family Alcidae; genus Fratercula; species Fratercula arctica. Next base: position 110,291,384 of record CANTUZ010000003.1, read on the forward strand.
TACATCATATTATGGAGGTATTTGAAAAGCAAAGGCTTAGAATTCTTTATTTGGTCTAAAAATGCAGTCAGTAATATGAATAGCAATGCTAAGAAAAAAGTAATTTGAGACCTACTAGAAACAAAAGTAAAAAAAAAAAAAAAAAAAGTAAAAAAGACAAAACCCTGTTAGCACAAGAAGGGGGAAGAAAAATAGTCCCAGTGCCATACTGAATGTTAGTAAAGAGAGAGCCACCAACACAGATAATTAGCAGTGCTTAGAATCAGCTTCTCTGAACATACCTTTTGTTTTAGTCTTATAAAAGTAGCAGGCAGAGCTTTAGATAATACTTCTATCTCCAAAAGATTGCTTTAGGAAATATTAATAGATGTTCCAGTACTCTTCACAGTTTATACACAAGCTATCATTTTTCAGAATAGAAACAATGAGCTGCATAATGCACTCATAGTAACGTAGGCTTGAAAGTGTCTTCAGGAGATTATTTGGTCTAGATGGCTGCTCAGAGGCATAACCAAATGGGTCTAGACCAGGTCTGACAGAATGCTGTTGTCTGTTATTGTTTGACTATGTCTGTTTTAAATAAGTTCTAATGTGAATTACACAGTCTCCCTAGGTAATGTGCTTAACTATGATATCCTAATCAAGTATATTTTGAATTAATTTAGGCTCATTATTTTTTTATTCAATATTTTTATTAATATCCGTGTCTGCCTTTGGTAGATATAAAGAACTAGTTTGACTATCTGTTTTGAAAGAAGCTTTTTCATATTTTTGAAGACTATAATTGTATTCTTAAATCTTTTTCCCAGTCCTTCATTGGTGGTCTTTTCTAAATCCATTTTAGCAGGACGCCAATGACCATTGCACATAAAGTTTACTATCAGTTTTAAATACTTTGCGGGCAGTTTGCATCCCATAACTCCTTTGGGTGAAAAATTCTTCCCTCTCCAAAATGTTGATAACCTAGTTAAGAGATCAGATTGTGTCTTGTTTATTGACACTTGGTAAGAATTGCTTAAAGAAGCCAAACGTCCAAGCTCTGTTGTTGCTATTGACTTGGAAGAGGGATTGCAAGTTTGCAGTTGCAGCAGGCTGACAAAACAGCTTGAAAGAGACTGAACAAAAAGAGGAAATCTTTATTTGTTACCAAAATAATTCATTATCACTCATTCCTGATAAGTAACACACCTCAAATAGAAATATGAAATTTTTATCTTTTGACCTTGTCACTCCATCTTGTAGCAATAGTTTAGCTAGCTATTTAGGTGACTTTCCCATCTTTTTTACTAGTAGGACAAATTATCAAATATGGACTCTTACTGTAATTGCTATGAACTACTGATATAACATCTGCTTTTGGTTTGCATAAGAGGTGATTATAAAATACTTATGTATTCGAGTAAGTGCATTCCAAGTGTAGAGTTGCTGGACCTTTTTGTTTATCTGCACATCATTGTCTGATGTTTCTACTGAATTTCACTGTGAATTGTTCACAAAGAACACGCAGAAATATCTGCTAACATACTGTGGCTACAACAATGTTAATGAACAAGACAACATCAGGGTCTGTCCTCTCATGTTAACTACATTGTCACTAATAAAATCTGCATTCTTTAAGATGTAACAGTCAAAGACTCCCTGGTTTTTTATGTCAAGAATTCATTCCTTCTACATATATTTTGGAATCCAAAATTGCTAAATTCAGTTTTCCTAGATGCATTTTGATATTACCCCTAATAAATGTTGTTTCAGTGGTTTTATAGCTTTAATGTACATAAAGGTTGTTATGACCATTACAGTCTCAACCAAAAAAAATATCTCCATTGACTGTCTTTCAAGGTGCCTGTAGGTTTTCTTTTCCAAATAAGTATATGTGAGTTTATTTATACCAAAATTAAAAATACTGCTGTTTATAAAAATTAAATAACTGTGATATAGTAACAGATGCCTAGAGAGAAACAGCAAGTATTCCAGAAGATTGGATGCAACAGTACTAATCAACTTTACAGTTATGTTAATTTCTCAGATTATAAACCATGACAGGGTACTCCTAGAAGAAAGGAATTTTTTTTACTTGGTAAAATGACAAATTCTGTATTTAGACAAAATATTATAATTGCAGATATATATACCAACACATTGAATGCTTTCTAATAATACTAATCTTACTTACTGAATATTTTAAATATATATGTGCATATATAGATTTCAAGTGTATATTTATCTGTATAGGCACACAAACTCTTTGCTGTTATACTGCAGTTCACTAGTTTTAAAACATCTCATTAAAGACTTTTGTATCTGCTGGATCAAACATTTGCTGTGTAAGTTCCATTCAAGTTCACGTGAATTCATTTCCTTTTTACTTCTCCACAGATTTATTCAACAACCTGCTGAATTCAGTGGGATATACCATTTATTAAACTGGAGTACAAGTCTCCCCTCAACAGCAAAACTCTCCTAATACCCAGTTTGTAAACATCCAAGTTCACATTAAAAGGCTTCCTCAGACTATATTCCAAAGGATGTTCAGGGACTTGGACTGCATCTACATTAGTAAAGAAAAAGGTCAGACACAGGACTGGTACGTGTTTTTTCATATCAATGAACAGCCTGATCAAAAATGGCTGGGTTTTGGCTTGGGCAAACAAAATCCCTCCCACCTTATGCTTGGTCATGATTAGTGTTAGTCCAGCCTTTCCCAACAGGCAGCTTGGAACAGGACTGCACTGTTTTCATAGAATCATGGAATGGTTTGTGTTGGAAGGGAAATTAAAGATCGTCTTGTTCTAAACCCCCTGCAATGGGCACCGACACCTTCCGCTAGACCAGGTAAGAGTGCGATTAGCCGCATTAGCCCATACCCTGTACTTGGAAGCTCTATGTACTATTGTTTTTTGATATGGACTTATTAAAAAAATACTTGGGCACCATTGATATAGTGTTTCCAGACTCAAGCATTCACTTCGTCCACAAAGCCCGGGTTATGTTTGGGCTGCAACAAATGCTGTGCACAGAGAATGCAAGGAAGGTCCTGGCCCTCAGCCTTCCCAGACTTCACACATTGTCTTCACTTGGTGATGGAAGTATTGACGAGAGTTCCTCTGTTGACTTCAATGGATTTTTTACTTTACCCCCTAATTCTCAGTGTCTTACAGGATCACTGTCAAAGTGGGGTGAAAACATTTCCAAAACAAGACAGAAACACGCTGAAACAAGCTCCTACAAGCCATTTCATTTATTTTGCTCTCAGTGTTTAAAAACTATGTTTTTCTTGGAGGAAAAAAAAATGAAAACTTATGAATTTAATCTATCTCAAGCTGTTCAGCTACTTTACTTGAAATATAGGCACTTATCCATAATGGAGGAGGTATCAGTGGCATTAAAAGCAATGAGGAGTTAATTATGATTATTCAATTGTTGGGTTTTTTCTGTTTTTGTTTTGTTTTTTTTTAAAGAGTATATTTGTAACCAAGGGTTATTTGTTCAGTCTTGGCCATGTAATATTTCTTTTTTAAATTGCTGTAAGATCTAGTCCATTTTAACCCTAGAAATTCCTAGTGCCTACCAAAAGGTAAATACTCAGGTGTGTTGGCACCCCTTGATCAGAGGCAGTTAGCACACCACAAAATTGCTAGCCTGAAAATTACCTGCCAGCCTGGTTACATAGGGTTTCTTTATGGCTACCTGCATAGCTGAAGTGAAAAGATCCTCTCTAGTATGGATGATAAGTACTCCCATTTTTTTTGGTGTGTTTTGGGATAGCAACCTTTTCTTCAGAATGGTAGATTTTTATAACATTTTCTGTCCTCATATTTGCTGCAAGGATATAATTAAACTGTATCTTCATTTCAACTCTGACAGACAATCAATTATGAATGCTTCCATCTGTAGCCTCTAATTTAGAAGTGTCTTGACATTATATGGATTTTTTACTTTGATTTAGAATCTTGATAGATTTTCCATGCCTTAAAATCCCTTGCTGCCTTTTGTATCCCATTCCTCACAAGGAAGTAGTAACTTAGTAAGAGTACCACTAGGAGAACCAGCAAGGCTAACTTTTACGCTGACTACAATTCCAGCTCAGCAACACGATCTGACATCATGATAGAGGAATCACAGTTTTTTTCATTTGATGATGGGATTCTATGAAATGTCTGATCCAGAACTGCTTTGGTCTGGATAACCAAGACCTTAGTATTTTTCTAAAAATCCACCCATTTTTCTATAGGTTCGTTTGGCATACAGTTAAGATTTGTGGGGATTCACATTTAGAAGCTGGAATTTGCTTTAAAGTAGTTCTGTAATTGATGGAAGGAATGGATTTTCAATTATTATTCAGAGCTGAGTGTTCAGCCAGCTTTATCTGATTCTGAGTGAAGAGAAATGTTCTTCCTCCTGCATTTTGAAAACTTTATCTCCCCCATTCCACTGCTGGAGAAAATAACTCATGCAATCAGATCAGTTCATTACACTCTAGAATGGTTAAAGTCCAGTCAGTATCTCTCTACAAAATAGCAAAAAATCTAGTTCTTTATGAAGATAAGCATCTAGATCTACAAAGATCTCTCTAGTTCGATTAGTATCGACTAATTATCTATATAACATACTTATACTACAGGTAATTATTTTTATGCTTAGTGTAATTGCCAATTCAATGATACTGTCAAGTTGCTTTTCTTTCCTACCTCAAAGATTTTGTTTGATTTTTCATGTGACAAAATTATACTATTGCCACGATCTTATGGAATACTGTCTCATTAATCACTCCGTCCTAATGTTACCTGTCTTTTTTTATCTTGCCATTTCATCACTGCTGTATCTTCTAAAATTTTGCCTTGCAAATGGTTTTGTATGCATATTATCACATCTATTAAAAGTTTCCTTCTAAGGCATCTTACTCATCATACATTCCTAATGCTTCCACTTCTTATCTTGTGATGTAAGATTAATGACAGACTGTGTTCTACATGAATTATAAAGACTGTGAGTATATGCAGCACACAAAAAGACAGAGTGCATCACATGAAACTGCATATAATCTGTTCCAAACAGTACCCTGCATATTTTTCACTGAAAAGCTGAAAGCAAACATGCTGAAAGCAAGCGTTACAAGTAAAAGGACTGGAAGCAGTAACATTTATTTGTGAATTGTTTATTTAGTAACCAGCTTGTTGTCTGTTTCTTTTCTGTGTGCATGAGCTGTGAAGATTATGTGAAAAAATGGATATTCTATTTCTAAGATATATCATTTTAACTACCATTTTGCAGAATGAGTGAACAGTTTACACCAAATGTGAGCAGCGAAAATTGTGAGAAAAAGACTATTTCTATGAACATTCATCTCTTAAAAATCTGTAGACAGTATTCACCTGCAATGCATTACTGAAGACAGTATTCATCTGAAATGCTTTACTATTGTATGGCCTAGAAACTCCACATATTAAGATGAAATGAACTCTGCCTTAATTGGAATTATTAGAGGGATGGGTTTGGCTTATGCAATTTAATGTTTGAGCTGTTTTCACCTTGAAATCATAACCTTGTGCATTTCTACTTTCATTCAAGTGGACTTGTACTGAATAGTTCCAGTCAGTGAAAATGAAACCTCTTTTATTTCCTGTTGTACTGCCATTTGAATAGCAACTGATACAGGACAACTTGGGAAATTCGGGAGCATGGCTGGGGCAATCTGACGGTCAAAACCACTTCAGAGGAAGAGTTGCTTTTTCCCACCTTCTTGGAGGAGGTAGACTTCTGCCTCCAAGTATTCATTGTAGGAAGGGAAGAAGAAGAAAGAACTATGGTGATGTTGGTCATGCAGTTCCCAAGAGAATGGGTGGAAATAAATGGAGGAAGAGCAGATGTTAGGAGAAGAAATGAAGAAATTAGATGTGTTTTTTGATTAAACCACTCTAAGACATGTCCAGGATTGTCCCTGTTATTGAGATAAGGAAATAATTCCATTGATAATACAGGACTTCTAAAGTGATAGACTCCTTAGCATACAGGAGGAAAAAAAAAAAAAAATAAGAAAAAAAGAAACCAAGGCAAAGATAGTTAAAAAATCCCCAGTAACTGGAAAATACAATATGAATTAAATTTTAAAAATCCCCTATGTAATAATATTGTTATTGCTGCCTTTGTTATTGTAAGACTAAATTTTTTTCAAGCTGACACTGGAAGGGATTGGGCATTGACATATACTGCTTTCAGATTTTTTTAAGATTTTTAGTAACTAGTGACTAAACCAGAAACATGACAGTGTAAATGCATCATTTATTGTGCTCTTGCAGTCTATTTTTGAAGACTGTCAAACAAGAAATTGTCAAATTTCTTTATATCAGACAGGTATTGAGAGTTCAAGCTCACTAAGATTTCTGATATTTTCTTATTATAAAACAAACCAGACTTATTCTAACAGTCTCTCCAGTTGTCAAAGTCTTCATGACTTTGTACCTCAGACAGCTACATTAAATTCAGTGGAACTATACAATTTATTCTTGCTGCTGGAACAATTCTAGTTGTCTGTGTTCTAAATTAATCTTAATTATTTCTGAATAGAAAGGGGAGAGGGATAGCATCAGAAACAGCATAATCCCTTTGTCTCTATCCCAGGACAACATTCTCCTGTACTATAGCTATGTTGCTTTTTCTCTCCCACTCACTTTCAGTGTTTTCCTCCCATTTTATATGTATTCATACCTCTCGTGTGTTCTTCAGTTTTCTAAGCATGACTCTCCTCTTCTGCATCTGACACATCTATCTATCTGACACATTCTCTTCACATGCATGTGCATCATTTCTCACATGTGGTACCAAAACCCAATCTCAAAAAGCTATATTTATTTCCCTTGTAATGCTTATGGGATAAGTTATGAGGGTATATTTCTATATTTATACTACTTCACCAGTAACAGAGTAACTTTGCTGACTGAAATGGAGTTTTTCCAGGGTCATGTTAATGTAAATAAACAAAATATTTTTTTGATCTTCTCCACTAAACTCCTCACCTGATTTGTATGGACAAAATCATAGTAAGTACAGACAGTTAGAGTTAAAAGCTAGATATAACTCTGCGGTTCTGTAGTTTTACAAGTTATATTCAATGGCAGTTGATGACAGGACTTTATTCCTGTTCTGTTTGAATTTTCTTTGCTACCTTTTTATTTTTCCTGTCTCCTGTCTTCTCCTCTGTGCATCTTAAATTTCTTTCCCTACTGTTCACAGTATTTACAGTATATGCAGTAGATATTACAGCTGTACTGTAAATCACAGAGTCATAGACTGGTTTGGGTCAGAAGGGACCTTGAAAATCACCTAGTTCCACCGCCTCTGCCATGGGCAGGGACACCTCCCACTAGACCAGGCTGCTCAAAGCCCCATCCAACCTGGCCTTGAACACTTCCAGGGATGGGGCATCCACAGCTTCCCTGGGCAACCTGTTCCAGTGCCTCACCACCCTCACAGGAAAGAATTTCTTCCTAATATCTAATCTAAATTTCCCCTCTTTCAGTTTGAAACCCTTACCCCTCATCCTATCGCTACTCTCCTTTACAAAGAGTCCCTCCTCATCTTTCCTATAGGTCCCTTACAGATACTGGAAGGTTGCTATAAGGTTTCCCCGGAGCCTTCTCTTCTCCAGGCTGAACAACAACTCTCTCAGCCTGTCTTCATAGGAGAGGTGCTCCAGCCCTCTGATCATTTTTGTGGCCAGCAGGTCCATGTCCTTCTGTTGTCGGGGGTCCCAGAGCTGGAAGCAGTACTCCAGGTACTAGAGAAGGTCAGAAAGGTAAGAGGAGGTTGGACTAGATGATCTTTAAAGGTCCCTTCCAACCCAAACTATTCTATGATTCTTTCAGCTAATTCTGACAGATAATTCTTTAATATTCCCAAATACAATTTTCACACCATTTGGGTGACATTTTAAATCACACTGCGAAAGTATTTGTTTAATTGATAAGGCAAACAGAGCCAATTGATAAACTAAAGATTTCCTAAAGTTTACCCAGAGAGGCTGAAAGCAGCAATCACTATGTTAACCTGTTGCCCTAAGGGTCACTTTAGGCATTTGGAACTGCTTACTAATTAGGCCATCAAGAGCACAGGGATTCACTTGTAAGTCTTCAAGGTTAAGGACATTCTAGATGATAGACACAGTTTTGGTTACCTTGGGAAATAAAAATGTTAACCATCTTCACTGATTTTAAATAGCAGTTGACAGGATTTGTAAAAAAATCTGACCCTTGTCATATCAGATTTAACTCCAATCGGGCAAAAGCTTATGAATGGGAAGAGTGACACTCTTCACTAAGACTCATGTTTTTAAGATTACTCAGCATTTGAGTAGGGCTTTTACAAGAAGACACTGAGAATACAAAAGCTTGAAGAAGGGTTTGAAACCCTTTATCTGTTTTGTTTTTTTTTGTTTTGTTTTTCAAATTGTCATTTGGCCTAAATAAACAGACTTAGCTCTCCCTTCAAATAATGCTTCAGTTCAAAAATATAGTTGCTTACAGGTATCAAACAAAAGGTGGATAACAGTTCACTGCTTGCTTTAGAGTCACTTTGACTTTCCTGAGGTATGTCAGATAATGAGCTTTACCCTATTCCAATGGTGTTCACAATATATATTTTTTAAATTCTTGAAAAACTTCAGAGGGAACAATATCTACAAAGAGAAGAAACTTCTCAAAATTTTTTTGGTGTTAAACATAAAAAAGATTATGTGATTTTTTTTCTTTCTCCCTCTTCCCACATACCACTTTGTGATCACTACCAAGTTCCCACAAGGAACATTCTTACCTGAAATCCCTCTGTTTTCTCTTTTTATTCCTGCTTAGATCTCTATGCTCTTTTCATTTTATCAAACATTTTCACATTATAAACAATGCTGATATATGCCTATAGTTTTAAAGTCACTTACCTGTTGCCAATTCTGGAAGCAGTTAAAGGAGTGCCATATTGAATAAATACTAAAATCCACATAAAATACATACTAACAACCAGGCATAGATGCTGTTCTGCAACCCAACCCAAAAGAACTACCCATTATGCTATGTAATGTAACAGAAATTCTCTACAGCTTAGTGGGAAGGGTTTGCTGCCAGCAGATTGGGGTTGATATCCCAAAAAGGAGCCAAAGAAACTCAAATTCTGGCATATGCTTTTTAGGTGATGCTTTATAGAAAAGAAAGGTCCTCTTCAGGACATGCTTTGCCAGAATGATTGTTGTCACTTTTCACTATTTAATACAAATGGTATGGAGAGAATAAACTTTGGGATTATGATTCCTGAATAGGAAGAGGCATGTCTCTACATCTCAAAATTGGACATTTAGATCTGAGAGTGAGGCAGGATTTGAGACCCCTTCACGAATATGATTCATTTGATCTAATATAGCTAATTAATTAGGCTCTTAACATTAAGTGAAATAATACAGGCCTTGATATGTTGCAGTCTCAAGACTCAAGCTAAACAGCTCACTTGCAGCACTTCACCTCCTTCTAGAACCTTGAATCTGAAATCCCAGCAACTCCCTTTTGCTGAAGTCTTCAGTTCCATTCCAACTGAAAAGAAAGCTGCTCACATTTTTTGTGGTTTATTTTCCTCTGGTCATGTATGTTTTCCTGTCTCACTTGAGGGGTCTGGCAAAATGAATGGGTGCAGCTAAGAGCAGAGGAGAGAAATAGATGGAAGAAGAGGGTATGACCTCCTCATTTTGATAATAGCAAGTTGTTGGATTTGTTTGCCATAAATAGGATTTAAGTCTCCACGCCCAACAGCTGTATTTCCTCTGCAGATCTGCAGACGTAGAACTTAACACCTCTATAGCACTCCAGGGGCTAAGTGCTGTTGCTTGAGAGGGAATAATTGCAAGGAAAAAACATCTACTTTCTCTCTTTGTTCTTCGCTCTTCCTTTAAAAAATACACTAAAAATATATACCAAAAAAACTAGTAGAGATTGCAGTGTTATTCTCTTTATTGTAGCTGCTTATAACTTTTTATTATGCTTCAAGTACCTTTTAGCAGCAAGTGAAGTGCCCGTGATATAGAATTTCCCCAACCCGATGGCATATTAGCAAAGTTTTGGTTTAAGGCATGCCAACTTGAACATGGTGCAGCTTCAAGGTGCCAGACAGGTACAACCCCTTTGCTGGAGCTAAAAGGGCCACCCTGTTGCACTTGTACAAGAGCACGAAGCTATGAACCTGCCTTTCACCATGGCCTCATAGGCTACTGCAGTCTGGAACACAGTATGAAGATATACAGACAGTGAGTTTCAGTCATTACTAGTACAGGCACATACTGCTTTAGTCTAGTTAACATGGGCAGCAAATATTTAAAACGAAGATACACAGTAGGAGACTAGTAGTAGTATATGTGGTAGCTCCTGAGATGGAATCTGTACTTTTATACTATCACTCTCATGCTTTTAACACATTGTAGTTTATTTAAAGCTTTTGTGGGGTTTCCAGTCAAAAAATACTCCAGTTGTAATTGCACTGTAGATATAGGCTTAGTTGAAAATGAGCTGCACTAGTTGAAATTGTCTCTCTATAGGAGATTCATCATAGAAATGAACTATACCGTTCATTTAGAAATATACAAAAGAAAATGCAATGTCCTCTAAAAAAAATAAAAAATCAATCCTTCTTCATTTCAAAGGATCTGCTGAACCTAATTTCTGAATATAGAAAAGGAAGTGAAGTGCCACTTTTTTCTCATTATATAATTGCATACTTGTAATGTACAATAAAGTGTGCTATTTGAATTTCCTGGCCCATTGGTGGATGATATGCATTTATTGTGTAAATGTTCAAACGCATACACACACACAGATATACACTTTTTTTTTTTTTTAATTTTCTAATATGTTGCAAATAGGATAGAACTAAAGTAGAACAGAATCCTCTTCTTGTAAGTTGCAAGAACAGAAAAGATATATTCCTTTTCCTAAACAGTTAATATATCATGTTTAATCTGGTGGCTGGATATATAGTTCTGACTTTATAGACTAGTTTTGTATCTGGAAATCCAATGAAGTTTAGGTCATAGATCACAATTTTATCTTAGATACCAAAGGAATAAAACCTATGTTGTTTTATTTTATTTTATTTTATTTATTTTATTTATTTTTAAGTGTTCTATCCAAATTCACAGAATCACAGAATGGTTGAAGTTGGAAGGGACCTCTGGAGGTCATCTAGTCCAACAACCCTGCTCAAGCCAGGCCACCTACAGCTGGTTGCCCAGGACTGTCCAGATGGCTTTTGATTATCTTCAAGGTTGGAGATTTCACAGCCTCCTTGGGTAACCTGCGCCAGTACTCAGTCACCCTCACAGTGAGGGTGTTTCCTGATATTCAGACGGCACCGCCTGTGCTTCAGTTTGTACCCATTTGCCTCTGGTCCTGTCACTGGGCACCACTAAAAAGAGCACTGGCTCCATCTTCTTTGCACTCTCACTTCACATATTTATACACATGGATAAGATCCCCCTGAGCCTTTTCTTTGTCATCCTTTGTTGGACTCTCTCCAGTATGTCCGTATCTCTCTTGTACTACAGAGTCCAAAACTGGAAACAATACTCCAGGTGTGGCCTCACCAGTGCTGAGTAGAAGTGAAGGGTCACTGCCCTCAGCCTGCTGGTAATGTCTAATTCAGCCCAGGACACCATTAGCCTTCTTTGCTGCAAGACCACATTACTGGCTCCTGTTCAAGAGAAATTCTAACTCAGTAATATGCCTGGATAATTTCCTGTATTCACATGATGAAGACAAATTAATGAAACATTTTTAAAGGATGCGATTTATCACAGAGATTCACTATAAACTTTTTTAACATAAGTATATTCATGAGGAAGGAGTCCTAGTAAACAGGTGAGAGAACTGACACAGATTTTATGTTTTAAAAAATGTATTTCTGCTTCTACCTTCATATCACTTTCATCTTCCAGTTGTCTCTGAATTGTTTTGCTCCCTTTGTTGAGTTGATGGATATTTTGGGCTTTGTTTTGCTTTGTAGTGCTTTGTTTCTATGACTTTGCTAATACTTAACATTTTATTTCTGAAAAAGGGTAATTGAATACCTGAAAAAACAAGAAGCAATTATAGTTTTCACTTGAATACTTATTGCCAGTGGATGACAACTGTTGACAGGTTGCGGAAAGAGAATATTTATTTGGAATATATTATGGAAAAGATATATCTTTCTCTCAATTTAGCGTCATTAGTTCTAGTTATATGTCAGTTATTATGGATGGGATGCTATTAAGGCTCTTAAAAATGGGATTTAAGTGAAATTCAAAAACTTAGGTCCAAAACTGTGATTATTAAAACACATACTCAGCTGTCATCTAACACTCTGTGCACATTGCATTTTTAAACTCCAAGTTTGCAGGGATATAGAGTTGTGCCTCTGAGCTCATGCAGAGCTTCAGCTAACCCCTTCATGCTTTTCATCTACTTGCAGGCATTTTCAGACAATAAATAGCAAGTTATAAACAGAAAAATTAGGGGTTTGGGCGTGGGAGGGGTTGTTTTGTTTTTTTTTTTTTTAAAGCTGGTGGTGGCAGTGTAGCAACAATACTCACTCGCCTCCAGATCTACTCCGTGCCTAAGAGCATTCAATCCCATTTCCCCCTTATAAATGTTGTAAGGATATCTATGGTAGCTAGCTGGGAAAGGAAAGGGACTGCAAGCAATCTCTCAAAACCACATCATATTTTAGAAGGGGTTAGAAGGACCCGAACCTACAGTGCACAGGAACTTAATGGAGGCATTGGAGGTGTTGACCTTGTATTTCTCCCTACCTGAATTGGATTTGGCCCTAAGGAGCTCTCCAAAGAAGTGGAAGAAGTGTTCAAAGCAGGTAAAAGAAGCTTTCTGAAGACAAGTGCCTTGATCTTACTTACAAAGAAGACAAAAGCTCCAGCATGTCTTCGCCAAGAAGCAGGATATTCTTACAAGATAAAATATCTCAATGTTCAGGTTACAACCAAAAAGAAAAGAACAAATGCTATTTAATGTTTTGGAAGAGACACTATTGAAATGCTTTAGAAAAATGTTCAGGGCCACTCTCTTGCTTTGAGTGAAGCTCCAGAAAAAGATAACTGAAAACATACCATAATTACCCACTTAGCATTATTTCATGTTTCTTCCCTCCCAACTTGTATTTTTTAACAAGAAAATAATATATTTGAATTTGTACAGGGAACACATTTGTTAAAGATGATAGCGAAAAGCCATTTCAAAATTACTATTCATCAGAGGGTAGCATATGACGACATCAGAGAGACTGGTTTTCTATTTTATTCATAATAAAAACATTCTGCCTTTTTTTTTTTTTTTTTTTTTTTTTGGTGTGTGTTTGTTCACAAAGCAATGGTGAGGTATCTGAAAGCATTCCATTTTCTGCAACAAGTGACAAATAATATTAAAAGCAATTTCAAAAGGAAAAATGCTAAAACATATAATTTATGCATATCAGATACTTGAATATAGGATATAGAATATAGAATATAGAACATAGAATATAGAATGGTTTGGGTTGGAAGGGAGCTTAAAGATCATCTAGTTCCAACCCCCCTGCCATGGGCAGGGACACCTCCCACTAGACCAGGCTGCTCAAAGCCCCATCCAGCCTGGCCTTGAACACTTCCAGGGATGGGGCATCCACAGCTTCCCTGGGCAACCTGTTCCAGTGTCTCGCTACCCTCACAGGAAAGAATTTCTTCCTGCAGAAGAAATTTAGTATCAGACTCTCTAAGTTTTCTTATTCAAAACTCATTTCTCAAGACGTTTTAACTGTTGTCTTCCATCTGTGGTACTCTGTCTCCGTTTCAGCTCGTTATACCTCTCCTCATTTCATCCTGACTTTCTCAGGTAGTTTCTGTCCTTTTTTTTTTTTTTTTTTTTTAATCAAATCTTTTTCAGTCCAAGCTTTCACACTACAGCAACACAGCATTCTCTTTAATTCTGTTTTGGAAAACGCTTCTTATGTGTTTTCTGTTTATGCAGAATATATAAAAGCTAGTCTGAATTTTGAAAAGTTATTCTTTCTCAAAGTGTGCATGCCTGAAAGAATCATAATGTACTTGATTAAATAGCATATAATATCTGTAATTCTGGCAACTCACAGATTCTCTGAAAGAGTTCATTTTGTGCCAGGTTCAAAGTATACGAAGTTGTAAGGGTTACAATGAAAGGAATGTGATGACTCTCCAGGTAAAGTCACATCTGAAATATATAAACGGACTTCAGGGCCATTTATTCAATAGAGTTAGTTGCACATTTTCACATATAAACTCAGTTGGATTCCATGGGAGTTGCTTCCGTTCCCATTGACTTTAGCTGACTCAGTAAGTAATCCATTTGACTTCAATGGATCCACTCGAATGAGACATGTATAGAGAAGTAAGTGGTAACTGTTGAAAATGTTTTAAAATTAATGCCAATTTACTGACTTTAGCTGCTCTACTGAGAGCAACGATTACTGTGACATACAGGCATGCCGACAAAAACTACTTTTTTTTTGTTCTCAGCTATCTGACAGGAAATAGGGATGAAAGATTATCTCTCTGTCACATGATAGGAGGTGTAGTCAGTTGACTGCAGCATTTCCTGTTGTAATTACCTACAGGGATGTTACTTTCATTTTATCCTTTAAAGAGTTTCCAGGGATGTGGTAGACATGAGTGGAAAACATGAAATCGCTGTGGTAGTAGAGATTTCAGTCACAGCCTTTCCTTTGTCCCAAATACACACTGTTAGAAAGGTTAAGAGTTTTGACTGATTTTTCATTCATTTATATTTTTTTTTTGCAGGCAGCCCAAAGCATTCATTTCAACAATGTGTTTCAAATCATCTGTGAAATAAATGATAACTATATTTTATTTAAATACCTTTTCTCTGTCATAAATGGGATCATTATTTTAAATCGTTAGCTCTAGGGGGCATAATTCTGTGAATATTAAATAAGCAGATTATCCTACTTATGTACATTCTGTAAGAGAATACCTTTAATGAGGCATTAAAGAAGCATTAAGGCCATAAGAAGCATTTAGCAACCTTGTTGAGATGGTGTTCTGGTGGCTTTCTCTCTTCCAATAGCTGTCTTGACGCAGGGAAGCTGAGCAGTTGTGTACACCCCAGAAAAATCTGACCTGTCAGACTTTTGATTTCTGTGGCAGAGATAGCATTTACATTTAAAAGTAAATGTTCTAGTGGGAATGAGGAGCAGGAATGGTTTACAAACAACTGCTTAGAGTGATGGGAGCTAACATAGATCTATTTAATTTTTTCAAAGCCTCACATTTCATTTTCAGTTGAAATGTTTTTCACATTGCACCACTGCTACCCAAGGAGGCCATAACACTATTCCTCCACAGTAGTGCTGCCCTCTTCATCAACATTGTCTAGAATCTCTGCAAATCATCTATCTGACCATCCCAGTTACAGTTACCTCCTTTTCATAGAATTATAGAACAGCCGAGGTTGGAAGGGATCTCGAAAGATCATCTGGTCCAGCCTTTCATGAGAAAGGGAGCTTAGATGAGATTATCTAGGACCACATTCCATAGCGTCTTGAAAACCCACGGTGATGGTAACTTCACCATGTCCCTGGGGAGGTTGTTCCAGTGAGTGGTTGTTCTTACTTTAACGAATTTCTTTCTCGTGCCAAGACAAAACCTCTCCCAGTGCAACTTGTACCTGTTGCCCCTTGTCTTCCCTATGGGGCTTCTTGTGAAGAGAGAGCCTCTGTCCTCTTTGTAGACACCCTTTAATTACTGGAATACTGTGATGAGGTCCCCCTCAATTCTTCTCATCTCCAGGAAGAGAAGACCTAACTTCTTCAGTCTTTATTCACAGGCCAAGTTCTCCAGACATTTTATCATCTTCATGCTGTTCTTGCCAGCTCACTCTTCCAGCTTGTCCAGGTCTCTCTGTGGGATGACTCTCCCTTCTGACATGTTCACCTCACCACGCAGTTTGATGTCATCAGTAGACTTGGTGAGAGTGCTTTCAAACCCATCATTTGGATCATTTATGACAGTGTTGAACATCATGAGGCCCAGTGTCAATCCCCAGCGATCCCACTTGTGACAGGCTGCCAGCCTGAGTAAAAACAATTGATCACCACTCTCTGAGTGTGACCTGTTAGCCAATTTTCCTACCCATCTTGCTTCTTCTTTTCTTATATTAACTCTATTTTTTTTACCTCTGCAAATCAATTGATCAAAAATTCAGTCTTATTTTCCAGTCTTATCTTCCAACGGAGATGGCTTTCCAAGACAGGGCTGGAATTAAAACAGGATGAAACGTTCCTGTGTCCAACCGCCTCTCACCTACCATGCCAGCTGGAGGGTCAGTGCTGAGAGTAACGGGCAACAACAGTCTAGCCATGTTTTTGAAAAAGTTTGGCAGTCATTTTCACCCCAAAACCCTCATATTTCCTGTCTTCTACTTTTATAAGTGATGATACAGGGAAGAAAAAAAAAAAAAAAAAAAAAAAAGAAGAGAAAGAAGAGATGGCAAGAATTGTAAACAGGGTACACAGGAGAGCTGAGAGTTTTGGAGCTGCCTAAGAAACAAGGAAATCCCTTTTCCAGGAGAGCTGTGATAGGAAGTTGTTTGTTTGGTTTTGTTGTTTGTTTTGGATTTTTTTAATCTAAATTTTAAACAAGCATGTTATCCATTAAATGACAGTTTACATTAAATAAATTGGCTGTGATGTCTAACTATTTTGTTGTTTGTGGTAGGTTTCATTTATCTATATTTTGCTTCTATTAATCTATAGATGTACTAAGAAAAAATCGTTCAGAATTAAAGAAAAACATTATAGAAGCCAGTAAGTTTATGCTGAACAATACATGCTGTGGTTAGAGTCCTAGAACACATTATGTAGTACATTTTTTGATGTGTACATATAACAGTATATATACAATAGCATATAATGTAATATACCGAGCCATTATATACCACTGTACACAGTTTATTACCAGTGAATGCCAGGCACAGTTAGAAGTTATTTGCTACTTCCAGTATTATTCATCTAATATAACAGTGTGCCAATATTATTCTTAGATCTAGTTGAAAACTTTCTTAACTGGGGTAAAGTAACAATTGTGTGGATTATACTTAATTAATGACTTCTAAACTAATACTTTTTGTTACATGCTAATGGTTTTAAAATTTATATTGGGCTTATATTTTTCAGCACACAAGTTACAGATCAGTTTAACAATAAACCTCTTCTAATTCTATACCATTTCTCCTGGTTCAGGTTATTGTGTTAACACACTAGCACAATAGTGGAAGAAAACAGCAGAAACTTTGGTTTGAGGCTATGTCAGAGAAGTTAAAGCAAAATGAAAATTCTTTGCATGCTGCCCCTGTTCTGATAAACCCTCAGAGGAAAGTGAGGGTGTAACTCATAAGGGAGAAATAGAACACAATAAATTCAAAAAGTCCAGGTCTGCACATCTGTGGAGTTACTGCAACCATGTATAAATATTTCTTATCATTGAGGAGACTATGTAGGAAGAATATTGTTGATCCAAGCCATCCTGTGCAATTTCTGTGAGAAAAGAAGGATGATGTGCATCCCCTGGCTCCTTCTCAAACCTTTTGTGTATTCTCAACTTTTTCCACTAAGGAAATAATTTTGACACATGGTGCTAGTACTTTTTGAGGTAACCATCTTGTTTCACTTCTGAGAACAGCCTTCCTTTCTACATGATAGGGCTCTTTGAAAGCTTTATGATGAAAGTGAATGTGAACTACTCTATAAAATGTGATATGTTGTATGTGCTATGGAGAGGAGAGTAATTTTCCGTGGGCAACTTCCCCCCATAACCAAAACTAAATGTCCTGCTAGAATAAAGATAAAAGCTTCTGTGGTGGCTGAACATATAAAAAAGAACATCTGGGAGTTCCAGGTGTAGAAACTCCCTCTGCAAGAATTTAGAAAAGGAAATGTGTCCATCTGCTCTGCACACTGGTCAAGGTCCTGTCACTGGTACTAATGCAATTTCTGCCCTTCCAGCAAATTTCTGATCTGTGGACTTTGATATAGCACTGCAACTCTTTCCAATCTAGGAAAAGCCACTCCAGGAGATTCTGAAATCACAAGTGTCTACTATTATTGCTGCTATTACTGCTACTGCTACTACAACTGCTACTGCTACTACAACTACAACTACAACTACAACTATAACTACTACTACTACTACTATGTTTCTATTTATCTGGCTACTACATTTTCTTTTCCCCAAAGATGAAAAGAAGCTTGGTATTACAGCACTACCTTGTCTGGAAATGTGTCCTTTCAGACCTCTGCCATAATGGCTATGTTTACTGAAGATCTGGCCTTTTTCTTTCTGTGCATCTGTCCTTCACCTGTTAAAGGCATTGATCATATGTTCCTGCTTCACAAGCATCCTGTGAGAAAAAAAAAAAAAAAAAAAAAATTAAAGCATTGGTCTTGTGACAACAGGGCTCTATATATCTAGTCAAAATGAACCAGAGAAAAATAAATCTGAGAATTATAATGAAGTGTACTTTGTTTTTAGTAATTCACGTGACCCTTAATAGGACATGTATTTTGCTTAGAAAATAGATTTGAAAAAAATAGCAAAGCTTTTTGCAGAGAAACACAATCATTACAGATGTAAATATCTGTAGTGCATACTAAAGGCAAAAGCAGCCGAATAAATAAATGATGGCTAATGTTTTAGATCCAAATGGAACATGGTATTCCTCGACACTAAAATGGAAGTGTAAGTGCCATTCTCACAGCATGGGAAGACTGTGTTTGTTTGTTTCCACTTTATATTTCCCTAAGGACACTTTGCTCCGCCAGTATAATTAGGATGACATTTGGAGCTGCTGTATGTCAATGCAAGAGTAAGAGACAGTGTGCAGTTTGACAAGAGATTACGATGTCAAGTCAATTGCTGCTGCAATATCAATATTTATTCCCTCGTTCCTTGTGTCTTATTTTATTTTTGTTCCTCTTTCTATCATGCACAGAATAATATCTAAAAACTATCTTGTCGTCGCAATATATTTCTTTTTGCTTCAGACATCCTTGCTTTTTCACTGTTAATTTTTATCTTAATTCCTTTCCCTTGTCACATGAATTGTATTTAACCCTTTCACTAGTGCAATTACTTTCATAGAATGAATTCTCAATTGATCCACTACAACATTTCTAATAAGGTCTGTACCTGAATTCATCAGAGTGATCTCAGAACTCTAATGATATTGTTTGAGTTTTAATTGTTTTACTAATGGCGAGTACTATGCATGCATAGAATAGATATGTATGGTGAGTACAATAGATGCATACAATGGGTATATAACCACCATTAGTGAAGCAATTAACACTCAAAAAATATCATAGTTCTGAGATCACTCTTTGATGAATCCAGATACAGAACTCATTAGAAATGTTGTACTAGATCAGTTGAGGTACAGGGCTTGACTTTAAACAGTCAATACTTACCAGCACCACATAGCATTACCTGCGATTTTTGAAAGTTTCTTTTTGTGAAGAGGGAAAGAAATGCTTTATTTTTACAGTGTAGCAGAAAAAAAAATTACCCTGTAGTGGAGTCAGATCATCAGGTGTTTTCTGATGAATGTTTCAGCATTGTTTCTGTGGAATAATGTAATAGCAACAAAGCACAGCAACACAGAAGCTGGAGTTCAGAGCCAGCAGTGAAGCAATTACATTTAATTGATATTAATTTAGTCTGATTAATTTTCTTTTATATTTGCCTCATTTTGTTGTAGAAAACATAAGTATAATTATTTTCAGTAATACATTTTTTTCTAAGAGAATGTTTCTTAGAGATATATATTTGTCTCTATAAGCAGATCTATCTCATACTGAAGCACAGTATCATTGATAGGATTATTTTTTAAGTGGATCAGAAAATCAGCCTCCCAATTTAAGGGTCTGTTAAGTTTTATTGCATTAGCTCTTCTTTGAGAATTGTGCTTATTTCTCTATAACACCACCAAGAATTTTTTTGAGGTATTATCTGGTTAACCTTTTATCACATCGCTAGATGGCAGCGTCCCTTCCAACCTTTATTTGTGTTTCTACATGTCTCCAAGACACTTAATTGTGATTCATGGTTCAAATTCTATTAACCATGGAGCACGCATAATATTAATATCAAATTCATTTGTCTTCGCTAATAAAATAAGGTAAATATCAAAGGAAATAATGATGTTTTCCTCTAACCTTTAAGAGGTTTACAGGTATTTATCGTTGCCCTATGTTAAAGTGAGCTTTATGTCTAATGCACTACATCAGTATGGTGAGGTCAACTTGTGAAATAGCTGAACTTTCCCAAAATGAACTCTTCTAATTTCATATTTGTCTTCTTGTTGGTTTGTTGTTTTGGTGTAGTTTGTTTGTGGTTTTTTTTGTTTGTTTGTTTGTTTTTTTACTTTTACTGTCACTTATTAGCTGTTTTCATGGGGTTGCAGATAATTATTGAAAACTGTAACTATTTAATAATAGCTTTTTTATATATAAAAAGAGACAGGGGGTGGGGGTAGCAGAGCCCTTAGAGTTATAACATCATGCTACAGTATGGTCTATTCCAAAGCAACTTGTGCCAGCAGAAAGAGTCTCAGACAGATATTTATAAATTCAGCCTGCTGAGGCGAGGCTCCCATTATGCCTATTTGGAAGAGCCACCTTCTTCCAGAAGACAACCAGAATAGTTACAGATGGGCTTGAAAGCAGCTCAATTTGGGCATTTGAGAGTTGGGCAGCCAGAATATGCTGGCTGTCTCCAATACCTCTGTCAAGACAGGCATTTCCAGAGGCTTATTGTGTGTTGGAACAGCAATTCACTCATTCATGATAGCCTTGGGGCAATCCAGCTCACCCATTTTAGATAGCTCTCTTATGATGTATCGTGTAAGCCTGTGAAGACACCTTTCTTTCCCTAATAACACCAAAACTAGACACACCATCAAATTTTTTAGATACCTAAAAGTTAGTGAGAAAGAAAATTACTCTAAATTAGACTCCTCTCCATTGATTAAAACTGATTATGGAGGAAGCTTACGCTATGTTTGAGCTGAGCTTTATGAGTACTTCCCCTAAATGACTCCAGGGGTTTTAAATTAGTCTGTAAGTATGTGGTAGCAAATTTATATCTGTTTCTTTACCAAAGGAGAACATCTGACATTCCTGATTTGTTCAAATTCCACTAAAGAAGAGACATAACAAAAGCAACTCTGAGTTAATACTCTTCTTACTTTGAACATGAGTGTTTCTTTTTTGTGTGTCAACAAGAATGTCACTACTCCTGACTGCAAAGTTCAGACTGGATTGCCTAATGGTAAAAATCCATAGGTTTTACTGAAGTTTCTGTATAAAAAATGGGGTTATTTTCAAAGGTTATATGCACTATTGGTTTTTATGGGATAGTAGCTGCTCAACAGTTTTGGCAAATAAAATTTTGTTAAGGTATGGATAAAGCCAACTTAAAAATCCTAAAGGATTTTCCACACTCACTTGAAACTCTGATTGCTTTATTTTTTAAATACGAAATTGTTTTTTTCTTTGGTTCTCTACAGGTTGCTGGTATCATCCAGCTTATATCCAATTTTTGATTTTGTTATTTGTTTTCACTTTGAGTCACCTTTTCCTTCATGTTAACCTTTCCCTATGCAATTTTATAGAGACGTTTCATTTATAGTTTACTATTTATGTTATTAAATTAAATATACATATAACTTATCACAATAAGGTTTATCTTTTTTACCTACTCTAATTATAATTGAATCTACATATTAGTTAAATGCAAATGTTGTTTCTTTTTCTGTGTTACAAGAAAAGATTCCATGAGACTGAGTTAGTACAAAAATGGTAAAAGAAATAACAAGACAAAAATCAAAGGTCATTATTACACCTATTAGAGGAACATTTATGCACTATTGATGATGAAGCAGTGAAATGTTTTTCACACTCATCGATAGAATTAATTTACTTCTGAGGTGCTTTCAACTATTATTTTCATAACTGGCAGTAGTCTTAGGAGCGTAAAACCTTTGTTCTGGGAATGGCAAATAATCCATTACAACAACCCACATTTCTGCTCTTACCTTTTGTTAATGTAGAGAACTCCTACCTCTTGCACATTCATGTTGTCAATTATTTTACAGGGACAAATACATATTTTCCCTGTTAATGGAAGCACTGGGTTCAGTTCTGCCTGCAGGCTGGAAGGGCATGGGGGAAAGCATGGATTTTCATAACATTTTTTATAACAAGTGAAGTAAAATTGTACACAAGTAGCATTTCAAATCTTCCTTTAACACCAAAGGATCAGTGATTGCATGAAGATTTTATTCTTAGCTCTTTTAACCATCTTTGTTTCTCTCTTTGATTGTCCAGTATTTTAGAATCTCTCTAAGCATATGCTGCTGCATCTTTTATTTCTTTAGATTTCTTTATTAGAAACTATTTTCATGAGCATCAACTCGTAATCTGTTGAAGAGATCTGTAAACTAACAGTCACTTCCTTACTAATACCTTTCCCCATGTCTGCATCATGACTACATCCAAAGGATTTTTTTGCTGATTCAGTTATTTTATTCTCACCTATATAACATTGTGTTGACTTGAGAGCTGACGAACAAACATATTACAAAAGTGGTCTGGAAATGAGCTAAGTAGGAAATGTGGAGCCTTTCACATCACTGAAAAGCTGGTGAGGTAGCTTGATTTGTACCACCTAGGAAAAAATAATGAAGGCTTTGGGGCAGATAAAGACTGCTTTGAATGTTGATTTTGTTGGTGGTGGTGGTTTGGGGTTGTGGTTTTTTTTTTTTTTTTGGTTTGTTCGGGTTTTTTTGTTTTTTACTACAAGTGTTTTTGAGGTTTTATTTGTGTTTAGTTTATGACGTGGACCTATCATGGTCTGAAATCTCATCATACTAAGCCTTTGGACACAGCACAGAGACACATCTTCTGTCATGGAAAACTATTAAGCCAAATATAAGATAGTAAGAGAAAAATTATCTCCGTTAGAAATATGGAGAGCAAAAGGAAATTACAAGATGGAATATTAAGGACAATAAATTTATTGCAGTTTAACAGAATCTTTGGGTGCTTTGGGAGAGAGAACTCTGTTTTGCAGATTGAAGTTCCCAAATACATTCACTACATTCCAACTTGTGTGACTACCTGTGACTATTTTTATAAGTAAGACTGTCAGAACTTTTTCATAACTAGAACTGTGTATACTTTAAGTCAGAAGTGATTTTCCCATATATAGCCCTCTGCTTTTTTTTCTGGCAGAGGGATTATGTTGAGATAAATCTATGTTTAGCACATACAAGAGTCTCTGACGCCTGAGCTACAGGTGTTTCTTCCACATATACTTTTACTAATTCTCAGAACAAAAGACTCCTCTGATGCTTGCTGTTGCAACTTTTTTTTTTTTTTTTTTTTTTTAATTACTTCATTAGAGGCAAGCAGCACAATATGGCAGCATTGAACCACAAAGATGGAGATAAAATTATAAATCATTTGATCATGAATGTTCACAAAACAGACCATATTTTCACATAAAAAAATGTAGGCCTTATGTTGCATTTATCCCTTCACTTACAGAAGAGATTACTATACTTCTGCATGTTAAATCATCAATGAATTCAGAATATTTAAATGCCAGGCTCATTTGCCATGTCAGGTGATCAGTTTTCCTAAGCAGTGAATGATAAATCTGTTGATAAAGTCAGTTTTGCAAGTAATTGAAAAGAACATCACTCATAAGCACATGCTTGTTGATCCAATGTCACAACACTTTTACTCTGCACAGTAACTACAAATTGCTTAGCATATGGTAATGGAACTACACATTGAGTTATCAGAAAGGTTCAGGTTTAGAGACAAGCTATTTTCTTACATAGTTGTTGAATAAGCATTGCAGTTTAAAAAACAAAACAAAACAAAACAAAACCAACTTGACTAAAGGCCATATCCTTCTCATTCACTGGCATAAATCAAGAGTAATTGTTATTTCAAATAAATACTCCAGGAAAAGAATCCATGTTTCTGACCTTAGTTGTATAAAAGCAATAACCTTAGAAGGTTGACAAGAGAAGAATGACACACTGGGTCTTGTGATGACTTTTGCAGAGCCTCTTGGGGAAAGTCACAGGATACTTATCATGTGTTCTGGCTTGTCTCCATACTCCCGAAGATGCAATCTATCACTGTAGGAAAGAATCCCAAGTGAAAGAATCATAGATTATTTAATTGGTTATTTAAGCCCACAATTAAATTGTTTGTTTTCCTCATGTAAATGTATCCATTATAATAATTTTGTTCTGAAATCACAGGTAATCTGATCCAGCATCACAGCATTCTCCATTTTAACTTGGACAGAATATTCCCAGGTGTATTTTCAAGTTTACTGTCAAGCAATTTAAATACTGGAATTTTCATCATGGCTTAAAAAAACCACCATATTTTTGAAAAACAATGGGAATGAATTAGGCAGCACCACTAGCAAATAAAGTGGGACCAGAGACATGTTGTTATTTGATCCCAATCTGAACCATAAATTCTTTTTTTTTTTCATCCCTTGTCAAATAAGCAGAGAATATATTCTCTTCTTCCATATGTTCTTAATCTAAAGTTCAGTGAGGAAAAGAACAAAATGTGCATGCATTTTATACAGTTGTTTCTAAACTCTACTAGTTCTAAACATGGGAGCTAGCTTGTGAGGACAGTCTTAAATTATTTATATAAGTTTTCTTATAGCCTTGGTGAAGCATTACTATAATAATGTGTTGAGATTTTAACTGCTACCTTTCTATAATCTGTTCAGCCACAACTAAATGATGTGTCAGGTATTCCACAGATTCAGGCCATGTCTCAAACAAATAGAAAAAGAATAACGACCTTCAACAAGGCTAGTATATACAAGCCATCCTGATGTAAATCTACTAAAAGTTACTTTTGTTGTCATTCCCATTCAGCAAAGCTGGACTCATGTCTGACACAAACTAGAAGAGGAGATACCAGAGTGACCAACAAATTGGGTTGCCTGTCTGAAGAGAGGAGACAGAAAGGAGGCCTGAAAAGACATAGAAATACCATCACCAAGAGCAGCCAAGCAGGTAAGAAAAAAATGAAATTGACAGCATTGTTACTAGAACATACATGATCTGTCTATTAATATATTTAGGCTGAAAATTAGAAGAAAGATTTTTTTTTTTTTTTTTTTTTTTACCAGAGAAATTATGTTCTGAAAGAGTATTCCAATAAGAGAGCTGCTGACAAAAAGCAAATTAATTTAATATGGAACCCATAATGCTTTGGAAAGGAATTACTATAATACAGCCGTCTTCAGTACAGGGTAGGCAACCCAGAGAAGGACAGGCAATTGAGCAAAAAGTAGAACTGATTAACAGAAGGAAAAGAAACAAGTTACAGTTTAAGCAACATGGTGAGTTTTGTTCACAGGTCCTTTTCCTTATTTAATAAACTAGTCTTTTTTGTCATTGATATTGTGCAAGGATCGGGTAAAGGAATGATGGAATATGGGCAATTAATATGGTAAAATATGAGTCTGAAGAAGAGACTTGAAGAAAAAATGCTTAATATTCTTCATATTTTCTTTATGCTTTCATAAATTTCTTGTTAATTATTGCATATATATAAAATACATAGAAATATAAAGAAACTTCTGCTGAAATGCTGAAATGTAGTCTTGGATTGCATAAAATGCAAATAGTTTTGTAAGTCTTTTTCCAAAAATATACACACATTTAAAAATCCGTATATCTGAGATATGCAAAAGAAAGTCTGAAATATGAATGTGTGTCGAGGGCAATCAACAAGCAGAAAATAATTCTCTTAGACTTAATGAATCAAAACTAAAATATCTGAAAATACACTGATTTCTGACATCTCTGTAACATTTAGACAAAAGTATATTTTTGTTGTCGTTG
Organism: Fratercula arctica; assembly: GCA_947846985.1. NCBI lineage: Eukaryota > Metazoa > Chordata > Aves > Charadriiformes > Alcidae > Fratercula > Fratercula arctica. Next base: position 110,317,381 of record CANTUZ010000003.1, read on the forward strand.
TTGCTTACAGTATCAGCTAAGAAAATCAAGCTAACATACTGTTTAATTTTCCTGCAACACTTATCTGACAAGTTGTTTATTTCTTATCCTCTTATTTTCATCCTGAGGTGTTGGTGTTGATGAAAAACTCATTTTGGTCTGGTAGCTGATGCAAGAGCGTAGTTATCAATTACAGGTATAACATTATTTGCTTTTGACATTATGGCTGTTATTGGAACTGCCCCTTTTACCCATAGGGGCTAATTAGCATTTGCTACTTCATTGAAGCTGATAATGGCACCCAATGGCCAGAAGATAACTGGAGGGTCCTTTTTAATAATCTTGTTTGACATGACACTTCCTTTCCTGTGCTGAATAATTTGCTTATTCAGCTAGTTGCCTTGGAAGATTTAATGCCATTTTCTCTGTGTTGAAAGAAGTATTCCCATCTTCAGTGTAAGATCAGCAAAACATTTTTAAAAAGTAGCAGTTAATGATCTTATACTCATTTCCAGTATTTAGATATAGGTGGACTAAAACAGAGCAAAACAATCCATATGATAATGTAATCATGGAATGAATATTATGTTCTATTCTGGGATGCCATAGGTTTCCAGTGTGCAATGCTCACATAACTGCAAAGTAGCGTAATGGCTTTCATGGATCATATCTAGCACAAATGCTCATCTATCAATACTAGTACTATAAATTGCCTGATCTTTATGACAGTGATCTGATTGCCAAAACCCTAGTTTACTCATGAGTTGTTCTCTTCTCTTTTCCTTATATTGTTTTCACTCCCCTATATTCAGTTCAGGAATTTAATCCTGTGTCTTTTGCTTAAGAATTTCATTTGCTTCTAAGCATGAAGTATAAAGGAACTAGTAGATGCCTCCTTTCCTATCAGTCAGTGAAGTGCTATAGATGCTATTGGAGTCTTATAGAAAAGTCATTTTTTCTAAGTCTAGGCACCAAAACTTTAAATTAATTTAGAGTAATTGATCTAAATTTAATTCTTGCTCAGATTTAAAGTGCATCATGAGCTTGCATATATTTTGGAAGCAACTGTTATTATGTATAGTCTCTTGTCTTCATTATCCTCAGTCAGACAATACTTGCTGAAAGTTATGAATCTTTTTTTCGTTTTTAAGCTGTCTCTGTAGAACAATTTTAGTGTTGTTTCTTCTCCTTTGGCAACTTATTTTGCAGTAAATGAGTCCCTGCAAGGTTATTGCATGCATAGTGCAATTTTTAAGATTATGTAATCTGATTTAATAGAGCAAAAGGCTTGTTGGACACGTTTGTCCTGGTTTCAGCTGCAATAGATTATATTTTCTTCCTAGTAGCTGGTATAGTGCTGTGTTTTGGATTTAGGATGAGAATAATGTTGATAACATGATGATGTTTGAGTTGTTACTGAGCAGTGCTTACACTAAATCAAGGACTTCCCAGCTTCTCACGCTGCCCTGCCAGCGAGGAGGCTGGGGGTGCACAAGAAGCTGGGAGGGGCCACAACTAGGTCAGCTGACCCAAATTGGCCAAAGGGATATTCTGTACGATATGACGTCATGCTCAGCATATAAAGCTGGGGGGAGTTGATTGGGGTGAGGTGGTTGCTGCTTGGGGACTGGCTGGACATCAGTTGACAGGTGGTGAGTAATTGCATTGTGCATCACTTGCTTTATATATTCTTTTATCATTACAAGTACTTTCCCTTCTTTTTCTATCCTATTAAACTTTCTTTATCTCAACCCATGAGTTTAACCTTTTTTCTGATTCTCTCCCCTGTCCCACCAGGGGAGAGTGAGCGAATCTGTGTGGTGTTTAGCTGCCTGCTGGGTTAAACCACAACAACGTCAGGCAAAGAAGGTTCTAAATATCAAATAACAAGCTTCCCTATGGATGGCAGTTGAGACCCGAGATGGAGACAAAGATTCCAGAAAACCGTGGTGTTCAAATCTGTGAGGGGAGCCAGAGCAGAATCAAGAAATGTCTTCACTGAAGCATTGCTGATTTTGACCAACTAAGAATCTTGTTTTCCATATTTACTGAGACAAATCCTGCAGTATTACATTTTCTGAGGAAGTAAATACTTGGAAGAGAAACAACTGCACTCTAAAGAAAGTATGTTACGAAACAACCTCCACTTCTGCATTCTGCAAGTGCTTTGAGTTTTAAAATCCCAGAATGGATTGTAAAAGACAGGAGACATATAGGAAAAAAAAAAAGGTAGATTTTTGCATAATAGAATTAAATTTTGTGTTAGTATTTTCTCTCCATTTAAGGAAAGAAAAAAAAAAAAAAGGACCTCTAAAGGTATTCAGCATTGCTTTGTGCCTTAGTTTTAGATACAGGATTACTGATGGTTTTGATTCAAAAAAATGATGAGTTCAAAAAACCTAATCAGTTTCTGCCAGTGGGCCTAAACACAATTTAGGCAGTTTAGTTTAGTTAGTTTAGTCAGCACAGTTTAGCTTTGCTTTAAAACTTAAAGGAAGATGGGGGGGGTCCTCCTTTTCCCTCACTTTTGTCTTAAAGTACATGCTACTTCGTGAAAACTTATTGCCTGTCACATTCACAAGGGCCTTCTTCCCTGACAGGTAAAAATGATGGGAAAGGCAATGAGGTCGTTGGTCATCAATTAAATGGAAGGCTGCAATGTCAGTACATGCAATGTGTCTCAGAAGGACTTGCAAGCTAAAGGAAACACAGAAAGACAAAATAATGTAGCCATATAACTAGTGATCTTATGATACGTGTTTACAGCAGAGATAGAATGTTCTCATGCCTAATTACCATCAACAGAGAAAGGGGGGACTTCCTCCATCTACACCCCTCTCCCCTGTTTGTAGCTTCTTTGCGCTGAGAGAAATATTTGTTTGGTCAGCAAGTTCTGGGAGCTAAGATGTCAACTACCTTTCTTCTGCAGGCTTAGTCTTCGGCCATTGTAGTGGTACTGTGAAAATACCAATAAGAATGGGAGGCTGAGAGACCAAGTGATTAATTAGGAGAGACTGAATCAGAGTTCAGAAGTGATGTGTGGATTAAGCTTTTTTGCTTACTAAATATACTTAAACTCTTCACACTCATAAAAAATATCACAACAACTATCAACTTTATGATAAGAAAGACTCTAATCCAAACCAAGAGGCAGATAAAGAAGGCAGTTTCCTGTCCATACATGTATTTATGCATTCATACATACTGTATTTTTCTTGTGAATAAATAAACAATATTACTGCCATTTTGAGGTAGTATTTTACCCCTTAGTTTGTAATAGGTAACAGAAAGCTCTTAATATGTCTGAAGACTGCACAATATAGAGTTCTTATTTCTATTTATTTCAAAAAGATGATAAAATCAGTATTCAGCACAAAGTCTACCCTGTCTTGGAAAAGCATAAATCTCATAAAGAAGTCAGAAGAAACATATATTTCGTTGAGCATCTGTATGGTGAATCTCTGTACCTTCTTCTATATATACAAAGAGAAAGAGGGCACTTGCTTCTGCTTCTTCAGACAGTTCTGAGGAGCTCAGAGCAAGCCCTCAGCTTTTGTGCTTGTAAGAAGCATGGGAGCGCTGGCATATCAGAAGAGAAGGCTGTGGAAGTTCAGAAATGTAGTATGATTATTTGAGCGGGTATGAAGTGCTGAACCTTTTGAAATTTATCTGGCTAGAGAACATAAATCTTTACCTTAATTGCCGTGTCCTCTTGAGTGCTCCAATATGTTGTTAAAACAACAGAAAATCAGCAGAGCAGAAATACATTTTGAGAGAGAATAATAGCAGTGAGAATGTTAAAACTGTTCTTCTATGTGTTATGATATTTCATTTGTACAATACAATGATATGAGAGACTGAATCAGCCTGTAATTCTCTCTGCATGAGATTTACACGCAGCACTTGAAACTACTGCTTCACTTGTCAAGTTTCTCCATTAATTCCTGAATATTTTTAAACTGTAGGAAGAGAACATCGCAGGTTTGGGTGCTAAATTGCAAATGTGGGTAAAGTGTGTGTGCGATCATTAGCATTTCTTTTGCTCTAAAGTTTTAAAGGCCCTAGAAAAACCTGAAGGTACCTTGAATACCTCTAAATTAGATTTTGCAGGGTATGAAAAAGCAGCTAGCTCCAGAAGAGTCACACAAAGGAAAGAAGTAATTTCAAGCTCCTGTACATTCATGTGTGTTTCCTCATAGCAGAGCATTTAGTCACAGAACAATTTTTGACAGATCATCAGTAATAAGTGAGAATCCAGACAATTCCAGTCATAAGAGGCACATTAATTTATTGCGAGAATAATTGAAAAAAGTAATAAAATACTAAGTGGTACACCTGGGATGAGTCGCTTCCTGCTCACAACACTGCTGGGCAGGCCTCCTGGTGCAAGAGAGAGGGGGCTTCTGTAATGAGAATGGTGGTGCATGACTTCTTGGTTGTGTCTCAGCAAGAAGGAGCACAAACTCTCTTTTTCAAATTACAATATTAATAACATCTAATTAACTACAAAAAATGTAGAAGAAACAAAATAAAATTGGTTTCTGTTTACTTTTTAACTCGTTTGTTGTGAAACTCTGCATCACAGTGCATTGCCCTCATCCATATCCTTTTTTTTTACATTGCCTTGTCTTGACAGGGGCCTCTGAACTAGTGCTGAAAGAGCTGCTATGCTTCACGACAAAGCATACCAACAAAACTCAAAATTAAGTTTTTCAAGCAATAAAAGAATATTACCACTGGACTGCGTTCATTAGAACATTTTTGAAGGTGCAGTTAGGAGCCATATGCCAAGCCCTTTTCAAAGGAAATGGGAGACAGAGGTCAACAAAAAAACCTTTAATTTGTGTGCATATTGATATTGTTTTGCTCTGCATCTTCGCAGTTCATATCTTTGGCACACTTTAAACTGCAGAAGTAGTACAACAGGGTGCTCTAACACTTAAGAGGACAATTAAAACTGTCCACCTGGCATAGCTGCAGTTTATTAATGTGCTTTTGCTTCAAATTAATATACTCAAAAACTCCAGAGAACAGTCAACCAACAAAGGAGCTGTGCATAACACTTATTTCAAAACTCTGAATCAAATCAGTCTTACCTGATATAGAATGATACAAATCCAAACTGGCCTACAGCTCCAATGCGCCGTGACAGAAGAGTTGATTCTGGTTCAGCATATGCATTTGAGGATTATGCTACTGGGTACTCACCTCATATATATTTCACCTCCGTATACATTTCCTGGATCTGTTTCCTTTAACATCTGTGCTTCTTTCTCTTCTCCATAGTATGGCTATACCTAATAATACATAACACTGTATCTACTTTAATAACCCACAGCTAAACTGTAACCTAATTTACACTGATTTATGTTTATATTGCCCTTACTAGATAGCTTATTCCTTAGTAAATAAAAACATGAACTTTTAAGTGTTCACAGAAGTAACTAACCTCATTAAATACAGTCATCTTTAATTTATCATTAAAACTGTGCATATCAGCATTTTTCAAGAGTTCCTCCATCACATGCTTATTTTTATTTTTACTTAGTATGCAATGTACATTTGGCACAATAAGGTCACTCTTTGCTCCGCAGTATTAAGCAAATCTTCATATTCTTCATTGTAATAAATTTTCTTAACTGCACTATACATCAGTCCAAGGGAAGATTCAGCAGCAACCCTTTTTACTTGTATTGAGTTCCTCTTATAAATACCTTGGATATTGTCAGAAATCCTTCAGTATTTTTCCCTTATAAATACTTCAGAGAATGATTTAGCTTCTTTGGAAATCAGCAGCAGGTTTCCCATAAAAAACAAGGTTATTGATTACTGGTTTAAAAACATATTATATATTAATGGGGAAATGTCCCTATAGGTCATCAAGGACAAACTGTCTGTCCCAGTAACTAAAGACAGCACAGGCACACGTATGTTATCTCAGTTCTGCTAAATTGTTCTGGGCAGACCCAACAGGCATGGGACAGCTGCTACTCTGGCTGCCTGTTCCCAGTTTTGATTTGGGGTCAACCATGAGCTAAGGGACTTTAGCCAACAAGCAGTTCAGATGTCAGCAACCTCTTTTGGGTACCAGGGTGTGTAGCTGTAGACATGGTGTACCAGCTAGTCCAAAAGCAAGAGAAGGGTTGCTGGGCTGCTTTAGTTGTCTGTAAAAATGTGTCCTTAGCAAGTGGGAAGATATCAACCAACAAACCATACTGTAGTTGCTGTATGGCAGTTCTAAGTTCCCTTTAAAATACATTTTTCATGTCTATATTTTAACTGACATAAGTGGGTCAGTTACCTGGTTACTGCAGAAAGGTCTTGGTCATATGCTGTGGCCAGATTGCAAAAATAAAATATTCTTTTAACATTTATGTAAAAAAAAAAAAAAAAGTTAAAATATAACAGCTTGTCTCTCCAAAATTGATTTAATTTGTTTTTAATGTTCTTGAAGGGTTGCCAAGATTTAAATTGAACTTCTGAATTCAATTTTTGTTTGCAGAATATGGTATAAGCCAATGCAATCCCATGTGAAGAAAAAAAGAAAAAATTTAGGACCTGTTCAATAATAACAAATGTTCCAAGCTACGTTTGGTCTGTGCAAATGTGAAATACAGTTCATGAAAATAGTCTGCAGCATTTTTTCTATTCATACATTGTATCAAAATTAAGCTCAATTTAAGAGATTAATATTTAAAATACAGATAAGGAAATATTGTTAATTTATTACACGACATTTTAGTAGAAAGCCTATGTTTCCAACAATCCACATTATTTCAGTATTAGAGGCTTTATGCTCCGTAATACCATTGCACAAGGGCGCATCCTTTGCTTACAAATTCTCAGGACTCACCCCTGCCATTAGGCTCATGATGCTAAGGGATAATAGCCTTTCTCTGCTGTCTTCCCTGCCGTGTCCAACCTTGTACAGTCCCATCACCAGAACATAAGGGGAGGAGCACCATGCCACAACAAAGCTGTGGTTTGTCTTACTGCTGGAGTAATTAAAAGGTATGTCTAATTGAATGACCCCCACTATGGTTATGACAGGTGTGGAAGAGATCTTTGCATATTTTGCTCTCTATCGGTAAAGCCTGTACTTTGTGGCTTACAACCTTTGGCTGTTCTCCCATTTAGGGCTTCAGTGGACTCTGGAGCAATGGTGAAAGGGAAGATAAATGTGAGTTTTCTCCCATAGAAAAGATGTGAACAATCAACATTTGCAATGCATTTGGGAACATGGCATTTTCAGAATTGCAAAAGAGATTGCTTACATATCCTGAGGGAATGCACCTGGAGAATTTAAAAGCATTTTAACTCTCCTGTGGAATTCAGTAGGTCCACACTATGCAGCTTTAGGAAATTATTTAAATAACTCTACATCAGTGACCAGCTAGAATCAATGGAGCTCCACATGGGGAAGGACGAGGAGCTCGTTGAAAGTGTATGGGTTGAGATTAAAGGGAAGATAGGGAAAGGTGATGTTACAGTAGGGGTCTGCTACAGGCCACCTGACCAGCAGAGCCAAGCAGATGAGGCCCTCCATAGGCAGATAGAAGTGGCTTCGTGTTCACAGGCCCTGGTCCTTGTGGGGGATTTCAACCACCCTGACGTCTGCTGGAGGGACAACACAGCAAAGCACCAGCAATCCAGGATGTTCCTGGAATGCATAGATGACAACTTACTCCTCCGAATGGTAGAGGAACCAACAAGAAAAGGTGCTATGCTGGACCTCGTTCTCACCAACAGGGAAGGGCTGGTGACCAACGTGAGGCTCAGGGATAACCTTGGCTGCAGTGACCATGAAGCAACAGAATTTAAGATCCTCAGGGCAAGTAGGAGGATATATTCCAAGCTTACGACCCTGGACTTTAGGCATGCAGACTTTGATCCCTTCAGGGATCTGCTGGCCAAAGTGCCATGGGACAAAGCTCTAGAGGGAAGGGGGACCCAGGACAGCTGGTCAGTATTCAAGGATCACCTTCTCCATGTCCAGGAGCAAGCTATACTGACAAAGAGGAAGGCAGGAAAGAATGCTAGGAGACCTGCCTGGATGAACAAGGAGCTCCTGGACACACTGTCACACAAAAAGAAACTTTATAAGGAGTGGAAGAAAGGACAGCTGGAATGGAGGTCATATAAGGAAGCTGTCCGAGCAGCAAGAGACCTGGTGAGAAAAGCTAAAGCTCAGTTAGAATTAAATCTAGCCAAGGAGATCAAGGGAAACAGCAAAAATTTCTATAGGTACATTAATGGTAAGAAGAAGACTAGGGAGGGTGTGGGCCCCCTCAGAAAGGAAACGGGGGAGCTGGTGACAAGTGATATGGAGAAGGCCGAGGTTCTCAACAACTTCTTTTCCTCAGTCTTCACTGGCAAGGGCTCCAGCCACACTCCCGGAGTCACAGAAGATAATGACAGGGGTTGGACAGAACTGCCCATTGTAAGTGAAGATCAGGTTCGTGACCATCTGATGAGCCTGAAAGTGAACAAGTCCATGGGACCTATGAGATACACCCACGGGTACTGAAGGAACTGGCGGATGAGGTTGCTAAACCACTCTCTATTATATTCCAAAAATCCTGGCAATCTGGTGAGATCCCCACTGACTGAAAAAGGGGAAACATAATCCCCATTTTCAAAAAGGGAAAGAAGGAGGAACCAGGGAACTATAGGTCAGTCAGTCTCTCCTCCGTGCCTGGTAAGATTGTGGAGCAGATCCTCCTGGAGGCACTGCTGAGGCAGAAGAATAACGGAGAGGTGACTGGGTACACTCAACATGGCTTCACCAAGGGCAAGTCGTGCCTGACAAACCTGGTGGCCTTCTATGAAAAGGTCACAACATCAATAGACAAGGGGAGAGTAACTGACGTCATTTACCTGGACCTGAGCAAAACCTTTGACACTGTCCCACATGACATCCTGGTCTCCAAGCTGATAAAATATGGCTTTGATGGACTGACAATTCAGTGGATAAGGAACTGGCATGATGGCCACACCCAAAGAGTGGCTGTCAATGGGTCCATGTCCAAGTGGAGGCCAATGACAAGTGGAGTCCCTCAAGGATCAGTACTGGGACCGGTCTTGTTTAACATCTTCATTAGCGACATGGATAGTGGCATAGAGTGCACCCTCAGCAGGTTTACTGACAACACCAAGCTGTGTGGGGCAGCTGACACGCTGGAGGGAAGAGATGCCATCCAGAGGGACCTTGACAGGCTGGAGAGGTGGGCCTGTAAAAACCTCATGAAGTTCAACAAGACCAAGTGCAAGGTCCTCCATCTGGGTCGGGGCTGGTGGACGAGAGGCTCAACATGAGCCATCAGTGTGCACTAGCAGCCCAGAAAGCCAATCATATCCTGGGCTGCATCAGGAGAAGCGTGGCCAGCAGGTCAAGGGAGGTGATTCTCCCCCTCTATTCCACTCTCGTGAGACCCCACCTGGAGTACTGCGTCCAGTTCCAGAGCCCCTACTACAAGAGAGATATGGACGTGCTGGAACGTGTCCAGAGAAGGGCCACGAGGATGATCAGAGGGCTGGAGCACCTCTCCTATGAGGACAGACTGAGACAGTTGGGGTTGTACAGTCTGGAGAAGAGAAGGCTTCGAGGAGACCTTATAGTGGCCTACCAGTATCTTAAGGGGGCCTACAAGAAAGCTGGGGAGGGACTTTTTAGGATGTTGGGTAATGGTAGGACTAGAGGGAATCGATTAAAACTAGAGATGGGACGATTCAAATTGGACCTTAGGAAGAAGTTCTTCACCATGAGGGTGGTGAGACACTGGAACAGGCTACCCAGAGAGGTGGTGGAAGCCCCATCCCTGGAAGTTTTTAAGGCCAGGCGGGATGGGGCTCTGAGCAACCTGATCTAGTGGGAGATGTCCCTGCCCATGGCAGGGGGGTTGGCACTAGGTGATCTTTAAGGTCCCTTCCAACCCTAACAATTCTATGATTCTATGATTCTAACTTGTATATAAGATCTCATTCATTGTACTGTTTCTTGTATTTTAAAAATAGCTTCTGTAGAGAAATAAGTAAAACAGCTGTTTGCTTTCCACTGTTGTTTCTACATGTACAGGAAGTGTTTTTCATCATCCACTCCATAGTTGTGATCACCTGGAATAGGACGGACTCTTATTAACATGGGACATAGTTCCCTCAGTGCTTAAGTCTATGGGACATATGTGAGGACATAGGTGGAGGGCAGGGAGGGATAATGTAGTTGGGCTGCATCCCAGGACAAATCCACTCTGTGGATGAGGTGTGCACCAAATACCAGTGTTTGGAAAATAATTCCAGGGCCCATTGTACAGACTTAACATAATGGACCACTACACTTTTAAATAAACAAGTCAAAAGTGAGAAACTACCTTTTCTAGTTTTCAGGAAATATTCAAGAAAAAGTTAATGACTTTTATTGCCAGAAACCAAAGACATAATCGTACTATGTACCACCACAATCTTCAACTTTATTGGATTTAAAACTAGCTATTACCTCTTAAGAGACAACCCACTTAGTTAATCAAAGGGATATTCCTGTCAGAAAAAAACAAAAAGGGAATGAACATATCCATATCCAAGAAACAGCGAAGGATCATAGGCAAAAATATCTTCCTGAGTTTTAATTATATCTTCTGTTTTGTAGATACACCTTCAATGACTATGTGCCATAAAGCAAAGGCAAAAGTATTCAGAAAGTTAAAATGAAAAACTTTTGCCCAGATTAGGAAATGTATTCCTGTAGCAAATATTTGTAGAACAAAGAAAAAAAAAAAAAGAAAACACATAGAACACATCAAACTTTCCAGTTTGAACATTCGTGGAAAAATTCTGTAATAAAAAATGCTGCCAGAAGCAGCTAAGAAAATAATGTTTCTGTCTCCCACAGATATGCTAGAAATAATTGGATGAATAAACTTATTTGCTAAATCTAATAATGCCAAGAAAAAAAGAAGAAAATTTTCTGTGGAATAAGAAAATGGTATTGTTGATCAGTGGCAATAATTTTCCTGATTTTTTTTGTTAGTTTGTATGTTTTTCCCTAAGCCTATTTAAAATCAATATTAAAGCTATTTAAAAACAACACTGTAAGAAGGTTTTTAATGTAGTGGGGAATTATTTCTTCCTCTTCTTTTCAGAAAACTATAAAAAAAAAATTGTTCAAACCAAAAAGACAAAACAAAGCAAATAAAATAAACAAAAAGCACACACACAAAAGGTTAAAGGTTCATTACAAACTGAGATCACACACAGAAAATTAAAGGCTGGAAAAGTGAAGGTTTTTCAGAGTTATATGTAGTTTAAAGTTAATACTGAAAGAGACCTTTACATGGAATTGGTTATATAACCATAGCTCAACACTATTGCTATATATATAAAGTCATCTATGACATTAACGTTTGTATTTAAATTACAATGCTTGGAAAACATACAACAGAACTAATTCAATATTGTGTTAGAAACCATACTTTTTGGAATTCCCTTAAAAAAGAAAGAAACAAACCAAGAAGTAACAGAGGAGATAAAAAATCTTTAAAATTCTAGTCCAAATTAAGGCAATGATAAAAGTCTTACAGGGACAGAATTTCTCCTGTATTTTTTCAGCTATTGGTGAATAGTTTAAGGCCTGAATTTTCAGAAGAACATTGCTGATACTGAAGCACCAAACTAAGTAAACAGTTTATCAAAAGATCTCAGCAGGTTATATAAAGCTGGGTTTTTTTGAAAATATTCTAGTCCTTCTTTCATTAATTCTATGTCAAATTACTAGCTTTAGGCTTCACACACATGAACTTCACAGCAGGCTTTCTACTGACCTTAAAGAGCACCACATCATTTCTACAGTAGCAATCACTACCTTTATTTGATTGTGTTAAACATTAAATATGTTGAGTTTGTCATTAAAATATAATGCATTACAGAGTGAAAATATTGTTTTGTCACTTCTGTTGTTGACAAACTATTCAGTGTGAAGTGCATTATAGTACTTCCATTTAATCAGATTGGCTTAATGGACAGATGCCTGCCATTCTTAGGCTTCTTTTTTATTATTCAAGTGATATCAGGACAGCAGAAGAAAATCAGCTTTTACCTCCTGAGAAAACATTTTAGAGTTTGACCGAACCATTGTAGCTACATAATGGTAAACTCAGTAGTGCTAAGACATATTCATTGGCCTCAAAATCAGTAGACATGGTCCAATTACACTAGTACTGTTAACTTCCAAAATGTATTAGCTGCATCCAAATTGCCTGTAGAAATGGTACCTGGCCTGTGCTAACTCCTGAGCGTGCCTGTGAGTTTTGGAGATTTGCCTGAGCCAAAACGGTGTCCCAAGTCTGTTATAAGAATTTAATACTGTGGACAACTGTATTTCAGTGTTGGACATGTTCACTATTTACCAGTACAGATATAGCCAATATGTCTCAATATAGCTGTGGTTACAGAACAATAGTCTTTTAATGGCACTGAACTGAAACAGGACATCCTAGGTCAGATAATTTTTATCCGGTTTTCCTTTTTCAACCTCACTGGTCTTGGAGTTGTATCCCCCACCCTTTTCTTTGTCTGTCTCACAACCCTCACATCCTGGACAGGCAGTTGTTTTTCTTTGAAAATTCCTTTTTCAACTTCTTTGCTTTCCCTGATATTTTTATGAAAGCTGGTCACAACTCTTTTCTTACCTTACTGCAGTATTTTCCTCTCATTAACCTCTGAAGGGCCTCCCTTTCCTCCTGAATAACTGTGCAGCTAACAGACTGCAGACAGTGGTTGAGATGCTCTAGGTCATTCCTAACATTTTGTCAGGTAAAGCATACTCTCTTTCCAAATTTAATGAGTCCTTTCTAAGAAAAGATTATAAAAACAGAGGAGTAGACAGTAGATGTCATTGCTTTTCGTAGGAATTGTTCTCAGTGTATACAACCCAATGTGATCTAGGGGTCAGCATCTCCAATAAGTTACTCCCTCTCCCTAAGCACTGTGAACCACTGTGACAAATCACTTGATGCAAATTTCAGATCAATAGCAGCATCTGCTACATCATTAAAACCGATAACAGATTCCATTGTTAAACAAAATTTATTGAAATCAACCTGTTTTCCACTTAACTGCAAAGTTACTTTCTTCTCTTTTGTAGCTCAAAGCACCTGGACTTAATTTTTTCATAGATATAGATGTTAGTAAGACCCATAAGCACCTGTTGTAAAATGAAAACATCCTGTAGTTTGGATGCTTTCTCAGCAAAAAAAGAGTTCTTTTTTGAAAAAAAAAACGGAAATTTATAAATTTTTGAAGTTAATAAATCTTTGTACCATTTAGGGACCACTTTGGGCTCACATTTGACTTTGTGAGGCTTACGAGGTTTACATATGGTTTTAGTTATGCACTGAGTAAAGGAAAATGGGCTTGGTGTCTTGCTGGACTCAAGGTTTTATGTAAGAAAAGAGAACATACATATTTTTATACAATTTTATACACTTAATATCTTTAGTGTGTGTATCTATGTATAAAGAACCTATATTTTCTATATATACAGAAGATGTTTTATAAATGTATAAATATATATACATATATTCACATATTTAGTGTAAACATACCTCTCTGCTCACAAACATACATAATTCAACATATATAAAGAACAGATATATATGTGAAAAGACATGCATAGATACATAAGCTTACAGGTGCACATCTTCATTTTGCTATTGCTTGTGATGATTCATTTTTATACTTGACTTAGTTCCAGTGTTCACACACATCAGAGAATGATAACTGGGTGTAACTGACTCATCTCTCTATCCATCTAGCCACCTGTCTGCCTCCCCAAGTTCTCATAATGACTGTGGTCATTAATCAGTTCACTCCTTATACTGAAGTTAACAAGCAGGGACCAAGGAAATGGAATATGCCAGTAGGCTGTCATAACCATAAAATAAAAACCCTGCAAACCATTTATATGGTGGACTTTTCTGGGGGAAGGGGGGTTCCTGAGGTGGGAGGGGAGTTACTTAAAATCAGGAGTGGGTGTGGAGACAGAGAGTAGCGTAGGGAATCTGTTTGGCCTTGATGAGACAAAGCTGTACCCGTGAGAGGCGCCTTGAGAGAAAAGATAAGCAAGCGTCAGGAGATATCAGCAAGGAAAGGAATGTGAAAAGCAAAGCTGCTGCTCCGCGTGAACAGTCAGAGACGACCAGTTAGAAGACACTGAGAAGCGCGTGGCAGCCAACCTTCAACCTATCAGCAGGATGCTGCCTGCGCGTGGACAGTACCTGTACCTATAAAACTCGGGAAATTGTTGTAATAAAGGTCTTTGGTCCATACCCTGCCAGAGTCCGTGAATCAATGCTCCACAAATGGGAACACCCACTACTGACCATGTTCAGACTGAATCCAGACATTCTTCTGGTGAAATCAAGTCTTTGTCTTCAGAATAAAAGAGGTTTTATCACTGTGTCATAATCCAGTCTCCTGTCTGCACCTGCACACTGCAGCTATGTGTTCCTCTCCTGGTGCAGCAAATCACAGAACAATAGGAATTCTCCAAAATCAAACTCTGACTTTTAAATTCCCCATAATCACACATTTTGGTGAGATGGATTATAAAATAGTTTTATCTTAACTCAGTCTGAGAAAGGATGCCTTTACAAGCCAACTTTCAAATTATTAATATTTTTAGCCTAGAAATAACAAAGCAAATGGGTTCTTGTTTACAGAAAAGTGGCTTTTCTCATTTCATTACAAATGAGATTTTTTCAGGCTTTCTAGCTTAATAGTAGATTTGTTCCAGACATTGTTGCAGAGTTCCTTTAAAATCAGAGAAGACATTAAAAAATATAAAAGAATAACTGAAAAAACTTTTTATTTGTAAGTATGTACAATCCTTATATCAAAAGGTTAGGCAAAATTTAATATCCTTCAGGAGAAATAAGTTTGTCTATTAAGAAAAAAAATACCTCACAAAGCTTCCAAATTTGTCCCTATCTCTAATGTGTAAAATTGTGGTAATCTGAGTTGTGGCAAGAGGTTTTTTTCCTTGTTATTTTGTTTTGTGTTCTCACTTGGAAAAAATTCTCCATCTCATAATGCAAGACATATTTCTCAAGATTGCTATTTTAGCTTTAATAATTATATTTTCTTCAAAGAAAAGAGAAAAAGAAAATAAAACCTTCATCATTGAATACTCATGTTAAACTGCTCCGTTTCTTTTCAAACTTTTGTTTTCTTCAGATGTCCTGGACAGATTTTAGGATTCTCTTGTTACGCTGTGCACTTTTACAATACATAATATTTCATTTGCTTCTCAGTAAGAAAGATCCGGTGTCCCTTGCTGATTTAATTTTACTGTTAAATTGAATTTAACATTAAAGTTTCACTCTTTAAAACATCACTCTTATTTATTATAATTAAAACAAGAATATTTGGCATGCTCAAGCCATTTACAAAATTTATATGTACATATACAGAACACATCTAATTAGAAAGAAGTTGTACTGAATCTCAAAGAGGTTTGAAAAACATACCCTAATATTCTGTTCACGCAGATTTTCTGTTAACATTGGTCCCTCTACCACTCTATACAATACTATAAACATATATTTGTAGTTGTATGTTGTATTATTTACAAAACTGTCTTTTCTCCAATAAATAACATTTTATACACTCAGACACTTCATAAGACATAATAGGCAATATAAGTCTAGAGAAATCTGAGAATAAACTACAGAACACAGGAGATTTCCTGAGCTAAAATTTGGTTAAGTGAACAAGTTTACAGTGAAAAGGGGAAATGTTTAGTTGGTTTTCTTGCAATTTGATGAAGGAAGTATGATTCTGCTTACACTGACACCCGTGGCGATGGTCTCCCCTGTCCATAACTTGAAGGATTCGGAACTCCGAGCCTGATATTGGATGAATTCCATACAAAATCCTCTCTTTGTCAAATGGCAGGACTTGGTGTGTCAAAGGTGGCCCCTTTAGTATGACAAACACAGAGGCAAAATAAAGTCACTTCTGCAGCTCTTAAAATCAGATAGCTTGGGTCTATATGGCAGCTCCATGAATCTTCACAATCATCTTCCTTGTATGCAACCAAAGATCACAACCTCAGCAGTGGTGACTTGGAATGTCATCACTGTAAAGTGGATATGTAGTGGCTCATTTCTTTAAGCAAAATCTTAGCCACCTAAATTTTCTGATACAATAACTCCACAAGCCATAATATAGTTCCACATTCCATAGTTCCATTCCAAATTATTTTTGTCATTATCTATATTATCATATCTTGCAATGTCATTTGGAGGGAAAAAGTGAGAATTGTCTCATTTTGCTACAGATTAATTGGAAAATTAAGGTAGGATTCATCTTACTTTTCATAATAATCTAAAAGTTTAATTTACATTTGCTGTGTAATCTTTCTCTGCAATCATAGAAAGACTTGGGCCTGAGAGGTGGATGCTTAGATAAGTGGGGTGACTTTTCCTGAGGAAGTGCCTCACTCTCTTTCTTGACTGGGAAGAGTTTTTGACTAACTTAACTCATCTTCAGCTAAGGTCATGTCTGATGCATCTCATCTATAAGGAAAGAGAATTTGTAACTGAAAGGACCAGCAACATAAATGACATAACATAAAACATCTTCTTGTCCTTAAACCAATTAGCACAGTATCCCAGACAGGTTTTAAATATTTTTAGGAAGGCATTAACAAAGCATAGTGTTCAGCTAGGAAAAAAGAAAAAGTGCTTAAGTGTACCCTGAGCATTATGATTATTGTTATTACTACCAATAAAATACAGCTGTAACAAATAAATGCACAGACAATTGGAGGAACTGTGCATTAAAATAATCTGTCAAGGAGGATGTACAAATAAAACAAGATGATTTATAAAAATATTTGGATTCTGAGTACATGCAAACCTGAAAAAGTTACACCTAGGGAGTAAATGCCACACTTGCAAGAGTGAATTGGTCACTACATTCCATTTTACTGGTCTTCTTGTTTAGATAATATGTTACAGAAATATTTTGTTTGTTGCATAGGAATGTAACATAGAAAATCCAGAAGCTTAATCCTGATTTTTTTAGTATTTGCTGTGTAACCTTGAACCTGACTATTTTATATAAAACTTCGTTCTCAATCTACGTGAAGAGCATTCAATTACGTATCTGTATTACTAACGCATTTTGAAGCTCCATTGCATAATGTACATCAAACACAGATCCTTAGCTGAAAGAATGTATAAACATGGAAATATCTTTTTATTATTAATGCTCCCTCATTGACAAATTCTTTATTAGGGCTGCAGTCTAGAACATAACATTTAACAGCTGTTTAAGCATCAGTTATCTGCTTGGCACCGGGGGCTGCTTTCCTTTTCAGTAGCACTTTGCAAACTTTATGATTCCCTTCTGTCATATCCTGAAACAAAATGCTTGCTGACACAGACCACTTTTTCATGTACTTAAGTACACTGTAGATTTTCAGGGTATTTACATCAAGTCTCAAATCTTCAACTTTATGACCCATTCGCTATGAGCTCTATTCTCTCTCCTGATATGTGCCTTTTCTGGTGTGTTTGGTTTGTTTCCTATAGCATGTTTTCAGAGATTGCCAAGTCCCGTAAAATATGCCTCATGGGTGTCAATTTTAACGGAATAGTAATAACAGATTGGGGTTAAAAAATAACTTTGGGTTGCAAGTAGTCTATGCACTGTCTGAGAAATCATCCCTGCTGAAAGGTAGCAATAACATGCTGAAGAAGTTTCCAGGAGGATGCTTGGGCATCTCTCTTCATCATGACATCTCAGGGGAGTTGTAAGGTGTATTTTTAACTAATCACTAAATGATCAAAACAAATTAATACCTAAAATAAATACCGAATTCAATGCAACTACACGTCAAAATTAATTTCAATCAAAGTGTTCTGACAGATCTCATTCCTATTAATGAGTTTTTGCTCTGTTCTTCAGGTGATGTTCATTATGCACAAATACAGGCTGGGTGGAGAATGGATTGAGAGCAGCCTGAAGGAGAAGGACTTAGGGGTGTTAGTGGATGAGAAGCTCAACATGAGCTGGCAATGTGCGCTCGCAGCCCAGAAAGCCAACCACATCCTGGGCTACATCAAAAGAAGCATGGCCAGCAGGTTAAGGGAGGTGATTCTTCCCCTCTGCTCTGCTCTGGTGAGACCCCACCTGGAGTACTGTGTCCAACTCTGGAGCCCTCAGCACAAGAAGGACATGGACCTGCTGGAATGGGTCCAGAGGAGGGCCATGAAGATGATCAGAGGGCTGGAGCACCTCTCCTATGAGGACAGGCTGAGAGAGTTGGGGTTGTTCAGCCTGGAGAAGAGAAGGCTCCAGGGAGACCTTATAGCAGCCTTCCAGTACCTGAAGGGGGCCTACAGGAAAGATGGGGAAGGACTCTTTATCAGGGAGTGGACCAATAGGATGAGGGGTGACTGTTTTAAACTGGAAGAGGGGAGATTTCAATTAGATATTAGGAAGAAATTCTTTCCTGTGAGGGTGGTGAGACACTGGCACAGGTCACCCAGAGAAGCTGTGGATGCCTCATCCCTGGAGTTATTCAAGGACAGGTTGGATGGGACTTTGAGCAACCTGTCTAGTGGGAGGTGTCCCTGGCCTTTAAGGTCCCTTCCAACCTAAACCATTCTATGATTCTATGATGGAGTTTGTGGTTGGGTCAGTGATCAGGCAAAAATATGACTGGTGTCTAAAGCAAGTCTGTTACATTCAGAAGGAGTCACAGACCTAGGAATGACCGTGGTCTTTCAGGTTAGAAGAACAGTGACCTGAAGTGAACCTAAAGTGGTTCAGACAGTGGGAGAACAGACAATGGCCTCAAGACAAGGGCTGATGGCCAAAGATGAATAAAAAAGGAAGATATTGAAATGCCTCAGCATTGACTTGGTTATGTGATGCAGCCATGAGAGAAAGATCTAAAGAAATTATGTCTGGCAGTACTGTTGTGGTCATGATTATCTAGGAATTTAAACACACAAGATCTGCCCAGAGAGCTGATATTATTTGCTAAGCCAGCTACTGTAGTGGGAAGTGGGGAAAAAAAAAAAATAAAAAAAGACAAATTTTCAGCTAGAACAACCCCCATTCCCTTATGACAAACAAATGTTGCCTGCCAAGGAACTGCAGGGCAAGGTGCTGGGTAGGACCAGGGTGTGGGGGGGCCGAGGGTGCCCTCACCACCAGTGCAGTCCTCTGACCCCACAGTGGGAATGGAGCAGGCCCAGGTTGGTGGACCAGGGTGACTCACAGCCCTGCAAGAGCAGACCCCCCTGTGGCTGGGGTCACCGCCTGGACCCAACGTGCTCACACAAGCGATCCCAACCAAAGGATTGGTCATTTATCAGTAGAAAATTGCATCTTGCAAAATAACCGCTCAACCTCTGATCTCTCACTCTTAGGAAGAGCTACAAAAGCCTTGGGAAGGTGAGCCTGAGAACTCAACCACATCACTCCTGTGGATGCCAAATCATGGGCTTGGTGGAGTTATGGTTTTGTGACATATAATACTTTTCTCTCACTTTCTTGTCCTACCTCTTAATGCCCATATGCTCTGAATCCTGTCCTGTGCTCTATGCTAAAAAAAGTCCGTCTCCCTTTGTCATAGAAAATAACCACCATGTCTCCCTTTATTTAAATCCTCCCCACCTCAAGTGTGCAACTTACTTTCTTCTCTCAGTAATCTAACTGATAAACCTCATAAAAATATCAAATCCTGGCATTTAGGTCTGAATTTTGTTGCTTTTCTTCCAGACTTAAAGAAATGCTTGCTGTGCCAGAAAACTCATCTGTTTTTGTCACTCAATGAAGTATTTTCTTTACCTGCAAATCTGATCTTGCTTAAGGTTATGGAAAGACTCAGTTAGGTTTACATTAACATTTGAACCACATTTTCTCTTATTAATTGCATATCAACAGGGATAGTGTAGAACCTTGGATGACACTCCTGGGAAGAAGAAAGAGAGGCAGCATCCAGGCTGGCTACCAGATTGCATGAGCTCCATTTGAGAAAGAGTCCTTTTTTTGGTGCCTTGTCTTACAGTAAGTCTACGCACTAAGGCATTTCTGAATACTGTTCCTAACTGTGTTTGAATCATGCAGCCAGTTTTTGATGGAGCTTTTATCCAAAAGTTGATCTGCATAATTACTTTAATGCCTTCTCCTGCAGTCTAGAGTATATTCATGAACTCATTAATTGCTTCAGAGAGACAGGTAAAGTTAAGAGTTATCCCAGTTAAACTTGGTGAGATTTTCCACAGATGAAAAGGCCATGAAGTTGAATGCACAGTTGTGGGCATATTTGGAGTGCTTCCATGAGAAAACAACTGCCATGCAAATAATATCACTGCCATCAGCAGCAAATCCAGCTTACCAGGAGCATCAACAGGTTTTGTGCTACATTTCTGACTGGTAATGTTAGTCACACAGTAAAACATATGCTATTTGAATTTCACATGACCTCAATAAAATAACCTCTGTTGACTGTTTGACAATTAAAGGGTCATCCAAGGGAAATGTGGCAAATAGAAAAAATATCCAAGGAATAATCTGATACTTACTGTATTCAAATTTATTCAGTAAGCAAGAAAGACTATATTTGTTAGTTTTCTTCTTTTGTCCTAGTTACTTTTTCTTCTCTTACAGTGTTGGTTCAGGTGAGTTTTTCATGTATGTATACTGTTAGGTAAAAACTTAAATAAGAAAAAAAGATGGATAGTAAGTGGTCATAAATGCATTTACTGTTGAATCCAAATTGAGTCAGACTCCTAATTGTAAATTCTATTTTGATGTTCAATGAATTTGTGATTCAAAGTAGAGAGCTGATAATGCTGAAAGCTATTGTGTCGTGACTCAAAAAGAAGTTGAAAGTCTTCAGGGTCTCACTGGATCGTTGTTCTAAGCAGAGCTGAAGTACAATAGAAAATGTTAGTTAAAACAATAATAAGATTTATAATCTAATGAACTCCTAGATGGTTTGATCAAGGCATTGCTCAGAAGCAAAAGCAAAGTGAAATGAAAGGAAGTTTGAAAGAACAACTCATAGACAATGGAAAGAAAGTAAGTGAAAGCAAAGAAAACATCCTCTGGGGGTTTGAACGCTGTAGTGGCTGAACAGAGGAATCTGGCTGAGTGAATGCATGCTCTGTTCTGCAGTGAGAATGCATACTGCGGTAAAACTAGGGCTCAGGCAATCCTCGCTGTTAAGATGTGATGCCTTAGGCAAGCTCCAAGCCATGATTCTGTCTTCATATAATTATTCAGGTAAAAAAGAAAGTTCTAAGCAAGGCATGAACAGTCAGAAATATGATTAGCAAAGGAAATAAATCTGTATGCACTAATTTCCAGACGTGCAAAGGGTGCAATAAACAAAATTTACAAAAGGCGGGTGCGGGGGAGTGGCAGGGGAATGAGAGAAATACCATATTCTGTTCCCTTTCAAGTCAGTAATTAAGCAATACTGAGAAAAAGCAGTTAATTAAAAGAAAGCATTAAGATTCCCCATTTGTCCTAACGCAGATAATCGGTAACCTTTTCAGCAGCAAGTACTAGAATAAAGAAGAAAACTGACTACAGAGCACTATGGATATCCAAGAACTATAAGCTATTAATATAATATTCTCTTACCCTTATCCAAGTTTTAAAATAAATTTTAAACTCATTCTTTACCTTGCATCCATCTTATAAATGTTTGCCTTTAATGTAGGGCTTGCATTGTTGCCTATGCACTGGTGTATTTTTTATAAACCACCTATTACTATTGTGTTAGTATATAATACAGAGAACCTGCAGCTTCTGATCTAGAGAATAAGGAACTGGCATTCAGACAATACTTGGCAGAATAGCTACAATTAGGACATCTGTTCAATGTCTCATATTAGACAACCTTGCAATGTGAGGTTTACTTGTTGAATTCTTACCCACTATTCATGCAACCATTAAAAAGAGAATGCCTGATGCATTACTCTAATTTTACATTCTTTGTTCCTGAATAACCTCAATAAGGGCTAAAAGGCCAAGTTGTGTGTTACTGGAGAAGTAGCTTCTTGAGAATAAACTTCGGTAATTTTCTTATACAGTAGTTTAGCTGCAGTCCATACACTCAGCTTTCAAAAATCTCTGCATGAAATTACCCAGTATACATGTATAAGTTTTGTATCTTCAAATACTCAGATTTAGAATTCTTAAGTTTCCATTGCACCAATGTTCTTAAGTTTTGTTCTGAACTTCGTTGCTTTATATATTGATGTTCAGAAAAGAACTACCATGACAGAACACTGGAATTTGTAGAAGGAACTAGAAAAGCTCACTTTATAGGTATAGATCAACACTTGTTTTAATAGCAAGTAATAGAATGGATAAGGACAAGGAATTGTCCAGCTATTGACTTTTAATTAACTTATTTAAAAAAAAAAAAAAATATAATGTAGAGTGATTTTCTACATAAATAAAATTTATTAGGGTAAATCTTAAAAATTATCTCTCAGCATGTTTCTTAGCACTAAAGATGAAAGTCTGCATTTCCAGAAACGAGTACAACTTACATGAACAGTTCACAATTTCATTGAAGTGACTAGTTTTGAGCAAATCATATGACAACACAAAATACTTTTCTGTACAGTCAGTCAGGGAGACTATTTGGAGACAGAAAAATTAATGAGAAGTATCCTAAATAAAATTTCAATTGGACTTTTCCTCTCTTTTTACCAAGAATATAATATTTTGCCTCTTTAAGGATGGAATTTACAATTATTTTATTGTTAGAAGGAAGAATTTATTATTTTTTTCAAGTTACAGTGTCTTTTTGTTATTGAAGTACAAGATTATATGGTATAACTAATATATTTCTATGTTATGTAGGAACATAGAAATGACTGATCTATCTGACCAAGGGCCAACTTTTGGAAGAAGCATCAAATGATCTTTTTCATAACATACATCTCAGGCTCTGGCAACACAGGGGGAAAGATCTGTTCCACTCATGATGACAAGCAATGCTAAGTTGGAAAACTGCTGCTTCTTCATTGCATTCAGTTCATCAATTTGCTCTCTATTATATATATTTTTTTTTCCTGAAATATGGTTAGTGAAGGGATCAGATGGTGAGAAAGGTTTCCATGGTGCTCAAGTTACTTATATTTTATTTCTATCTTATTGTCTTGCTAAAGAAAAAAACCCAAGATGGGCTGAATTCAGAACATTATTCTTTCGTCAATTCAGTGCCTCAGTGAGCTGGTCTTCGTAATAATATTTCAACCTGTTAATATGCAATTTATTAATTGATATGCAATAGACGACCGATTGCTTGTTTTCTAGTCTAGTGACCAAAATCTAACTTTTTTTTTTTTTTTTTTTTTGGTCATACACAGCAATGCTAAGACCTCTCTTTTTTCCAGACAAATTTAAAAGACATTGAAACTTGCTTATAAATGGGTTCTGAAACCATTGATTTCTACTAAAAAGACTACATTAGCCTTTGAATGTGTTTTTAATCATTTTTAAGGAAAGTTTTAAAATTTGAAAAATCATTACCTAATCTCTTATCTCCACTTACTGCCTATCTCTAAGACTGTTTTTGATTTACTACATTTGATATCATAATTCCTTAAGAAAGGAATGTGCAAATGAAGTAAATCTCCAGTGTGTGTTATTTTGCTAGTCATATTCTTTCTTACATTAATACTCAGGTTCGATTGAAAGGACATTGTAGAGAGGTTGGTGCTGGTCTCTTCTCACAGGTAATTAGCGATAGAACAAGAGGGAATGGGTTAAAGCTGCAGCAGGGTAGGTTTAGGCTGGACATTAGGAAAAAATTCTTCACAGAAAGAGTGGTCAGACACTGGAATAGGCTGCCCAGGGAGGTGGTGGAGTCACCATCCCTGAATGTGTTTAAGAGTCGTTTAGATGTGGTGTTAGGGGATATGGTGTAGGGGAGAACTTTGTAGAGTGGAGTTGATGGTTGGACTCGATGATCCCAAGGGTCTCTTCCAACCTAAATGATTCTATGATTTTATGATTCCATGATATTGAAATATCTTGTCATTGTCATAAGAAAGACATATAGCAATTATATTAATTAATATAAGGCTTATTTTTAAACAATATTTTGAATGATTGCCAGAAAATAATTTATCTGACTATGTGAGAACTAAGCAGATATTTTAATAGTGAGATAAACTGAATGAAAGTAAATAACATCCTCCCGAAAACATTTTAAGTCCTTAATACGTTTCTTAAACTTTCAATTTTTAGGACTTTTGAGCATTTATAGAAGATGGATATTCTCAATAAAAAGAAAAAATAAATCAACATGCCAACACCACCTTTCAGGCATTTTTAAGCTTTAGAAAAGTGGGATTCTTTTTCCTTGCAAAGGGAAGTAAAAGAAAGAAAACTGGTTTTAGAATGTATTTTTATGACTGAAAAACAACTCTGGATTCCTTCTTACTCCTGAGCAGACAATCTTCACCATTTTTAAGACATAAGTCCTTCTTAAAAAAGATATTTTGCAACATGTTGCTTGAGCTGTAGTGCAATATTTAACAGAAGATATTTTATAGAAATGTAAAGGATTCTCAGTTTTTATAAATGTGTTGTGTATTCCTTTTTGAGCCAATGCTCTCCAGATCTAAAGTCTGATATTTATAGGGCTTACTACTTGCTTTGAAAATTACCCTTTCAATATTTTATTCAAAGACGAGTTTACAATAACTAATGTTTAGGCACATCTTTCAAAAGAAAATGCAAAAAGTAATGATGTAAAATTTGAATGCAGAAATTTGCTAAGTTTCAGATGCCCTGAAAACCTTACACAATTTGTAGTTTGCCAAGGTTAGGTCTCCTAGAACTCTGCTCAGTGTTAATGCTTTGTGTATTTACAACCCCTCCAAAAAAAAAAAAAAAAAGAAGGAAAAAATATATTATAACTTTAAGCACGACAAAAATAATCCCCAATATCACCTAGAGTCCATAAACAAGAGATACAGAAACAGAGTGAGCAAAGAGATTTTTCATGAGCGTATTGATTCAGCTTTGTACTGTGCTTTTTTCTTGTGCCAAAAAAGTCTTCCATATATTTTAAATGGATATCTCCTAGCCTGGGGGGATAAAGCTGAGAGGACATGTTGCTCTGCAGCCTCATTCTCTTTTGTGTCTTTGGCTGTTGGAACCAATTTCCCCACTGTAGCATTATAAAAAGGTAGCATAAGATCAGGAGGGCCTTTCACTTTCTGGCAACTGAGGAAGAGTCTAGTTGCAATAGGGTAACACTGTAAGAATATGTATTCTGATAAGGGATTGAACCACTGGTATCTCTGCCTTATCGCACAGTGGCTGTGACCTGTAAAGAATGTCTTATGTTTCATTTTAGAACCATAGAACCATAGGGTTGGAAGGGACCTCTGGAGATCATCTAGTCCAACCCCCCTGCCAGAGCAGGGTCACCTAGAGCAGGTTACACAGGAACACGTCCAGGCGGGTTTTGAATGTCTCCAGAGACGGAGACTCCACCACCTCTCTGGGCAGCCTGTTCCAGTGCTCTGCCACCCTCAGGGTAAAGAGGTTCCTCCTCATGTTTAGGTGGAACTTCTTGTGCTCCAGTTTGTGCCCATTGCCTCTTGTCCTGTCCCCGGGCACTACTGAAAAGAGCCTGGTCCCATCCTCCTGACACCCACCCTTTAAGTATTTATAAGTGTTGATAAGATCCCCCCTCAGCCGTCTTTTTTTCCAGACTGAAGAGACCCAAATCCCTCAGCCTTTCCTCATAAGAGAGGTGTTCCAGTCCCCTAATCATCTTGGTAGCCCTCTGCTGCACCCTTTCCAGCAGTTCCCTGTCCTTCTGGAACCGGGGAGCCCAGAACTGGACACAGTACTCCAGGTGTGGTCCCACCAAGGCAGAGTAGAGGGGGAGGATGACCTCCCTTGACCTGCTGGCCACACTCTTTTTGATGCACCCCAGGATGCCATTGGCCTTTTTGGCCACAAGGGCACATTGCTGGCTCATGGTCATCCTGTTGTCCACCAGGACTCCCAGATCTCTTTCCACAGAGCTGCTCTCCAGCAGGTCAGCACCCAACCTGTACTGGTACATGGGGTTGTTCCTCCCCAGGTGCAGCACCCTACACTTGCCCTTGTTGAATTTCATAAGGTTTCTCTCTGCCCAGATCTCCAACCTGTCCAGGTCTCTCTGTATGGCGGCACAGCCTTCCGGTGTGTCAGCCACCCCCCCCCAGCTTTGTGTCATCAGCAAACTTGCTGAGGGTGCACTCTATCCTCTCATCCAGGTCATTGATGAATATATTGAAGAGGACTGGACCCAGTACTGACCCCTGGGGAACACCACTCGTCACTGACCTCCAACTAGACTCTGTGCCCCTAATCACAACCCTCTGAGCTCTATCTTTCAACCAGTTTTCTATCCACCTTACTGTCCATTCATCTAACCCACACTTCCTAAGCTTCCCTATGAGGATGCTGTGGGAGACCGTGTCAAACGCCTTGCTTAAGTCAAGATAGACCACATCTACCACCCTCCCCTCATCTATCCATCCAGTCATGCCATCGTAGAAGGCTATCAGATTAGTCAGACATGATTTCCCCTTGGTGAATCCATGCTGAGTACTTCTGATAGCTTTCTTTTCCTCCACGTGCCTTGAGATGACACCCAGAACAAGCTGTTCCATCATCTTTCCAGGGATGGAGGTGAGGCTGACCGGCCTGTAGTTCCCCGGCTCCTCCTTCTTGCCTTTTTTGAAGACTGGAGTGACATTAGCTTTCCTCCAGTCCTCAGGCACCTCACCTGTTCTCCAAGACCTTTCAAAGATGATGGAGAGTGGCCCAGCAATTACTTCTGCCAGCTCCCTCAGCACTCTCGGGTGCATCCCATCGGGGCCCATGGACTTGTGAATATCTAAATGATCTAATTGATCCCTCACTCGCTCCTCCTCAACCCAAGGGAAGTCTTCTTCTTTCCCTGTTACTTTATTCAGTGCCTGGGACTCCTGAGGGCTGGGCCAAGCAGAAAACACCAAAGCAAAGAAGGCATTCAGTAACTCTGCCTTCTCCGCATCCTCCGTCGCCATGGCTCCTGTCTCATTCAACAGTGGGCCCACAACTCCTCTGGTCTTCCTTTTGCCTCCAATATACTTGTAGAAGCTCTTTTTGTTGTGCTTGACGTCCCTAGCCAGGTTTAATTCCAAGGCGGCCTTGGCTTTCCTTGTTTCATCCCTGCACGCTCTGGTGGCATTCTTGTAATCCTCCCAAGGGGTCAGTCCCTTCTTCCACTTACTGTAAACTTCCTTCTTCCACTTGAGCTTTTTCTGAAGCTCCCTGCTTAACCATGCAGGTCTCCTGTGTCCCTTGGTTGATTTCTTTCTCTTAGGGATGCACCGATCCTGAGCTTGGAGGAAGTGGTCTTTGAATATCAACCAGCTTTCTTGAGCCCCTTTGCCTTCCATAGCCCTAGCCCACGGGATCTCTCCAAGCAGTTTCCTGAAGAGGCCAAAGTTAGCCCTCCTGAAATCCAAGGTTGTAATTTTACTTCTTGTTGTTTTGTGGATAGTGCCCATGATCCTGAACTCAATCATTTCATGATCACTACAACCTAGGGCGCCCCCAACCTTAATGTCCTCCACCAATCCCTCAGGTCTAGAAGTGCTCCTCTCCTTGTTGGCTCCTGTACCACCTTGTGGCAGAATTCTTGTATGAGAATGGACATCCTGTGAACACTCCAGATACTTTGTATAAGAATGAGAGTTCTGTTAGCACTGAGGCCTTAGGATTAGCCTGAGTTTAAAGGTCAGGGAGAAGCGGATGTCTGCTGAGCTATCAGCACTTGGTCTAACTGTGAATATCAAAGGGAACATTGTGTAAGGAAAGAGGGAGTAGGATAACAGCAAAGCAGAACTATCATCTCAGCCAGATGGCATGTAAAGAGGAGATAAGCAAGGAGCCAGATGAAAGACAAGGAACAAGGAGGGTGGACCAATCAGAAAATGTTGGTTGAGTGTGTAACCAATTAGCTGATGACATTTAATGTAACCGGGTAGTGAAGAAGAGTATATTAACTGAGCTATTGGGGCAATAAAGTGGCATTAACCTGATCACATTGGTCTGTGTGTTATTGTCCGGAGCTTCCGCGCCCACACCACCTGTGTCAAAAAGTTGTCATCAATGCACTGGAGGAGCCTCCTGGACTGCCCATGCCTGGCTGTGTGGTCTTCCCAGCAGATATCAGGGTGATTGAAGTCCCCCATGAGAACCAGGGCCTGCGATTGCGAGGCTACCTTCAGTTGTCTGTAAAAAGCCTCATCAGTTTCCCCATCCTGATCAGGTGGCCTGTAATAAACACCCACAACAGTGTCCCTCATATTTGCCTGTCCCTTAATCCTCACCCATAAGCTCTTGACCCTCTCTTCATCCGCCCCTAGTGAGAGCTCAATGCATTCCAAATGCTCTCTCACATAGAGTGCAATTCCACCACCCCGCCTTGCTGGTCTGTCTTTCCTGAAAAGGACATAGCCACCCATGACAGCATTCCAATCATGCGAGTTGTCCCACCACGTCTCAGTAATTGCAATGAGATCGTGGCCCCGCAGCCACACACGGATCTCCAGCTCTTCCTGCTTATTCCCCATGCTGCGTGCATTGGTGTATAAGCATTTCAGAGAGGGAGCTGTGTGTGTAGTTTTGACCCTTGAGATGTGGTGTGCCTTCTGGCTTTCAGAAATACTGGCACACTGGCCCACGAGCGCTGAGCAACTACACCCTGGCACCTCACCAGCAAGCCCAGTACCATCCCCACCCCCCTTCAAATCTAGTTGAAAGCCCTCTCAATGAGTCCTGATAACTCTTGTCCTAGAACCCTTTTTCCCCTGGAGGTCAAGGTATTCCTGCCTGTTACCAGCAGGCCAGGCGTTTTGTAGATCAGGCCATGATCAAAGAACCCAAAGTCCTGCCGGCAGCACCAAGCTCGAAGCCAGGCATTGATCTGCTGGCTCCTCCTATTTACCCCCTCATCATTCCCCGCAACAGGGGGGATAAACGAGAACACAACTTGCGCTCCTGATCCCTTGACCAGGCATCCCAGGGTCTTGAAATCTTTCTTCATTGCCCTTGGACTTCTTCTTGTTACCTCATCGCTGCCTACCTGAAAGAGCAAAAGTGGATAGTAGTCTGAGGGCCGTACCAGGGAAGGAAGCATCCTCTTCACGTCCTTGACCCGGGCCCCAGGGAGGCAGCAGACCTCCCTATGTACCTGGTCCGGCCTGCATATTGGGCCTTCCGCTCCCTTCAGTAATGAGTCACCTATGACAAGGACCTGTCTTTTCTTCCTTACCGCAGAGGTTTTGATGCAGGGGGGGGTCTGACTAGACCTTGCTGACGGCTCCAAGGTAGGAGAAATATTGTGCTCGTCATCATCCAGGTTCCTCTGTAGAGCACTGTACCTGTTAAATAATGGCACCTGGGAAGATGAGGTAGTCACTGGGCAGTCTCGAGTGCGGCGCCTGTTGCGCCGTGCAGGAACTACCTGCCATTGCCCCCTGCCCTCCAGGTTACTGCCTTCAGTTGAGGTGACAGAGGATAGGGAGCTCTCTGTTGCAGGGGTTCTATCTGCCTGCTGGGTTTCTGTCATGGGATGCAGGATTCTACTCCAGGAATCTATCTCCCTCTCGCATTCCCTGATGCTCCTCAACCTACTTACCTCCTCCGTGAGCTCCATGACTAATTGGAAAAGATCCTCTACCTGGGCACATCTCCCATAGGCATGCCCATCATTGCCATCCGACACCGGTGTAAGAGCAGGGCATACCCTACAGCCTGATGTCTGTGTGGTAGCATGTTCCCACAAGAGTACCGTCTGAGAGGCGGCATCAGACCTGGTGGTTGTGGAGCTCATGGATGCCACAGTCATCTTGCGAGTAGTCACCATCGCTACCTGGCCGGGTTAGCAGTCTTTCAGCTCTATCCTACACAAACTGCTGTGCAGACAGCTGTGATTGAACTGGTGTGTCACACCCTGCTTAGCCGCCACCCTCCTCCAGCCCAGGAAGTACACTCTTGTCATGGTGCACCTGGGTGGTTCCTCAGGTCACACCCAGGGAACACCCACTTGCAGCTCATTTGCTCAGTGTGCAGCCCGAAGGGCTTCTTTTATGAGGGGGGAGAGTGGTCCCACCCCCTGCTCGTTCACACCTGCCACCGGGGGTGGTGGCTCCGCCCTTAGCTCCTCAGCTGCCCCCACCCCCCAGAAGTGCCGGGTACCGGCTCGGGCTGGCCCCTTTTCCTGGTTTTAAAAGCCTCGAAAACGAGCCCCTGGTTGACTCTTCTTTGCTGTGATTCCCTTCCCTGGTACAGACTTACCTGCACTGGAGCTGATCTCCTCGGCAAGGAGACTTTCTGTAAGAAGTCAAAATGATTTCTTCCACATGAACATAAATGAGTTGCTCAAGTGGGAGAAGTGATTCACAGGCCATAAGGACAAGACAGATCGTATTTATAGTCTGAGACTCCAAAAAACTTCTTGGATAATCAGTACAACCACCCTAAGACCCAGTGGAGGATTGGCTACCAAGGTACAAGAGAGGTAAAACTGCAGAGGAGGCTGTAGTTTTTGTAGGGACTGCATGGAGGAAGGAAAGCATGTTTTTTAGGGGTGAGATTAGATGACAACAAGAGCACTCATATATTATAAAAGTAGTTCTGTGTCAAAAACAGTACTCTGTTCCATGGCTTCCAAGTTGTAGCTCATTAGCTGTATGCCTGAGAATGCCCGAATGCCTTTTGCATTAGTTCCTATATGAGGTAGACTTGGTGGCTCTCACAAGGCTTGTTCATTTTACCTAGTAGACTTGTGCCAACCACATTTCTCTGTTTTCTCTCCACTAGATCCCTGACTGCTCAGTTCCTCTTGCTCACCTATTTATTGTTTGCTTGTAGTGTTTGTTTACAATATGATCATGTCTAAACCCATCAATCAGTGCTAATAGCCTACCAGCACTGCTGTCAGAAGGTAAATGACTTGTCTTCCTCCATCTCTGCATCCTCTTCCTAGTGCTGACACAAAGATTTGTACAGCCAGCAGTTAAAATCTGTACAAATACTGCCATTAACATCTAAGACCTCAATTTTTAAAGTTAGTGAACACCTGAATATGCAGTTAGACATGTAGGCATCTTTTGAAAATGCTGTCAGATTTTCATTTACATCTCTCTGAGGTTAAACATGTTTCACAATCCAGCCCTTAGTCTCTTAACATTCAAAAGTTTAAGCTTTAACCTTTGGCTCTTCTCTTCATCCTATCCACAGCCTAGCAGACCAAATTTACATACTAACAGGAGTGTTTGCCAATATCCGTCAATGTTCTGTATGTAAAATGAATGCTCAGAGAGGATTTTATTTTATTTTATTTTATTTTATTTTATTTTATTTTATTTTATTTTATTTTATTTTATTATTTTATTTTAATTCTGTTCTATTCTGTTCTATTTTCAAAAGGTTTTCAACAACGCTTATAGCTATAGCAGTTTTGTTAAACATTGTTTAAATCACACATTCATGACACATTACATTGTACTGGAACCTGTCAAATGTTGGAGTCCATCACAATAAATCTCATGTCACATTACACTGAACTGTGTCATCTAGGGACTAGAGTGTAATGTGAATGTCAAATTGTCATCTACGGTTACAATTCCTAAGGGAAGTAGTGGAAGCCCCATTGTTAGAATAATTTAAAATGAGACTGGGCAAACCACTAGAAAATTATACTGTGGGGAACAATTTCACTGTGGCAGGAAGGAAGAAATAATAGGGTTTTTCTTCTGTCTTCAACTTCTGTTAACCTACAAGACATGACATTGTAGGTTTTGTTTTGTTTGTATGTTACACACTGTTTAATAGAACTGCATTGTCCAGTAGTTTTTGCTTCTTATGTAGTGTCACATAGAGACATCACTACCAATTTACACAATTTATGGTTCCAAACAGGTCACTTCTTGTTGTTCTAAAAGGGATTGTTATTAAATAGTAAAATCGAGTTATTAATGTTTGTCTTATTTCTCCTATTGCTGTCTCGTTTTCTTAGCTATTGAGGCTTAAGTGTAAAATCAAGCAAATAAAACTCGAGAAGAGGAAGACAGAAAAATATCAGGTATTTTATAACATGTAGAAATCTTTTCTTCTGCAATAATCTTTTATTGGAATTCAAATAAAAAGCACACATGATAATGCAAATGCTGGAAAATGAACGCATGCTACAAAAAAAAAAAAAAAAAAAAGAAAAATTGTACCTTCTGTCATTATTAAATACTAACATAGATGTCCAGAAAATAAATAAGTCCATTTAGAAACTCTATGTATGTATATATATATGTATATACAATGCATATATACACACAATACATAAATAACTACATATGTAATATATATGCATAAGACATAAATAACACCTCATATATAGTACATACAATGTGAATATATAGATTTGGGTGATTAAAAGCATGTACTATGTGTATAAAATGCAATAATGTTCCAGGCAGTGTGAAATTACCAGGATCATTCTCAGAACATGGTAAGCGCAGAGTCCCAGGGCAGGTAACCAACTGCTTCATGGGTATGTTAAAGGCCACTGGCTCAAGTGTGGTCTTGATTTCAGAGGTTACAAGCACTCACTCACTGGTTTTGCTAATTCAACATGCTTGTAGATTATTGTAGAGTTGCGTCTTGGAGGAGACAAAATGGGTTGTTGCCCGGAACAGCAAACTGCCAGAAATAGAGAGGATGACCCAGACGAGGGACGTCCATACAGTTGGTCTCCACTCTCTGTTGAGTAATTGAATATAAAGAGCTTAGCTGTCCTTTCTACGATGCCTTTAAGGTTTGGGGTGGGCAAAAGGGAAACTAATTTTATGGGAAGTATTCTCCCATCAGAAGCAGTGGCAGTCACTTCCATCTGTAGCATCAAACAGCAAAAACAAGACCATTTCTCTAAACACTCATCTCACCCTTGAAACACTATAGATCATCTTTTTCTACACTAATGGCTCTATATCATACTACTGGAAACCAATATATGTATTTTTCAAATTCTATGTATTTGGGATTTTTGATTACCACAGATAATTTTCATACAGCAATTGTGACAAACCATTATAAAATGCGACTAGAAATTCTGGGTGGCATATATCTCACCTGGTTTTAGAAATCTGCAATGCCGGTGTTTCACTGAGCTGCTCACCTCAAATTTGTTTTGGAGACACTGGAGAGAAATACACATTTAAAGAGAAGGATTTATCTGACCTTTCCAGACATCTGTATTGGGATGAAATGATCTGCATGTTCAAAGCGTCTTTGTCCACTGAGTATAAAAGGACCAGGGGTGAAGAGCTTGGAACCTATATTGCACTTGGTCAGCTGAACCCTCTCTTTGATTTTGACTTAAAGGTGTTTTATATAAATATTATTAAGCTAAATTTCTTACTGCAACAAGATACATTGTTAAGACTCCACAACCTCCCTGGGAAATTTATTCCAGTGCTTACTTTCCCTCACAATAAAAAACCATTTCCTGATGTTCGGATGGAACATCCTGTGTTTCAGTTTGTGCACATTGCCTTTGGTCCTGTCACTGAGGACCACTGAAAAGTTCTTTGTACCCTCCCTTCAGGTATCAATATACATTAATAAGATTCCCCCCAGGCCTTGTCTTCTCTAAGCTAAACAGTCCAGCGCTCTCAGCCTTTCCTCTTATGTGAGATGCTCCAGTCCCTTGGTCACTTTACTGGCCCTTTGTTGCGCTACGTTCATCTCTTCCTTGTACTGAGGAGCCCAGAACTGGACATGATACTCCAGATGTGACCTCACCAGTGCTGAGTAAAGGCGAAGGATCACCTTCCTCAACCTGCTGGCAGCACTAGTTATCAGTAGCAGCCTCCTCGTAGTCTTGAGACTGAAGTGGATCCACCAGCCTCAGCAAAGAGTCTCTATGTCTCTGATACCTGCATGAAATAAAGAAGTCCCTGCTATGATACAAGGGGAGAAAAAAAAAATCCCTGAAACTAGTAGTGAAGGTGGTTGTTCAGACGACCCTGCAAACAAGAACTGGGGATTAGAGGAAAAACTAGCATTTCTCCTGTTGATTTCTCCTTTATCTTGTCAATCTGGTCATTTTGTTTCAGCAGGGCCTGACACATCACACTAGAAGTGCTTAAGAAGGAGAGTAAAACTGGGGCAAAATACTTAATGCACGGAGTCCCTTTGGGAGGGGGGCATTTCTTACTGAAACGGAGCAGGAAGAATTATTGTGCTAATGTTGGGAATTCTGAATCATGCCATCAGAAGTAATTTTTTTTCCTGCATTCACAGGACATAAAAATTCATCTGCGCTTAAAAAACTGAGAAATCCTGCTCCAATCTTCTTGGATAGCTGTGACTGATAGAAAATCCAACACTGGGATGCCAGGAACTGGAGTAGAATGAAGGAAACAATGAGGCTGCATCTATTCTAGTCAAGACCTCAGGCCAGGTAGTACAATATAATATGCATCCTTCCAGCTAAGATCTTCTGCCCTACAGAAAGTATAGCTTCATCCAAACTGTTGAAGAGAATGGTTTGGGGATAGCACATGCTACCTCCCCAAATGTATGCTGGTTGTGCTGGGGAGGCAAACTTTGGCATACTCCCAAACTAGTATAGTTAAATAATGTGAACATTGTCAGCCTGTATGGTGGTGTTGAAACCTTGCTTCAAAACAGAACCTAAGAAGAGAAGAGAATAAAAGACAGATCTAGACACCAGGCTTTTGGGTAAAAGGTTTTGGAAACTGCAGGAAATAGAAAAGCCAGGAATCAGACGTTCATTTTTCCAGCCCATGTACAGTCAAAGCTCAAACAGAAACACTGGGCTATACAACAGGCTTTACCCTATGAACAGACAGGTAAGCCTTTTTGTTGAATTCCAATTTTGAATGAGATGCCAGTAGATTTCTTACCATTGTCCCTCACTAGTAGAAAGGGAGCTGTGTAGTTTTTGTCAGTCATTAGTCGTGGCCAGCAACAATTTTTGTGTTAATTTAGTGTAATTTAGCTGCCTTGATAGAGCGCTGACAGAATTTAAGAAGAATGCATAGAGGTATGGCTGAATTTTATTTGAAATGAGTTGTAGGGTTGACTGAGGAAATATTAAGGAGTAATCATTGAAATAGATAGGAATAAAGACTGGTACAAGGAGATTGTATAAATAATTCCATAGGCATATACAGATAAATTATGTGCTGAATCTAGAAAGAGGTGCTGCTTTTGCAGGCAAGATTAACTAGAGCTTCCAAAGGATCCCTTCCTCTTTGTTTCCATTGCAGTGAGTGCACGAAAAACTCATGAAGAAAATTTTCTCTTCTCCTGCTGTGCTGTTGTCACAAAGATGCTAAGTGAACAGAGACAGTTTTGTTAACTTTAAAGAACTGTGAAGCAAGGAATCATGCTGCAGACACAGGAATGAGGGCAGGATAAAGGAAAGTGTTGAAAGTCTATTGACCTTTGCAATTGCCAGAAACAATATTTTGGGGACAGTTGCAATGAGTAAACCCATACCTCATATTGATTCAACCAAGGCTCAAAGATAGAATTCACACTCTAGTCCCAGGGGTGCAAAATCTACAGTCTCCTATCACGAATGCAGCGACATTACAGGAAGAAAACAGTAGCTCTTTAACTCCTTCTCTTCCTGTACAGTGTGTCAGAGCATATAAGAACACAAACTCTTCTTTCATGCTTTCTATTCACAGTGTGATGATTTTTCCATAAATTTTCAAAAGGTTTATCCCGTGTCATCACCTATGACTAGAGGACATTCTCCCTCTGCTGCTTACTCAATCAAAGAGAAATATTTTCCCTCCTGTCAGTAACTAGTTCAGAACCTAAGGAAAAGTTTAATATGTCCGATTATATTTTCCTGTTACAAAATGTTTTCTTCAGATAAGTGACTGAGTCCTCAGAAGAATGATGTGGCTAGATTAATGCAAGCTTTCATTCATAAAAGTTAAGAATGATTTGGCATTATCCAGTTAGCCTGTACTGATGAAGGCTGATTATGATTGCTATTTAGATATATACATGGCATGCTTAATTACTGAGTGTGTCTATATGAGAATATTTCAGGATTGTAGCCAAGGTTGTCATTTCAATAAAAATAAAGAAATAAAGAAAAAGAAAAAAAAAAAAAACCACAACAAAACACAGCACCAGTTGAGAAAAGGACATATTACCTCCTTCATTTTGAACTGAAGGGAAAGAGCTGATAGGGAACAAATTCAGAAAAGCATAACCTGCCTGGAGATTCTATGGCAATTGATTGAGCTCTGTAGGGAGTGAAATACGTTATTGACCCATAAAACGGAATTTCTGTTGAGAGTAAGCAAGCAAGTTCCACACTGAAAAAAAGTCAAGGCCAATTGACTTTTTAACTTAGCAGCTAAAAAGTTACAGAGTTAAAATTATTTCAGCTATTGCCACATCTTTTTGCAGATCTAGCATGTCGATGTTTCTACAGGGAAAAAAAACAAAGCTACCAGAAGCAGTGAATTGGCATAACATTAAGCAGAAGTATTAACTGGCCAGCTCCATGTTAGCTGACAATAGCACTCCATACACAAAAGGCAAGGTTTGTTTTTTGTTGTCAAGTCAAAAAGAAAAAAAGATAAATTAAAAAACATTAAATATGCATAATGGTTGTTTAATATCAGAAAAGTAAATTCACTTGCAATGACTAATTGCCTGATACTTAAGCCAGTGCTATTGAATTTAATGGAATTTCATTGGAACTTAATGGAGTGTTATCATTTCTTAACATTCATATTAAATGCCTCTGCTCTCACCAAAAGCCTGCCTTCTCATCGTATCTGGCTCATTTCTTTGCTTGATGTCAAGACCCAAATTTCTCAAGTCATTATAAGCAAAGCAATTTATGTAAAGTTATTTGTAACACCTGCTAAATGTATTGTTCCTCATAACTTGTTAGTTATGAAAGACCTATCAAGCCAAATTTTCACAAATGCAGCAAGAACATAAAAATTGACAAATATTCTATGCAAATTCTATTTTAAAGCAATTAGTTTAACATTCTTAATTAGGTTTTTTGTGTTTTATTTTCCCTAGAAAGGTAACCTCATAGTACATTAAATACTCTTTACATTGGCTTTGTGTAGGAAAGACAATGTACCTTTAGATATGAAAGAATGCATAACAACATTCCAGATAGGCAAGAATTTAAGCATGTGCCTTACTTTCAGCACAGGACTCATCCTATTCATTTCAACCTCTCTGGAAAGACTCCCAGAAAATGTTAATGTAGTGTCAATTGTAAAGATGTGGTTGTCTTTGTTCCTTATCTTTTGAAATAATCTAAATTATTTCACCTAAGATACATCTACCTGCTAACAACTTTTAGGTATTAGTACTGATTAGTATTAGTAGCGAGTACAATTATTCTTTCCATTCTTTTGATCAGTGAATAGTAAGAGTTTGTCATTATGTCCATTCTTACACAGGGACTGAGGCATTGTAAGTACAAAACAGTTGTTAACAGCTACCTACAGACAAATGGGAAAGCAGTTGAATCAATCTGTGTGTAGACTCCCAGTTCAGTTGTCTGTCCTCTCTCTGAGATCACACTACCTGTCAGACCTTCAAAATAACATTCCTAGAAATCCATCACACTTTTTTTTCAGCCTGAAAGATGTCAGATGGTTCCTACACATTCCACTTACAGAATGATTAGCTGTGGAGATTAACCACCCTCAGGAGCGAAAGCTTACTCTCCCGAGTAAAGGTGAGGAATCTACGCATCCTGGGTTAATCCCAGTAGGCAGCTCAGCCCCACACAGCTGCTCACTCACTCTCCCCAGCAGGATGGGGAAGATAACTGGAAGGGTAAGACTGTGAAAACTCATCAGTTAAGATAAAGGCAGTTTAATAGGTAAAATAAAAGTTGTGCATGCAAGCAAAGCAAGGAATTTATTCACTGCTTCCTATTGGCAGGCATTGTCCAGCCATCTCCAGTAAAGCAGGGCTCCATCACGCGTAACAATTACTTGGGAAGACAAACACCATAACTCCTAATATCCCTTCTTCCTCCATCTTCTCCCAGCTTTTATTGCTGACCGTGACATCGTATCATGTGGGATATCCCTTCGGTCAGTTGGGGTCAGCTGTCCCAGCTATGTCTTCTCCCAACCTCTTACGCACCCCCAGCCTACTTGCTGGTGGGGCAGTGTAACAAGCAGAAAGTACTGTGACCCTGTGTAAGCACTGCTCAGCAATACCTAAAACATCAGTGTGTTGTCCACATTTTTTTCATTACAAATCCAAAACACAGCACCGTATGAGCTACTATGAAGAAAATCAACTCTATCCCAGTCAAAACCCGTACACTGTGTACCAAACAGGTGGCAGTAATAGTGTTAAAAGTGGCTTTTTTAGCCCAGTCAGAAGAAAATCTCTACTGAAGTGTTTTATTAATTTCCACATTGGATAGCTAAGAGTCTTCTCATTGGAATCAGTACATTATAAAGAATGGTGAGGAATTTTAATGAGTTCTGAGAATAAAAAGAAGATAAACATTCAAAATTTTGTTGATAGATTGATATGTATATTTTGATGTCAAGTCAGGCCAACAGCCTGAAATACAGATAGAAACTCTCTCCCCTCATAAAAATCCTGGACTAATCACAAAAACCCAAAATGTAGTTTGGTGGCAACAGGATGTAAAAGATAATTCCCTGCCACTTAAATAGGTATTGAACCTATCATTGCTATTTTTTAAAGAAAGAGGGAAGATGTGAGAAACTTCTCTATTTCCCTATCCTTCAGCTAGGTTTCATGTTCAACTTCCTCAGAGATTAAAAGATTAAAATTAATTTCATGAATGTACAGTCCCTTTATACTCTTAAGTGCTACCATTGTTCCTTTGGTTTCCACTATACTTCTCATGACTTGTTAGGCATAGTGCTCTGCTCAAAAGCAGGAGATATGAAGAACCAGCAGGGAGCAGAATACAGTCAACAGAAGGGTCTGTGCATGGTGAGATTTCACTGGATACCCTTTTAAATAGGTAAATAAATGAAAAAAAAAACAAAACCAAAAACAAAACAAAACAAAAAAAAACAACCCAAACCAAAGCCCTAATTAGGAAGGTTTACTTTCTGCATTAAATTATGTTTTGTTGTCTAACATATTGGAAGTTGGTCAGGTACAATTGTATTTTTATTTGCATTTTACTCCCTTTTTTATGCTCTTACAGATACCATTGTACGATATAGCCTTCTGAGGAATCCCCTTAGTTTATGTCTCATTATTCCCTACTCCCAAATATGTAATTTTTATTACAGAATGTGTATGAATGTGACATTAGTAAAAAATAATGAAGGCCTATATTCTTATTTGCTATCAAATAAAACAGCTTATATGCTTATTAAGGGTGGGGAGAGTGTCTTTGTTTTTTTCTTTTTAAAATATTTTTTTCCCCCGCAATGATAGATCTGTAGAACTGTGTAATTCAGAAGGGTTGAACATCTATCAAAGTAGGACAGAGCATTATTTTTATTATGTCTATTAGAGTGTAATGTCGCTGTCATTCTGTATCAATGGAATGATTTCTCATATGGGGAAGAGAGATTAATACAGTTTCAGTATATGTCTAAAAGTACAGCCAGCCCTCATTTATTTTCTGGAAGGCATTGCCTGAATTTTGGAGAGACAGACAAAAAAACTAAGGCAATACAATGACTTCTATATACTATATCTATAATGAACAATTGTGTCCACCAGTGTTATATTGAATATAACGATAAAACCTTAACTCTACAGGTTTATCATGCTCATTCCTGTCCTTTTTTGGTAGAAATGGTCATCTCACAACCTTTACTGCATTTTAAATTTCACTATCCTTGTGAGGGAAAAATTATTAATGCCTTTTTTTATATAAGAGGCTGTTTTAGGAAGCCAAGTATTTAAATATATTTAGATAGCTACAGGTGCAAAGAGAAGCACACTGAGATTTTTCAGAAGCGCTTTAATTCAGTATTTTAACCTTAGCAACAGAAAGGTAAGACTGAGTGGCATTCACCTGACTAATTTTAATAGTAGAATGTAGATGTCTAATTCTGAACTAGTCACTTCTTATACAGTCAAAACAGAAATACAGGTGTCTTCAGATGGTAATTCATTTGAGCTACCTTCCATTTGTATTTTTGAGAAATTTTCTCTTGATGATACTTACTATTCTTCATTAATAATGAAAGTAGCCCTCAGGACTAGATCAGATTTAGAGATGGTGGACACCTAAGTGTTGGTCTGGCTGTTCTTCTAAATAATAATTTCTCTCCATTTTCAGTCAATGAGATAGATAAAATTCTACAGAGGACAATTAATCCCAGATAACATTTTTAGGAGTAGCCTCTGTTGCTCTTTGGTCTCTCTATATAGTGAGGCTGGATAATTAACTTAAGCTAAATGCTAATTTTTTAACTGCTAAAATTAGAGTCTATTAATTCTATCTAAAGCTACTTATCTATAAAGTGTTTGCAGGGTTGTGGCTTAATTATACTGATACGGAAACAGCAGAGCTCACACTTCTGCACTGTCAAAAGCTCTATAGTAAGATGTGTTCCTTTGAAATTCTTTATTCAAATAACGGAGAAAATATCACGTTTCACCCTTTCTACCTGACAAGGTGCCACTCTATTGCTTGCTGAAAAACTGCTAAAGAAAACCAGGATTTTCCAACTGATGTGCTTGAAATGAGGGTCTTAAGTTCATAATGAAGTCTCTAAATAAATAGTTCAATTAATAAAAAAAAAGAAAAGAAAAGAAAAGAAAAAAAGAAGCCATCTCTTAGGGATGTCAATGAGAGTCTCTGCTCTTTCTTTGAAGATAAAGCTACTTGGCTTGCTCATAAATAATGTATAACCTCTACAGTGAAAACTAAAAAAGCTATCGGTTGCTCAGGAACACGGTGCAATAGTCAGTGCGATTTAGTATATTAGATCATTTTTTCAGCCTTGAAAATTGCAATGTTTCTCCTTATTTGTAGGTAAAAACACTGAACATGCACATCTTATTTGGCTTTTAGAACAGTGTCTCTAAGGAGTAATATCTCTCCTGAGGCAGCAGAATTTAGTGTTTTAGGCGTGACTTTTACACAGGATGTGGCTGTGCTGGAATCCATCTTTGCACCAAAACATGTGCAAACCTTAGTAATAGACATAACTAGACTTACAGGACAGTACCTTTTTTAATTTTCAAATCTTTTCAAAGGCTCCAATTAAAAGACTTGTATTCAGGGACCCTACAGGACAAATTTGAACCAATTGTTGAATTTGTTTCCTGCTTTTCTCCTGTCAAATAATTTTTAGTTTCTATTTGTAAATGAACCCTTTAAAGTAAAGACAATGGTATTTTTTTCTATTTATACTCTGCATCACTTTTTTTTCTTCTTCTGTGAATTTGTCTAATCTTTTTTTGTCTAATATATAGTCTAACTATATTTTGTCTAACCTCTTTTTTTTCCCTCTAAACCTGTCAGTGTTATTTTAATGTGAAATCACCTCATTTTTATATCATGAGAAGTGAATAATCATATCTATTCACGTTCTCTGTGACACTCATAATTTTAAAGTCTTTTATAGAATCTCGGTTGTATCTTTTCAAGGTTATAGACTCCCAGCCTATTTACTCATTCATCATACTAAACCTATTCCATTACTTTGATCCTTCTTGTTGCCCTTTTCTGTCATTCTGATTCTACTTTTTAGGTAGAAGGTCCAGGTACGCAAGACACAGACGTGATAGATTCA
Organism: Fratercula arctica; assembly: GCA_947846985.1. Classification (NCBI taxonomy): domain Eukaryota; kingdom Metazoa; phylum Chordata; class Aves; order Charadriiformes; family Alcidae; genus Fratercula; species Fratercula arctica. Next base: position 110,359,239 of record CANTUZ010000003.1, read on the forward strand.
TACAAAAATATATTGTTTCTGTTTCATTTCTAGTCAATAATGACATTAGTATTCTTCTTTTACCACTATGGAATACTAACACAATGTTTTGATATAATATTTTAAGAAAAACATTACTATTGCCCATAAATCAAACAAAAAACACTATAATGTGTTCTATAAGTTAGAGACTGACAACTGTATGGAAGAGATTAAACTGGACCACAATGTGCATATATACATTTGATGTCATTGCCCCAGACTGCTTTTACAGTTAATTAAAAAAAAAAAAAAAAAAAAAAAGATTTTGCTGGGGCATGATTGATCTCATCTACTTAGACATAGACTTTATGATAACAAGAATCCTCTCCAGGCTGTATCCATTTCTCCCTGTATAGGGAGCACAGTGAGTCTGGACAGTCAACTCTGAAGTAGACATCTGCCGTAGTTAGACACAGCAGATGACAAGTCCCATTAAAAAGTTCAGCAGCAGAAACGTACTTCTGATTTTTGTTTTGCTGTTGTTTTTTCCTCTGAAGTTTCTGATTTGTTTCTTTTGGGCCTCAAACTCTCACTTTACTGCATTTCTGGAAAGCTATACTAAACTGTTGTTTTCTGTAATTAACAATTGAGCAAAATTTCATATTATTTTCTGTTAGGGAAGTAGCATGGTAGTATACGTATGTTTGCTTGTTTATCCATAATTTCTGCAAAAAAGCAGAAGAGTGATAGAATACTGGCAGCAATATAAGGAAAAATAGTTAAAATTTCCTATGTATGTCATTTATAACACATTATGGTGACATGAAGTAGGACAAGAAGTATTTAAAAAAAGACTAGGCTAAAAAAGGCTAAACAAAATATTAAATATTAAGCAGTCTTTTCAAATGATACAGCTCCATTTCTTCCCATTATAAGGTTTATATCCTGAAAACACTTCTGATGGAAATCAATTCTGTCTTTCCCTAAATATGATACAGTTTACAGTTTACAAAGCTTATTAGTAATACACAGGACACAGGAAAGTGTTAACTTTGGACCTAAAATTCTATTCAGGTAGAAATGTATGAAGCAGAAGGAAAGAAAATAGGCTATGTGAAATATTTTAATTAAAATGTATTGGGGACCCTATCTGTCTTGAACATAAACACATTCAACAACTTTGATTAAGGATTTTCTCTGTGAAAATGCCAGCTTTCAGTTTCCTTTATTCTTCATGTGTGCTGTGTTTGGAGGTCAAACAAGAGAATTTAGCACTCGAGTGAAATCACTGCTGCACTGGCAGCTGGAAGGATGTGACAAAGTGCAGTGACATTTACAAATCCTTTGATTGCCAGGGATGATTAGATGCCCTGGGTAGTCAGACGAGTGTTTATTGTTTCTTTGTATCAACTGTAAAAGAGTCAGTCATCAGATTATATGTGCTCAGTAGAAAAGGGTACAATAAAGGTGAAATACCTAGTCTAGAAATATTACAAATGAAATCTAGGGTACTAACTTGCTTGGCCTGATTTTTCATTGCTTGAAACCATAAGCAGAGCTTGAAATATCAAAGTGATCATGAAACTGCAAAGGATGTACCAATTTTCTAGCAGTTTTGTTTATCAAATGTCACTCAAAGGAGATCAAACCTCATGGATTAATGATAAAGCCTTGTTTCAAGTTTAGCTATTTGTATAGGATTTATCTCTCAACAATTTAGCCACTTAAGGTGAGGTGTCTAACCTACACCAATGATCGAGGCTCCTTCCACAATGAATGGTTTACTTCCTGAACAGTCCGTAGCCTTCCACTGCTCCACTCCACTTACACAAGATACCCCACCACTTTTCCATGACCCTCGTAAAGTTACTACTCTGCAGTTTCATATGGGTTTCTGATTCTTTCTGTTAGTCTCCTGTTCTGCTTTGTTTCACGTGCAGGCACTTGACATGTGCCTCCAATCATTCTGCTTTCTCAGGAGAAGTACGGGACAATACTCCATCACACTGAATTCCACTGTCCTCCTTGCCTCTGTTCTCCATTTTGGGCTTTGAACTCCATCCTTCAATTCTTTTAAGTTAAAGTCATCCTCACTAGATTGGTAAGTCTGTTGGTGAAGATGCTGTTACCCCATTTTTTTTTCAAATGGATCCTGTCTCACTCCAGCAATCTTTTTTTCTCAAATAGGTCTTTGTAGTCATAAAAGTCCATACTCTGCCTGCCACATCAGCCACACACCATGGTGACCTTCAAAGTGCATCTGCTCCTACTCGCCCTTTCCCTCTCACTGGCAGGCCTAGGGAATATACAAGTTGGGCTTCCATGCCCTTTATCTTGGCCCCTGTAATCCCTGCTTGCACACTCAAGGTCTCTCTGCACAGTACTGTTGGAGCCCCAGCGGACGAGTAGCAAGGGGTTATGGTGGAGTAGATGCCTCTTGGCAGTCTCTCCAAAACAGCAGATATTGCCCTCTGGCAGGTAAAATTGGCAAGTCAGCTTTGCAGGTGAGTGCCTCAGTTGTCTGAAGATCACAACCACCTATTACCTTCTGCTGGTCGCACCGTTTCCAGCCCACAAATCCAGCCCAGCTGACCTAGATGCCTCCTGGGCAGAGTGTTTATCTTTTCTAGTTACCATGGTCCTATACCTTGTCAGCACAGTAATAACCTTACTGCTGCTGGAAGTCACAAGCTTCCATCTTCCACTGTTATAAGAGCCTCCATAACACCCTCCACCCATTCAAGCACATCCTCCAGCTGTCCCTCGTTCTGTTCAACATGAGCTTCCACAGCTCTCTCCCACCCCCAGCATCACTGCAAATAAGCTGTGGATCCCTCAGTCATCCTCCTTGATGCTACACAATCTGCTCATCATTTCTCTCAGCCTAGTGGCTCCACAATCTGTGTGCATGCTCCACAGATAATGCCACCGAGACCTTCATCCTCAGGAACACTGCCAAGGCTAAGGTCTCTGACTGACCAGGACAGCCGATCCTACTGGCTCTGGGGATCACACTGCAATGTTGTCACCATGCCCATGCTGTGTCCTGCAGTCCCATAATGCCCTGAGCAGCAGCTCAAGGCCTCCTGGGTGCTCTCTTCCACATCAACCGCCAAATCCCCATTTTCCCATTCTGTTCACTAGTTAAAAAAAATCATAAACAGGTGTTAGCTATATAGCAAATTGACACAAGCCTTCAATGAATTATGGTCATTATCCCAGATCATATCTTCAGAATGTTTTTCTTACTTGGGTGAAAGTTATTTTAAAATGTATTTGCACATTTGGAATAAAGGCCATGCCTAGCTGTACTGGCACCTTGGAATTTTCTGCTTGTTTGTCTACAAGGATTACATTATTTTATGGCTGACCTGAGACTTTCAAAGTGAATGATGCTCATCTCAAACTGCAAAATATTGAAGGCATATTCCTCCTACCTTACCTCCTCAAATGTGAAATAAATGTATAATATATGACATATGACAGAAGAAATAGTATTTGTATTAAAATGTATGAGAATATTTCTTCAACTGTTAAAATAATAGACTTTCTTGTATGAAAGAATTACAAATGTCAATCATATTCCTAAATGCATAAATAGAATCTAGTACCTAAGACACACAGAAAGGATGCAGTACAACTGTTTTATAGTTTTCCTTGGAATTAGAAATGTTTCCTTTTTTCAAAAGATTACAAGGTGCTGCTTTGTTGCAGGACGGGGTGGCACCATCTGCCTCCTGCATGCAATTGTTCTTATTATTTTGCACTCATGGGCATTTTACAGCAGCAGCTCTGCAATTAGATGATGATTAGTGAGTTGTCCAGTTTTAAAAGAACTAGTTTTTCAGAAAGCAATGCACCAACTGCACCTTTGTGCAGATGTTTTGTGCAGATGGTATACTGTTTTCTAGGAGATATAAATAAAAAGTCCCAGGTGAGGGCCTGTGTATACATGACTTGAAGAACAGGATTAGTCTCCTCTACCCTTCCATAACTAGTTCTGACGATGATTTTTAACTTTTCCTTCTCAGACGACTTTAGTTCTTACAAAAGCTATTAGAATGAGGATGCTCAGAATTCTTGACGGCCTGAGATTATCTTTCTAAAATTTAATATTATCCATTAATGATTTCCTTGACTGTGATGAAAAGGTTCTCTTTTCATGAACATTAGGTAATATTAAAATAAAGAATTAAAAAAAAAAAAAAATGAGGCCAAAAACCTGAAGAATAGAAGAAATCTGTAAAATTAATATGACTCATCCTTCCGAGAGTTGAGCTTCTGTGACTATTCTGTGTCATGTGTTTTTATGTTGGTATTTGACCACAGATTGGGCCCTAATAGATCTACTCCATCTGTATTCATTCATTAGCTGGAACATATACACTTTGACCAAGTATTGAACGCTAATGTAATGCCATGACTATTCTGTTGACTTATTCTGTATAGGATTATATTTCTTTTGAAATGCATCAACAAAGGTCACACTTCACATGAATGGCAGGTACATTATAAAATGTACTGTTATCTCTATTCTTATTTATAGCTAGGGGACACAGTTAAGTCTTGCCCACAATGGAGAACTAAGATTCTGCAGCGTAACTAAATCCCAGTCCTTGTAACTGGAGGCCTTGTAAGTATTGCCGCAGTGTAGAAATTGACTAGTGACCACAGAAAGAAATGAAACATCTTTAAGAATCAGGACAATGGGTCTGATTGATTGATTCAACATATGGGACTAAATCAAAGAATGACTTTAGATAGAAGGCACTGAGGTACAAATAACTACGTTTAAGACTTCAACGCTGAGACGAGATATTTGTTTCTCTGTCATGTGCTGATATTATATGACAAAAACATTACATGAAAAAAGCAAAATCTTGAAATCTGTTTTACATATTAAGGAAGAAAGAGTTGGGAGGGTCTGGAATTAGCTTAGCCAAAAATAGTAATTTTAATCGTTCCACTGTGAATGGAAGACTAAATGCAAATCAAATGCAACTGTCTCAGGCTATGTCAGGTTAAATGCTCCAAAATGGCTACAACAACCTCAAAACACCCCTTTAACCTGATGCTTAACCTTTGAGCTACAAACGGTCTACAGTTCAGCTCTTGCCTAAGTACCCAGAGACACATTTCTGCACATGTTCAAATCACAGAGATGTGGAGAGAAATAAGAAACTCAAAATTTCACTTTTACCTCAACCCTGTGAGCATTTGTTCTCTTGAAAGGAGAAGCCAATGAGATGAACATTTTCAGAGCAACCTGCTGTGTCAGAACAAAGCACAGTTGGAGAAATACTAATGTATTTATGAATATAAAGCCTTTAGTTGGATAGAATTGTGTACAAATCAGACAGATTTTCTCGAACTCTACCTTCATACCCCTGAAAGAACCCCTGTTAATGTACTTGAACTGCTGGTTCCTAGAGAGCATGAACACTTGGTGTGCTTAAAAGGACCACAACCTGGCATCTTTTTTTTATGTTGGTAGACTGTTTGAATTCAGTTTGAGTTTAAGCAATATACAAATTACATACACATTTATGGCCACTTTCCCTGTACAATGCTTGCATGACAAAACCATTGATGTGCACCAAATCAATGGGATTGATCATTGGAGGTACTTCAAGTACTGGGGCCTCTCCATATGCAGGCAATTGCTCCCTTGAGCACTGTTCAGAGCACAGCATGCAGCTGAGTTTTCCTAGCTACAGGAGCAGAAGCTGTGTTGCCCCTGAATTGGTGCAGCGAAGGATCCCTCAGGCAAGTAATGGGATGGAGAGTCATAGCAAGTTATCAGCATCCTGAAATCTTCATGAGATTTCACTAGAAACTTAGGGGAGATTTCTTCCCCCTCTTTGCCCAGTGCATGATACTGATGATTTCTTCCTTCTCAGACTGGGGTACATTTGGTTTTGGTTTTAGACGTACTCTTACCAAAGTTTGTTTGAGTGGTTTTGTTTCTTTTTTTCTGTAAAGGATCTCAGCTATTCCACTTCTCAGTTCCTTTTTATTATCTCTAAAACTGTTTTTACCTGATCAGTACAAAATTGTACTTCTGTAGTAACCATTACTTGATGACTGTAATTTGTGATACCATCTTATGTCTGCTTTCTTTGACATCACATTTTATTCTGGAGCCAAAAATAGTTCAAATGGAATAACTACTTGTTATCCCTGTAAACTAAAGTTAAAATAAATTTAGTCAACAATGGCAACTAAAACAAACTAAAATTAATTCACCCCAAGACAAACCAGAAAAGGCCTGAGACTTGCACTATCAGGTCAATTAAAAATCCATGGCCTTTCAGGAGTTATTGCAAAATTATATTTACTGGACTGTCGGAGGTGAGGATGCTACTACATTACTATATAATACATATTTTTACTTTGTTATTTTAGATTCCTTACTATGAGTAAAAGTCTACTATTAAATTGAAGGTTGGATCATTTTATTGAATTAATATAGAAATAATTTTATGTTATAAAAGTGTTCACCAGAAATTAAAGGTAAATCTACCATTTCTGCATTCAAAATTTTTCTTTACTTTTTTATTGCTCTTCTTGCTGTGTGACACGAACAGTAGATGGGATTTCAGATGAATCAGACTGACTGCCTATACAGAGAAAAGGATTAAATTTGCTTTCTATTCCTATTCATATACAATGATTGCATGTGTTACTAACTACACAGAAATAAAAAACACCATCAATTTACAGTGCACCTCTATGTTAAAAAGTTGTTTACTAAGGGTTAAAAATTATTACATACTACAGATATAAAGAAAGGTGTAATAAGTAATCTACTGACCTGCTTTAAACTCTATCTTTCTACACAGAAGAAAAAGTTATGAAGAGACATGGCACACTGATTTAGACATTATCAGTAAATACAAAAATTAGATAGCCATTTTTTCTGTAAGCCTTTATATAATTTTAGAAGTTACCTCTAACTTCCTCTAATTTACAGTTGATTAATTTAAATATTGATATGATGTTTAATTTGATCCCACTTATCCATTGTCAAGCAATTTGTGTAGCTCTTTATATGAGTTTGAAAATTTTACATATGAAACCAATATTGTTTTATACTCATCTGGATGGGTGTAAAAACTAAGACACGGCACAGAACAATCGAAGAAGTCTTTCTTTTTGACATGTATTGTATGCTTTTTTCTTAATCTTCCTATGAGTTCTTTATTGTTTTTGTAGCACTCAAGATGTTATCAGCATTTGGGAAATAATAATCGTGATTTATCACCAGTCCAGTAGGATTCATCAATTAGTTTGTCTTTTTGCTCTTTGCTATTGGGAAATAATCCATGGTAACTAAATAATACTTTCAAAAGTAACATGATTTGTCAAATACCAACATACTGTTTTAAGTAAATAATGTAAAATTATCAGTAACGGTATTACAGGTCACACCTTGGAATAGGGCATTAAATTAATCTACTTTGTGTTACTCTGCTACATTTGTACTCAATTGATCTGTATTGTGTGCAATGGAAACTTCATAGGTTTGTATCAGGGATTACTATTCCCATAAAAGAGGTTCGCTTTTAATCACAGAAAAGTGTCTACTTCTAAAAGTCAGGCAAAAGAATCTAAATTTAGGATACTGGTCATAATTAACAAAAAAAAATGGATGAAAACTTAAGTGGGACAGCATTATTCTTATGACATTAAAAGACAAATGCAATGCAACTCCTTTTTTGGAAAGACAGAAGAAGAAAAGAAAGTCCTACAGCAACTGAATTTAATTGAAACTCTGAAAACAATGTACATTTCAGTCTTCCTAGATTTTTTCACTTAGATCTTTTATTCTGTAACATGTAAGAAGTTAATCATTGCAGAGGTTCAAAGTTATTTCATTACAATTTAAGTACAAAGGCTGAGATAATCTGTTATAATTTTGCCAATGTCTTTGAAAGAGATATCTCTCAAGACACATTATCTGCACCAATATAAAAGAAAAATAAGAACACAACAGTGATAAGAATAGTATTTATTTATTTTTCTTTTCTTTTTTTTTTTTTTTTTAAATCAGAAGTACAAGTCTTAAAATAGTCAAGGTGTGGATTGCAGGCTCAAGGTTTTTTTGTTTGTTTTAACAAATAAATTTTGAAAAGTGCATAGGCATTAAGACAGATGACATTCTATTGTTGTAGTTCTCTGCTTGAGAAAATAGTTGTTTCAGTGAAGCATTTTGAACCTCCTTAACTTTTTTGTACTTTCCCACTTAATGACAGCTTCTTTCTAATGCAGTTAGCCTTACAATAATCTCTTCACGTCAATCCTTATGGTCGACTTGGACAAGCTAGGTGCTGTTAGTGTCTGAGCCATAAAAGCCCTTGTCATATAAAGCCAGAATTGTACATCTTAAGTTTGTATTCAGACAGTTAAAACACCAGCTGCTCACTGCTGAAGGCAATATATAGTTTATTTCTCTTTCAATCATGATCCCCAGTACTTCTTAGGAAGGCAGCCTGAGGAATGATGGCCATTAATATAAATTTGAAGTCAGAGAAAAGATTAACACAGAAAATTTCCATGCTTGTGCCAGTAAACATTGACAAACCCCTGTGATTTAAAATACCTCCCTGACAGTTTTGATTATAATTAAATCAGAGACATATGGGAGGCGAATAACTGAATGTCATTTGAGCTGTCTGAGTAGCAAAGAGAAGTTTTAGAAGAAAAGAAACAGGGAACTTGTTTCTTATTAAATGTCACTTCTCTTGTTTTTCCGCTGTTGTTTGCTTTAGTAACTGATCCAGTAGTGTAACCAGTATTTTATTGCTAATATTTTCCTGATGTGAAAAGCAAAGAGATTCTGACTGTTTACAAAAGGATTTAGGATTTGTATTTTCTTTGTAGTACAGAATTATAGTCAATTATTTTTTCTGGGAAGATACTCAGGACTTCAGAGAAAACAGGACCTGCTTACCAGATTGGAATACCTTCTGGACTGCTTGCTTGATCAGCAGTTTCTTGAAAACAATCTATCTGTTACAGATGTATATAACAGCAAGGATATGGTCTGATTGCCTTTGTTTATAAAGTGTCATCATTGATTCAGTTCTGAGGAGATCTAAAGTATATAGCAATAAATAAGACATCTGTGTTGATCACTGTGAAGATTAAAATGAAAGAATCAATATCTGTTTGTAAATCATTGAAGTGTCTATATAATGTTATTTTTATTGTCTGTATTACCTTTTATCATGCTGTACATGAACCAAATGAGAGCCGCAGGTGAATTATTTTGCCTCCAGTGAGCTTTTTCCAGTACTTTGAAAGGCACAGGTTAACTCTAAGTTACGTTTACCAACAGCTTAAACACTACTTAAGCTAGATTGTAGTTTAAAATGATCTATTCTTCATTTTTACAAGCATTTAACAACTAAAACTAAATCCTTGGCTTTGCCAATACCATAGAAAATCACTCATATATATATTTTGTATACACTTAAAATACATGATTCTTTGTACTTCTTTCAAAAATATTTGAGATGATGAATTTTTGAACTCTAATGTCTTACCAAGGTTTTTTCTTAAAAGTCACACATCTGTAGTTCTACTTGGTAATTTATATGAAAAATTTAATGTAATAATACTGAAATAAACAAGAAGGATCAGTTGAAACTTAAAATACAGAAATAAAATATAATTTTATCTAAAAATTATTTAAATTAAATAAATTGGTAGAATAAGCCCAAAGGAAATTAAAAAAAAAGCGGGAGGAAAAAAAAAAAAAAAGAAATTTGTAACTAGGTAAAGGTAATCCAAGTGGAACAGAAGATTCAAATAAGCAGTTTTTGTTATAACAAGGCTGTCTAGGTGATTTGCTTTGGGTATGCAGATTATTTGCCTCCACAAATTCAGGACAGTAGGTTTTTGAACACTTTCTCAATGATTGGTTAATTTTAGAGTTTTCATTACTTAAAGGCAAATAAAAAGGACCTCTGGCGAATTATTACAAAAAAAACCCAAAAAATTCATATTATGGAAGAAGATTAAAAGTATATTAAATAATAACAGTCTGTTTAAGAGCCCTCTGGAGAGAAAAGGAAACCTGGACCAGATGAGAGTAGTCAGTGCAATGGTGCAGAAAAAAAAATTGAGTTTAGTTGCCTTGAAGGTGAGCTATAAGGTAGTCCTCATCACTACCCAGGGAAAAATTTAGTGCCAATGACAAAACGAGTTCTAGGTAAAATAAAGGGGAGGCAAGAAAAAAGAAAAAAAAAAGGTAAGGAGGGACTAAGACCTTCTCAGAGGATAGGAATGCCTCAAGGACAGATGTGGATTCACTCAAATGGATCAAGAGCTGACAAATGGGCAGTTAGAGCTGTGGCAGGGAAGTAAAGTATGAAAGCTTTCTGAAGAGCAAGAACACAATAGAGTCAGATGAACTGTTTAGGGGATGAAGTAGATAGTGCAACCACTTGATTAGTGGTAAGTAGTTCAGAGATGGAATGTTTAGACTGAATTTTAAAACTGGGCATGTCCTGGGAAAATTTTTTTCCTTTTAGGATAGGATGGTAATCTTGAGGCTATTTTTAGCCCCTCTTTGCTACCATTGTAGTCTAAAAGCTGATATTTTGATATTTAATCACTTTTATTTTAAATGTCATACTTAAAGTATGGTTAGAAATGCTCTTCTGATGTCCATTCATTGATATGAGTGAAGAGCCAAATATTCTCTTCTTTTGTGTGTGAGGGTAAAATGCTGGATTAGGGAGTACTTGGGTGAGACAAACCGATTACCATAATTTAGCTTTGCAATAGCTACTGCATGCTTTCACCCCTTTTTCATGTAAAAAAAGGGATCAATAACCTTGAAGTAAGCCTATATCAAAAGCAGACAAATTGGCAGTTACCATGGAGCACCTGACAAGTTAAAACTCATACTCTAGCTCAGTATAAAACACTTGCGCATACATCCATACTGCTCTATTATTATCACCAGGTCCAATATTTACCATTCTTTCAAGATGTCCTTCAGCATATAGCCCAAACTTGTAAGACCTGATAAAACCATAGCTAACTTATCTGAAAAAAAAAGTAACTTCTGCTTACTAATCGTCTTCACTTTTATTATCTGAAATCGTTTATTTAAACTTCATTGTATCAGATTGTTCTAATCCTATTTTCATTGTAGCATAACTAGTTTGTACTGTCCCATGTATTCTGCACAGAAAGCTTTTGCTTTCTGTGTACTACCCACTTAATTTCTATCACCCTGCATGTCCAGATACATCATCCAATTTGATATTGACCCAAACCACTACTGAGGTAACACACGTTGCCGCATGCATTCCTTCGCAGTTTTTTGCCTATTTAATCTTGCACTGAAAGAAGTCAAAATTAGAGTATGAGAAATATAAAAGTATCTTATATCAGATGGGAAACATAGATAACTCTAAACATGAATAAGCAAACTATTGATCTGTGTTTGGTGCAGCTGTTTTACTGGTAGGAATAAACCACAAACATTTCTGTTGGTTTGTAATTTTGAAGGTTAACATTCTGATGATTCTCTCTAATAATGTTAAGGCTGGACTCAAATCATATGGCACAAATCAGGAAACAATATGGTTTTTTGACTTGCGTATGCCCAGAGATTAGTATAATGTAAAAATTAATATTGAAACAAAAGCTCTTTACCTGCTGTGAACATGTATTTCCTAAAGTGACTTAGTCTCTTTGGTGTAGAGCTTGCTCTTGTATATGCTACTATTATTTTTTACAGCTGTTGTTTACAATTGACCTATCTAATCTTCATCTAGAAATTGGTTTATCTCTGTGCACCAGAGATAGATCAACTTCAGAGAAGGTGAGGTTAGTACCAAAGGAAAAAAAAAAAAAAAAGAAAAAAAAAGGAAAAAAGTTTGGAAGAAAGGTATAATTTAACAACTGATCAACAACTGATCATAGTCATAGTAGCAGAATAAAGGATCATCAGATGATGAAAATGTGTCTCTCAAAATTAACTTTAATTAACACAGGTTTCAGAAAAGGCAACTCTAATAACAACTTTTTTCTGGCAGTGATTACTGAATATGAGCAAAGTCAAATCTTCCCTGATCTCCCGTGTTGATTTCTTGTGCTATATATAGAATGAAAGCTTGGGACTGGGAAGGGCACTAGCTCAGAATATTATGCTGGATTAGAAGCTCTTTACTTCTTCACCCAAGACAATATATTAAGGGCAGCACTGAGATAAAGGAGTGTGGCTTGTACAAAGAACTGCTTCAACTCTTCAGACCATAAAAGATCGTATAAACAGCATGGGTGAAGGCTCTGGGCCTCGCATTCCCCAGTGCAAACAGGTTGCCGTGGAGGGACCTGGGACAGCTGACCCCAGAGGACCAAAGGGATATCCCATAACATATGATGTTGTGCTCAGCAATAAAAGGTGGGGGAAGGAGGAAGAGGCCGCGTTATGATATTTGTCTTCCCAAGTAACTGTTATGGATGATGGAGCCCTGCTTTCCTGGAGATGGCTGGACACCTGCCTGTGGATGGGAAGTAGTGAAGTTTTCTCCCTTTTACACCCATCCCACTGGGAGGGAGTGAGCAAGTCGCTGTGTGGGGCTGAGCTGCCCACCAGGTTTAAAGCACAACACTTAGTAAAATATGTAGAGACCCAAGAAGAAATGGCATACATAAAAGATGATAGTTGCTTTGTGCAGGACATTTTAAGCTCACAAAACAAATATTTTAAAGTGGTTTCTCAGTGCTTCCCACTGGTCTCTTGCTGTATGGATTGGAGGTCAAATATAGATAGTAAAGTATTTATCATAGAGATTTTTTTTTTTTAAATACTATATTTATAGTATTAAAAAAGAGAATCATGTTTTGGAACATTAATGTTGTGGTTTAACCCCAGTCAGCAAGTAGGGCCACACAGCCACTCGCTCACTCCCCCTGGTTGGGATGGGGGAGAGAATCAGAAGAGTAAAATTGAGAACAGACATGAGTTGAGATAAAGACAGATTAAAAAGTAAAACAAAAGCTGTGTGCACAAGCAAAGCAAAACAAGGAATTCATTCACTACTTCCCACTGGAGGGCAAGTGTTCAGCCATGTCTGGAAAAGCAGGGCTCCATCATGTGTAACAGTTACTTGGGAATACAAAATTCCATCCCTCTGAACATCTCCCCCTTCCTTCTTCTTTCCACAGTTTTATATATAGAGCATGACGTCACATGGTATGGAATATCCCTTTGGTCAGTTGGGGTCAGCTGTCCCAGCTGTGTCTCCTCCCAGCTCCCTGTACTCCCCCCAGCCTACCCACTGGTGGGGCGGTGTGAGGAGCAGAAAAGGCCTTGACTGCTTAGCAGCAACCAAAACCACCAATGCGCTATCGGCACTATTTCTAATCCCAAATACAAAACACAGCACTACACCAGCTGCTAGTAACAAAGTTAACTCTATCCCAGACAAAACCATGCCCATTATAAAGGCTATCATGCCTGCACATCAGCTTCCCACAGTGGTGCTTTATAAATCCCCTGTCCCCTGAGCCCTGCAGAAAAACCTATAAATGGAACATCTATGGGATCCAGCTCTCATATTGCTTCCTTACTACAGCACAAATAAATCTCCTTTTCTTACCTTCTAATCCTGATCAGCATCTCCCTCAAGTATACAGGCAAGCCTAAGTGTATTGGGCTTTTTTTTTTTTTTTTTTAGGACATTTTTAGGACAAAGTTTGGTCAGAAGTGAGAGGATAGGGTCAGATTTATTTGTTTTCCAAAAGCTTTGTGGATTAGTGCAGGCAGATCCCCTCTCTCTAATTTCAACTTCCTTTATTTGCTAGGTGATCCCCATATAGTGATCACAGCTATGTATTATATACTACAAACTGGAAAATGCAGGATTATACAATGATTTCAGGATGCAAATTAAAACATGCACATTTTTCTTATAAATACTGCGATATAGTAGCATAAACATACTGAGTGTATTTTCCTCTCTGGCATGAAAAATCAGGTATCAGCTGACTCTTCCATTCATTTATTAGATTAAGTACGTTAAGACCACTGCTTTCTGGGCTTTAGTTCCCTACAGCTTTCTGTGCAGATCAGGAGCAATGTCCAAAATTCTTACACTGTCTTAACATTTTTTATATTTGAAATATCACACCAGAGCCTGATATCTGTTTCTGGACCCATGGTTGGTTAATAATGCCCAGGACAACCTCAAGACTGAAATACTGCTTCTTAGTAGGGAACAGTTCATTTTTACAAGGGTATTCCATAATAAAAGTGCAAGTTACATCTTGAGTGTGGATGCTCATTGCCTGTCTCTTCAGCTTTCTTTTCTGTTGCTGCAGTAAAAATGGAAGCTAAATAAAATGACTAGGGTCCTTCCTTGTGGGATCTTTAAGATTCTTAGAAGAGACATAGGAGCAGATGTGACTTATATAGATTTTCAGCTCAAAGTGAGCATAACTGCTTACAAGACTAATTGGGTATCAAGTACAGAATCCTGGAGGGTTTTTTTGATCACAGAACATTTTAGTAGATACATGGCAAATGTATCCATATAGCTTATATGGCAAAACATAATGTTCTCAGCATTGCTTCAAAACCATTTTCAATATCAAATTATGCATCCCATAATGTATGGAAAAAGGTGTGATATAATGTATAGAAAGGCAAGTGTGGAGTTACTTAATATCTGGACTCAAAGAACCTTGCAATTATAGGGATTATTTGTGACATATCTCACCGCTCACAAGCTTTGTTTATGACAATTTTCAGTGAAATTCTCATGCAATGCTGCAAATTTGCAGTTTGAGGACTCAAGGTGGTATATTTTCACTACCTGACAGCATTTGACTATCTCAATATTAATACACACTCTTGGTTTCTGAAACAGAATGGTTTTGATCAAGCTGACTGTTGTGAATGATCCCCAAACTGTGCACAAGAATTTTGGGAAGTGCTGCCCATTCTAACAATCTGAGAGTATAGATTTCCAGTGCCTGGGCTATTGGCCTAGCACTTTTTGTTTTACTAGCATGATCATAAGTTTTGAGTGTCCCTGACTGGCTTTTTCACTCCTGCTTCATCTCTTAAAAATTCTGTACCAGCTGTAAGCTGTATGTGGCACAATGTACCAAAAAGGATCAACTTTATAGGCTCTCGTTAGGCTGCTCTAGTGCACAGCAGAATCACCATGGTTTCACTATCTGTAAAGCATTACAGTAAAGAGAACATTTTGGTCCTTGAATGCAACGTACCGCTCTGCATTCTTTAATGTTCTGAACCAGAAAATTATGCAAATAGCTGTACATTTCCTGTTTATGGAGAAGTTTAAGACAGGTTGGTCTGTTTTTCAAAGAAAAATGAATGGAGTTTGAAGTGTGAACTGCGGCAAGTGTGTATCTTTTCATTTTGACAGTAAAAAGGAAGGGATTTAATTTTTGTTTTAGTTCTGTACCTGCATATTCCATTTTTGAGATCTTTTTCAGGTAATTCTATTTTTATTTTTTCTTTAAAAAAGAAAAAGGACATAATTTAGGGATATCCTTTTATATGTTTGTGATAGAATAAGGTGAGAAACCTAATAAAGTGAATCTTCTTCAGTTTGGAAGAATCCTGAACTGAATTTCTGATAGTATTACATTTACTATAAATCTTTCAAAGAATTATACAACTATTTATAACCCATAATATGTTTAGATAATTTTCTTGCTTGAAGCTCAGTTTAATTTATATGGGAGAAAAGTATTGTAACATTTTTGTAACCTATTTGTACCTTTTACTAGACTCAGTGCTAAAGATGGAAAAATATATCAAACTTTTGGTCCTAAAAGCTTTTCTTCATGGTTGTCCATAGAGTTTTTAATATCCCCATCTTCTAAACTGTTCATAAGTTGACTGGACAAGGCTTTAGAGCAATGTGTTCCTGACTTCCAGAGATCCCTTCCAACCTAAAAACCATAATGATTCCATAACAAAATAAGACTAAAGTTTTTCCTTTTCTTACCTATCTCCTTTTATATCCAGTGTGGATCCTTACTGTTTACCCTTTAAGTTAGCAGGAAGACTGGGGTTAGAAACAGTGGGGCTGGTATGATTCTAAGTATGCTTTGAACTTCTGGACATACTGAGGCAACTGCTGATCTGCAGAGAGGCCAGGCCACGTCATGACACACCTGTCTCACCCATAGTATCACCCCAGATATCTCATCTACTTTTGAAACAAGATAATTTCATTATCTACAGATACATAAGGTGATCTCTGGGTCATCCTGATAGTGACCTCTTGTTGTGTTTCACACGAGTAAATGAGCTGCATGAGCCACCTGAACCCAGACCTTTGTAGAAGATTTACTGATCAGGTTAAATTCAACCTGCCCTCTGTTTACTTTCTTCCTTAATTCTTCACCAGTAGCAGAGTTACTCATCTTCAGAAGAAAGTACCCTCCTCATAATACCTATTATCTGGATGGCCACTCTATTTGAAGTTACCATATCTGAAGAAGGCAGGTGTCCAAGCCTGCCACTTCCTCAGAAAACTCTTCTGACCAGTAGGTTCTTGTACAGAAGGTGGATGGTAATAGTGATGACACAGAGCCTTAGAGAAGTCTGGCTGTTAGTTGTCATATGAACTTACTGTAAGTTTCTGGTTAAATGGAACATTGATGCCTCCCACTTCCCATCAGGGAACAGATAGCACTAGGAAATGTAAATTTTTTTAAAACTTTGATGCTCTCTAAGTTAGTAATTTATGGGGCAGAAATATCCAGCTTTATTGTATTCATTCTCAGCTCTGTCATTCTCTCCTGCAGAACTGTGGTCAGTTCTCCCATATGCATTTTGTCTACTTAGAGTAAAGGATCTGTAAGTGGTTGAATTTTACTACCTTATATGCAGTTTCTGGAACAGCGATACTAATTAGGCAGCATGGTAATACAAATATATAGAAATGGACCTGAAAAGATTGATTATTTATGCATAATGCTACTCCAAAGAACAAGTATTATACGTCATACCCAAGGTTTAAATGCTGTAGTTCTTTTATTTGTTAAAAATATATTAGCCACAAGGAATATATCTTACATAATTATGAAATAAATCTTTCAATGAAGTAAACAGTGGTTCTAGATTTACTTTCCCTATGTCAAGGTAAAATCTGATCTGGACAACTGTATTTATTGTGGTGTGCATTTATCAATGAACTATTATATATGATCCTTTCAATGTTCTCTAGGGTAAGGGACTTTTAAATTCCTATTAATGAATATTAATTCATATTAATGACTATTAAAGCAAATAAATGTTCATGAGAGACTTCAGCTCAGAACTGTGTTCTTTTAAGTTTGTGTACATTTTTAATTCCTCTAATAGATACATAATACCTTCATGGTATTACTGGGAATACTGATGGATAATTCATGGGTATAGAAGACAGGTACTCTTTGTATTTACCTACAGAGACTTTCAAGGAATAGTTAAAAAAAAAAAAAAAAAAAACCAACAAAACCAACAAACAAAAAAGCCACCAGTGAGAGGCTTAAGTGAAGATCAGAACAGAAAAAAAGTTTGCCCTAAACTCCTCCAAAGGTGGTCACAATCACCTTGCTTCTAGAAGCAGGAGGTTACAAATGGCTCCCTTGTGTCCCTTCTGAGAAAAGCTGGGAACTGGGTCTCAGATTTTTATTATTAGACATCTGCTCCATTTAGTTGGTTTTTGTTCACTAGGTTGACCTCAGAAAATTATTTCATTGACTCTGCCTTAGGGGGTCTGCCACACTGCCACTTCAATCAAATATATGCTCCAAAGGGAACATATCCAGTGATAAACCAAAAGACAAAGTAACCCATTACATCTGAGAAAAAGCTTTCATCATGAAATCATTAAAATGTGATTATTTTGAATATGAATATTAATAACAGATCCATAGTGGAAGGTGTTGACACTTAAACTGCAATAAGTCAATAGGGGTGAAATGTTGTCTTCTTTTTCTAGACCCAACTGTGAAACTAATATTTCTGGGAAAAAGTATTTCTGAAGAGCCTTCAACATTTTTCACTTTATTGCAAAGAAGAAATACGTATGTCAGTTTCTAATACTTGAATTTGGTGAGGACATACATTCTGATTGTTCTGATGTATATTTAACATTTAATACATAGGTGGAATTTTCATGCATCTATAATGAAACTGCCCAAGTAGCCAATTTATGGGCTATTCATGTATCCAGAGATAAAGATAATTACAGGTCAGAAGTTATCATTTGACCCAATGGTTATCCAGCTTGACATTGTGATTAATGGGATTTACACAAAGGGGTGGTTCATTGCTGCTTCTGATAAATCCTATTATGTTCACTTGTCACTAGCCAAGTATTGAAATAAATGGCTGATGATGTACAATTCAGATAGGGAATGTGTGATCAAAGAAACATAGCTGAGAAAGGAAAAGAAAATAACTCTTGAGTACATATACCTTGAACCCCCTATTCTCACAAGTTATATAGTCTGCATATATGTTATAACTAAATAAAACTATAAAATTCATGTGGAATGACAAAGAAGATATAGATAGATAGATAGATAGATATATAGATAGATAGATAGATAGATAGATAAAGATAAAAAGATAAAAACCCTACAAGCCTTTGTTTTCCATGTTCTAAGGTGAGGAAATGGGCTACTGAACAGGAAGAGAGGAGGTGATTCATACACATAAGGCTGTTGCTGAGGAAAAGAATCCTATCCAACAGTGAGGTTCTGTGATAACATTTTACTAAGTTTTGGAAAGGTATAATCTCAACTTCTTTTAAAAATAATTTGTCTCTAAAAGGGATCACCTGGCCTGTTTGTAATAGTAGAGACACAAATCTAGAGATTGTATTGTATACCTCTTCAGTAAAAGATTATTCCTGTCCCAATTTTAGACAACTTTATGTATTATATGAAAATGTACTTTATCTAATTTTTCAGTAATTTTGCTTTTAATACAGCTATATGTATATTTACTGTGCTTCTTTGGAGGTAAAGAAGCTTTTCTAGTAGGCTTACATCTCTATTTCTTATGCAGTCATTACATGGATTATGCAGAAGTAATTATTTTTGGTGTGATATCTTAAAAAAGAAAAGAGTAACAACACAGTGCTGCAGTCAGTAATTTCATGAGAGCATTTTATTGCTATCAGAGGAAAGAGAAGTGGATAATCAGCATCCTAAGGGAAATATATGAGTGCTATAATTCAATTCCTAAGTGACCTGGCAATTAATAACCAATAATGATGAGGGCCAAAGAGCAAAAGGATAAGATATGTTGTAAATGATTTCAGGAAGGAGACTGTGTGAAAAAGGAGACAATTCTCAGGGATCTTGTAGGCCAACAGAAAATTCTTTAATACTCCTACATCTCTCAGTGAACTCTTCTGTATGACAGAAAATACAAAAGATAGTCTTCACCCTTTTATGATGAGTAAGTGATTATATAAATATTAAATAATTTTTTATAGCTGAAACATGCAAAGATCAGCAGTTTGAGCAAAGTAGGGTTCTCTAACATCAACATTTGCACAAAGCATGGCATGCCTTAGTGATACAGCTATGAAATAAAATATCTTTTCTAATATTTTATTTTTTTATTTTTAAATAAAATTAAAATAAAATTTAAAAATATTTTTATTTTATTAACTTCATAATTAAACATACAATTTGATCGCTGGTAAAGGAAAAAGACAAGAAAAAATCTCTATGAAAATGTAAGTATAGAATAGTATAGTATAACAGCACAAGGCTAAGAAGGGATACTGGGGAAACAGATGTTCCTGATCATCTGTGCTTTACTGTTATGCCTGGATTTTTTTCCTATTGCTTTTTAAGCTAATTCTTAGATATGTAATCATAAGATATAAGACTGTCTCGTTACTGGGCTCAGCCTGGCACTCAGATATTCAGATACAGCCTTAGCTGAAAATGGATGATGATACAGATGGAAATTGTGTGCAAATGCAGTCTCATGAATGCCTTTAAAAAAATCCTAAAGTACATTTCAAGTAACTGCGTTAATGTGTGCACAAACATAGCTGTATATGCATTAAGGTACAGGACAAGGATTTAGTTAAAACACCTTTTTTACTAGGATAATTCTCTTCTTTTATTTAAAACAGTCTTCAAGTATCAACATGGTCCATCTGCTTATCCATGAGAAAAAAGACAATGCAAATATAGAAAAGTATTTTAAAAAGGCATGTCCACAAATATCTGCATAGAATCATAGAATCATTTAGGTTGGAAAAGACCTTTAAGATCACCGTTAACCTAACACTGCCAAGCCCGCCACTAAATCATGTCCCTAAGAGACAAGGTTCCACATTTTTTAAATACTTCCAGGGATGGTGACTCAGCCACTTCCCTGGGCAGCCTGTTCCAATTCTTGATAACTCTTTCAGTGAACAAATGCATGTGTGCTTCTGAATTACTATCATATGCAGAGCTAGAGGACCAGAACAAAAACATACTGAAAATGTTTTATTGATTAAGAGAAAGGGGGTTTATTTAGCATTATTAGATTTTGAAATAAATAAATAATGATGGACTAGCAGAAAGACATAGACATACAAATCTTACATGAAGAGGGAAGATTGCCTCAAGAATATAGAAATATTTACTTTTTGGAGGGTAAAAAATTTTTCACTTTCCCATAAGAGTGTACGGTAAATATAAATTGATAAATGTAAACAACAAAAATACAAAATAAACCTCAACTTTACAATGTCAAAAGAAAAAAAATTGACCTTAACAATATGAATAATTTCTGTAATGGCTTTTAAAATATTGGGAAAGGTGAGAAAAATGAATAATCGGATTGCAACTCTTCTTCATGAAAGTAGATTTTGTCTAGTTCAGGGATGTGCATGGCAGATTGCCATGGAAGATTGCCCTGGAGGTCAAAGGGGACTAAGAGAGCTGGTTGGTCTTCAGGAATGACCTCCTCAGAGCCAAAACCAGGAACATCACATATTTAAGCACACAAGGGTCAAATAGGGGTGGCAAAATGCCAAAAAGAAAGAAGAGGAAAACTGATGCACTAAAAGATGAGTGGAAAATTGGCTGGACTGCTGAGCTTAAAGGGTTGTGATCAGCTCTACAAACTCCACCTTGCAGCCTGCGGTCAGCACTGCTTAATAGCATCTGGAGAGTGAGAAGGAAGGTACTCTCAGCAAGTTTACAGATGATCCAAAATGGTGAGTGATACACTGGAGAGTAAGGTTGCTATTCAGTATGATCTGGTCAGGCTGAAAAAATGACCTAAGAGGAATTCCCTGTAATTCAACAAAGGCATGTGTGAAGCCCAGCACCAGGGATGGGATAATGCCATAACCCAGTTACAGGCTGACACCAACTGGCAAGAAAGCAGAGAAAGACCTGGGGTTCCTCTTGAGCATGAATCAGCAATGTGCAATTGAAGTAAAGATGACCAAGCACAGTGTGGGCTGTATTAGCAACTGAAAAACGTGAATATGCATGTGGCAGTTAGGGAATCAGATTGCTATTCTGGGATTGTTTAGAAGATTGAAAAATCAGGTCAGTTTTAAACTTCAAAACCAAACCTTAAATCTGAAATTTACTGAATTATTTTGTTAACACCACAATTTATTCTTATGGTTAATTCTTATACATTATTAATCAATATTACTAAATGTACAAAACTGTCAGTCTTTAACACTTATATCCTACTGTGAGTGTACAGTACCATGAAGCTCATACCATAGTTAGCATTGATGGCTGTGGTCAAGGTGATCCTTGCTAATGAAGAGCGCTTTTCTTCTTTCTTTTCTCTTTGCCTGATGTTTTTTTTGTACTATTTTGCAGTAATACCCCTCTCAAAAATAATAAAGGGATCTTTTCTGCTCCTGATACTGCCTATCCTGTTTTCAATTTTGTCAGTCATCTTTCTTGCGTATTCAGGTAGATGTCCTTCCTATTTGCAGTCCTTTGTGCTTATTGTGTCCTTTGACTAACAACTTTCTGTTACTTGCATGCTTCCTACATGCAACTATGCATACCTTTCTTTGCTTCTTTGGTGGTCATATTGCTCACATACATCGTATCTGTCTGTGTAATCATTGTGTTTCAAAATAGCTATGTATTGTTGTTGATTATTCTACATTAATATGCTCGTACTGACATTCAGGGCATATAATTCATTATATTCTGATGAGTGTACCTATTTCTAGGTGTCATGTGTCTCTCTCTCAGCTACACAAGTCTGTAGTCATCAGGATGAGGGGAGTGATTCGTCTTCAGCTGTGAGACTGCATCGTGATTGCTGTATCTAGTTCGGGATTCTCCAGGACAAAAAGACCTTGACACACTAAAGCAAGTCCATTGAAGAGCAACCAGGACAGCTAAAGGGCTGGAGCACATGACATGTCAAGAAAGGCTGAGAAAAAATGCTTTTGTTCAACCTTAAGAAGAGAAGGCTGAAGGAAAATCTTGTAGCTATCTGTGTCTGTCTAAAAGGAGGGGATAGAAAAGGTGAAACCAATTTCTTCCAGGAGGTAAAAGGATGAGAGGCATCCTTTTATGCATGAGAGGATCATGCATAAGCTGGAACATGGCGTGTTCTGAGTAGCTATTAAAAGAAAAAAATTACCATGAGGGTAGTCAAATATTGAAATGGCTGTTGAATTGCCATCCTTGAAGATTTTCAAAATTCAGCTCGATGAGGCCCTATGCAACCTTATCTAGGTGAACCTACATTGAACAGGAAATTTGACTAGATGACCTATGGAGGTCCCTTCCAACCTAAACTACTCTTTGATTCCTAAAGCAAGTGCATAATAGTTAATTTCTTTTGAGCCTTTAAGTAGAAATGCATATTTGGTTCCAGGGAGGAGCTCTTAATGCTTGTTGCAGCCATATCAGAGCCAATGTGGGGACATATGTCTGTGTATTCATGTATTTGTATACTCCAAAATTGCAGTACATTTATCAGTCTTCCAATACTACCACCGTAGTAACAGTGACCCAGCTGAATAGGAAAAAAGCTTCTACCTTTCCACACAAGATGACAACCAATAACTAGGTTTGAAGTTCTAAAGTTAACCCTCTCACACTAGGAAATGCTGCTTCGATACCAATATAGTCAGGGCATATAAATAAAGCAGACCAAAAAAACGCCAAAGAAACAAACCCAAACAAATTCCTTTTCATAACAATTAGTTCTATCACACCTACATGTCTTGAAAATGTCCCAGATCTAATTTTTTTGAAATGGACTCTAAGGAAGAAAATAAGTTTTCCATGATGGTCAGGAGTATTAAGAACTGAAGGTATATTTCTTCTTCTTTAATATTCTCATACTAAATACTACCTTACTGTAGTATCACCACTTTCATCCCATGGCTGCTAGGCATCCCCATCTCCACCTTAACACCTAATTCTCCCTTATACAGATTTTGCCACACAACAGGATACCTGTAGATTCTTCATTATGCCCTGTCTTCTTGTCATGGTTTGGGCTGGGTTGGCTAATGGCAAGACAACAGGTACTCTCCTCCACCTCTCACTCCAAGAAGAGGAAGAAGAGAGATAAAGAAATTTGTGAGTTTAGAAAAAACTAAACTAATGACATATTAATAATAAAATTAAAAAAAAAAATAGAAATAATGAAAGAGACACAATATATAAATACACACAAAACTAGATCAAGTTCCTAGGAAGACATCACTGTCAGGCACTGTGAAAGTTCCAGACTGGACTCAGTGACAAATGGGAACTGGAACACACTGACTGGGATCAAAAGACAGATGAGCTGACAGGGTCCTCCTCAGATGTTGGTCCACTGAAGAAACGGTCCACTGAAGAAATGGTCCACTGAAGAAAACCCCTTAGAAGAGAGTCCTTGGAGAGGAGCCAACATGATCCCTTTGGTCCCTCAGCTTTTCTAGTGAGTATGGCAGATGGGATGGAATACCCTATTGGTCAGTCTGGGTGACCTGACCTGCCCACAGGTCCCTTTACAGGGTAAACAACCCAGTCAGCTGACCCTGGTTGCCACAACAACATGTGTAAGCAAGAGCCTCTCTCACTGAATAGAAAGTTGGCTCTGCTTCACCTCAAACCAGGGCACTTTGCCAGTGTCCTTCATTACCCCAACTTAAGAAAACGAAAATTGCTGTGCGAGTGATTGAACACTGGAACAGTCTGCCCAGTGAAGTTCTGGAGTCTCCATCCATGGAGATTTACAAAACCCAACCGGAAATGGACCTGAGTAACCTGCTTGAGTTGACCTTACCTTGATCAGGGGTGATGAACTAATCTCCAGAGATCCCTTCTGACTTCATATGTTTTGTGAATCTGTAAATATTCTATACATGCCTCAAAAGTTTTGCACAATTGCATAAAGATCATCATATGTCATGGCAAGTTCTGAGCTCCCTCAGGGAGGGACAGTTGTACAGAGATACAGGAAAAGTAGACATGTTTTATTCTTCATTCTCTACTCTCATGTCCATGTAGTCACGAATTTCCACAAAAATTGATGTTGCCCGTGACTGGCTGACTGGTTCAAAATTATTACATTAGGCAGAAGAATTAGGCAGATGAACATAATTACAAAAGCCTTTCTGTAGTAAACTGGATGGGGAGACCTTCAAATAACCACTGCTTCCCGTGTCTGCAGTGCCCTCCCTTTAAATCAGGACTTAAATTTCCTGTTTAATAAAAAAATATATGTTTAGTTTATTATATAAATCTCTTTTCAAGGAGATGATATAGCAGGAGAAAGATTTCTATTCACAGTAAAAATAAAAAAAATCCAATTGTGACATACTCAGGAAGGGAATTAGTCTGAGAAATCTGGCCAAATGGGGCAATGAATAAATTATTTATTCAGATCTTCATTTAACACAATCATCACAACACAATTCATAGGCTTCACTCACAGCTATTCATAGGCTTCACTCTCAACAGTTTCTTTATATTGCTGATAAAGTTGGATATGGCGATTTCCAAACAAAATGTGAATACTGTGAATATATTGACAAATCACAATGCCAACAAAGCCTTTAGGTTAGCTAGTTCCAGTGGTTTAAATCAGCAAAATGTAGCCGTTGATAGGTTCTTCATCTATAGCTGTTCTTTCTGCCTCATACGCCTTTGTCTATTCAGGTGAAAATTTTCAGAGCTTTTGGAACTATGCAAAATGAGTAGAGAATAACCTCAGTGTCGTCTCCATTCATGCTCTCAATATAAAATCAGGTTGCAATTCTACGTTTGTATTATGTGAACAATTGTTGTAGCATAATAGAAGCTCTGTTTGCCTACAGGGCACAGCACTGCCAACATTTAATTCATTACTTTGTAAAACACTTTATAACACCCAATGTCTGAAAAGCCACATGAACAATTTAATTTTATTGTTGTGAATGTAAAAGAAGACTAGGCAATTCCAGGTATATTAACTTTCTTCAATATTCTTCTCATTGCAGAAATTTAGAGGTACCTGATTAAAGTAGCAGGACAGAAATCAAATGCTAATTGAGAATAGCCACCACTCTTCTAAAAAGTAAAATTAATGATGATAGAACTCAAATATTGCTCAGGCTCAAAACACTGTCCACGTCAACAAAGTTCTAAGTACTGCTCCTGAGGTCAAATTCCCTGGTTGTCCACATTGATTTTCCTTAATCTTCCTCCCAAGAACCCTGATCCTTCTCCCAAGAACCCCGTCCCAAGGCCCCCAAGAACCTTGACCCTCATCATCTGAGGAATAGCAGATTTTGGTGTCAATGGTTGGGGGTTTTATCTAGGGAAAATGGGATGGTGCAGGCATTGCATGGTTCAGGCAATTTGAAGAGCTTCTGGCATAGGCATTGCTCCAGAGTGCACTCATATTGTGTGCAGCATGGCTCAATAATTACTCCAAACCATGATAATGTTGGGCAGCAATTGTACAAATCAGTGTAACCTTGGCTGTCCTGTCTAGTCACTAACACATGTTTAGCTATAAGAACAATTAAGTTGTAAACACAAAAAAAGCTGACCTTTTTGTCATTTGTTCGTTTGGTCCCTGATATGGCCCCATTTGGGGAATACACTTTAAGAACAAAGTGAACTTGCCTACTTCCTGGATGGGGAGGGGGAAATTGAGGAGGTAGTGCTGTTTGTAGCACAGTACATATGAATGCGCTGCATGCATTTTGAGAAAAATGCCTAGCTTTTGCCCAGAATTTGTGAGATTAACACAGGAATTGGTGTCAATAAAGGTAAAGATGGAAAAGGATAGTCAGAGGTTACAGAATCTGTTCATTACAGATAAAAACATCAGCATTTCTATAGTTGTGACCTATCATTGTCATTGGATTATACAAATAATTTGCAATGAATAAACTGGTACTGAACACATTAAGCGAATAATTGCATATAATTGCAGTAATTGCATATTAATAACCTAAGTGTTAGATAGTTATCTTGAAAAAAACATGGGGGAAAATAAACACTAAAACATCAGAACAGTTCTTCCGGTGAAGTCCAGCACTGTTCTCTCCTTACATGGTAATGTGATGTATGTGCTAATAATTGCTCTGCAGCTTCTGATCACTACACTGTATTGTTAGCTAGCCACTGGGATTGCACTTGGATTGAAAAAATTGAAACCCTATGCACTGAATGAGTATAATAGACTGCTCTGTGTGTAAATTATGTTTATTTGGCTGCAGCCAGCATGATAAAATGCTTAATCTAAAAAAAAACTAATAATCACAAAACAGAAATTCATCACTACATCTCATTTCTGTGGTACGTGTTACAAATTAAAAAATAAACACTTGAGGAAACTATATATAAAGAATCCCAGAGGCTTTTAAACTATTCAAAATGGATCATAATTTAACAGTTGAACAACTGTAATATTACTTTATTGATGGATTGTGCTCACAAGTTGTGACTGTGCAGATAAATTATATTTTTAAAAAAATCAGAAGCAAATGATGGAAATATTCGTATTTTTTTGTAATGGTGCTATTGAAATTCAGTTCTTAAGCTTAATAATTCTGTGTTTGCCTTTATCAGGAAAAAGTGTCACACCACAATTGAACAGCGACTAGTCATCTTCAATTGATGCAGGACTTCATTCTGTTTTAACTGAAATTAGAAGCAAAATTTTATATACTTAGCAGTGAAAGTATTCCTTCCGTTGGATGGAAACATGCTGCATTTAAAACAAGATATAAATTTCAGAATACAAAGTTTCTACCCTTTTAATATCATAGAATCACAGAATCATTTAGGTTGGAAAAGACCTTTAAGATTATCAAGTTCAAATGTTAACCAACACTGACAGGTTACCCCATCCCAAGCACCACATCTACCCATCTTTTAAATACCTCCAGGGATGGGGACTCCACCAATTCCCTGGGCAGCCTGTTCCAACGCTTAGTAACCCTTTCAGTGTAAAATTTTTTCCTAATATCCAATCTAAACCTCCCCTGGTGCAACTTGAGGCCATTTCCTCTTCTTCTATCGCCTGTTATTTGTGAGAAGAGACCGACCCCCACCTCTCCACAGCCTCCTTTGAGGTAGTTGTAGAGAGTGATAAGGTCTCCCCTCAGCCTCCTTTTCTCCAGGCTGAACAACCCCAGCTCCCTCAGCTGCTCCTCATAGGGCTTGTTCTCCAGACCCCTCACCAGCTCCATTGCCCTTCTCTGGACACGCTCCAGCACCTCAATGTCTTTCTTGTGGTGAGGGACCCAAAACTGGACACAGTACTCAAGGTGGGGCCTCACCAGTGCTGAGTGCAGGGGGATGATCACTGCCTTAATTCTGCTGGCTACAGGATTTCTGACAAAAGCCGGGATGCTGTTGGCCTTCTTGGCCAATATTCAGCCAGCATGTCATTTACTGTGAAAGAAAAAAAACATGGATGATTCTATAAATAGAGATGTAAGGAAAATGAATATTGAGTTTAAAGTGAATTACTCACTTGTGCAGACTCTCATTTTGATGAATAAAATAATCTTTAGTTTCTGAATTAAACTATTGTGGTCTAAGAGTACATTACATTTGAAGACTACTTTCACAGATCCAATTTATTTGTCTTGGGCATTCTCCTGCAGCCAAACTGCAAGACAGACCATGCAGAGGGTATGCAATTACATTATTGTCTAGTTGTAGTCAATAGAAAATACAGCCTATCAACTTCCTGATGAAAGCTAAAATGTGCATTGATCTAATAAAATTATTTGGCAAGCTAACTTACAAAATCTTCCACTCTGGTAAATATTGGTGCCTGTATAACTGATCAAAAAATAGGAAGTAATACCACTTTTCAAATTAGGTTTTCTTTAGGAAATCTGAATTCCTTTTTTTGTCCACTGAGAACATCGTCAGCTTGCTCAATGCACTCCTTGGCCCTCCAAATCAGGTTATGCAGCAAGTTGAATGCTATAAACATAATCTTTCAAGGTCTTTTGAAGTTTCCTTTCTCCTTGGAAAGAAGTGAGAAAAAAATATTTTTCCACTAAGTCAGTCTTTACCTAAAATCCAAAATGTTAACTTAGAAAATAAATAGCAATGTGGGACAGAGTGAGGCCATGAAAAGAACTACAAATTTAATAGTTGCACTTGTTAGTGTCAGTTAGGCCCAATCCTACAAACATTGACACTCTTGATATACATATGGGATTAGCCATGTTAGCTTTGGTGCTATAAATCATAAATCAGGAATAATAAAGTGCTTAAACAATTGCAGTCTGCAATTCTTTTGTTATGTAGCCTCTAAACAGAAAAGAAGGATCTTGTCGATGGTGACAAGCAGAAGAGTACCACAGCAATGACAAAAAAATGCAATTCAGTGTAATTTACAGCTGACTGGGGAGACTCACAATTGATGGTCAAGCAGAAATTTAAAACAATTAAAGCGATGTTGTGCCTAAGCATATTGCACCTGACACATTCTGAACTGGATGTGAAGAAGCTGTAAATCTTACCTTTGGATGCATTACTAGCATTTAAACAGACAATTAAAACATCCATAAGCATTTAACAGTTTTCAGACATATAAGCAGTCAGTGAAATATAAACCAAGATCTTTTCACATTATGGAAGACAATATAATATCAAATGATCAGGCACTCAGATTTTTTATGCCAGAAATGACCAATAAATCAGACTTCAGAAAATCTCTCTCAGGTTCTAGTCATGCTAGAAGCAGCTTAAAAATTATCCTATCTATAAAGGATTGGAATGAAGTTTCATTTTGCTCTCAGTTCTACTCATGCTTTTTACATTAGGCAGTTATTGGATAAAAAAAAACCCCAGAATTAATCCAGGAAAGAAGTATATCTCGCTCTTGTGTTTCTCCTTAAAACTCTTACTCATTAAAATATTTTTTTTAAAGATCAAGTTTCTGCTGTTCTTTAGAACAGATGAAAGCGAATCAGCTGTTTTCCATTCATGATTATAACTAGCTACAGGTAGAAAATCTGTTTGCTTTTTTAAAACTACGTACTTGCTCAGAAATGAGTTCACACTAGCTGAATTAAAAAAAAAAAAAAAAAAAAAAAAAGTAAAAATCTGAGCCTTTCAGCTTTACTAGAAATATTTTGCCTGTCCAATTCTGAAGAAAATAACCATTACAGGTGAATTTGAATATGTGGAGCATGTATGTATTTAGTAAGGTAACTTACAAAATCTTCCACTCTGGAAACATTTGAAGCTAACAAAAATCCATGCCCTTTTCATTTGTCTCCATAGAGATTTAAGCTAACTAAAAAAAACCGCTATGAGAACTATTTCAAGAAATGCATATCTGGTGTGAACTCAAGGAGTAATGAATGGCGTGTTGGTAGTAAACCTTTTCTATTTACCATATTCAAAATCTATTTTACTTGAATTTCATCTTAGCAAAATATGCTTTATTTCTTTAAAATGATGGCAAGAATACTGTAAATCATTACCAGGGACATTGCAGTCGTCTGTGTCCAATCGTGTATGTATGTGAATGCTATTTAAAGAGTTGGAAATGCCAGCAGATAATTTGTTTAGTTATCATTTACTAAAATGGTGGATTTCTCTACTGAAAAAAGCCCAATTATAACCACCTGGTCATATTCACCATCTGCTCCCAAACAAGTTGCCAAGCTAAGGAGGCTTACACTTAAAATGCTCCATCAGAATAGAAGACTTCTATACAATGGATTGCAGTAATCCTGATTTAGAATAGAGATCAAAGTCTCTATTTTGTTATCTGAGAAGCTACTTGGATTTTTCTTGTCATGTATTGTGAATCAGGTAAAAACAACAATAAGAAAACAGAGTTTCAATCATTTCTCCAAATGAATCATAATCCAGATAGCTGTTTTTCTAAATTGTGATTGGAAATTGGCCTATATGGAAATATGATGCAAAAGATGGTGCTCTATAAGTTTGTCCTTTAGTGTTTTATATGTAATTTAAAAAAACAATTCAAATTAACCCTTTCTCCCCTACTAGATCTAATTAATTATGAATTTCAGATGGGTATTAAATCAGAAAATTAATTTATAGAATTATTTTTCAATTGTCTTTAAGCCTTAAATATGACAGGAAACCAAAAATCATTATAATTAATCTATATGAAATTTACCTTTCTACTTGTGTGTATACTTAGATATGAATACCTTTATATTGAATCTAGGCATTTGTTTTTCAAGAAATACATACAGTATTGTTTACAAGTCTCAATTCAAGAAAGTCAAATGTATAGGGCTTTTTATATCTGTTCAGTACTGCTTATTATTTATATTTTAATCCAATTATTGATGCTTTGCCTATCTCAGAATGTACATACATGAACCAAAGTGTGTTGTAGTTGAATTACCCTGCTGGAAATGCTTAGGCCAGGCTGAAAATTCTTGCTGGCCCATGTAATTTCACTCATATAAGAAAAAAAATAGGACAAGTGAGGGTATGGAAGATTGCAGGCTGTGAGTTTTGTTGCAGGAGGTTAGAGCTCTTTAGAAAATCAAATGTAAAATGATTGAATAGAGAGCTGTGGAGAGATAAGTTTGAATCATAGTTAGCTGTTGAAAGCTTTAAGCCCAAAAATATCATCAGTGGTTCTTCTATCCACAGTTACAGTGATCCTTCAATCCAAATTCCTGTATGCCACATGTTTTTCCTGTAATACCTTAAACTCTTCCTATTGAATGAATATTTTTTCTCACAAGAAAATCCACTTTCACGTGATATAGTTGTGGTTTTTTGCTTTTATATTAAAAATGAAGTTAGTTATATTGGTCCACAATCCACCACTTCACTAACTGTTCCCTTTGAGCTTCATGTCTCTGGTGCCCTCAAACAATGAATCCAAATAAACAAACAAAAATAAAATGTAACAGTACTCGGTCTCCAAGCTTACTGAAAGATACATGCATTTCATGTTTGACATGAAGTTCAGTCCCAGAAATCTAGCATTTACATGAAAATATCCATTCTATTATATGAACATTTAAATGTCTAGACTTCATACTTTCAGGAACAACCCAAACATGATTCATACTATCTCTAAAAGCGTTGAGATAAAAAAAAAATACAAAAATGTATTTATTATTTTTAATTACACTTTTAACACTGATATTATGACTGTCCTGATTTTTGAATGGGCAAGAATGACAATCTCAGGACTTGAAATTTACTTCAGGCACCAGTCATGGTAGACTGCCTTATGAGTTGAGAACTGATAAATCTATTTCTTATAAAGTGATTTACTTAAGAAGCATATTTAAACATTTAAACTGTTAAGAACATTCACTGCTTTACTAAAATGGGGGTTACTCTGCCAAGGAAATTAAGTTATGTTAACATGGGAGTAATTACAACTGTGATAAACGTATTGAGAACTAATCAGTGTTCCTGAAATTCTTTTCAGATTGACTGACTGAGTTGAATGATTCTGTGTTTTATATTTTTGCTTTACTAACAATTTAACTTTGGGGCATTCTAATTCCCTTTTTATTCTCTTGCTGTTACTGCTTCATACCGAAATGAGCCAAGTGAAACCATTTGAAAGACTTTTTTGCAAAATGAAGTTTGCCCAAAGGATCAGGTTTTTAACCAGGCTTCACTCAAAACAGCTAAAAAATACAACCTGAAATTTTATAGATTTTCAATAGACACTCTTCCACAAACATTTCAGTTTTGACACAACCATTAAAAACAGATTTAAAAAAATGTTTCCCATATTCAGTCTTTTCATTATCTCTTGGCAGAGTAGACCCTGATCATTGTCTAGGACGAAAAATTACAACGAACCAAATAAGAAATAATTGTTCAAGAAGAAGAAAGATTCTGAACAGAGAAATAAGTATGTTTAAGCAATAGTTTGAGATTTTTCCAACAGGAATCATAAAGAATTTCAATCCAAATCTACAAATAATTTGCATTAACTCAAAATTTTATTTTTCAGCAGATAATATTTTCATCTGCAAAGCTTCATCAGGGTCTAGCTACCTGACGATCTAATTGCTGCATCACTAACTTTTGTTGATCCACCATTCACTTTCAGTGGCTGTTGCTGCTGCTGTCTCTCCATTCGCTCGGTGGTAATGCAGCATGTGCTTCCCCTTATAGTTTGGAGCTCCTATTACCAAACAAAAAATACCACCACAATATGATTGCAAACACTGATTTAGTTTTTCCAAAAACTGCTAGCTCAGAATAGCTCAGAAGGGATTCAGGATCCTAGATACATTAACACTTTCAACTAGACACTATCCCAATGTACTTCTACCAAGATGCCCTCACCTACCTTCCCTCTCTTACATTTTTCCTACTCTTTGTTTCTGCTTCCACCAACAGAATACATGCCTTTAGCGTCTCTAGAAAAGCTGGAGATGTTTTATAGTGGTAAGAAAAGGGTAATTCTCTGAAGATATGAAGCCAGACAGCCAATGATACGGCCTTTCAGCTCAGCTGAGAAGATGGCAAGCATATCACAGTCAAAAATAGGGAAAAAGGAGAAAGGGGGGAGGGGGCTGCAGAAATAAGAAGGATCTTGGCAGTTCCAATACACTTTGGTTCACACTGGGGAGCAGTCATTAGGACACATCAGAATAATGTTTTTCATAGCCAGGTAACATCTACCCTCTCTGTTGAGCTCATAAGACTGTTGATGACTCAAAGGGTTAGTCACATTTTTTTGTAAATGAACCTACTAGATAATGTTGATTGAGTTCCATTGCTGCTTCCTCAGTACCTTTGCCACCCCATCCTTTTGCAGACCACATGTCACTGCTTCTATAAGAGTGGTCACTCTTATAGCTCCCAAATTACCTTGTCTGTTAAGAAAATGTAAGCCTGAAAGGCTCATGTTCTTGAATGATGTCAGTTCATCAATGAACTGGGGCACCTGCTATTACCAAATCCAAAACAGCAACTGGTAGCTAAGCAGCATCTCTCCGTCCTCTACATTCTGAAACATAAAAGGCTCCAAATGAATTTCATCTGTTTTCATATCCATTTTGCACTGTGCATTTTGTTTTTAATAGAGCCTTATATGGTTCATTGCCGACTGTAGAAGTGTAATCATATTTTTTGGCTCTTTAGAGTAAGGTAGTATCAATGACACAAAGACCAGAGCTGGAAAAACAAACTCCAAAGCTGCCAAATGGAGTTTTTGGATCCCAAAGGCTGCAGGACTGGGATTTAAAATACAGCTGAATCTGGATTCACAGCTACAGGCAGAAGCTTCAGGCCAGTGGCTGCCAGAAGCTGCACTGTGAGATTTCAGTGACATCAGGGGAAAGAAGGAAATGGAAAAAAAAAATAATGATAGGAACATTTTTTAATGACTTGCATCTGCTATCTATGAAATTTCCCAGTGCAGGCAAACAGCTGTCAAAAATTTACATAAAATATTCAGGCAGGATATCTCTCGTGATTTTGCACTTCTGGTTCACACAGATGAGTGAACCAGCCTCAGCTGGCACAGGTAGTAGCCATGGCTTTACTTAGACTTCTGCTCCCATTCTTTTTTATGTGTCCATTTTGCTTCTGCAATACCAAGCTAGAATTAGACTCCAAGTAAAGAAGAGTGATTTAAGTCCATTCCTCCATGAAAAACTTATTCCCTAGCCATCTGGCATCTCCTTAGGTGGTAACTGAAGATGTTCTGGTGATAGATGAGGTTGTATTTGTGAACTTATGAGCCATGGTAATAAGAATATAAGTGCTTCGCCAAGTAACAATGGCACAATGGCTCCATTAATCTTGTCTGGCCTGGCACCATGAATATACAGATCTGTTTGCCTGTCATACTCTAGGAGGGAGATGTGAACTGGGCCACCATGTATTTCGCTAGACCATCTGGCAGTGGTGGTAGCTATCCACTGAGACATGACAAAAAACGTTCTATAAAATGGTGGAGTACCATCCCTTTTATTTGCGGAAGCATGCCTGTTGAGGAATCTGGATATATAGATGTGTGTGTCACCAGTATTGTCAACACAGCTGGGAGATTCACTTGGCCAAAGCCTGCTATGATACCACTACTGAAAGGTGACATGGATCAGGAACAGGAGATGTTACTTTCCAAATAATTTTTCAGTCCTTTAACTGACTATCAACAGAGCAATGGAAGTTGAGGGTCGCAAGCTTCCAAATGCACCATTTAAGTCTTCTTCCTGACAGTCACTGTTGCTGCTCTACAGCTCATTTTCCAGTTTCTCATTCACAGAACATATTTTTTCTCGTTCCACAGTTTTTCTTATGCTTACAGTTTCCCCATATTTTACATAGTGACCTTGTGCTATGAGACATCGTTATTCTAATAAACCAGGCACTGGAGAAAAGGTGTAGTAGTTCATTTTCATTTTCACTTTTCTTTTTTTTTTTTTTTTTTTCTTCTTTTTAACAAATACAGGCCAGCCAGTTTGGGCCACCATAAATTAATCTGCGTCTGTGCCCCCGGCTCTGCACAGATAAGTTCAGGCATAGTGCAGAGATTCTTCTTGCAGCAGTGCCACTGGTAGATGTTGCTTGTTGCTACTGCTGCTGACATGGTTCCCCAAGGCAGAAGATAAAAACGTCATATTGCCATTACTGTGCTGCAATGCAGCTGTGGATTAGTCCCGCTTTGGGGTAGAACACTCATTTTATAGGGGTTGATCTGAGAGTCAGAGCAGCCAAAGGACACTCTCAAAATGGTGATATAAAATATCTGTCATACCAAACCCCACAGGACAAGCAACAACAGCTGAATACAATGCAATGCCAGATGCAAGGCAGCACGTCTATGGTGCACACTCACAAAATGAACTCCTCTACTTTCTTGACACTCTATTGGTTCCTGCTTGTAACACTGTCATGTACCCATGCTGTTTACAGTCTCAGTTTTCCACTAATTGATGATCTCTAGTGCTTACACACAGTACCAAATATCATCAGACCAAAGCTTTGTTGTCTATCACATCTTTTGCACATTTGTCTGATACTGGACAAAACTCCTTCCACACTCCTGTTGTTTCATTTTATGTATCTTCATGGGTTGCTCTTGGTTTTAATTTCAGTTCTTGAATGTCTAATCTTTTTAATAAATATGCAGTAAATTTATTACTTACTTTGTTCTTAAGATAGAACAGAACTTTAGTTTAAGCTTTCTTTTTTTTGTATTTTAGTAAGTCTGTTTTCTGAGATATTTTTTTAATTTCCATCAACATTTAACAGGATTCAAAATTCTGTTTGAAAAAAAGTCAAAAGAATCATAGTTTATGCAAAGAAGTCTTTAAGGTCTCAAAATACTCATTTAAACTTTGAGCGGTTCTGAAATTTTTAAAGCTCATTTTTAAACTTAATTGATCATTAACAATATTATTGTCTTCTTCCTAGTAATCTTAGGAGAGGTGGTTCTTCTGAAGTTTTTCAGTAGGTCAGATATTGCCAGGTAACTAATTCCTCAGTGGATATAAATTCTCTCTTCTGGGTTTTTGTGTTAGTTACCTTTCTTGTAACGTCAAGGGACATTATTATATTGCACAATCATTCTTAATATTAATTTGAGAAATGTGCTTGAGTAGTGTTCATATACAGATAAAAGCTGAAGTACACAATATTTTTAACAATATAAAAAAAAGTTTATGAAAAAATATCTTAATATTGTGAAGTTTGGGGGGGTCACATTTTTCATCTGAAAAATTCGGAAGGCTAACAAAAGACATTAACTTTGATAAATAAAGTTTATAGTTAGACATTGTTAAAGACTGAGTTTGAGCTTCAGTTTGGATATGAAGACATTTTTATCTACATGTAGTTGTCTCTAATGTAAGCTAAGTATCTGAACTCAGATAAGTAGTCCATGGAGATCCAGTGAATGAAGTCCATGTAGACTTAAGAGCATTTCAGCTAATCATAAAAGAGAAGCCTGAAGTGGAGTTTATTGCTTACCTGTAGATATTTTATGCAATATGAGATGCCATGCCGCACATGAAACATTGTATGGTAAAGGCAGATGTTACATGGCTGATAGATATGACATGGGACTAGGAGACCAATCCCTGCCAGGAGAGGGAAGTGGAAGTTAGGAGGGATACGCTAGTGCATCATGTGTGATACTAAATGTCTAAGCTCAGTCAGATGAATCACCAGAACATCTCATTTCCTAAACTAACCAACCAAAATCATACTATGTTCTCCAAGCAACAGGGAAAGTATGAGGATGGAGGTAGGAAGTTATGGAGATGGTGGTCTTTATGATAAGGACTAAGGAAATTAAGTTAGGTTGTGTTGTGGTTTAACACCGGCTGGCAGATAGGACCATGCAGCAACTTGTGCAGTTATCCCCCCTCACCCCCCCACCCACCCCAGAGAATGGGTAGGGAGAGGGGAAGGACGGGATGGGAGAGGAGGGGAAGGGAGAGAGGAGAGAGGAGAGGAGAGGAGAGGAGAGGAGAGGAGAGGAGAGGAGAGGAGAGGAGAGGAGAGGAGAGGAGAGGAGAGGGGAAAGGGAAAGGGAAAGGGAAAGGGAAAGGGAAAGGAAAAGGGAAAGGGAAAGGGAAAGGGAAAGGGAAAGGGAAAGGGAAAGGGAAAGGGAAAGGGAAAGGGAAAGGGAAAGGGAAAGGGAAAGAAAAACCTCATGGGTCAAGATAAAGAGAGTTTAATAGAACAATATCAGAAAAGGAAAATAGCAATAATGAGAATAATAATAATGACACAAGTCAGTCTCACCACACTGTAAATTGGTGAATTCATACCCTCCTGAGCAGTGAACACAAATTCCCACCTGCCCCAAGAGAACCCCCATTTGTGTTCTGAGTATGACATCTATAGTACAGAATATCCGCTCCTCCCTGCAGGTGAGACCCCTCTACGCTTTTCCGCTTCTAACCCTCCAATGGGCAAATAACGATATTAGTTGACCTTGGTTGTTATAGCAATAAGTATAATCAAGAGCCTTGCTGCATACCATTCCTTAGCACAAACTGTCTTATCACTCTGAACAAACCATTTTAGACACAACATGCTGTTAATTTCAGAGAGTTAGAGGAGGCCTAGTTAAGAAGTAAAATTACTGAACAGAAAGTTGATTCTGTTTTACCTCAAACCAGGATAATGGGTAAATCTTACATGAATATGGGATATATCATTGCTTTAGGGTTTTTCAGAAAATATGAATATGTGTGGATACTTTTTTTTTCTACCAAGGAAGCTTTTAATCTTTAAATTCTTAGCTATGTATGAGTAAGGAGTATCAGAGTGAATAGTTTCAAGATTTTCCATCTTTAACAATTTGTAATTGCCATTTGTAAATGCCATTACTCATATAACTGCTATAATACTATTATTTTCTGGTCCAGTGACATTATGTACAATGTTTACAAAAAAAAAAAAAAGAAAAACAAAACCAAAACCAACAAAATCTTTTCTTCTTGTTAATAGGCCTTTGGACTGTATTTTTGAGTGGTATTTTTCCACTTAAAATGTAGATGCGCATCAAAAAATACCCATAACTTGTGTTTAGCTTAAAATACTTGACCCTGTTACACTAGGTCCCTAAAAGATGAAATGTCTCAGTCTTTCTCCATTTCTTGCAGCCTCCGTACATTGATTTAAAATGGACACATAATATTTTAGATATGTTTTAGAGAAAGTAATATTAAAGCATATATTAACCAAGAGCAGGTTTGTTTAATTGTCTGGGTTTTTTTAAATCCAGAGCACACATTACTCTATACGCTTTTAGGTTAGAGGTGTTCCCATTAGAATGGGTGTCATTCCTATAACTGTGCTTAATGCTGCCTGGATGGGAGTCAGTTCAGTCTCTGAAAGATGCAGTTGTACTGAGGCAGTGCCTAGCCTGAAGAGGATACTCATTTGGACAGTTTATTCATATATAACAACATCTGTACACAGAGCAACACAAGGATGTGTGAAAACTCCTCCAGTCTTCTTACTAATTCCTAGCAGACCCAGCAGGATGATTGCATGTATGTTCATTGTCTTTGAGGGTAATACTGAGCTGATAATTGTTGTATTTATATTTTCCCTAAATAGCAAATTCTGACTTTAGGGCCTATTATTAAGTCTGAGGAAATTTAAATTAGGATATTAAAAGTTTGGAATAAGTGAGCTATGAGACCCTCAGGACCTCCAGTGTGCTCTCAGAAAGCTAATCCTATACAGCATTAAATTGCTCTGCCATCCTTGAGGACTTGTACGCTTTTTATTTCAAGTGAGCTAATTCACCATCATTGTCTCAATACATAGACTTGCCACGGCACTGTGATTTAGCATATCTGTCTCATTAACAAAAATGAGCACAG
Organism: Fratercula arctica; assembly: GCA_947846985.1. NCBI lineage: Eukaryota > Metazoa > Chordata > Aves > Charadriiformes > Alcidae > Fratercula > Fratercula arctica. Next base: position 110,397,986 of record CANTUZ010000003.1, read on the forward strand.
TTTTCCTTCATTCTCCATAAAAACATCTGTATCTGTGCAAAAATATTAAAATGGATTTTTATTACAGTTTTTTAACCTAAAATAAATCTGAGACATATAAATGACTGGTTTTATTTATTTATTTATTTATTTATAATATGGCATCCTTCCAAGCTTTCTGTGCTAGATATGTTTTCAAGGATTGTTTTCATTTAAAGAGAAATGCATAGATCTTGACTGAGAACAGCCCTTTAAGAACTAGTTCATTTGTTGTTTTTTTCCCTCATGAATCAAACGGAAAAGGAAGTCAGCATTATTAAAAAAAAAAAATATCTCTGTATTTATATATGAATGTTTATATAATGAAAATTATTATTTTGAGATATTCATGTGCTAAACATGTAACTTATGCTAATGGTAGTTTCTGCAGGACAAAAACGTAAATCCCAACCACCCTGTCTTGGTTTGTCAGGAAGCTCCCATACTAAAAATCCCTGTACACGGAACTACTTCTCAAAGTTTTGGTGAGATCTTTCTCCATGTGGGAAAAGAAAAGATTGCCTGTTTAAAGGTCTTCACCAGTGTCTTTGCATCTGAGCCTAAAAAATATTTTTTTATACAAAGTTGTCTGCATATTTGGTCAGGATTCATTAATATTTTAACAATAGTCAAAACCATACCTTTTAAAATTATTATTTTATTTCAAATAAACATAACTCTTTTCAAGGTGCAGATAATTTGTTGGAAACTTTCCTTAATATTTGAACTGAAAAGTATTGTACCATGACATCGTGGAGCCATCTTCAACAGGAAGTATGATACCGAGGCTCAAAGAGGGATACAGGCAATATCCAATAGCATTGCCTTTTAAGCAGAGGTATTACTCATTACTTTGGATCTACGTTATAAGTATGAATTTCTTAACAAGCTAAGCCCTCTCTGTAATTTCAGTTTTTAAGAGGAAAAAAATTAATATGACAAGTTATAAAAGCATAAGGGGAAAAAGGGGAAGTTGGTAGACAGCATCTTAAGAATGCTCCACTCCAGGGAGCAGCAAAGGCCAAGACTTCCCCTCTGATAAACAACTGCTGCCCAACCACAGCATTTTACCAGGGATCTACTGGGGATGGTGAGCCTGTTAATGCTTAGCCTAGTACCTAATGCTTTTATTTCACATTACTTTTTAAATAGGATTCAAGGAAGATCCAGGGAACTATAGATCAATAAGTTAATCTTTTATATGTGACAGGTAAATGTAAATAAGTATAATAAAAAAATACAATGAGTGAATCAATAGATGAATATTATATAATGGGCAGGTCTCAGCAATTTCTTAGATTACAGAGACAGCTACAAAGACAGCCTTTTCCTTGGATGTTTAACAGATATTCAGCAAAGCTGCTCACCAAAAGCTTTTAAAGAAACAAAAAAAAATGCTATAAGATAAGAAGGAAGCTCCTCTTGTGCACCGCTAACTCATTCAGAAATGAAGTGTGGGAATAAATCAATGATCAGTTTCCTTAGTGGAGGAAGGAGTCCCAGAGGGATCTCTGTTAGATATTTTGATGACATATGATGATTTTGTTATCTAACATTCATAAATTATATTGAACAAGGGTTAAATGAGCAACAGGTCAGAGATAATGCTAAATTATTTGTGACAGTGAACCCACTATCTCTGCATCCATATTTTCACACTTTTTAACATTTCACCTATATAATTGGCTGTATTCTCAAAAGAAAGCAAGATTTTCATATGGTTTAAAACCAGTCAGCATTTTTCACATAAATACAAGTTTTGACTGAGTAGTGATCTTTTCTCTAAACGGAAACTTTAATTAGAAAAATAAATATTAGTTTCTATTTCCTATTTTTCACAAAAATGTTACTCATGTCTTCTGTAGACTGCTTGTAAATATATTAAGATTAATGAAATGCTACAGCTGACTAAATAAACAAATAAAACCAATTTCATTTGCCATCACAGCAGATGTTCCATTTAGTGAAAAACAAACAAACAAACAAGCCCCTTGACAGGATAGCTAATAGGGAAGTTGCTAGGACCTGAGACACGGAAAACCCAAGTTCAAAAACTTGTCTCTAGTTAGAGATATTTGTCCAACTCTCAATACCTCAACTCAATAAATAGCTCGAGCTGTGTTCAGTGATACAAGTAGGGACACACTGAAGCTCCCTTCAGATGGATAAAAATTCTTGACTTCATTTATATTGACCAGGAGCTACCTAATGAAAGCTTTGATGAAATTAGTACAGTTCTGTTAAAAAAAAAAAAAAAAAAAAAAAAAAAAAAGGTCAATGTAAGGAATCAGCAATTAAAAAGAAAGTTAAAAGATTTATTAGAAAAAAATATCAGCTATAGTTTTAGCTCTAGAAAATCAAATAGAAGCTGGTAAATGAAAATATCTGAAAATTATTCACAAAGTAATTTAAAAATAATTTAAAGCAGATGAAGTAAAAGTTATGCTGAAATTTAAACTATGGATTTGTTTTTATTTCTACAAAATGCCATCCTTTGCTTTTTACTATTTATTTATATATATATATATATATTCAGAGCATTGTTCTGAAATTTTCACAGTATACCTCACAACTGTTGCTGACTTTAGAAAAGGATATATCCTTGGAACTATTTGGAAAATATTTACAGTTAGACTTAGCTTTATAAAACTAAGGATTTCTAAATAATAATCAAAAAGTCCTAAGTTAGAGATAGTTTGACATTCTTTGATTTAGTGTTTACATTTTACAAATGGAGAATAATACATGCACTGGAAAATTCAAGGCTCAAGACTGTTCCTTTTGGATGAATTGAAACTTCTCTTCAGCCCCATGATGTAAGATCAACTTTGGAGTTAGTTTTGAGTTTGTGAACTTTATTAGTGGCAAAGCCTACAGATTTTACGAAAGCAGGGGCTATAGAGGTGGGGTGGGGGGGTTGAGTGGGAAGGTGGTGCTTGCCCTCAGAATGGCCTTCTGTTCTCTGAAACTAGATTTAATGTATCCTTCAAAAATATTTATGTTTACATCACCTTTCTCTTTTGAGTGAACGTTTTAATGGACTGCCCTTGAATCTCTATAGTTCAACAATGGCAAGGTAGAGTGCCAACAAAGGTCATCAATGGCAACAGGCTAATGATCCATAATCCATGAAACTGATGCAAAACTGATGCCAGTGAAAGGTATATTAGACCTTTACTGATGTCATATATTTGATGTTTCAATAACAAAATGGCGATCGTAACATTACAGCCTACTTAGATAATTGTCTGATTCACATTTCATAGAATCATAGAATAGTTAGAGTTGGAAGGGACCTTAAAGATCATCTAGTTCCAATCCAGCTGACAGGGGCAGGGACACCTTCCACTAGATCAGGTTGCTCAAAGCCCCATCCAGCCTGGCCTTGAACACTTCCAGGGATGGGGCATCCACAACTTCTCTGGGCAACCTGTTTCAGCGCCTCACCACCATCACAGTAAAGAATTTCTTCCTAATATCCAATCTAAATCTACCCTCTTTCATCTTAAAACTGCTACCCCTTTTCCTATTGCTCCACTCCCTGATAAGGAGTCCCTCTCCATCTTTCCTGTAGGCCTCCTGTAGGTACTGGAAGGCTGCTATAAGGTCTCCCCAGAGCCTTCTCTTCTCCAGGCCAAACAACCCCAACTCTCTCAGCGTGTTTTCATAGGAGACCTGCTCCAACCTTCTGATCATCTTTGTGGCCCTCTTCTGGTCTAGCTCCAGCAGGTCCATGTCCTTCTTATGTTGCGGGTTTCAGAGCTGGAGCTCTCCAAATGCCTGAGCATTTGCCTGACTTGCATCGCTAGAGCTTATCATAAGATAAATCTTTTGATAAGCTTCAAATAATGTTTTGAGTTTCAGATCCTTATCTTCATGAGTAATGTGAGCAACACTATTAAAGAAGCTGAATTCTGAGCAAATTTGCTATAGCTGTACATCTCAATTTTTCCTTAAGATTGAAATCATCACCAGCAGCGACTTGAGGGCATTGCACTTGACTGACACTCAGCAAATTTAATTTGCAAGTCTGACAAATATTGTGACCACTCAGGAATTCTGAGTTCTAATCCTGATTTTGACACTGTCTTTGGGCACTTGCTCATTTAAGTGACTCTGTCTCAGTTTCATTTTCTGTATAAAGGGGGTTGTAGCAAAACTTATACATCTCATTGACTTAATTAAGCAATGCTGGCAAAAAACCTTGATGATAAAAAGAATTATTTAAGTATTTTTAATGTAATTAAATTAAATTTTAGACAATAGAGTAACTTTTTGTCCCATCTGGACTTTTTATTGAATAATTCATTCTGTTTGGCAGCTGATTCTTGTGTATGCCTCAGCTGGACAGCTATTTCACATTTTAAAATTTTAGAGTAAATTCTCAGAACAGGAAATTAGATACAAGATTTTCATTAGCATAAACATAGAATTTATTTTTACAAATAGACTTTGCATCTATGAATTAATGCATTGTGGATTTTCAATGTAATGTATTACAATGAACCATTTAATGCTTGCTTAATCAATTTAGTTTGGACTTGTAAACAACACAGGGCAAAAACTATGAAGGGAAAAATTGAGAAAGGAGGAAAAAAGCAATTAGATTGTTAACTGCCAAAGCAGAGTGCTAAAATTCTGAGCTCCAGATGATGTGAATGGTATGCTCTTTAGTTATTGCAATTACATATATGAGCAAGAAGAGGAGCAGAAAGAATTGTGATTGTTATTATTTTGGTGTATTTTGGTCAGGTTTTTCAGGGTGCCATGCAGGACAGCTGAGAGCTGGGACCAGGAGCTGGGAGCCATGGGGGCTCCCCAGGGAAATAGGGCAAGGCCCCACAGCCAGGACACATTCCACCACCCCAGCAGGGAGTAGGAAGAAGTATCCTTGCCCTGGACCTGCTGGCTATGCCCTTGCTAATACTGCAGAGGATTTGCTTGACTGCCTTTGCTAGAAGGGTGAGTTGCTGCCTCATGGTCAATCTGAGGTCTCTTACAACTTCCAGGTGCTGTTCTGCAGAGCTTTTTTCTGTCCAGATGACTCACAACCTTTGTGTGGGGTTATCCCATCCCAGGTGCAGGACTTTCGGTTTGCCTTTACTGAACTTCATAAAGCTCCTGTCAGTCCATTTCTCCAGTCTGTCAAGATACTACAGCTGTGCTTTGCAGTTTGGCCTCCTTCACCAAACTAGTGTCATCTATGAACATGATAATAATGCATTTGTTTTCATTATCCAGGCCATTATTAAAGTGTTAAACCTTCTTGGTTCCATTGTCAACCTCTGAGGAACAGCACTAGTGAGCAGCTAAAAGTCACCAGTTAGACTTCGTATCACTAATCACAACCATTTGAGCCCTGAGGTCCAATCTTCCAGCCAACTGATAGTCTACCTATTCATCTAATATCAGATCCTCCAAGCAAGAAGAACAGATCTGTAATAGGATAACTGGGCTGTATGTCCATGACAACCATGCTCTGCTTGCAAGGTCTACATGTTCTTAATTAGGAAATGGGCTTGGGATTGCAGAAATAAGGACAACACGTTGATGGTATACCAAGTATACACAGTTGTATTTAAACTTTATGTGATTGTGTATAACAGACATGCCACTGCCTTCTGTAATGACTGTAGTATCTGCATTGTCTTTGATCCAATCAGAATACAACTAAAGACAACTGATGAGGATGTTGTGTATGCCCAACATGTATGTGAGCTCCAAAAACAACTCTATAAATTAAAAAACTAAAACTTTGCTCAGGACTGTTAATATAAAACATGCCCTTAGGCTCAGGAAGTCCCTGGAACATAAATTGGTGGAAAGTGAGAGAGGAAAATAGCATTTCATGCTTACTCTTGTCCTTTTCTATTGGAATATGTTACTAATCACTGTAGAATATTGAGACAGATAGACCATCAGTCTGGCTTTGTAAGGGTGTTGTGATTTTTTTTGATTTGTTTGTTTGGTTTTGTTTTGTTTCCCACAGGGTCTTGCCTTCTCCTCCACATTTCCAAAGGCTGGATGGAAGATGGCGGTCTTTGTCATTCTTTGTATCTTTACTTCACAGTGTTTTCCTCATAACCTTTAGAATTCTTAAGGCATACTTTTTGCCTTACATTTCTCTTTTTGCATTAGGGTGTTTAGCTGCATAGTCATACAAATGTTTAAGTATTTTTAGAAGCATTCCCAAGCTATTTGCTATGATAAGCATGAAAAAAAACAAAAAGCTGCATGCCTAGAAAATCACTTTTAGCCATTCAGTATTCTACCTGGGTTAAAACTAGCCAGTTTTCCCCCCCAATTAACTGAACTAATGAAATTTGAAAAGCCATAGATTTAGCACTTCATTATAGCTATTTTTCTAATTTATCTCTAATACTGTGTCAGTAATCTTTAATGCTGTTTTTACTTTCAGTTCAATTATATTTTCTTTTTTTTCTTCTCGTGACTTTTTACGTTGTTTAAATGGTGCAAAGAAATTAATAGATTTTATGAAAAAAAACCCTATTATTAGATCAAATAACGTGATAACTTCTTTTATATAGTTCATTTAACTTGTTCCAATTATTCCTATTTTGAGACATTCTTTGGCACTACCACATTTCCCAGAAAAGCATCAAACACTGATGCAAAGATTTCAAGATTTCAGCTACCACATTTTGGAGGTTCAGGTGTTTCATTACTCTTTGTTTTCTGAATATGTGCCTTTTTTCTAGTATTGGCTGCCTTTGTATTCCCATTACTCCTTCATATGCTTGATGGCCTAGCAATTATAATAAATAAAAATAAACATTTATTCAGGGCAACACACCATTTGCAGAATGACATGCTTTTTATCCAGAAGTGCCTTCTAAATCAATATAGCCAGAAAAGCAAAGCTAAGAATTCTATTTTATTTTTTTCTCTTGAAAGACAAACCAGAGTTGGAAGCAGATCCAGTATCAGTGTGTGTAGCGGAATAACCCCTACAATCTCACACTTACGCCACTTGTGTTGTTTGCAGACAGCATGCTTTCTGAATCCCACACCTGGCAAGGCCAACATTACTTGAAACCCAGGACTCATACCATTTTAAGTTCAAACTGAAGAATTTACAAAATTGTAACTTGGGCAACCATTCTGGACTTCAAGTGTTACATCAGATTATCTTTTTCCCTTACTAGTGCTAAGTAATGTAACATTATTACAAGGTGACCTTGAACCAGCAATATACCATTGCGGCAACTAAGGCCAACAGTGCCTGAGCTGCATCAGGAAAAGTATTTCCAGCAGGTCAAGGGAGGTGAACTGTCCCCTCTACTCAGCACTGGTGAGGCCACATCTGGGCTGCTGGGTCCAGTTTGGAGCTTCCCAATATAAGAAAGATATGGAGAAAGTCCAGTGAAGGGCCACAAAAATGATTACGGGACTGAAACATTTTAAACATGGGGAGAGGCTGAAAGAGCTGGTGAAAAGTTGGCTCAAGGGGGATCTCATCAATGTGTATGAACACCTGATGGGAAGAGATGAAGAAAATAGAGACAGACTTTTTTCAGTGGTGCCCAGTGGTGCCCAGTGCCCAGGACAGGAGGCACTGGGCACAAATTAACATGAAATTCCATCTGAAAACAGGGAAACACTTTTTTACTCTGAGGGCAGTCAACCACTGGAATAGGTTTCCCAGAGAAACTCTGGAGTCTCCATTTTTGAAAAAAAATCAAAAACTGACCAGACTTGGTCCTGGGCAACCTGCTCTAGCTGACCCTGCTTTAAGGAGTGGGTTTGGACTAGTTGATCCCAGAAAGTCCTTTCCAACTACTAATTCTGTGAATCTGTGATCTAAGCACTATTAATTACCCAGTGAGATGAGTTTTGAAATATCCGTATCTTTACTGATAACCTCTTGCTTCATAACCTTCCTTTATTCCTGATGTCTTCCTTCTGATGACTGAAACCATTGGCCTGTGGGCCATAAGTCTCTGTGGGATAAAAAATCTTGAATAATTCTTCACTTTCTTGCTTGAAGAGATTCCTTATCTGATTTCCCTTTTGCTCAGACCCATCCATCTCCATTTGTTCATTCTTGTTTCTCAACTTTTCCTTCCAGTCTCCTGTTTGCACGACAATGTCATGCTTTTGATCATGCTTGTCCCTCTGTTGTGAGCTCATAGTATTTACTTCATCATGAAATGTCACACATCGTCACAGACTGTCCAGAATCCACTAGACTTTATGTCATGTAAATATTCTACCAAATAAAATTACTCTCATGGTACACTGGTTCCATTCTTCAATTTCTTTTTGAAAAGTAGTCAGCATTTCAAAGCAAAAATACAATATTTTTTTATTTTAGTAATTTATTCTAATTCAACTTAAGCATACTTTACCACATAACATGATTTAAAAGAAAAAACAAACAAACAAACAAAATCCAACAACATTGCAAACTTAGAGTTAGGTCAAACAAAAGCACAAGGTTTTTATCTTGGGGGTATTCACATGTGGAACAGAGAAAAGTACTTCCCTGAACTGCAGGAAGTACTTGTTGAAATGTTATAGCCTGAATTCTGTCTGAATTCAGACAGGCTACATTACTGTCATGGCTATTTCTTATCTTAAAATCCATGACTCTGTGGAGACTTCCATTGAAGCCAGATCAAAGAGCCAAAAAGATAACTTCTGATGAAATGTCAAACTCTGCTTGAAACAACAGAAGTGATTTTTCTCAAATTACGACAGCAAGTTCCTGAAGTTCCTTTATATAGTCTTGTCATCACTTTTTTTGTGCTAGAATATTTGATTCATAGCCATGCTGAAAGTCACAAATATTTAGAAGTCACAGCATATGTCACTAAGTTTCAAGCTTCTTAAACAGCATATTTTTAGCTTGATTAATTTGGCACAGAATGAAGGATTTTTCAAATACCCTTTGTAGAAGAGTCACAAGATGACTGCCTGGCAAGACACTTCAGAGAAGATTACTTCTGTGCAATGAATCTGAACATATCTAAAATAATTTGAGTTTTGAAATATTTAGTTAGTTCTTAATGTCCAGTCTTATTCATGAACTTTGGCGGATGCACAATAGAATTACCAAAACACATTTATCTTTCAGAATTGTTATTTCATAGGATTAAAAAAATTCTTTTTTATATTTAGCTTAGAACATTGGGAAAGCTTAACCATATTTGAAACGACAATTAGAGCAACATTAACAAACCCCTCAAACATGCCAATAAGTCATAAAAGCAGGCGAAGCGCTTATTGTGTATTATTAACGGGGTTCTCCAGGTTAAACTAATCATATTCATATACTGTATTATACTATCCAAAGTTCTCAAATTACCCACAAGTAATTTAATATACTTGAATCATATATCTACAAGCATTGCCAAAATCCATTTGTTAAATTTGCATTCTCTTCATTGAATATGAGGTTATACAGGGCAATATGATAGAAATATACTTTAAAATAAAGTCTTCCTTTGGAATGTCAAGTAGATACAGACCAGAGATAACATATTGCCTTTGTGCTTTAGATGATGGATTCAAAAATATGGTGCTGCAATAGGGCAAAAGTACTCAGATCACTGATGAAAGAGTTCATGTCAAAAGGCTTGTTCAAACCTTACAAGCACTGACCCGCAGCGACAGCAGTTATCATCAGCTCTTGCTGTATCTTGCAGGATGGAACAGAAGAGATTCTTCCTCTAAGTAGACCTTTCTCATCATTTTACTGCATACCAAGGGAACATATTAGTTGCTATCAGCACTTGGGCATGCGGTCAGTGTGCTTGGCAATATTTCATTAAGCAGCAGACATCTCATTGGATAAAAAGAGTTCATGTTAAAAATTTCCTTTAGTTTAAGAATATTTTAAGAACTGTAAATATATATACACACACACACACTAAATCTTTATTGCCATTAGACCCACCAAGAAAAAATGGAGAAGATGGAAACAGAAACAAAGGCTCATTCAGGGTGGAAGGGACCTCTTGAGATTATCTGATTCAACCCCACAGCTCAAGACATCTAACAGCCACAGTAATCTTCCCATCTTTCTCCTTGGTTCTGCACAACTCCAATTCTCTCCCACCGTTTTCTTCATTTTTATTATTATGACTGTCTAGTCCACCACTATTCTCATCCCATAAGCCATTATCACCCAATATCTACCTTTTTACTTTGATGTCATCCCTTACATGCTGAATAAAATCCTTATGTTGGTCTTTAATCTCTACTTGTCTCTCTTCATTTAAACAATTCTCAAAGATCTGTATTTCTATAATGCCTACCAGAAAATTATACAGCAAATTTTAGAGAGCTGAGTAAATACCTGAGATGATACAAGCTTTCTTCTCACCCTGATTTTAGAAGTCAAGATGAAAAAAAAAAAATAGCTCCGATATGCTGCAAAGTAAACCAAGGTCCTATTGTGTTTTTTCACCTACACAGACACTTCTTGTGGGTGTCCTGTTGGATTCCTGCTTGAAGAGAGCATTAATTTCTTGGTAAACATGAGATGAATATTCAGTTCCTCTGACAGCTGATCACACAAGGTAGAAGTCCAAGGTAGTAGCACTTATTGTGCTAAAATGGGAGGTTACATTGCACCTATTCTACAAAATCTGCATTAGATATTGTTCCTCTTGAACTGGATTTTACACCCAGTTATCACATGACTGCTTGATAAGGGAAATGTTAATAATGCTTTCCTTTAGTTTTGTATGTTGTTAAGACAAGTTGATAAGGAAGCTCCAAGACTTTATTGAGGGACTTGCTCCAGACCACTGAGTCTGTCTCAGAATGTGATACTTAATCCTCTGTTTAAACTATAATTTTTCACTGAAGGAATATTTTGGTATTTATACATTAATGAATGATGTGATACAAGTGACACAGGTGAACAGTAGGATTTTTAATTATCTGCAGTATAGTTTATCCTGAAGTGATTAAGGGAAAATATATAAAATCAGATCACTTTGAGTGGAATTCTTCTGACAAAAAGTAAATGTCTACATTTCAGATAGTCATCTGAGGTTCTCATTACCTTGTAAAGAAATAAATAGTTCCTAAAATTGATATCATACTAATATAGATGTCAAAAATGGACCAGAAAAACCACACTGTAAGTGTGTTTGTTTCTTTGTATTTTTACTAAAGATAAGTAGGTCATATATAGATGACATTATCTAAATTAGGTTAGATTAATTCACTCTACAAGATTCTTTCCTGGCCAAAACTAGCTGCAAATCCAGGATCATTGTCAGTGCTTCTTAAGGTTTCTTTATTCATTTTAAGGCTTACGTAACAGTATAACTTTTGAAACAATATAATCTTTGAAGTCAACTCATGAATTCTCATGCTGGAATTTGACTTACCTGCTAGTGAAATAAAACAGACACTTAGGGTATGCTTATGCTGCTGAAATAAAGCACAGCGTGAGCATTGGCTCACACTGTCCATACAGCTGAATTCTTAACATGCTTCTTGTCACTGCTTTAACATATACCAACATTTCCCTGGACAGAAACCACACAGCACTAGGTAGGAATTGTTCCAAACAGGTATTTTGGACACGTCAGCATTCAGTATGGTGAAGAAGCATGTTTAGGCTGTAAGCCTGAGCAGAGCTATGTCAGTTAGACATAGAGCCAAGGAACAATTCCTGCTTCGCTTCATTTGCTTCTGTACACATAGACTTACATGGGGGTCGGGCTAAAAGCTTGTTCCCTAAAATTAATAGCAGCTTTACTATGGCTTCATCAAAGTTAGGATTTTCCTTTCATCTTTGTGTCATATATTTATCCATATATTTTGCATATATTCGTGCAAATCTCAGTCTTTGTGAGAATTGCACATTGAAGACCAAAGTAGTTCTCTAATTCTACATATTGGAACAGGGGGAGCTTCTCTTTTCTTGCACACTCAGATGGTTTAAAATAGTTCATGTAATGCCTGTAACATGCAAATATAGCACCTTCATAGAAGCCTTTCCTTGTGCTTTCTTGTTCGTTAAGTATATAAGTAATTCCTATTTTTGTATTTCTGAAGATTAAAAAAAAAAAAAAAAGACTGAAAGCAGATATGCCAGGGGAGGTTTAGGTTAAAATTTCTTCACAGAAAATCTTACCAAACATTGGAAGAAGCTGCCCAAGGAACTGGTTGAATCACCATCCCTGGAGGTATTTAAAAGATGGGTAGACATGGTGCTTAGGGACAAGGTTTAGTGGTGGTTTGGCAGTGTTTGTTAATGGTTGGACCCGATGATCATAAAGGTCTTTTTGAACCTAAATGATTCTATGATTCAATGATTCTATGTTTGGAAGTATTAAGGGAAAGAGGGCAGATCTTGCCTTTATTAGAGGCTGTGTTTTTATTATATCAGCTTTCAAGTCATTTTCACTACATGAGAAAAAGCTCAAGGGATTCAAATGCTCTTTCTAAACATTCACTAAAAAGATTTACATCAAATTTGTGCTTTATTTAACATACTCAGACTAGCAAGCATCTCAGTTTCAAATCTGTTTATCTGGGTGAAGTTCTGGCTTCTGTAGGATTGATGAGGATTTTATGGATGTTTAAAAATCCCTCACACTCGAAACTAAAGTACAAAGGCATCACAGTAACTGCTTAAAATCTCAGATTTTTAGAAAACAAAAAAGTTCAGAAGAGTTAAATTTTATTTTTTAGTCCTGAGTTCAATGAATAACACCTCTTTTCTCCCTACACTTGCCCCTTTGACCAACCAATCCAGGTTCAGGTTAATTCTTTTTAGGTCCAATTATCACAATAGGTCAAGAAATACTGCCATACTGAAGCCCAAACAGGGCTTCCTAATACCTTTTCTAAGCATTCACACAGTTGTAACTGTCCCACAGTAAAGCAAAACTAAAGCTTAGAAAGGGAAGCAGGGACCTTACAAATTATCTGAAAGAGAGGAAACTCCACATGATCTACTTGGAAGTAGCAGATGGATTTTAAAAAATTCATGTGGGCATCACATTAATATTTAAGTACTAAAGATATGATTGTAAGTAATTCCGAGTAAGAGCTAGAATGACCTAGAGGCTCTCACAATTGAAAAGAACTCTGATAATACTAGTCATAACTAGAACTGATGAGTTAAAAACCACTAAATACTTTCTGTTGGAATTTGCTGGCAGGTCAAATGCAAATATAGTGTGGAATTGTAGTATTTTTTTTGTAAAAAAAAGGATGTGAAGCTATCTCAGAATAAAATCTCCAACAGAAAGATATGACAGCTTTAGCAGAGCCAAAACTGTGAATGCCACAGGGTTCTGGTCAACATGCCAATTACAAAGTCCATTAATGGTGGGTTTCTTACTAGCCAGTCAGTTACATCTTGTAGAATGAGTTAGTCTTTAAGCATTCATCTGCATGTTTAGAAGGAAGAATTAGGATACTATTGGGCATTTTTTGTTTGATATACCTTGGAGGTCCTGCTCAGATACTGATGTTTCTAAAGTATATATAGCTGATAAGTTTTTTAACACAGATGGTGTTGAACCTAATGATTGAGCTAAATTTGTTTAGTATCTTGAACTAAAAATAAATTAAACTAGATGTTGTCCAGCAACCAGTAATCACAAGCTAAGTGCAATTATAATAATAAAAAGAGGATATATTTGAAATGTGTTACAGAAATTACTGTCTCAAATAAAGTAGTTGGAGAAAATAAAAAATAAAAAAAAATCAAGAAAATTCAGCTCTTTAGGGAATGGCTCATGACATTTTCACATATATATATGTATAAACCTATAAAAATATATGTGCAGATATATTTCATAAAATTATAATAGGAATAATAAAAAATACTGATAATAACTGCACTAGGTTTATTACTGAGAATAGTTAACATAATGTTTAGTAAAGTTTTCTGGTGTTTTAGGTTGTGTTTTGCAAAGCAGCATTATTCTCCTGTCACATGAGAATTCCTGAAGTAGACTGCAGACCACTGGTGAGTATGTAGTAGACTGCAAGGAAAATGTTATACCATATATAGTCAAGATAAAAATTTAAAGTTGTATGATTTGGACAATTTACATAATAGAGTGATGTAGGAGTTGGTTGAGACAATTATTGTTATTCTTTTTTTCATTTTTTAATCCTGAAGAAAAAAAAAATAAAAATCCAGGCCTTGATAAAGTAGTATTGTTTCTCAGTGTTAAAGAAAAGTTAGCAGAGCAATCAGGTAATTCAAGGCCACGTAGCCTGGTTTGAGTCCCAGTCAAAATAATGAAAAAAGTGCTACGAGATTTAATTAGTAAAGAATTAAAGAATTACATTACAGCTAGTGCCAATCAATTATCATAGCTTTGCAGAAAATAGGTCTTCTTAAACAAACGTGGTTCCCTTCTTTCAAATTAGAAACATATTTGATAATGATAACTGCATTGATGAAACAGCTTCCTGTAAGGTATTTGTGACAAAAAGTACTGTATACTATTCGGAACAAAGATTAGCAGTATTTGTAAACAGTAAACGGAATATAAACCAGATGTCATCTCAGGAAGTTGATGATAGTTGAAATACATTTTCTAACGTGAATTTCTACTGACAATCCATAGGCATGGTAACTTCCAACATTGTTCAATGTTTAATCAATGAAACTGAAGGAAACATAAAATCACTGCCAGTAAAATCTGCAGCCGAAAAGACTGAATGAATGATAAATGATGAGGAGATATGAGTCTTGGAGTACTAAGCCAGTTCAAATAAAAAGAATTTAATAATCAAATTCTGGATCCTACCTCTGTGAACAAGAAATATAGACCATACTCACAGATCGAGAAACCATAATAATAAGTCAGGCCATAATAAAACATACACAATAGCATATGAGAACGGTGCAAAAGGGGCCAATTAGCATGATTCTCGGCTGTTCGAACAGTAGAGTAGTACACAAGATGCAAAAAAATGTCTCTTTTCCCCTGGAAACATTCAAGGTCAGGTTGGATGGGGCTCTCAGCAACCTGATCTACTTGAAGATGTCTCTGCTTATTGCAGAGGAGGCTGAACTAGATGACCTTTAAAGGTGCCTTCCAATGCAAACTATTCTACGATTCTATGATTTGATGATATATTCACATCAAACCAGGCCACAGGTCTTGCCAAAAGAAGTCAATATGGAAAATGAAGCAGCCTGGAATAGGCAAAATATTAGACCACATAATCTAAGAATACCATCCTGTCTCAAAAATCTATGGATTTCTTGCAAAAATGCACACTGATAGCTGCAGCTTCTAATAATGAAACTATTTTTGCATGTATGTTTTTATCTGAGAAGCATTTATTTTCTACACTTATTTGATAGCTGCATAGTACATTTTAAGCATTCCTTCTCACTGAGGTTTGTAAGTACAATGGAAATATTCGTGTATTTAAAGCTTGCTTCATTTTCTGCCTGATTTTGAGGTCAGATACTGTAGAAGCACTCTCTGCAAATTAAATTCCTCTAATTTGCATGGAAAGGTATGAACAAAAAAACTTGTGGCATTTATCCCAGACCAACAGATCAACTATGTGGAACAGGAGGAGTAATTGCTTTTTCTCAGTAAGATGTCAAACCTTTTAAAAAAACAAATGCTCACAAGAGGTCTCTTCATTTTGCCGTACAGAGGATATTAGCACAGATAGATAGTTTCCATTAGAACCAACAAACCAAGAATGTAAACCTTCCAATGCTGCATTTATGGGATTATAAAGTTCTCTGTTGGTTTTGCCTTCAATGATAGCTTCTTTCTTTCACAATTTCTTTTGTTGATGCACAAGGGGGACTTTTGATGTAGCTATTAAGCACGACATATCCCTTTATCTCATTTTAAATGGTGTTGGTTGGGGAATTAGCACACACCTCAGTCTTGTTGCTAATGTAGTTGAAATACAGACGGAACTCTTGCATTTAAAAGGAGGAACATATTTCCCATTCTATCCTACTTTTACAGTAATGCATTAAATTGTGCTATTTTTTTTCATTTTGTTCTATCTAGAGATTGGAGAGATCTGTCAGTGGTGGCGTGCTATCCCTTTTCCAGAACACACTCACCTTCCCATGGAGGTTTTATGGTTTTTTTATGATACTCCACAGTATTGGAGTACGGTGTCCAGTTCTAGGCTCCCCAGGTCAAGAAGGACAGGGAACTGCTGGAGAAGGTACAGCAAAGGGCTACAAAGATGATTAGGGGACTGGAACATCCCCAAGAGTACTCAGGGAGCTGGCAGGAGAGTTCACCAAGCCTCTATCCATCATTTATCAACAATCTTGGTCAACATGGGAGGTACCAGATGACTGGAAGGTGGCTAATGTGACGCCCATCTACAAAAAAGGTCAGAAGGAGGATCCGGGGAACTACAGGCCTATCAGCCTGACCTCGGTACCAGGAAAGATCATGGAGAGGATCATCTTGAGTGAGCTCTCACAGCAAGTGCAGGGCAGCCAAGGGATCAGGGCCAGCCAGCACGGGTTTAGGAAAGGAAGGTCCTGCTTAACCAACCTGATCTCTTTCTTTGACCATGTGACCCACCTTCTGGATGTGGGGAAGGCTGTGGTCATTGTCTGTCTGGACTTTGGTAAGGCCTTTGACACCGTCCCCCACAGCATTCTCCTGGAGAAGCTGGCGAATCATGGCATAGACAAGTGTATTCTTCGCTGGGTTAAAAACTGGCTGGATGGCTGTGCCCAGAGAGTTGTGATTAATGGGGTGAAATCCTCTCGGCGGACAGTCACCAGCGGTGTCCCTCAGGGCTCAGTTTTGGGGCCAGTTTTGTTTAATATCTCTAGCAATGATCTGGATGAGGGGATTGAGTGCACCCTCAGTAAGTTCGCAGGCGACACCAAACTAGGTGGGAATGTTGATCTGCTTGAGGGTAGGAAGGCTCTACAGAGGGACCTGGACACACTGGATCGATGGCCAAGGCCAATTGTATGAGGTTTAATAAGGCCAAGTGCCAGGTCCTGCATTTCAGTCACAACAAGCCCAAGCAACGCTACAGGCTTGGGGAAGAGTGGCTAGAAAGCTGCCCAGCAGAAAAGGACCTGGGGGTGATGGTGGACGACCAGTTTAACATGAGCCAGTAGTGTGCCCAGGTGGCCAAGAAGGCCAACAGCATTCTGGTTTGTATCAGGAATAGCGTGGCCAGCAGGAGTAGGGAAGTGATCGTTCCTCTGTACTCGGCACTGGGGAGGCCTCACCTCGAGTACTGTGTTCAGTTCTGGGCCCCTCTGTACAAGAGGGACATTGAAGTGCTGGAGCGTGTCCAGAGGAGAGCTGCCAAGCTGGTGAGGGGTCTGGAGACCAAGCCATATGAGGAGAGGCTGAGGAAACTGGGCATGTTTAGTTTGGAGAAGAGGAGGCTGAGGGGAGACCTCATGGCCCTCTACAACTACCTGAAAGGAGGCTGTAGAGAGGTGGGTGTTGGCCTCTTCTCCCAGGTGAGTAATGACAGGACCAGAGGAAATGGTCTGAAGTTGCGGCAGGGGAGGTTTAGATTAGATATTAGGGAGAATTACTTTACAGAAAGAGTGGTCAGGCACTGGAACAGCCTGCCCAGGGAGGTGGTTGAGTCACCATCCCTAGAGGTATTTAAGAAATGTCTAGATTTGGCACTTCAGGGTGTGCTCTAGTGACAGAGATCGTAGGGGTTTTTTTGTGTGTGTGTATGGTTGGACTCAATGATCTCAAAGGTACTTTCCAACCATGAAGATTCTATGATTCTATGATCTCTCTTATGAGGAAAGGCTGAGGAACTTGGGTCTTTTCAGTCTGGAAAAAATAAGACTGAGGGGGGATCTTATTAATGCTTATAAATACTTAAAGGGTGGGTGTCAGGAGGATGGGGCCAGGCTCTTTTCAGTGATGCCCAGTGACAGGACAAGAGGTAATGGGCACAAACTTGAGCACAGGAAGTTCCATCTCAACATGAGGAGGAACTTCTTTACTTTGAGGGAGGCAGAGCACTGGAACAGGCTGCCCAGAGAGGTGGTGGAGTCTCCGTCTCTGGAGACATTCAAAACCTGCCTGGACGCATTCCTGTGCAACCTGCTCTAGGTGAACCTGCTTTGACAGGGTTGTTGGACTAGAGAATCTCCAGAGGTCCCTTCCAACCCCTATCATTCTGTGATTTTAATTTCTTAAACTGATGCAGTGTTATTTAACAGACAAGACTACACCACTGCCACTAATCGCTGAGGCAATTTAGGTAACTGCTCTGAATAGTATTATTATTCTCTGTCTGTCAACTGGTAACTACGCGTTTACCTTATTTTGAGATATGCTGGTACTGAACTCTGTTCATTTCTACCTAGTGTGCCTTCACTCTCTATTTGGGGAAGTTAAGTTGAAGCACTCTTGTCTAGAACTAATGATCTGGTATTTTGCCCCTTCAAGGATTTTAGATCTCATTATCTTGTCATAAAAGCTGTGAAGATTAACAAAATACAGAAGAGATTTCATTTTGGTCCCCAGAAG
This sequence comes from Fratercula arctica, assembly GCA_947846985.1. Classification (NCBI taxonomy): domain Eukaryota; kingdom Metazoa; phylum Chordata; class Aves; order Charadriiformes; family Alcidae; genus Fratercula; species Fratercula arctica. The sequence goes on from CANTUZ010000003.1 coordinate 110,416,480, forward strand.
TTGAAACTTGCATAATGGACATGGTGCTAAAAGCTAGGAGACTTTTTGTTGTGTTTTGTATTATCTCACAAAGAGATCATTAGAAACACCTCAAAAGAGAGGGTAAGAAAATGTAGGGATCAAAGAACCCTGTAGTTCGTGTGGCAATAGCTTTGACTGCAAAGCAAATCATAACTACTATAGTGCCATGTAAATCGTTAAGCAGCTGGTGAAATTTAAATGCTGAAAGCCATTGAATAATACAGGATTTCCCCTGAGGAGTCACATTCAACAATCATATGTAATACTTTTTTGTTGTAGAATCTCAGCATCCAGCATTTGCAGATATGAGTCCAAAACCTTCCAAGCTGACCTACAAGGACTTTCCTGATACCAGGGCATGGACCTGCTGAATAAAATTCCATGTGAACTTGTAACTGATCAGCTCAGCTGATCCCTCTTTTTCTTTCTTCGCCATGAATTGTGAGACTTCCAGACAGCAGCCCGTAGGTTTAGTCAGCATAGCTTTCATAAAGAATGGACTGGACTAGAATAGACTAGACTAGACTAGAATAGTTGGAAGTGACCTACAACAATCATCTAGTGCAACTGCCTGACCACAAGTTAAAGCATATTACTGAGGGCATTGTCCAAATACCTCTTAAACACTGACAGGCTTGGGGCATCAACCACATTATCTTTCATCCCGGTATAAGAAAGATTTTTTACTGTGAGAACAATAATTCACTGGAACATCCTCCCCATGGACATGGTAGAGTCCCCATACACTGGAGGTTTTCAAGATGTGATTGGATGGGGTGACAGATAATCTCATCTAGGCTCCCTTTCCCACGAAAGATTGGACAAGTTGATCTCCTGAGGTCCCTTCCAGCCTGGGCTGTTCTAGTATTCTATGATTCTATTTGTTTAAATTGAGTCTGCAGAGATGCATACAACTTCCATCAGTGCAAGGAAAAGTAAGAAAGAGAAGAAGGAATGAAGATTTTGCAGGGAAGCTCTTCCATGATTTATACAGGTTGTGTGTCAGGAGGATCCAAAGAGTGATCCTGTATTCCTTATTTGTGTTTGAAACAAATTCAGTTTTTCTTTCTGACCTTACTCCATCAGACAACAATGTCCACTTAAAACAGCACAGCATTTGATCTCACAATTCTTTATTAGAAAATAATATTTTGGCCAGTCAGATGATATCTGTCTCTTCTTTTTTTGTTTCTTTTTGGGTTTGTTTTGTTTCCTTTTCTTTTCTTTAAGGCCTGCAGTGAGATAATGACTCTAGGCTAGGAAAGCTAAGCCCATAGGCTCTTCTACAGTCTCTGAAGAAAAATCCCAAATTTAGTGCAATTGATCATCTTGGGAAAAGCCTATTGAGAGACCTGAATGAACACAACCTTTCTTGAGCAAAGCTAGCTTTGTGAAGTCCTTTCCCTTCTTTCCCCTAGATGAGAGGTAAATCTCCCAGTTAAGAATCCAGTCATCCTATCCTCTTTATAAGAGAAATGTGGCATACCTAAGTTTCCAGCTCCTCTGTTGGAGGCCTAAAGATACATAGAATCAATTTGGTCTCAAAGGACAAAAAAAAAACAGTAAAGGAAAGATACTGGAGGGTTATTTTTTTCCCCCTATGTTTCAATACTTCACAGAATTTTAAAGCCACTTGCTCATTAATAATGAATAAACATACAGTAGCTATGCAAATACCTAAATATATAGAATAGATGAAGTTTAATAAACATGTAATTTCTGTTAGAGAAGCAACATATATTTTTTAGGCTAAATGTCATCATCGGTTCTCTTTATATCTCATTTTATATTTGAACAGCTTGTTAAAATAAGACAGGTGCTGCCCTGGACAAGGCTGAGTTGACAAGCTCTTCTGCCTTAACATTTCAACATTATTATCACAACATAACCTGCTTGTATATGTGCAAGCTGTCATAGGTTAAAGATAAATGCCTACCAAAATAAAGTGGGTACAGGCGGGCTGTGATGCCAATGATGGGGCCAAGAAAATTAAAATTGGTATGTTCAAATGAACACATGCAGTACTTTTTTTCAAAGAGGCCTTGTAATGATAATAATCATTTGTATACCCTGCTGTTCTTTTTTTCAGCATTCATGCATCTTTAATTGAATGGGATAATTGGTACCTAGAAGAACAAATAGAAAGAATATTAAGTCTTGATATTTCAAACACTTTTTTCCTAAAGACTTATGCAGATTCATAATCTACCTTTTCTGTTTCAGCGTTAGAATGGTGCTCTCTGTACTAACACCTTAAACACTTCCTCTTGCCCATCTCGAATGCTGCAGCCAAGATGTGTGCACTCTACTGTATTTTCACATAAGCTGATCCTGGTCTTCAGACTTATTGAAATGTATTCTTGACTTAAACTGTTTAGCTTTAAGTGTAATTAAATGAGATACAGTTCCAGCATGTTGACTGTTAATTAATATTTTATATCAATAACTTTATATTTTAGAAGAATAGAGATATTTTAAATATTGACTAAAGTAGTCATTAATAATGAATATTTTTTTTCTGCTGAGACAAGTGTTTTATAGTAAAGAATGTAATATACAAATGACACAGTGTGCTCTGTAAGAGCTGAGCCTATTAAGAGTCAATTTACGACTTCTCTTGAGCAAACTTAGTGTCTAAGAATTGTCTGTGTGAGAAAAGGAGAAAGAGAGGGAGGCTTAAGGAGATTATAATTTTACTTTTCTCCATTGTAGCTGTATATTTGTCTCTAAGATACCAAGAGCAAGACTTCAAGGAAATAAAATGTCCTTTTGTGCTCTATAGAAAACAATAAGCCTGGCATTCCCACGCACGGGCTTAGCAAAGGACACTTTTTGTTGTCATGGAGGCATATTGTCTCTACTGTCCACTGCCTAGCCATTGCTTGGTTTCCCTCTTCTACTTTAGATTCTTTGTCTTCTGTTCCTGCTGCTAAGTGTAGCAGACTCTATATAATAAAGAATCAGGGCACAGGTGAAATAATATTTCCTTTTACTTTGACTCACTCTTTTAAAACATGTACTTGCTTTATGACATAGTCATGAAACATTAATTCAGACATTATTTCTAGGCCAATATGGGCACCAGGAAATGGTTCCCCAAGAGAAAAGAAAAGGTAATAGGAATTTTTTTCCCAAAGCTGATCCAATATAAACTGGTATGCATAGGAAAATTGTGCTTGATCAGCAGCCATACTCTATTGCAGTGAATTCCAACTTCTAACAGTCTTTTGATCATAGCAAACCTTGTTATTTCCTCCCAGCAGAATATTCTTCTCCATTGCTGTGTTTCATAATCAAAATAGCTTAGTGATCAAAGGGAGCCATTTTCATTTCTGACATACAGAAGTTTTTACTATTAATGTAGGAAGAAGCAGTTATTGTTGCACATTTTTTTCCTTATGAAAGAGTACTTTGAGCAGAAAGGAAAGGGTTATTTTTTGTCTAACACATTTTCTATGGGGCAGTACCCACAAGTCTGTCACTTTCTGCTAGAGACAGACTGAAACTTGTCTGCATAAACAAAAGTAGCTGTGTTCTAAGTACTGTATTTCCCATTAGACTCACCTTGCTTGACACCTTCAGTGCCAGATAGAAAAACTGCTAGATATTTTAATCTTACGTGTTGCTGCTTCATTACAAATGCCGGGATCTCAATTCTTCCATCTTAATTTTGTTTGTGTTTTCTTGATAGTGAATACAAGATGACAACCATTCTAAAGAGTCTTTGCTGGCTTGACATCCACTTTGGCTGCTTAATGAAAGCTGGTAATACTCTCACAAAAATCCATCAAAGTTAAAACTTTCATTGAAACAGATCACTCAAGATGTATGAACTAGATGGTTAGCAGTCAGCTTTGATTAAAGGTGAGGTGATGCTATAAAGCAAAAGAGACAGTGGACTGCATGTCAGGAAATTTATACTTAAACTACAGTAAAACTAGAATTTTCTCTCAAGTGAAATGTTTCAAGAATCATTGCATGACTAAGTTAAAGCAAATTATGCAAAGCAGAGACTGTAGGGAACAGTTTTGCAAATTAATTTTTATGTCTAATTTCCAGGGCTAACAATATCCATGATACCAGCAAATCCTATGTGGTGAAAGTGGTAATTCCGCTATGTTCTTCTAAAGGACCATTATTTCTATCATTCTCTGGAGGGCACTTAACAAACAGGGGATTCTGTCCTGAAACCACCAAAGGATATTTTTGCTGCCTAGGATATCTGCCCACTATGGACTTAAAAAACTTCAGGGAAACCACAAGGTAGAACTGCCATTTTCTTCAGTCCTGCTCAATCCAGATCAGTGGACAGAAAACAATTTGCCATTAAATGCCATAGAAATAAACATAATCCCATTATTTTTTCATCTTCAAAAGGTAAGATACACAGAAGAGAAACCCTTCGCTCTTGTAGGTTATGCTACTGTAACCCTCTGGGATTTTGCTGTTGCCTGGAGAACATTGCTACTAAAAAGTCATTGTTTGGGTATTTCCCCTTACCACGAAATACCTCTGAAATTTGGAAGTTTCAAAAACTGAATGAGAATGAAACACCTTGAAATCTTTAAATTTTCTACAGCACAGTCTGTTCCAAGGAATTCAGTTAGCTCCTGGCCCTTGCTTATTCCAACCACCTTCACAAACTCAGAGCTACATGAACTCTCATGAATGACATTCTGTAGAATTCCTTGGAAGAATAAAGGACTCTCAAAAACACAAGCAGCCCTTCACACAGACAAAAAGGAGGGATACAAAGTCACAGGGGAAATGAACTGATTTGTGCTGATGTTTTCAAATATGCAATTAAAGTAATAATATTTATAAAATTATTTTCTAATATTTTAATGTATTTTGGACATTTTTGAATAGAGAAAAATCAGATCTTTACTGTTTATTCATTTAGAATCATAGAATCATAGAAGCATAGGGTTGGAAGAGACCTCTGGAGATCATCTAGTCCAACCCCCCTGCCAGAGCAGGGTCACCTTAGAGCAGGTTGCACAGGAATGCATCTGGGTGGGTTTTGAACATCTCGAGTTGGAGACTCCACCACCTCTCTGGGCAGCCTGTGCCAGTGCTCTGCCACCCTCAAAGTAAAGAAGTTCCTCCTCATGTTTAGGTGGAACTTCTTATGTTCAAGTTTGTGCCCGTTACCTCTTGTTCTGCCACTAAGCATCACTGAAAAGAGCCTGGCCCCATCCTCCTGACATCTATCCTTTAAGTATTTGTAAGCATTGATAAGATCCCCCCTCAGCCATCTTTTTTCCAGACTGAAGAGACCCAAATCCCTCAGCCTTTCCTCATAAGAGAGGTGTTCCAGCCCCTAATCATCTTTGTAGCTCTCTGCTGCACCCTTTCCAGCAGTTCCCTGTCCTTCTGGAACCGGGGAGCCCAGAACTGGACATAGTACTCCAGGTACGGCCCCACCAAGGCAGAGTAGAGGGGGAGGATGACCTCCCTTGACCTGCTGGCCACACTCTTCCTGATGCACCCCAGGATGCCATTGGCCTTTTTGGCTACAAGGGCACATTGCTGGCTCATGGTCATCCTGTTGTCCACCAGGACTCCCAGGTCTCTTTCCACAGAGCTGCCCTCCAGGAGGTCAGCCCCCAACCTGTGCTGGTGCATGGGGTTATTCCTCCCCAGGTGCAGCACCCTACATTTGCCCTTACTGAATTTCATAAGGTTTCTCTCTGCCCAAATCTCTAACCTGTCTAGGCCTCTCTGTACGGTGGCACAGCCTTCCGGTGTGTCAGACACCCCCCCTCAGCTTTGTGTCATTGTCAAACTTGCTGAGGGTGCACTCTGTCCCCTCATCCAGGTCATTGATGAATATATTGAAGAGGACTGGACCCAGTACTGACCCCTGGGGAACCCCGCTCGTCACTGACCTCCAACTAGACTCTGTGCCCCTAATCACGACCCTCTGAGCTCTGTCTTTCAACAAGTTACCTATCCACCTTACTGTCCTTTCATTTAGCCCACTCTTCCTAAGCTTCCCTATGAGGATGCTGTGGGAGACTGTGTCAAACGCCTTGCTTAAGTCAAGGTAGACCACATCTACCGCCCTCCCCTCACCTATCCATCCAGTCATGCCATCATAGAAGGCTATCAGATGAGTCAGACATGATTTCCCCTTGGTGAATCGATGTTGAGTCCTTCTGATAGCTTTCTTTTCCTCCACGTGCCTTGAGATGACACCCAGAACAAGCTGTTCCATCATCTTTCCAGGGATGGAGGTGAGGTTGACCGGCCTGTAGTTCCCCAGCTCCTCCTTCTTGCCTTTTTTGAAGACTGGAGACTTGGCCAAGTCTTTTTGGCTTTCCTCCAGTCCTCAGGCGCCTCGCCTGTTCTCCAGGACCTTTCAAAGATGATGGAGAGCGGTCCAGCAATGACTTCTGCCAGCTCCCTCAGCACTCTCAGGTGCATCCCATCGGGGCCCATGGACTTGTGAATATCTAATTGACCTAAGTGATCCGTTGCTCAATCCTCCTCAACCCAGGGGAAGTCTTCTTCTTTCCCTGTTACTTTACCCAATGCCTGGGATTCCTGAGGGCTGGGTCGAGCAGTAAAGACCGAAGCAAAGAAGGCATTCAGTAACTCCGCCTTCTCCTCATCCTCCATCACCATGGCTCCTGTCTCATTCAACAGTGGGCCCACAACTTCTCTGGTCTTCCTTTTGCCTCCAATATACCTGTAGAAGTCCTTCCTGTTGAGCTTGACATCCCTTGCCAGGTTTAATTCCAAGGCGGCCTTGGCTTTCCTTGTTTCATCCCTGCACGCTCTGGTGGCATTCTTGTAATCTTCCCAAGGGGTCAGTCCCTTCTTCCACTTACTGTAAACTTCCTTCTTCCCTTCAGCTTTTTCATTTGCTATGTCATTTTATTTTCTGCTGCAACTGAATTAAATTTCTGCCTAATTCATGTTGATCAAGATCTAAAAATCAACAGTGCCAGAGTTTCCTATCTGCACTTGCCTACCTACATGTTAAATAGGTCTTATGTCTTACCTTATGCTATATTTATAGAAAGCAGGCACATTTCCTTTTCCTATAGATTTTGCTAAGCTAAATAAACCAGATTTTCTCTTACAATATCTTCGTTCATGATGGTAAATTTTGCTAATGTTTTTGGTTTGTGTTGTTTGGGTTTTTTGTTTTTTGGTTTTTTTTTATTTTTTTTCCCTGAATATTCAGTTTCAGAAGAGCCTTAACACTTCTCATATCTCCTGGCAACATCCAAATATAATAGATCATAAAAATACATTTTAATTTAGTACATCTAAATCTTTCTTCCTCCTTGTCATTTCTAGATGACAGTCTCCCAGTTTACAACTGGTCTTTTTTCCTGATATTTCCTATATTGATGATCTTCTGATCTGTTCTATTATATTTCATCCCATTTCTGTTAATTCAGTGGTAACAGTATTCCAAATCATCTTTTTATGGTATAGATATAATTGAGTCCTAGATATGCCCACTTCTAGGTCAGATCTGATTCAGATGTGTCTGACAGGTTCACACACTAACCACAGATAAGGAAAATAATTAATCTACTATGGAAGCTATATATGCTTTGAAGCATCATTGGATCTATCTAATCAAAAACTATTTTTGTTCTCTGAAGTTAGCTTTAAGCTAGCCTGATACTAAGCTCAAGATCAAGTGTAGAAAGAAGGACCATGAATCTACTTTTAATACAGCAGAACAATCAATTACACAGATGCAAGTGAATGCAGAACTACTCACGTTCTTAAAAGTCAAACTTAATATATTCAAATGTGACTTTTCTGCTTCAACCAGTTGGAGATGTAGCTCTCAAGGGGATGCAGATAAATCTTGCTTAGCATTATTAAAAATAAATGTTTTATTATCATAAGTCTCCTTTTACTTTTATACAGAAGAAACAGTGGAAATTCACTGCAGGAGGTAGAAATGGATGAATAGGAAACATGTTTACGTGGCCTCCTAGGACATATTATATTTTAAGTTAATATTAAGGGAGAGATGTAGAAAGATAATTGGTTTTGTCATCAAATTAAAGCTCAGTGTTTTTGTTGTTGTTGTTTTACTTTCCTTACTGCGAAAAATCTCTTACCAGGAAAAGCAGTTGCTGGACTTGAGTCTTCTTCACTTAAGGCATTTTAGGGAAACAGAAGTCATCAGGCTTAGGATGATTATCAACTCCCAAAAGAGAAATATCCACTAGCTGTTTCTTCCCACTATGATGCCAGAAATCCGATAGTAATAGTTATAGAATAGTTCTACAAACCCAGAAGATTCTGCCCCAATTCAGTACAGACTGCCCTGGAGATAAGGATTTTTAAGCATACCATAACTCTTAAAGTTTTTTTGTTGCTGTTTGGTTTTTGGTTTTGTTTTTGTTTTTTAATATTTATTATGGTGGGGTTTTTTTCTCTTTTCATTCAGATTGAATGCATTATCTTTTTTTCTTTTTCTTATTTTTTTTTCAGGCCCACTAAGCTTCCTTCTGGAAGGATAGTCAATAGTAATGCAGAACTATTACAGAACATCAAAAGAAAAACTTTTTTATAAATTGTGTATATAACACCTATAAGTGTCAGAAAAGTCTTCTTGCCCAACGGTCAGCTCTCTGTGCTGTGTTGACTACTTAGGCCTTGAGGTTGAGTTGAATCCTGCCCTCATGGAGACATCAACTCAGTTGGCTAGTCATGGACACCTGGTGCCACTGAGACATTTTAAGTTATTGTTCCTGTCCTTCAGGTGCTTCTGAAGACAGTACTGGTCTCCTGTACTTTGTGTCATGATGTTGAATAGAGTCTTTCATCTGAGAACATACTTAATGTGACTGACATTTAGAGGATTCAGATGCCCACACATAGATGCCCACATCAATTCAGATGTCCTTGAAGCATTTGGGATTGGCCTGATATGATGATGTGACGTAGGAATTCTGGGAGACCTGTATCCTTTTGAAGCACCAGATATTCCAAAGTGCTTAGAGTTCCACTAAATGCATATGTCTAGGCAACTGAATCCCAAGATAATAATAGAATCATAGAATCATTGAGGTTAGAAATGACCCTTAAGATCATTCAGTCCAACCTTAAACCTAGCACTGCCAAGTTCACGACTAAAACATGTCCCTAAGCACCACATCTACATATCTTTTTAAGACCGACAGGGAAGGGGATTCAACCACTTCTCTGAGCAGCCTGTTCCAGTGCTTGGTAACTCAACACAAATGATAATACTTTTCGCTGCTGTTTTTCACCTTATTGTGTATATATAATGTTTAAACAAAGGTGATTACTCGTGCTGACATTATCCAATCATTTTATATTCCCATACTGAGAGAACTTCCATTCTTCCAAATATCACTAGCGTGATCAGGCCTCAACACATTTTATACTGTCTCTGCATTTTCTGCATAGAAGCATTTCTCTGCCTTCCAGATGACACAGGGGTATGGGTCTTCTCTCCGAGGAAAGCAGCTGAAGAAAATATAGGATGGCAGGAATTCACCTCTTTTCTGACATGCGGAAATACCCTGGAAAAAATGATGCAGCCTCTTACCTATATTACAGAATTATTTTCATTGATTCAACTGGAAGGTAAAACCTTATTAGACCTCTTTGGTGATCATTTTATAGAACTTCCTCACAGAGAAAGTGAAATAGCCTGAGCACAGGAAAATATCACATAGTTGGTGATGACAGAAAATCACGCTCTTAGAGCTCTAATAAGAGACTGTGTTTGAAACTGTTCCAGTGGAACTTTCTGCTTTATATGCTCCATTCATTAAACAAGTGAACTGATACTTTACAAATATATTGCATTAATTCATTCCAGCAGCCCTAGTGCCACTGGAGTAATTTGAAATGAATGAAACAAAAAATACTTTGCATTCTAAAATATATCATTGTAAAATGATACTTAAACATTCATGATCTGGGGGGTGGGGGGATGACAAAAGTATGAAAGTCCAGTATTACAGTGTGTTTGTATTTGTATCATTCAGGATATGAATTTCACTATTCACTTTTTATTTCCAGGATTATTTTGCAAAAAAATATAAGCACCTGAGTGGATGTAAAGAGAATGGTACAAAATTAATAGATCTGTTATCTTGCACTTGTTAGCTTAGAATATGTGCTTATCTCCAGAGAAATATTAGCAGAGTGAAAAAATACAGTATTTTATAACTACAGTCCTACTGATTTTACAGCTTTAATTTCTTTGAGATTTTCAGACAGAAGTTAAGACATATTTTTTTGTGCAAGTCTGTGTCATCTCAGATGTCGCTATTCTGGGTCACTGAGAATATGAAACAAAAAGGGGCAAATAATCGTTATATGATCTCCCTGTCATGTAAATATGAATCTGCTCTTCTCCCTGGTCATTTGAAAATGTTTAAATTCATGCTGCTAAAAACTACTTGTCTTGTGCTCAGAAACAGAACACATCTAAAAGTGTAAAATTAACTCCACTGAAGTGAAGAATGATTTTCTGATTCAAATTCTGAAATCTGAGATTCAAAGGCAATTTGATTATAATTCCTCTGCTGATCATTTATGTGCAGTGAAACTTTTCCCCCTGAGTTTCTAAGGTTGCCTCAATTGTTTTCCCCTTCACATACATAAAGTTGTTTCTGAATTCAAAATGAAATGAAGAGGTACGTAAATATTTTGTTCATATATACATTTTAACCAGTTGTTCTTATTTGTCAGTGAGGGAAAAAAAAGAAAATAAACCAAACTTTGGGCAAAATTTAAAAGCTATTTTAAATATAATAAAAATTTTTATCTCTTCATCATCATACTTGTGAGAACAAACTGCTACCAGACAACATAGAGTCATAATCACTGGCACTACTCATTTACACAGAGCACATTTTTGATCTAATTAAAAATAACAGATAACATATCTATCTTAAAGGAACAGCTTATTTAACTAAATTGTCTGACATTCTAAAAAGAGTAAGATGCGTCCAGAGTGTCCGATCTATTAAATAAACAAGTCTGTTATTATAAACAATGTCTGTTATTCCTGTTGATAGTGTAATCCTATGTGGCATCATGCTGACCACATGGAACGCATTTCTTGTCCTGTCATGTGGATCATTGACAGTTTGATTGGACACTGGGATTTCAGTTTTATGGAGAATCTGGAAATTGCACTTCAATTTTTCTCTATTGAATTCAATACAACTCTCACTGTTTACAGTGCCTGGGAATATATCCTCCACCTCTACTGTAGTGAAAACTTAATGAAACCATGGTTGTATGTAATGGATGTACCCTGAAATTGTTGTAACCCGTGGTTTGAGTTGTATGCTATAGGAACTACTATAGCAGGAAAGCCTTGTCGCAGGCATGCAAGGGACGAGTGGAAGAGTTCATTGCAATGCTAAACTCTATGTCCTGGTCCAAAGGCACAAGGGATGATGATGCTAATGGTTACACTTTTAAATTGTTGTAACTCATTATGTGAGTGGCATGTTATAGGAAGTACTATAGCACCAACCACCTGAACCAATTGAGGATGAGCCTCATGAGAAACAGTACAACAATGACCTGACCTGAGCTGGCTTTGCTGCCCAATAACTCCAGAGAGCACACTGCCTCTCCTGTTCTGAGCGACCACCATAAGAGAGAGAACCCAAGTCCTGGACTAAATGAACTCAACAGAAATTTTCTAGGCATTTTCGGGACATTTTACAAGGGTGGTTCATAGACTAAGGGAAAGATACCTATGGATATATCAAAGGACAGGAAGAGTGCAGCTAATGAGGATGTATTGGATAGTGTGGGACCTGAGCATGATGCAAATGGTATGGAATAAGGGGTGGAGAGTGTACACTGAGATCTCAGTTGCCTCCATACACATAACTACACCATGTAGAACTTTATATTCAGAGATTACCCTGTGCATGTGTGTGTATTGCTGACTAATCGAATTAGAGATGTGGAAGGCACAGTAGAAACTGCAGATTCATTATTGGTAAAGACAGAATTGTAAATTTGTAACATCACCGTATCCCATGGGAGAATAGTCCTATTTTAATAGATCTTAAAGGACAGTAAGTGCAGGAATAAAGTTTTGTTGTGCAAAGTTTGCTGCTTAAAGTGCATTTATTTGAACCTCAACTAAAATGTAAGCATTTAAAGATATGCAATTCAAGCATAATGACTTTTATTGTTAGACTCTACTGGGTAAATACTTCATCAGCATTATAAAGGACAGTCAATTATATGCATTGGTTTAAAAGAAAACTGTCAGGTCCACTTCATAGCATTATTTATTTTCAAATTTTTGTAAAACAGTATTAGGAGCTTTAAGGTAGAATTATCATATTATGTTGTCATATTATTATACCACTATATCATATATAATTGTCATATTATTATACCACTCCTGCAAATACTGGAAATTTCTAGTGCAGAGCTTAGTTTTGTACTGCTTTCTGGATCACTACTATCTCCTTTTACAACTGCTGTCACATCTAGATGGTCTGACTGAGTGACCTCACTTGTGTTAAGAGCACAGGTGCCTTGAACTCACTGAGTAATTTACAGAGTGGAGACGCGTTACCTCCCTAGGGAAGACCAGATCCCAGGCTGACTACGTGGTCCTTTAGAGGGTTTTGTCTCCATAAGCTCTGTTCTTTTTTTTTTTGACTAATTGTCTAAATTTAGGTAGAATCTACACTAGATTCTTTTTGAGGTTCCTCCAGACATTTTTTCCACTATTTCTTTCACACTCTACAAATTCAGAGTATGACTGTTCAGTTCAGATATTGTTGCAACAACATGTTTCAGAGTCTATTCAGCCAAGAGTTTCGGTGAAGTCAATACTGAGGTTCATGTAAAGAATGGACCAGTAAGTCTGCTCTTTGTTTCCTCTGAGTGAACAGCTTTTCTTACTGTATATAGTCACTTTAGTTTTATTCCTTCTATTTTTAATCTTCTTTTTTCTTACTACAATGAGATTTTAATAAAACCCCAAAACATTCACAAACAAATTTGTCCCAGTACACAGTAGATGATCTCTGGTGTAAATGACTTAAGTTCTTATAGGGTTGATATTGTCAGCAGTAATGTCACAAAAGAATCAGCAACCTGCTTGAGGAAACTATTGTTTCAAAATCACCAATTCATTAACGGCCTCTGAAGTTAAAACTGCATCTTAGGTTGACCATTGGTACAAATGAAAACCAGCAGAGGACAAGAAACAAAATCTTTGAGTATCACTGATGGGCTACACTTCTATGAAGAGGTTTGAAAAAATCAGTCTAAAGAGAATCCCGACTTCCTTCATGTGCTGAGGATGTATTACTTTGCAAGAATAGTAACAAAAATAGGGGAAAAAAATATACTGAGATAACATGAGTAAGCTATTAGATTATCAGATATGAATTTGATCTCTTTCTCCTTTTTTTTACTTTCTAAACTCACTGATTGCCTTTGCAACATTTATGTTTTTTGTATAAGACTGGACATGGTAAGTCTGGGCATGCCTATGACTCTCATAGATGCTGTAATATGAATATTGAAAATATTCTACAAGACTTTATTTTATTTGCTCTGGCTTCAGTTTGAGAACAGTCTGTATATCATGACTCTGTTAGATAGTCTTATTTTTTTAAGGAAAACTGGCAACATGATAGAAATATATTTTCTGTAGTGAAAGAATACTTAGCATTTATTGAGACACCTGACAACTTATTATGACAAATCACAATCAAATACAGATGCTTACTCAATTTAGAGCCAATTTCACAGCTTTTGGTTATGTTAATAAAAAACAGTCACATTAAATAGTTGTCTGATTATTATGAAAAATCTGCATATCAGCCCACTATTTCGGCCAATGAAAATACAAGTATGATTAATGGAATTTAATCCAAATAAATTGCATAATATTCAGATCTTTTACATTCCTTATCTGAACTTTCATGTATTTTCAAAAGTAAACACTGATATTGGCATTCCTCTTTGAAAAGTTTACTGGCTATTATTGAACTGTATTCAACAATATTATTTATTTATTTATTTATTTTTATAAAAATATGGGCTGGCAACAGGAAACATTTACAGAAGAATGAGACATGAGAGCAAAATGATTATTTTTTTGGCTGGGATTTTTTGCAGCTGTATTCTCTGCTCTAATTGGAACAAGCTCTTTTCTTATGAGGTAAAAACAGGAAGAAATGGTTTGCATTCTGAAGTTCTAATGATACGCACTCAAATATGAAAGTGTTGACCTTTGCTCTTTTCATGGAATTAGGAGACTCTCAAATTACTATGACTTTCTCTTAGCACTATTGTAATTGAACATGTTGAAAAATGGTTCTCCTGTGTTTAAAACACACATAAGAGGATTTCTTCCATTAAATAAAACTGCCTCATTATGATAAACTTAAAAAGATCAGAAAGTCAAGAGTAAGCTTTAACAGCCTTAAATAAGAGAGATCACAGCAATAAAATGGAAAAGGTTCAGGTCTTATTGGAGGACAGCCCTAAGCAATCTATGTCTCCACCAGTGCAGAAGGAAGTCAGCTTATGCCTATAGCTCAGCTCTTTGTGCCTAGCATTTCCAATGGATGTTTCATTGTTCCAGTTGAAAAGAACATAATGGAATGACGTGATTATGGCCCATAATAACACAGACACTGCAGCAAAAGTCATCAATAAAAAGGTTAAATTTAAAAAAAGGAAACATTCTAACAGACTAGCAGGGGCAGACATTCAATGAGCTCTCTAAATGTTTCGGTCCCATTAAAATGTTCCTTTTCATAGCTAATGACTTCATTTGTAGATCATACGGGGTTACACAGTTCAAAATGGTTTAAAATGGATGAAGAGGTAGAACCATACAAAATCCTCAGGTCTAAGTGACTGTAAGCCAGGTACAAAGTATATTCACTGACAGAGCAAAAAGTTTTAATACTGAGTCATGTTAGTATCATGCAAGATTAGTTACTGGCACAAATAATTTCTCTGTTGACACAGAGACTCCAGAGTGGCTAGCTCCAATGTGAAGGTCTATCATAAATATCTACATTAAGCCAGGTGAATTATTGTCCATAGGATCATAGAATTGTTAGTGTTGGAAGGAACCTTAAATATCATCTAGTTCCATGTAACAATTCAGTCAACCAGTTGAGGACGGTAGTTCCTGGTTGGATAAGGCCTATCAACCTCATAAACTGTTTTTAACGGTAGTCAGGATATGTTATAAAAAAAACCCAAGAAACTACTGGTTTGGGGTTTTTTTTATAGGTGTTGTGTATTTTGTTTGTCTGTTTTAAGTAGACACTGGAGGGAATGTAAATGTTATACTTTTTTTTTATTTTATGAGGGAGGAAATTAATTATCTTCTATACTTTGATTTTTTTTATCTCCTTATTCATTCTACTTCTGCTCTCCCTTTTTTTCTTCTCTCTTTTGTCATCATCAAAATGATCTGTGTTTACTTTCACCTTTGTGTCAGGGACTTCATGCATTGTTTTCTACAAGGCAAAATAAAAAAGTAAATGGTTAATACTGGCAAGATACTGGAAAAAAATAACTGGCGGATGAAAGATACTGAGAACAGTCTATCTTCATTGCAAATGTAATAACATGACTAATAAATAGGCAAATTTACAAACTAATATTTAAATATATTGCAGTCAAAGTTCCAGTTTTAAGGGAAGGTAACAGCTGTGAAGTTGATAGAATTATTTGGATTAATGGAGCTTTTTAAAGTTTCTCTAGTGTATCACAATAATGAAATGAAAAAAATATTGTCCAAAGAATACTAGTAATGCCGTGGTTTATTGTTAATAATTGCTGTGTTCTCTATTCCAGAAGCCAAATGAGAGGGTCACAGAGGGATGCAAGCTGAATGGACCATCAGAACGCAAATGGTTTACAAAAAGTAATATGAAGTACAACAACTTTTATTTGCCATTTGGAAATGCATGCACAGATAATTCAAAACTTTCTTTTAAAAATTATTACCTCTTCCTCACTCTACATGTCTTAATCTCTGAAAGCGGTTTGCTGTGAGCAGCTTGCAGTCAAACTCCGCAACTCTTATTTATTGCAATTATCTTTAAACATTTTGGTGAAAGGCCTGACTTTGATCTTTAAGTGGAATTGAAATAAGGATGAGGGTTGTCTCAGTGACTGCAAAATAGCTTAATATAGAAGATTCAGTATTTTGATGTAACTACCTGGTTAAACAGATTTTAAGCATAAGATTTCATGAAAGAGAGCATAGATGAAATCTTACCTTCTGCCGTTTTCCAAACCTTTCTAAAGAATAGTTATGAAAGCAAAATTTTAATTATACTTTCTGTTTAAACAAGGGAAATACAGAAAGAAACACAAAATCTACAATTTCATTAGCAACATAAGAATCTTAAAAATAAAATGAAAACTTAGAAAGCCAAAGAACTTACAGTTTAATGACCTACTTGTATGGAAGTCATAAAACAGGGAAAAGTATCATAGGGAGTTGTTTCTATTAAAGGATATTCAGGGATGCTAGAGAAAGAGTGCTAATACAGGAGAAATACCACATGTGAAGGAATTTCTTAGATCTTCACTAAGCTATCAAAATTTCAGAGATTCTCATGAAGCCTGGACTTTGCAATTTGATTTGAACTTCAGGCACTGTTCCAGCTGCAAGCACATTACTGCATTTGGTAACGGAGGGATTTCAGTAGTTACACATATGGGAGGAAGCTGACCCAGACACAAACATACATTTCCATGTTTCATAAGTCCAAGGCAAAGATGTAAGTGTTGGTGCTTCATGGTCTAAAGAAATTCAGTGTGTAAAACAGAAACAATAATTGATCTTGGGGACACAAAACAAGAGAGGAAATCAAAGACAGGATTTATTTGGGAGATTTATTTTATTTCTAACATCCTATGTTGGAAAAACTTGTAACAAAATTACTTTTGAAGAAAACAAAAGCTCCAGTACTCATGTACAAAACAAAATGGTGACAGTAAAGATCTTGTTCTAATGATGATTGTAACTGGAGCATTGAAACTTTCTTTTTAAAATAGCATGATTAACAGAAAGCATGGCTTCTGTAAAATGTGTTTTTTTCCAACCCTAACTGCTTTTGGGTTGCTTAAAAAAAAAAAAAAAAAAAAAAAAAAAAAAAAAAGTTTTTTTCTCGGTAAAACATTCAGATTTTATTTTTTCAGAACCTAATCAAGATACTTTGGGTCAGTAGATCTACTTGACCTGGATTTTATAACACAGGACAGCCAAAACTTTATTTGTGTCTATGAGCCGGGCAATGACTTATAAATATGCAGTCGTTGAGATGAAAGACTGCAAAAGAGTAGACACGTCGGAAATCTGGTCAGCGAGTTCCTTTCTGCAAAGCATAGACCATGCAGACACCAGTCTCAGAAGGCAATGGGGGTAAAAAATAATTTTACTTTAATGCTGAGCCATCTCCAAGTAAAATGTGGACAATTCTAAATTAATAATTTGTATTGTTTAATTTTTTGAGAAAACTTTCTGCATTTTGATATTATTTATTCCAATTCTGAACCAAAATTACTGGGTAAATACTGGAATTTTCAAAGGGTGTTTCTTTCTGAAATTTATTTGCTTTTCTTATAGTATAAATTGTTGTGCAACATATTCAAGTCATATAAAAGATTTAGTGAATGACTGGGTTATCTAAGTACAGTCAGTTGGTCAGAATTAATCTTCCAGATGAGGAAGTAGGAAAAAGAATGGTAGGAAAGGATTAAGAAATTTAAAGGCTAAGAAACTTTACAGATTGTTTTGTTGATTTTTAATGAGCTTCAGATCTAAAATCAGAGCCTGTTAGAAACTGGAACATGGATATCTGTTCTTTTCAAATTTCTTAGGAGAAGCTGTGACTGAGCTAGTTTTTATCATACCATTTCATAAACTTTGAGTTTCTTCATTTGACTTGTCTGCTGTTTTGATTTCTCAATACTAAGGTTTTCAATTTCGCCAGTGCTTTTAATATCACTGTGCACACGTCAGATCAGTTCTGTGTTCGTGCTGTGAACAATGATCCCAGTAAAGCTGCATCTGAACTGATCTAAAGGGAGACAATGCCCATGCTGAATTTCCACCATCATTATGCAGATCATTCCTGTTTCTACTGGATAGATAATTAATTTCCATATTCTCCCAGTTCTGTATGATTTCTTACCATTATCTTGTACAGCAGACACATGTAAGCTTTATTAAAATATATTGTAAAATTTGTTTATCCTTTCTGACCAGATTCTCAAATGTTCTTTTTCACCAGTTTGTAACTGCTTACATCAGCTTTAGAAAACATGCTATTCACCCCCCAAAAAATAAAGAGAAGAAAAAACCTTAGAAGAGTAAGCTTTCTGATATCCATGTAGTTAAATTCTCTGAATCCAGTATAGTGTACTATAATATAGTATACCAACTGTGGTAGTAAATAGCAATTTATTTCGTGTTTCATTTTTTCATTATGTTTCATTTAGGTCAACTTTTCTCACAGTTTCTAAGATGTTCCATTTTTGACCTTCTCTTTCATTCTTAACCACCCTAAGTCATAATTCTAGCACATATAAATATTTATGACATTCGGCTCTTCAAGAGACTATATGCTTTTGAAGATAAATCAATGGAATTAATTTAAATGGCTTTGACCTTTTATTTATAGAAAAGGAATCATAGAGTCTGTACAACAGG